>CM075173.1:159852618-161065118 GCA_037576465.1 Parascaris univalens
GACGACTCTCAGATACGATATCTCATTTCACGCAACGCAACGACGCCATCGCGCAACGCAACGACGACTCTTCAGATACGATATCTCATTTCACGCAACGCAACGACGCCATCGCGCAACGCAACGACGACTCTTCAGATACGATATCTCATTTCACGCAACGCAACGACGCCATCGCGCAACGCAACGACGACTCTTCAGATACGATATCTCATTTCACGCAACGCAACGACGCCATCGCGCAACGCAACGACGACTCTTCAGATACGATATCTCATTTCACGCAACGCAACGACGCCATCGCGCAACGCAACGACGACTCTTCAGATACGATATCTCATTTCACGCAACGCAACGACGCCATCGCGCAACGCAACGACGACTCTTCAGATACGATATCTCATTTCACGCAACGCAACGACGCCATCGCGCAACGCAACGACGACTCTTCAGATACGATATCTCATTTCACGCAACGCAACGACGCCATCGCGCAACGCAACGACGACTCTTCAGATACGATATCTCATTTCACGCAACGCAACGACGCCTTCACAACGCAACGACGACTCTTCAGATACGATATCTCATTTCACGCAACGCAGCGACGCCTTCGCGCAACGCAACGACGACTCTTCAGATACGATATCTCATTTCACGCAACGCAACGACGCCTTCACGCAACGCAACGACGACTCTTCAGATACGATATCTCATTTCACGCAACGCAGCGACGCCTTCGCGCAACGCAACGACGACTCTTCAGATACGATATCTCATTTCACGCAACGCAACGACGCCTTCGCGCAACGCAACGACGACTCTTCAGATACGATATCTCATTTCACGCAACGCAACGACGCCTTCACGCAACGCAACGACGACTCTTCAGATACGATATCTCATTTCACGCAACGCAACGACGCCTTCACACAACGCAACGACGACTCTTCAGATACGATATCTCATTTCACGCAACGCAACGACGCCTTCACGCAACGCAACGACGACTCTTCAGATACGATATCTCATTTCACGCAACGCAACGACGCCATCGCGCAACGCAACGACGACTCTTCAGATACGATATCTCATTTCACGCAACGCAACGACGCCTTCGCACAACGCAACGACGACTCTTCAGATACGATATCTCATTTCACGCAACGCAACGACGCCTTCACACAACGCAACGACGACTCTTCAGATACGATATCTCATTTCACGCAACGCAGCGACGCCTTCACACAACGCAACGACGACTCTTCAGATACGATATCTCATTTCACGCAACGCAACGACGCCTTCACACAACGCAACGACGACTCTTCAGATACGATATCTCATTTCACGCAACGCAACGACGCCTTCGCGCAACGCAACGACGACTCTTCAGATACGATATCTCATTTCACGCAACGCAACGACGCCTTCACACAACGCAACGACGACTCTTCAGATACGATATCTCATTTCACGCAACGCAACGACGCCTCTTCAGGTTTGTATCCCCTTCAAAAGAAATGTACGGAATATGTTGCCTTGAAGTAAAATGGGCTGTTTTTTTGCTACTTTTTTTTCACTTTTTGCAAACCTTTTTCGTTGTGCTCAGATTATCAGCCGTTTTTTGTTTTGTTTTGTTTTGTTCTTTGACAGTGGAACTCCACTATTTGAGTGGTTCGTAAAAGAAGCTGGCTGAAGAGGAACTGCAGTTGAATCTCGACAACGCAGAAACATTGGAGAACTTGAGGAAGACGGCGCCCAGTTTACAAATAATAAAGCAGCGAATCGCCGATGTCTTCCAGCTGTTGGCAGTTTCAAGAACAGTCGTGAGCAAGGCCGGTGAGTTCCGGAATTGTATTCGTGTCTATAGGTTGTGAAATGCACTTACTTCAATACATATACTGTTATGAGTGCTTTGAATACGTATCATCTCTTGGCTGCTTACGGTGCTATGGATAGTTACCAGTGAATTTGTCTGTGAATCTCGTGATTAACTAAGTGGACTTTTTTTGCAAACCTTTTTCGTTGTGCTCAGATTGTCAGCCGTTTTTTTGTTTTCTTTTGTTTTGTTCTTTGACAGTGGAACTGCACTATTTGAGTGGTTCGTAAATTTTTTACTCGTTTTCGTCGGCCTTTTGCACTGATTTTCAGAGGTGAATTAATTAGGCGTTGATGCTTGGATGTGGAATGTTCTTTGCCTTTTTCAGGAGTCGGGAAGAGTATGTGACTATATTGTTGACGGATCTTTTGCACGTATTATGGCTATGACGAGTACCTTATGGGAAAAAATAGTTCTTTACTCTCCTCAGTTAAAGTTTTCAGAGGTCAAAGCGTTTGAAGTAATTTTATCAGAAGGACTACTATAAACGGATTGAAGTTGTTGCCGTTATCTGGTGGATAGATTCGATATGAGCCTGTTATTATCAAATGTGGATGCTTTATCTTGGCATAGATCGCTACGTGACTGTTATATAAATGATTAAACTTTTGAATCTGTTGAAAAGGAAGGAATAGCGTGAAATGGGAACGTGTGTAAAAACATCATAACATAGTGCACTTATTGAGTTTAGGTTATTTCGATATTATGGCAACCGGAGAACTGCACAGAGGCGTACGTGAGGATAATGGGAGTGCCGAGGCGGGAAATGGAGAAAGATTCGACCGCGCTGCAGCAGTATGTTTTTGCTTTTGTGAATAACGCTGAAGTATTGCTCTTTCTTTAAGTCAAGTCCGTTAGTGATAAATCAGTAAAGATCAGTTAGTCAGTGAATGATGCGTTTTAAATGGCATCGTACAAATTAGCGTTTTATCTTTTGCAGTTTATAATGTCTTTGCGCATAGTAGATGATTATTCGTTATTGCACTTATGTTTCACCTTGTTTGTAAATAAATCATTGTTTATATAGTTGTTGAAGTTTCTGTTAGTTGTTGGCACTTTTCTTTTCAAGCAACAGTTAACTACAAGAGAGAGCAAAACAAAGATCGAAGAGGAAGATGAAATATTGGATAGTTAGGGGGTGTGTGATTGGAGTAGAGGAGACAGTAGTTGTCGAATACGGGCAGCAGAACGATGCTCAGTGAATGCGCAGAAGTTGGGCACTTGTGGAAGTGCGCTTTGGCGCATTGCGCCTCGCGGTTTGTTGATCTCGTCGGCCGAGTCGTTTTTAGAGTCCTGGCAGGCTGGCCAAAATGTGTTTAAGGATGGTCCAAGTAGCCGTTTACTTGAGGATTTGTTGTCAGGATTGGTTGCAATATGCAGAAAGTTTGAGTTTTTGTTGACTGATAAGATGTAGTTTTTTGTTTCTTATTTATAACATAGTCTTATTTTATTATTATTATATAGATGAACCGCTTTTAATATGCGGCCGAGCGCATATTGTATGCGTGAAGATTAATCAAGCGTGATTGGTTGGAGGGGAGTCGAAGTTGACTGTCCCAACTGTATCCTCCACGAAGGGTATGGGGTTTTCCTTTAGAATAACTGGATTCCAGTAACCACTCATAGTGGACGTCGTGAAAGGGGCTATTTAGGCGCTGTTGATGAGATATTGGTTGCAGAGAGTAGCTGTTGAGCTGCGAACGTGAGTGCCAGTCTTAAGTTAATTTTGAACCTCTACTGGTCCTTAAACTGTGCGAATTTAAAGAGCTGTTTGCGTTAATTGTAGTTGTAGTGATGCTTTGAACGCCTGCTCAAACCTCCCCCGTCTTCCACCTGTTGTGAAGTTATTCGCAGACCAATTCCAGGATAGGTTATTTGTATCAAAGTACTGTCGTAACTGTCGAAAATAATTTAACGTGTTTCATGTGTTTGCTTCCGAATTAGCTTGTATTTCGTATTCATTTCAGATGCTTGATGTTAACGAAGTGTATAAAAGGATTTCAGCAGAGAAATAGAAGTGGAGGTCCATGCGCATAATCGGTTAGTTGGCCGCCTCATTGGTAAAGGTAGTGCAACTGTCAAGAAAATAATTGAAGAAACAAATGCGGTCGTCCCTTGTTTCAAAGTTGGTTGTTGTTTCTTTTCGACCACCACTGAACGCTGTTTTTGTTTGTTTTTTCTATTTCCAATATTCCATTGTTTCATATGAACTGCTATAGTTTTTTACAGAATTTGCGAATCCAATTCAGGTAGCGTTGAAGTGTTCACCATTCTGAATTCTTCATCCTTTGTATTGTCGTTTTCATATGCTTCTTTGTCATATGGTCTCACATTTTCAAAAATACTGCACGGGCTGTGTGTCTTTGTTGCATATATGTATACCAGTCTGTTTGTCCGTTCATAACAGCTGCGAGTCCTTCTTTTGATATTTGCAAGCGTGAAAACTATATAATTGGCATCTGTGTACGTTGCTCGCGATTGTGATTTAAAGCCTTTACTCCACTCCCGAACGAAGTTAGTTCGAGACTGACATTACCTGATATTCTGAGTATTATATATGGCTTTTTCGTGATGGATTTTAGTATCGTTTAGGAGACAGTAGGTGTTTAGTATATGAAACCAACATATATAGATCGGGAGGGGGGATGGAAGTTTGGTATCTCCGATGCGTATTCGATTGTACGCTTATTGATACAATCGTTGCGGAGCCACCATATATATCATAATGTATGAGAGGTTATGACGAATCAGTGAAGGCTGTATATGAATTGTTTTTTTCACATCCAGAGGCACGTTTATCAGTATCAGGAGGAGTGTTATATGCAGACGGTAGCACTTCAGGAGTTTGTGTTATGGAAATTAGATTGTGCTGAGTTGATGATCGCCTTTTACAGTGAGCCGGCGCTGTCTCGTGAAATGCTTGGCCTGCTACCGGGATATGGCGGGCTGCCGCCGCTTTATGCTGCTGATATGGCGATGCATATGGAACGAACGATCACTGTGAAAGCCCCCGAGATGAGCGTCGTATCAGCGGCTGAGCAGAAAATCAGCCAAAAATTGGCTGAGAGCTACGAAGCTGATTTTAGCGTTAGGGTATATCATTTCAATTGCAGCTTACGATTATCAGCTACTTTTCAGAAGTTCGCTGCAAATAGCAGGCGGTCCTGTTATTGCCGGAGGTAGCTGTGCCAATGAGGGAAATCATTTGACCATTGCGAGATGAAACTAGAAAAGTATCTTGCTTTGCGTGTGAAGGGTAGTTTTTCTTGAAATCGTTAAAGCTTATGGGAAACTTAAGTGAGTAGGTACGTTTATTCTTCTATGAGGAAGCATTGCTGGGCTACGCGGTGTGGTATAAAAGTTTGTCCAGAGTTTACTAAGATCGTATGGCGATGATGTTTGATATCACAATCTCTTTGACGTGGGATACAGTGCATGTGACCGTAATATCAAGATTGAAATAGTGGAGGGACTCGTAATTTATGAAATAATTCGCTGTTTTTTCAGCAGATCATATACCCGCCACCGAGCGCTGCCGACGCAGTGCCGTTAATGGGTCCGCTGGCCCCGGATCCGACTGCGTATATCGCAGGTGTGGATGCGGCTCTAGCAGCGCTGACGGGCATAAGTGCAGCGGCGAGTGCGGCAACAATGGCAGTCGCTGCGGGACAGTATGTGGCTTCGCAACAACGTCGTTGAAGCAAGTATTGGTGCAAAAATGAGTGCGGTCATATCGAATTTTATTCGAAATAGTTGTGTGATAATTCATTCCGTGAGTTGTTGGCTGCTACGTGGTGCAAAGCAAAGGTCGATGGTACTGATAGCTGTTATGCTTTTATGCAAAAATAGTTTGAAATGTTAAGTACGGTTTTCTTTGGCGATCTTCATGAGGACCAACACTAGTCGATGCCAAGTGCTTTCAAGCCTCTTGTGAAATGTTGGACCGCCTATAGTCCTCGGAACCGTTTTCTTGGCGTTGCGGATTCATTGTCTCTAAGGGAGAGGCATAGCGTTTTCGATGAGGATCGTGTGGCTGTTTCGTTGTCGTGAGATTATGCACTTCATAGAGACTCAGTACGCTTTTGACACGCTTGTCTTGCTTCTGAATGAACTTTGTATGCTGGTAGGTTATCTGTAAGTAGTGGTTCGCTATGGTTGAGTCGACTGTGGGGTTGGGCTTTTAACGGAGAAGGTTGAAATCGTTTTTCTGGGGTTAAGGTTTAGGCATAGCAACGTGATCATCTAATGGAATGTCAGCTGAAGGGTCTGTGAACTTGCTTTCGCTGTGCAACTCTGTCCTCTTCATTATGGTTATTTCAAAAATTGGCTCTTCGAATGCAGTACAATACTTCGCGAAGAGGAAGATGTTCAAATTTGTATAGCACATGTGGATTGCCTCGTGCGTTATTTATGATGCATTAAAATGCAACGAATTTTCTGAAGAGTATCACTGATGGCTGTTTTCTGTTGCTAAGGTACAGCAGCAGTGGGTAATGTACCCAACTAGAGGAAACGTTCTTTTTTTTCCGAATTCAGTAGCACACTATGTAAAATGTGACGCTTATAATTGATTGAAAAGATTTGTAACTAATGATGAAATTTTCTTTTGGAACAGAAGAGGGGATACGTTCGGGATTTTGCCCGTAAATTAATTCGTGTCGTTTCGTTGGGGTAATGCTTTGAGGTCTGCTGTAGCGTGGAGGTGATCATAACTGTTACAGCTTCGGCACGCAGTATTGATGATAGTAGGCCAGTGGTCGAAACCTCTGTTAAATGTTTGAATGGATTACCTAAATGAAGAGCTTTCACGGAGTGCACATTCGGAGCGTAATGCGAATGAGTGGCGCTCACGTGCGCATCCGAGGGTGGTGGTGCGGCAAATAGGGAAAGGAAGGAAAAAGCAGAAAATGTGGTTTTTGGTTATGAGTAGATAACAGGTGCTTAACGCTTTACGTCTTTAGAAGTATGTGGTTGTTTCTTTTTGATTCAACAGTTGGATTGGTCCTTCAATTCGAACTTCATCACTCATTGTTCAGTTTTAATGTCTGTGCTAATAAACATGCATCTAGAGAGCATCGCTTGGAAGGCGATTTTGAATTGTGGTCATTTTAACAGAGCAAGAAATTTAGTTATTTATGCTTTGAGAGGAGGTGGTGAGCGAAAAGGCTTTCCTGTCTTACTTTTATGTTTGCTAACGCGTATTTCCGCAAACAAATAGTACTTCTGTTGGGATCAGTAGAAAGTAGAAGGTTGGTTTTTTTTTCATCAAAAGTTGATTGGATCGGGATTTTTGGGCTAATTCAGGAGACAAGTGGAGGTGAGGCGGCGAAGAGCCTAGGCACGCAGTCGGAGGATACCGCAGCGATGACAATGGGACAATGGGAGAAAAGAGAGAATGGGAGACAATGGGAGAAAAGAAGGAAGAGACCACGTCCTGTTACCTCTAACTTTTGCAACCCGTCGCATGAGCGTAGTGCATGATCAACGGATAAAAGTTACATGCATCGAAATTTATGACCCAGCAGTGTTTCAGAGATCAGTAACGCTAGCCTCAACGACTAGCCTAATACAGGATTCAAAAATTAGTACCGCAGTGAGCAAGTTTGCATAGAACACTTCAGGAGAAGAAATCCATGACTCTAACCTCAGAACAACAAATGCAGCCCCTAACTCCAGATCTCAAAATGAAACAGCCATTTTTTACAAAGACCCTCTCAACGCTAAGATGTCGAATTCAAGGAGCTAGTTTCTGGAACCACTTAGTACTAACACCCGTTCTGTAACACGAATACCTTAAAATACTCCTGTTGCTAAATCTTGGAACTCGCCCCACGCATTCACATAGGCTCCATGTATCCTAAAACGTCATGGCGAACGTTTAACGGCGTCCGTTAAAACTTTTCTCCCTAGTCAATCCTATAAGACGGAACGTTACATTCTGCAAGCACCAGCGACTAGCATTAGCACCATAGGTGCTTATAATTTTAAACAAGACCCGGCTTATAAAATTTTTCAAATTTACATAATGCATCTTTGAAAACATCGCTACAAAATTTTTCAAAATTTAGAAGGCTTCCAGGCCTTACCCCGCCTATTTCTTTATCTCGAACTATGAGTTCACCCCAACTCTCCATCACCACACGTTAATTCCGACTCCACTAGTTATAAATCACAGTGCGCATTTCTTCTAAACAATAGAACATGCAGTTTTCAGTGCCTCAATACCTTGTTCGCAAAAAATATCACCTCAGAGAAGTTCACTAGCACATCCTGTTGCGACAGCAACTGAATCGCAACATCCTTACTTCTTTTACATCGCTAGGAATCTCGTTTAGGATCTGACATTTGTTCACGTTCAGGATTGCAAATCTTTTGCTGTAAAACACCCACAACAGCGATATGATTTATCGAACAAACAGATATCCGAACACTGCCGGCATCTCCTAACTGACCATATTGACATTACAGCACCACTGTACAAAAAGCACGCATACACACTCATAAGCATTCAACATCATTCGTCGCTCGAATGACCTGGGACCTCAATTACTTTAAGTCTCACTCGACAATCAAACATAGCGGGAACACCCCCAGCCATACATGCCTCGTACACGCACATTCGTCTCAGCAGTGTCCATAGGTGCACATAACGCAACAGTCTTGAATAAATGAGGCAACGATATCTCTCCAACACATGTGCGCCACTTGAGAATATAATATAAACGGCTACATCAACAAACATCCACCTTCTAGATGAGCGAAAACGAGTACAACAATAATGAACAAGGAACCCAAACAGGCGAATAGACTCACTTTCACTCTGCACATTCCCTCACAAATGCAATTCTCTCACTTCGCCTCTCTTAGATAGCAACAGCAGCGCTTCTGACCCATTTGTAACAACAACTTGATCCCCATCAACGAAATAATTTTCAACTCTCTTTCTTCAGCTTGGACCAGCACCCACTGACACCATAATCTCCTGAAAGACATCCTTACTTCACCACTTTACAACTACTACTTTGCAAAATCGAATGTTCTTCACATCAACTCAGTTGAGGAACAAATCTGAAGGAATTTCCTGCAAGTGCAACAGCGCGCACCACTCGAGATCCAATTAAATAGAAACAAATATAGAGAGCATTGTGGATTGATAAAATGCTCTTTTGCTGATAACGCCCAAAAATGTTCACACATGAGGATGAACAACGGCCAATAAATGAATACAGTGGCGTCACATGTGGAACATAGAATCAATCGAAGACTATAGACATCAGATGAGATGCTGTCACTTATCGCCCATCTTCCTCCTTACTAATTTCTACACTTTTTTCCATCATCCTCACAAAATACACTGTCAGATCTTCTGCTTTTACGCCAAAAATGAATCACCATGTCCAACATATCGATTAATTTTGCCTCGCTAACGCCCAATGAAGTATTACGCCTAGCTTCTACGTTTCCTCGCCAACTGCTCAGATGTATGAGACCCTTAAAGAGCTGTTGAAAGTGTCCCACAAGCGGCGGGATCGAAAAGCAAAGGCGAGCACAACATTTAATGGAAGCAGTCCGTCCCAATGCTGCGATGAAGACTGAGAAAAATTTTGGTAACAACCACCGATTAATGAAGCAAGAATAAAAATGAGATATTGCGTTAAACTTAGAATGTCACTGCGCTGACGAATATTTGAGCCACGAACGCGATAGACCGTTTGTCAGCGTACGTAGAAGTCGTTCATTTCATCAGGTCATCATCGCTTACATCATTCGGGTTCATCATCCCTGGCACTTGCAGACTTTACATCTTTCAACTCGAAAACTAAGGAAGAGCTTACTCGAGTTGATGTGCCCAAATGTCGTTTTAAGTAAGTAGGCCAATCATCAAATAATCTCCCATTAAATTTTGCCCACATACGCACTCTATACTAGCCAATAACGAGGTAAACGACAACAAAGACTAAAGCAGGCATCCCACTCGGCGTGCGGTGCTCTTGACGACTACGTAACGCGGCATCGTTATCCGTCGCACCCTTATCCTCTCTCACGCAAAAGTGCACGCTCCACTGTACATTCCTCTCTGAATAACTCTGTCATACATCCAATTCATTTTAAAATACGTCTTTCAAACCTTTCCTCAACCATGAAACTTGCCGTTCCATAAAAACTGACCTCATTCTTGGCGTTTTGGGCATTTTATATTTCCTTTTCGCGCTCCTCGATGAACAGATCCGACGTATCTTCTCCGATTTGTTCCTAGAAAGAAAACTGAGTAGAAAAAGTTGCCGTGAAATGAACAAGAGCACGGAAACAAGCTCCAAATACGGATTAAGCCCTTCATTAACAACATATTCTTCTAAATCTTTCATTGGCAGAAACTTGAAGACAGAGAGGGAACTGTTCCGTGAAATCTTAGTGCCACTAATAATGGCTTGATCTAGACGCTATTGCGTAAGCGGAGATCGATATGGGAGACACTTGCAATAAGCACAACAACCAACTTTAAACGCTGATAACCAAGTCTGCTGGGTAACAGCCTCAAGCGTCTCCAAAAGCCGCTGCAGCTTTTAGCGGAAGCGGTATGCTTACGGTATGCTTAACAAGTAAACTGCATCTCCTTGAGCATCCACAAGATAAGTGAGCCTTAAAAAGTTGAGGAGATGCTGAGAAACGGCATTTGGATCGCAACTTTTTTCTTTTTGTGCGTGAGATGAATTATAACTGAATGAAGAAATTAAGCACCTATCAGCAACCTCGTTTTTAATAAACTTACAAAATTTTTGCAACGCGAAGGCTGGCAAGCAGACGGAAATTCCAAAACAGACTCAATGTTCACATATTTAAAGGATTTCCTGACCGCCTAGAGAAAGACAGATGGGGTTTCGTTTTGATCGACACTCATCAGTTAGGCGTTGAATAGCGAACCGATACGCTATCGAACGATTCCATAAAAGTCCAACGACATCCTCTAACGATATGAAAAAAAAATCAAGATTCAAACCTTTATTTGGACGAGGAAGTCGCGTAAATGGTTCTTCATTTTGAGCGTATCCTTATTGAACGAAAAAAGCCCTTAATCGTCACTCGGATTTGATCCCTGAATTCTTCATTACCATCATAAATCGTCACACGTCTGCCATAATCATACCGCACAAGAACTGAACGACCACGCATAACTTTTGCTACACGAACTCTCCTTCAAAATCAAACAGAGAAGGAACTGCCATCGCTATAGAAATAAAAACAACACATGAGTCTCCTACAGTGCTTTTCTTAGAACGGATTAGAAGAATGGGAGCAAATAGTGGGAAACTGCAGGAAAGAAGTGAACGAAGTACTAAAAAAATTACTGTGTAAGGTTGGGGAATGCCCGAACGAAAGTTTCGCTGATATGCTGATAAATGTAGTCAACGTTCGACTGTGGCGGGTTCAGCGGCTCGGCAATTGCGAACTCTGCTGTGGTGAACAATGAACACAAAATGTCAGCATCCTGCAAAATGAATGCACTGGCATCCAAACAAGCAACTCCACGACATTAAGCAAGCTCGACGTGCATATACCTATAACAGCTTATTCTAATATCCTCTAGATGACTTTCTAGGATAAACAAATCTATTCAAAACTACGTTCAAGCAGCATTCAAAACCGCACCCACAAGATAAACTTCCGAGCCACGGAATGAATGCTTGTTAGCTGTAGGCCAACGCTTGATCGTTAAGGCCTACTACCCTAACGGTTAACGAGCTAGGAGTCCAGAATGCATACCTTCAGACTTATTAAATAAGGTCGCGAAACGCACTCATTAACGAGATAAACCCCATCCCTGTGACTGGCACAGATAAATCGATCGTAACAAAAGGACCACGTCATCTCATGTCCTACAGTAATCTCAACTAACTGAGAGTTTTAGCTAATCCAATTAAAGATTATAAACGAAGGAAACCTAATTCCAGGCTTCCCTAAGCGACTTATTTCAATTCAAATCGATATGTACAACGTTAGGGCAAAAATGATCTAAAACACTCGACGGTAGTATCAACAGGGAAAACATGCACCGAATGACGACATAAACAGCCACAACACCACACATCAAATGATTGGCCAATTGGCAATCAATAACAAACCTGCAATTTTTATTTGATTTCTGTCCGCAACCACCGTGAGTACATGCACTAGAATCTCCACATAAAAAGTTTCATAGGAGGCCTTCACTCTATCCGGATAGATCGCAAACTGACTAAGCATATCCTTCAGAATATCAAGACCTGCAAACTACGTAAGATTACTAACTTGCAACACAACTTCTTCAGTAATCCTTTAACCCTTAAGTGAAAGTCACTTACTGTATCCCAACCTTCGTAATCGCTCCTTTTTGCAGATCAGTGAGCATGGAAACCATGCTGGGACAATGAGTTCTTACAGAAACGATTACCCAAAACCACCTGACAGTGGCTGCCGATGAAAAATTATTCGCTTAATATGAGACGATTCATTTGAGTGTGATTTCCGCTAACCAAGTGATAATCAATTAACGCAGAAAGGGAGAATTTTTACGAAGATGGAATATTCCGACGAAGAGACCTTGTTAAAAACTTTAAACTTCATGCCCTTTAGCTTTTTAGTTAGTGATGTCAGAAAAAGTACATCTCATACATAAGCGACGAAATCACCCTCCACTAATAACTGTCATTAACAACTTTTACGGTTTCAGGTTGCACTTTCGGCCTTACCAAATGGTTGACTGAGCCCCGATGAGAACTGGACCTGCACACTCTTCGCAATATGCGTGCTCAATGAAAAACATTTCAGCACAGAGGAATGGCGAAGATCAAACTCCATGCAGCTAGGTCACATCTCCCACCTTACCCATTAAAACAATCAACTAGCAAGACAGGATTCACCGGTCCATGGCTATTCCAGTCCAAACTTCACATCTCCATATTTCTTCAAACCTATTGGGAAAAGCATGGCGAACAAGCATTTTATATTCTCGAATACCTGATCAAACGCAGGATGATCATATTGTTGAGACAGAGGTTGTCGTTCACCTTGCTTGCGCCCACAATATCCGTCATGAATGTTGGCCAGTGCTTGGGCCATTCTTGCTTCACGATCTGAAACTGAATAGGCTCTCAGTGGAGTCGGAAAACCCTCTCGCCAAGCCAAACTTCGACTGCTACCAATCATACGGAATTTGAAACGTCCACCTCTGAAAACAAATGCTGATTACCGTGCTAATAACTGCATAAAGAGAGCGTACCTATACTGGAAGAGGATGAGAGGCTATTGAATACGCAGATTAAGAAGTCATGAAACAGTTACCTGCACAAGGACGAGGTTCAACTTCTGCAGATACGTCTTCATTTGTGGATCGGTTATCTCATCACAACTAATTTTGATGACCACCCCAACAATGAACGATTTAATTCCTGCAAGAAGCCTGTATGAATGAATGTTTCGATCTGCTAATCGTGATCATGATCCACCTCACTGCATTGCAGTGACAATGACGATTCATTGAAGAATAGCAAACGCTTATTTCCGTATAAGGAATCGCGAATAAGTCATGAAAATGAAGGAGGCGCAGATAAATGGTGCTTCAACGACCCGCACTGAACAAACAACCTAGTTGATGCAAACCTTCTTGTGCTCGGTTTGGCCCTAAGGAATGTACAATACTTCTCTCCCTCTCCTTCAACTCAACTCATCTGAATTGAAAAAAAGCCGAATCGCGCCATCCGAGCCCCCTTCAAGGGTCGACCGTAACTTTAAAAAAATCTCTGACTTTTGTGGCAGTCAGAAACGATTGTGAAACATCAGATGTTTCTCAATGCTATCGCTGATTACAGGCTGTTATAAAACCTTAAAGAAATGGCTTTAAAACTTAGAGAAATGGGCCAGTAGCATCCATTTTGCAGCCTATGACCACCAAATGATAGCTACTGAAATCTCACAGCAACAACCTGCTAGCGCTGCCTGACGCAAAATCCACTGAGTCAAAAGGATAATTTAACGTAGTGAAAACATAACTTCGACAGGCAAGCATTGGTCGAAATTTTACATTAATTCATGATAAAAGCTTTCAACTTCCAACTGACTCTACTCACCATTCTACCCGAAACTTCGCCAACAAATCGAAGACCCTTTACGGTCTACGCAATAATTTGAATTCTTTGGCTCGTTTCATAGGTGTGAAGTGAAAAATCGAACCACCTCAGAAATCTCCACAAATGATTTCTTTAATGCAGCGTAACTGATTTTAAAAGGCCTGTTCCTTGGGAAAATAAACAAGAGAATTTTTCTTTTCTAACGTGCACATCTTCCAACCATATTTCATGCAAATCGCAAAGAAAGCACTAATCCAAAACACCTGCAGCTATTCACATCGAAGCTAATGAAGCCGTTCTACCACTTGTAAAATTCTCCTCACCAAACAGGAATCAGTAGGCACGATCAAGCGTCACATTTCATCTCCACCGGATATGGACAAACGGCGCAGTGCAGCTGGGAATTAAGACTAAATTAGAAAGAATAGGGAGCAGGAAAGAAACGAAGGGAACTGGACCGGTGAAGTGATGCACAGGTTGGACATAACGCAAGAACCAAGAAAAATAATATAAACGAAAGAACACAATGAAAATAATTCCTTGAAACAGATGCAAGTCCTATTTAAAGCGAACATTTCTACCACAAACTTGAGACCAAGACCAGCAAAAATCTCCTCTGCCATTCATAATCTAAAGAAGCGAAGGAATAGAAGCAGCATGCCTAGTTTAGTTTCCCACAGAGCTCTCAGTCGTGCCAGCACATAAGGCACACACGATTCATCCAACATAGGCCCACACCACTGGTACCCTCAAACGACATCCACCGATACAAGCAATCACAACCTTCGATGGAGAAAACAACGTGAAAGAACCATTGAAAGCGCAATGCGCGGCGGTCACGAGCAAGTCGCATACATCATCTTGAATGTAGCTCATTTCACACAACGCAACGACGCCATCGCGCAACGCAACGACGACTCTTCAGATACGATATCTCATTTCACGCAACGCAACGACGCCATCGCGCAACGCAACGACGCCTCTTCAGATACGATATCTCATTTCACGCAACGCAACGACGCCATCGCGCAACGCAACGACGACTCTTCAGATACGATATCTCATTTCACGCAACGCAACGACGCCATCGCGCAACGCAACGACGACTCTTCAGATACGATATCTCATTTCACGCAACGCAACGACGCCTTCACGCAACGCAACGACGACTCTTCAGATACGATATCTCATTTCACGCAACGCAACGACGCCATCGCGCAACGCAACGACGACTCTTCAGATACGATATCTCATTTCACGCAACGCAACGACGCCTTCACGCAACGCAACGACGACTCTTCAGATACGATATCTCATTTCACGCAACGCAACGACGCCATCGCGCAACGCAACGACGACTCTTCAGATACGATATCTCATTTCACGCAACGCAACGACGCCATCGCGCAACGCAACGACGACTCTTCAGATACGATATCTCATTTCACGCAACGCAACGACGCCATCGCGCAACGCAACGACGACTCTTCAGATACGATATCTCATTTCACGCAACGCAACGACGCCATCGCGCAACGCAACGACGACTCTTCAGATACGATATCTCATTTCACGCAACGCAACGACGCCATCGCGCAACGCAACGACGACTCTTCAGATACGATATCTCATTTCACGCAACGCAACGACGCCATCGCGCAACGCAACGACGACTCTTCAGATACGATATCTCATTTCACGCAACGCAACGACGCCATCGCGCAACGCAACGACGACTCTTCAGATACGATATCTCATTTCACGCAACGCAACGACGCCATCGCGCAACGCAACGACGACTCTTCAGATACGATATCTCATTTCACGCAACGCAACGACGCCTTCACGCAACGCAACGACGACTCTTCAGATACGATATCTCATTTCACGCAACGCAACGACGCCATCGCGCAACGCAACGACGACTCTTCAGATACGATATCTCATTTCACGCAACGCAACGACGCCTTCACGCAACGCAACGACGACTCTTCAGATACGATATCTCATTTCACGCAACGCAACGACGCCTTCACACAACGCATCGACGACTCTTCAGATACGATATCTCATTTCACACAACGCAACGACGACTCTTCAGATACGACTCGCCAGTTTCAATGTTACCAGATTAGACGTTTTTGCAGTGCAATTCCAACTCCTACTTCGAACCTCATCGTCTATGCCATTTCCTATGATTATGATTTCGAATGATTATGAATTCCTATGATTACGAATGCTTTGACTGATACTGTGGTTGTCTCTTCGGCTGATATTTCTTAATTAGTTGTTCTTCAAATGATACGTACTTTTCAAGTAAAACCAAAATTAAATGGATCGGATAAGTAGGCGGAAATAGAAGATAACGTTGTCATGACCACGTCATTTGGGCCTATATTTTAAGAGCTTTTTATATAGAAGCAGCCACAGCAGCCAAATGATAATATCATTGCAGCGGAAACTGAACATAATATTGCAGCATTTAATAAAAGTAACAAGGATCCTCAAAAACGTCACCCACGGAATTGTTTCAAAGGCAAAATGCATCCTTGTAGAACGAAAGGCTGGAAATCTGTACGTAAGTAAATCCTTTATTTTATCACATGATGGCATAAAATATCGACAAAAACGGTTAATATAGAAAATGTGGTACATTTTTTTTTCTGAAAAGGATAGCGTTTAGGGTAACTTTCTTTAGGGTAATTTTTTAATAGCTAAGGAAATGGCTAACTCGATGATGAGGATTTTCGATGTGAGATGGCCATTGTTGCATCTCTGAAATAGGTCAAAATGAGTGAAGAAAAATTCAATTCGGTACACAGAAGTTGCAGCCGCCATGGAGTGTAACGGGCTACATATGCAAATACAGTGACCACCGACCATAGCTACCGTAAACACCCGTAGTACCATTAGCTTTATGGATAAATATCAGAATTAACGGTCGAGAACGGTCTCGAAGAATTTTATGGAATGATGAGGTAAACAATAAGCGCACATCACCCCTCACCTCGCTCAACTAGTTGATTCCATTTTTCGCTATGTGGTCATGTCCCAGTCTCGATTTAAGTTTCACCATGAACATTATTAATTTCTACTGGGAAGGAAATTCTCTTGCCGAATTTGAAAATGAAAATTTTCTGAAGGCTAACCAAATGAGTGGAAAGGCATAACATAAACGAGTATAAAGATATAATCAACGCAAAGTGCTGCCTACAAAATGTAAAATTTGAGTCAAGCAAATCGATCTTGCGTGATTTCGACCCTCCTTTCATAATTCTCATTCCTAGCGTTTTCTTATACGCGCTAATTTCTGCTACTATTGGGTGGAAGTTGGCGCGAACGATCACGATTTCCTCACAGTCGGACTGAATGGTGACGATATACACGATCGTGACAACTATGTAAGATGTAATATACGAAGTTCATACTTACAATTACCGGACACCTGCCGACCTATGAATTTCAATGGAACCACTCATATTTCACGATGATTGTGAGTTCAATAATGAGAGCTGAATTACTGCTCACATCGCAGACACAGAGTTATTAATTACGCTTACAAACTGCACGTAAGGAAATTAAATTGTTAAGAAAGCACGAAATTTCCGAAATCGACTCCAAATAATTTGCCTCTGGTTGAGTGCTCGGCCTTTTACCTGCTCGATCTCTAAGCATGTCACTAACGGCTGATAATTGTTTTTCTCATGACTTACGTTTTTCAAAGCTTGGCTAGAGTTTACTGAAGTGATAAGTTGTTATTTCAGCTTAGAGCGATTCTTTCTGTGATCAGATGACAGTGTTCTTTGTGTACTTTTATTAAGACCGCATTTTTTTCGAAAAGCACTTGTCGATGTTTATGGAAATTTTCAACTATCTGCAGTCAATATAAATTCCCCTCAATTCAAAAGAAGT
The DNA here is from genome assembly GCA_037576465.1 of Parascaris univalens. Taxonomy (NCBI): domain Eukaryota; kingdom Metazoa; phylum Nematoda; class Chromadorea; order Rhabditida; family Ascarididae; genus Parascaris; species Parascaris univalens. The sequence continues at coordinate 159,870,517 of CM075173.1, forward strand.
CCGTCCTATTGCTTTTTGATCTTCATTGTTATAGTTGGAGAAGCTTGCTGCAGCATCGCAGACGAATGCGCTAGAAGAAGACCCAATCAACGATGACGGGAGTCGCAGTTTTTACGAAATTTATTGCAGCATCCACACTAATCACGTTATCAAAAAATCTTGTAAGCGATTACTTACACTCACCGGTGTGTTCACCCCTGTAAATATTTTATTTTTCTTCAAGCAGTATATAAATTACGTCGAGTGAATAACTTGAAGGCAGGACCGGAAGCAACGTTTAAATTACCCCTATCGATCATAATACAAATCGGCTAAATACATGTGGTATTCGAATGCTGTATACTATTGTTGCAAGAATATTCCAGAGTGTGTGCAGCTATGAGTTACTGCCTTTTCATGAGCAGCTTAGATCCAGAAAAGCATAAGATATGGGCGTTCGCGCGCAGACACTACCATTGGATTATTCTGTACGAAGACGAGGAATACTGCTTGGACCAATACGGTTTGCATCACGTAAGAAAAATGTACTTTGCAGTACTATCAAAAACACTGGACTTCGGAAAGCAATGAACGACGTTACGGTTTCCGAAGCCCTCAAAACTGTTTTAGAAAATCGGAAAATAGCGCTGGTCCCGAACTTCTTTACAGGGAAATTTTTTACCCTACAATTTTTCACCACTTTGCAATGAGATATCGGAGATGAACGTCGATTCTAAGAAGGGCGATGATTATTAGCATCATTAACCGCTTGATTTTCAGCCGCAGCTGGTGAAAGCGAGGAGCCGGAGATGAGAGTTTACACACAGCAACCTGTGGAAAGTCCTCACTGCATCTAGCGGGGTTGCACACTGGGAGCGGATAGTGGAGTTCCGTATCGAAAAATATTTTGAACAACATTTCAATAAAAACTGAAGCTTCAAGACTTGTTTGATTAAAGATAACTTATCAGGTTTTTTAAATAAAGAAGAGTTGACCGCTTGGAAGTGACCGCTTTCGCACGGCGCACTAATGCGACAAGTTCATGGTGAAGAATAGTTGTGTTAACTAATATGTAAGAAACTTTCATCGTTTGAAATCAAACATTCAAGGCAATGGGACAGCGAAGAGTAGAGGCGATCCTAAATCATACATCGACTCCACATGGAATCATACCGGGCACCTATATTTCCTTTTAGAAGATTCGTGCCTTCGGCACGCGTTCGTCTCCTCACTCCCTCCCATTTCTCCCCTTCCACGGCAGCAGATGTGAACATGGTATTTGCGGCAGTGAACAGAACCTTACGGAGAAATACGCAAGGAAAAACAGTCGAAAGCAGAGCCTGAGCAGGTGCCATTTCAAAGCTTCACCCCGTTCAGCATATTTCTGCAATCTCAACGATGAGAAATAGTGACAAAATTTGGCAAAACGACCAGTAAAGGCTCAAAGCCATCTTACTTCGCTATATCCTCTATGACCAATGGAGGGCACTGCAAAGGAACTTCGGTCATGCCAATTCCTCGCAAATGGGAAGTGCTGATTTCCCATTTCCAAGCAGAGGTCACGTCCCTCTATTAAATGCTTCTTAACCGCCTTCAAGCTTCACAGCAGAATTTTTCGAAGGTAGCACAGTATTTCTAGTAATCGAAAATTCCATCTTCAACAGTCCCTGACACTCCCTCTAAGAAAGAGACGTTGGTACAGGATTCTAATTTCATTCCATCAATGCCTTCCTCGTCGATCTCTCACTTTGCAAAAATCTTTTTTTCGCAATTTCCATCGTAGCAAAACAATAATTTACTGAGTATCGTGATGCACTCGAAAATGAGGAACGTCATTTTCATTGTTGAAGCGGAATTTTCTCAATTCCCATAAAATGCTCTACCACCAACCTTTCGAGATAACGAAAATTAACGTTCGAGATTCTAAATTCGCGCTTTCATTCGTTTCGCTGAACGACTCAAATCATCTCCAGTAATCGGCAACGACATTTTCGGAAACGAACGGTTCACGGGCAGCTTAAATGATCGATGTCTCGTTTAAAGCTGTTAACTTTTGATGTAGTTTTCTTGAGAAAGCTGATGTTCTTGAGCGAGAATATGATTTACCCGTTTCAAAGCCGGTGGCAAATGACAGCTGAGTAATCCCAGTGTTGTGCTATGATATCTGCCAATGGAATCAATGCCACAGTATTAACTTTTCGGCTGAACAAGCGTCTTTAAAAATACAGACGAAAGCAAGGCAGAGTAGCCTTATCTAAGAATGGACAGAGAAACGCAAATTAAAATAGAAAAGTCCATAAATAACGCTGATCACATAAAATCCCTTTCGGCACCTTTAAATGTCGGCTGCATAAACGCCTTTTGTCAACACAACGTCCAGGCAGCTGTGCTCACGCATACGGTAGACCATGCATGAATGTCACGTTGTGCTGTAGCATCCAACAGAGCAGCGGGAGTAGGGAGAGCAATTTGTGTGGCTTTCCGCCCAATCGGACACTTGTTTTAATGCGATATCCCAGAAATTGCTTTATTCGATGTCATCCAACTCTGAAATGTAAAATCAACACTAGTTTCCTGTCTCGGCATCACATACCACACCTGTTAGATCGGAGTGTTGAGCTCGCTTGAAGATGGAATTTTTGGGGCAAAATACTGCTTTGTTGATTGATGCTGAAACATTTCTCCGGAAGTTATTATTTGTTTTCGTAATCACGCGTTGCGTCATCCAAATCTCTGCGGTTCCTCAACTGGAAGCAAGGTAGGGGGGGGGGGGGGGGTGAAGAGATGAGGGGCATCAAACCCACATGCATAAGTATCTACTGCAAATGGCTGTGCAAGTAGAAACCCCAAGACAAATTGAGCTAATTGCGGCAAAATGGCGTGCCATTTTGCCGCAATTAGCTCAATTTCGTGACCTTAATTTGTACAACAAATTCCGCCTTCCCCGTACTGTGTTGAAAAAAGGACGTTCTTGTCCTAGAACTTCGAAATGAATCTCCCTGTGCAAACTTTAGGAAAAAATAACGCCTCTGCAATAAATCATCCTCGTTAATTTCAAAAATGTTTTAGCGGAGGAATGGATCTTGTTTACATGCTGGAAATGTCGGCGTCAGGTGGAAGCAATGGAGGTCGCTGCTTGAAACAAATAAACAAACCTTTAGCCGAGTTGAACTTGTTTGATCGACAATTTTTATATCTTATTTTCAATCTGATGTTTGCCTTCAAAGGAACGCCACTGATTGTTCCTTCTATCTGAATTGAAATGCCCACATCATATCGTCTCGTGGGGGTCATTGAAATTTGCTCTAGAAATTCTCAGCGATGAAGAACAATTTATAGCATTGAACTTGACGACCTGCTTCATAAAGCACGAACTTGCTATGAAATTCGAGTGTTTTTGAGAACAAATTCTACCTTTTATAGTTCTGACAACCGGCTGGAAATACATTTTTGGTCTGTAAAAAATTGCAGCATGTTGAAAGCTTCATTTTTCCTGCAGAAAGACCCCACTAAAATGCTTTAATAGCTTCCGTCACAGCCACTGAGGTGTGGCGGATACTCTCAGGTCTCATGCACGTTGCTTTACTAGCAGTATCGAAGAATTCCAAATCAACTGAGAATTGATAACAATAGCGAAACATCAAATACTGTTTTAAAGCAGCACGTGAGTTCTTGCTCTGCTTGCATCTAGCAAGCCTGTCATCTGACAACTGCAACCCCGTTAGCCTCTCAAATAAGAATACCACTGGCTGATATTTCCTTTGTTCTCCTGTCAGTGCTGAAACCTGGCCATCAGAAAGTAAAAAGGAAGGTGCATTCGAGTTACTACGACGTCCAGCAGGACAACCTTTGACCTTTGACAGATATGGAAGACTGCGTCAAAATATCCATTCGACGGCGCCTACACACTAAGATCAAAACCTTTAAATCATATACTGTCCTCCTTTCTCCGAAGGCAAGAAATTAGGTGCTTCATTTCGCATGTACACCTTTATTCTTTTCTGATCATTGTTGGGAATATTGTCGGAGAGATATGTGAATGAGAACCGTACGGTTATTCGTAAATACGATTTCCCGTAATAGTGTACAAAGGTTCTGATAAATAATCGAATAATTTCCGCAGCGAATATCCATCATATCGATGAACTCCAACGTGGCGCTTTATCTCCATACTATACGACTGCAGGCAACTGGCGACGGCAAGTCAACAGATGTTCTCGTTGATGAGATTACTTAAACTGCGCTGAAAAAATATTCAGATATCCCCACACGGCGAAGAAACCACTATTAGCATGGCAGTTGGAAAGACCTATGAAGCGATGAACCGTTACTACGGGTATCGGAACTGTTACGTGGTGATTCAAACCTCACCCTGCTAGTTCTCAGGAAGCGTGCACGTTTCTTTGTTTTGTGATGAGTGCTGTAATTTTCGAAACCGTATAAATAAACACTTCTGATGGAGTAATAAGAACAAACGTAGCTTTCTGAGCTTTTCTCCGAACTCGATTACATGAGCGTATCTTTGTCATAATCGCTTCAAAAATCCCATCACATCTACTGCAATGAACCAGCCCTGATCTAAGGCTGTGGCGATCTATTATCTGCAGGAGAGATATTTCCACGTACCCTTCTCACGCAGAAGACGCAACGTTCTATAAAATCACGCAGAAGCCATGTGGCGCAAAGTGAGAATACCAGTGGTTCATCGGTGGAGATTAGTAAAGCTAAAGTTTTATCGTCGCCCTTCATAGGCCTTGAAAGTATTTGCTCAATATTACTACACTCACAACTGAAATATTTGCTCAGCAGCTTTTGATATAACTGAAGCGGCCGTGAAAAGAATCGTTCAAAATCCATCATGCAGAAAGGTTGCCAATGATGCATGATCAGCACGGTAAAGATGCGTTCGTTGAATCCTTCAGTGTATCTTACAATGGAAGGTTCCTTCGAAGAGAAAGATCTCATTAAACTGCAAAACGGTGTCATTTATGAATAATCAAGCAAGATAAGGTTTGCTAAGGCATCTGTCACAGTATGAAAAGTACCATTTACGAGACTGTTGGTTCGTTGCTCTCCTCTAATATCAAGCAGTGGAACCTACGGCTTAGGAGAGGTCTTTCAGTAAACCGTGTTTCTGTGATAACTCTAGCAGCCTGGACTAAAGCCGGTATTTAGCACACAAAAGACAGACAATATTCCTTACGAAAAACGTGCCTATGCATTCCACTAAAACCGATGAAACAAATCAAAGAAAGTGAATATGAGGAGGTGCGCTTTCTTCGCCAACTTTCGTTGTTTGTTGAAGTTGAGATTCGGTCGTCGTTCTACCTTCGATCATTCATGAGTTGTCATTCATGAGGGATCGGTCATTCATGAGTTGTACTATGCATTTGCTGTCTACCACTATGACATTCCACAGACCCATTCTTCGCGTCAGTTTGCAACATCTTTCGCTCAACAGTTCCCTATTTTTCAATTATCGTTCGAGTATCATTTTTCTGATCTGGCACCTGTGGAAAACTGCTGAAGTTTTATCGTCCACTGTGCAGACAGCTGCAATTGCTCCACTTTAGAAACCTCTATATTGAGCGGATTCGGCGGTGTTGTGCTCCGTACAGAAATTCATACTCCAGTGCGCCTCATTGATGGCTTTTTCAATGCGTTCACTTCAGGAAGATCATCAGTACCTTTTTGTAAGGAGCGCCGAAAGAGTGGTGGAAACTTGAGCTGCTTCTGATCCTTCTCAGCAGTCACTCGGTCCGCAGTCTCTGGTTTCGATATCGCGCAGTTAGAACGCTGACAATCATGGACGTTTCCTCGACAACACCCTTTTCAGCCACTGTTTTTGGATGGTGGTGGATAGGAATTCGCTCCGGCAATAGCGCTCTACTGCACGACCGAATTTGCCCGGTTCGACTTGCTTGCCGATCGCGTCGTGGCGTCTAAAGGAATGGCGCCGATTGTGGAAGCTGTCGATAGGATGAAAGTGGATGTTGATTCTCCCCAGTTGCTGGCGGTGCTCCTTTCCATCCACCAGGAGAGTGCTACAAGTGGGTCCATCGAATGTGATGAAGGGCTTACTCCTGGAAACAGCTGCGAGTCTATAATTTAAGAACTGTTATTGTGCGGAGAAAGTTTTTTTCAAAAAAGGAACTGAGATCGACCAAAAACTTTAGTGCACAGCGAACCGGCGCGGCGAACCGGTGATGTCCGAGGAACTATTAAATACATGCCAAAATGTACATCCTACATAGGTTCCAACTTGCAAAGAGTAGAGGTTATCGACTATAAGACCATGAAACTGGACGATAAGTAAACAACTAGTGAACAACTAGCAAGAACCTGAGGGACAAAGTGGAGATATCACTTCTGAACCTCTCTTGCAAGTTGTCTCTTTTGATAAAGGGAAGAATTATGCTAGAACCGCTGAGAAACGATCGATAAGGAACCTATGAGTAATATCTGAATATTAGCGCTAAAGAATAATCTACAATATCGCTAACCGCTTCGTTTCCAGAGCTATAGCCTTCGCCGGATGTTTTTCACGCTGCATGAGACAGGTTTGAGATAACTTCAAAGCTCCCGATTCTTCGTCACGGGATCTACAAATTCCAGGCCGTATCTCCCATAAATAATCCAAAGATTAGCAGCATTTCAAACTATTTATTGGAGAAGAAAACATAAGTATAGATAACAACCTAATGATTTCTATAACGCTGTGCTGAATTAGACTCATGAAGAGCAGTGAAGTAGGTGGTCGGACCAATGCACTTCCCACTTCACAGAGTTTGCTATTAAAACGTTTTCTGGATGCTTGACCAATTCTTGAGGCCCTAAAGAGTGGCGATTCTCCCTCATGTGCAAATCAGCAGACGCTCCAAAACAATTTTCATGATAGTCTTATCGAGTTGTTAAACTAAGCCGCAAATCACTTGCTTAATCGCGCAACGAAGGAAAGGTTTCTACGGCAGTGGGAACTACAAATATTTTTTCGTCTACACAGTTGGTAAAACTGGCAAGTGGGTCCATCTTGCCTAAAAAAGCTCATTAGCAGACTGCGGGAATTATAGGAGACTGTGACTAATCCCCTCCCGTAAGTAGGTGATGGATGAGGACGATGAGTGCCGCCAAAATGAACTTTATCTATGTGCCGCGGGCTAAATTAGCTCTAAAGCTTCTTCTATGATGACCCGCTAGAATCGGCAGCGCCACGTGATGTGAGGACGTTTCTTAGTATGGTTGCGGGTGATAGAGAATTATGTGCATGCAGTTAACGTGATCTTTATTGATCTGCGAAACACCGGAAGCTTGAGAAAAAGGACTGCATGCATACTTTCTACTCTTACAACATCCGTGTCCATTTCCCCACGTTTTGCTCCATTCCGTAATACTCTTTTTGTCTCGTTTACTACTGAGGTTGCAGAAGTGATTATATCTTGCAAGTTCCTCTGTCCCGATAGTCAACTTGTTTCATCCAGTCATCACTCTTGAAATACGGTCACTGTCGCAACGTTTTTGAGACTCCCTGTTAAGTAATTTTTTCGCCAGTTTCGAATGTGGTGAAGGCATCAAATGCCACAGGAGCGAAGTGGTTGAATGAAGTGCTGAAACGTATGCTGACGAATGAGGATTTGAGTGAAGAACCGCAGAATATATCGCAACCTGTTGCACAAGTAAGCGGACTTCTATGTTGATCTTTCTTTGCTAACCAACTTCATGTGAAGTGCTCATCCAATAAACGCCTATCTCAGTCGGTAGTCAATGAAAACTAATACTTTCAAGCGGATTGGACAAGAAATTTGTGTGGATGTTTTTTTTTTCACTTCTAATATCTCTTAGGGGCAAATTCTATAGCGCGCGGGCCAGAAACGTATTGTGGATATCGCATATGTGTTACTTTCAAACCATTTCCGATGTTTGTATGATTGAGCTTAGCGCGAACTGTTAAATATATCGTCGCTGGCATCGATCGTTTATTTCAGAACTCATTCGCCTTTTAAGTTTCCTCTAACTATGAATAAATAAAAATAGCATTTATTTAAGATTAGCTACAATATTTGCAGATTCTTATCGTGGTCGAATATTTCTTTCTGTTTTCTGCATCCTCATCATGTTTGTGTGAAATTATTGTGAGATCCCTCAAAGCATCACCATTTCGATCAGAAAGCTCATCATGCCAGCAGGTAGATGCGAAACGACCCTCTCGATTCACCTTTTTGCAGCTTTGGGGCATTTTGAACCTTTTTTTTCTGCATAATTGAATGTGATTGCTGCAGACATATTCTGCTATTGCTGCAGAATATGTTATGGCTTCCAGTTTCCATCTTCTTCACAACCGTTTTGCTCAAATTTCTCTGCGGCTTCTTTCGCCGATTATTGTATCATTTGGGATAATGGAAGGGTGCCGTAGAAGGTGGAAGAGACCATCTATGCCCGCTCGTAAATCCATAACGAGATTGGGTTGACGCCTGTTAGACATATGATAATTAGATAGCTCTGATGTGCTTAGAATGCGTAGGAATCGATCGGTTTTCAGTTAATATTTCTTTAGAATTTTCCTAATATTTACTCGAATTTCTCGGCGCTGTTTTTACATTTATGCGATTGATCATAAAAAGTGCACGAAAATCAGATCTCGATGATGATACTTCAGACGGCAGAACAGTCGTCTGATGTCCCGTATGGAGATCGATATGATTACTTGCCCAACGGTCGTGCCACCGCCAGGCACCACGACTCAGACTCCAAGAAGTGGAGCGCGTTTGCCGCAGCATGAGGGACCTCATTCTGGGGCACTGTTTTTCCTTCGAAGTTTCCGGTATTCACCTGTGTTTTGTTAATTTTCAAGAAATCGCTCCGGGAATTATCAAGTCTTTAGTATTTCTCTAATGGCTTTTCCGATGTGAGGTGGATTTAAAGGATTTTTTGAACGTATGTGTGACACATATCCGGGGAAAAAATGTTTTAGTGAAGGTAGAGTGCGCAGATATAATTTATTTTCATATGCTGTGAATGTGCTATTGAAAAAAAAAAGAATATTTGTGGATGAAACTTTTTCCAGTTTTGTGGAGGGGATCGTTTGTCGGTAAGGTGGAGATCGAAACTTGTGGTAGCGCTTGAATATCGATCGTAGTGAACGCTTATAACGAGCATTTTAGGCAACGATGGTTTCATCTCACTCGTATGGTGGAAAACTTTCACTGCTTCGATTCGTGTCCCGTTAGCTGCGATTTTGGGCTGTTCTTACATTTGTTTTATGTTTACGCCCTCAAAGTAAATATAAAAAATTGGGAGATATGTGGTGTATGTCCTATTAATTTGTACTTCAAACTTTGCATGTATGCTTCTGATTTTTGGTAATTATTAGGTTCTCTTTGGCACAAGAACCCATGATAGGATTATTTTCGTGAATATTCTTGCACTACTGCTGCATCGACCAGAATTATTCGTGCAGTGTATTCGAGTGCTTAAGAATTCGTAGGTAATCGCATGAGGAGATCACAGCGAGTTGTTAGCCATCCCAGCGTAACGCCATGTTGTATGGAAATAAGTTCGGTGGCTTGTAATTTTATTTGAAGCGATTTAGATATATGTAATCCTTGAGATATAGCAGTTTTTATTCATATTTCGTCGTTTTTTCATCCATCAATAATTGCATTCATCTTGTCGGATGTGAGGTAGGACTTGAAAACGATTCTATCATATCCATAGGCAGCGCCACTACTCAAGACGAGCGACCCACTATCTCCACCGCCGCATCCACTCAGTTCGACTGGACTCACGGTGGTCGCCATCTACGACTATCAGAAGAAGGTGATGACGAAATTAATTTTGTACCCGATGACATTATAACTAATATCGACCAGGTATTTTTCTTTTTTGTTAAGAGCATTTACTTGGGGGAGTGGACGTAGATTTATACAACGGAGATCCTTTAGGCTTATAGTGAGGAAAGCCAAGTGCTGATGCCTTGCTTCTCTGTGAAGTCCTTGGCAGCTTCCTTCGACTTTCTAGAGATTATTCGGAGTGTATGTCATGGAGGACTTTCTTGGTGCTAGGCATACTACGCCGGGCTTTGATTCTCTTCGTTTTACATGTTCACCCCTATTATTCCGAGTCCGTTCACTTCCGAACCCCATCGCCTTGTTTAAGTGTCACTTGATAATGGTTAATAGGTGCAGAATCTGGGTTAAATATGGTGTTAGTTACATCCGAAATCGAGACGAGTTCAGTATAAAAGATGCGGGTAAATTATACTTATTTGCTTCAATTTGACCTGCAAGAGCCATTGGGCCAACACTTTATTTGGGGACATTGTAGAAGATAATGAACCGATCACAAGCTGATAGCAGATTAAACCGGTTTTGGCCCGTCAGCAACTTTTGCACGCTTGGAACAAGTGGTTCAAGAAATTAGCTGCTATCACAAGGCAACATAATCAGCATAATATTTTTCGACGAAGGCAATAGAACTATTTTATCGAAAACATCACGTCCAGGAAGACTTCCGCTCTGCAGTCCTTCTACATGAAGCACTCATAACTGAAACGTGTTAACGCAGTTAAGAAGCTCGCAAGGTAGGAGGTAAACACTGTGTTTCTTCACGAATCTAATCCAGTTACGAGAAGCTTAGTTCCTAAACGCGGTCATTATTACCGTGTATCTATGGTGTCAATGTGCTCTATTCAAGTGTGGTTTCTGAATAGTATTTATGCCAATTGTTTTGGTATCTGAGGGATCACTTGTGCAAAACTTAGTGGAGCAGCTTGCACGATGGTGGCTATATGCAAATTAATGCATAGCTAAGTGAGCTCTGAACGTTTGATAACGAAACGCCGACAATGCCTGTTCAGGTGGACGCGGGTTAGTGGAGTGGAAGGTGCAGTGGGCAGTATGGGCTATTTCCATCCAATGATGTCGAACTATGACGAAATGAAGTATTAATTTATTTATTATAATACTGTGTTTCGTAGGTTGTTTTCATTTCCAAGGTTTTTGATCTGCAACCTGTGTAAGTCCATGTGCTAGTTTTATGCGGACTTAAAATCGTATATGTCCCGGTGCGGTATAGGATTGTTTTTGTGGTTGAGCATCGCTCATCGGACGAGATATACCGAAGTGCATTTAGCGTAGCGTCATTTAAATGTGATTTTGTTCCGCATCTTTATTTCCTTCAGCGGATCACCTCTTCTTCCGCATCGCGTTAACCAGTTGGCGTAAGGTTTTGCAGCACCCATTTTCGTTTTTTTCTTTCTTCAATTGTTTCCGAAGCTATTGGTTGGAGCATTTTCACGAATAACTAGATTAAGCAGGTAGTAGTGCGGGAGTGAGTAATAAAATTGGAGTGCTTTAAGTAAAATGGTTGACAGACGAAGAAATTGTCACAGGTAGTAGAAGACTCTTGGTGGTTGGCCTCCAACAGCCGCAGTTCGCCAACATTGGAATGGGTTTGCGGGCTTTCTTTGTTGTGTTTAAGTGACCCAGTGTTACGGGATTTCATTCGTGCACTTCCAATGCTTCCTGCCGTTCTTGGCCTTCCCTTCCGTTGATAAGTTGTTTTATGTTGTTCTCAATGTTTCGGGTAATCCCGCTTCTTTCTTTGCATCTCATTCTCCTGCTTAGTTGTGTTTCTTTTATTTGCTTCTTATCAGCGCCGCTCTTCAGTCCCTCACCTGTTTTATCTATTTTATTTTTCCTCTCTCTTTTTTAAAATATGGCAGTTTGAGTGCCTGAAGATGGATAAAGCTAAAAACCAGCGTAAATAAGGTTGGACTTGGAGTCGGTTCATCTCGCTTTCGTGAATCAGCGCTCTCCATTTATTTGGATGCCGGCTCGTGTGGATAATATTCATTCGAGACTGAAGCGCAATTTGCGCCTGTTTATGTGGACTTGTTTTTATCAAAATAATCGGGACGATGGAGCGGTGTTCCGTATGCAGTTGTTGTATCTTTCTGGGAGATTATGGGGTGATGATGTTATTTAAAAAATAAAATAAACTTTTAGAAATGATGCATCGTTAAATTAGCACCATTTTAACTACCATAGTATAGTTTATCTTAGCAGTGTCAGATAATCGAGTAGGGCGAAGTTCATCAAAGTCAGCAATTTCAGTGTTTCGTAGTAGTGGACACATGACGCGAAAGCCGTCAGAGGTGAAGGAGTATCTCCGTAAAGAAGGTCGCGAATGCGATGAGCCGAACGATGAAACGAATGCCACGGAGACGCGATAAACACGACGATCTGTTCACTCATTCACAAGCGATTATTTTTTTATTTAAGTGGAGTTCATGTCTACATGGCCTAACATTTAGGGAACTTGTTTGACAGCTTCCCTATTTGATTCCCACTCTTATTCATTCGAGAAGTCATAAAAGCGCTATCAATGGGTACTAATGAGTCTAGCTGTCATGAATCATTTATATAAATGATCGATGGAACGGCAATTCGAAATTTATCTTTATTGAAATTTCTCATGGAATAGTTTACACAAATTTTTTAAGCGTTATATTCAAAATCGATGATACGATTTGCTCAAAACATATTATAATTTTATGTTGTCGGTTCATTTGGAGTGGAGATGAAAATTGTTTTAGGGAACGCGTTACCCGAGATGGGCACTTCGACGGAGCGTGTTTGTGTGTCAGCCCAGTTGATCTGGCACAGAACGCTCATGCTCACTTGCTCCGTTTTATACTTTTCTTCTCACAAATCTTCTTATCAATGAGAAATATGGTATTGTTGATGTTTGGAATTACATACCTTATGTGTTATTGCCATTTGCTGTTTAGTCTTAGTTAAAAAGAGGACTCTCTGTTGAATGTGGTCAGTAGTGCTTATCTACCTATCGGATGAGAAACCAGCAAATAATAAGTGGTGCCGAGTACATTGGTTTCCTCATTTACACTTCGACTTTTAAATTGATTTTCGCCGCATCTGATAGTGCCAGTCAAATCGTTCAGCACGCTTGAGACGTTTTTTATGAAGTGCTCTAAGAAGCAGCTTCTAGTGGCATATGTTTATTTGTATATATTTGTGTATATTTTTTGTTTATTTATTTAGAAGTGATGAAGTGGGTGAAGGATTTTAATATGAATCATACCCACACAGCAGTTAATTTTGGAAATCCATTTACTGCATTGTGTTGTAAATAATTAAGCATTACAAAATTTGCATATGCAAATTAGTTGCTACATCCTTCAGGTTTGGACGGACCGGTCGACAACTGATCGTATTTTTTGGTGATACTCATTGTCCGATTGTTGCAGTTAACTGGTTTGGCGACCAAAACTTGCAAAAGCGTAGGTACGCTTAAACAATATTGTCATTTCCGGGCACATTTCCTCGATTTTTTCTTTTGTTCTGTTTTATTACTCAGCTTTTACTTATGCTAGGTGAAGAAGATTCGTCGATTGGTAATGGCCGTTCGAAGGTTTTCGGTAACAGTCCAATGGCACCGCCGAATCCGAGCGCGATCTTTTAACTGCTCTCATCTGATATGGTACTTATTTATTTTTGTTTCTAGGTCAATCTTTGTCGCATTTTCAGGATATCTTTCCAATTTTTGAGTATTAGATATCTATCAAGTGCTTGTTTTGAGAACACTGTTACATAAAAGGCTGATAAGGGGACATTTTTTAATTTTTCCAAGGATGCATTTGCCCACTTAGGGTTTAGATATCTCGAGTTTTTAGTTTTAAGGTTTAATTTTTAGTCGTTTAGGAGACGTTTGGAATTTTTGCACCAAACAATTAAGAATATGATTTCCTAATTTTATGAAATTTTTAAAATATAACACCCATTACTTTTTTATGAGTTCTTTCTTTGCGTTTACTAATTAATATGTTAGAAGTTTTTCGAGATAATTTTTGAAAGAATTAGAGTTCAGCGCTTGATTGAACTGTTTAGTTTCGAAGTCTCTTTTGCATTAAAATCGATTTTGCCGAAATTTATCGGAAATAATTCTTTCTTTGTATTTTATCATCGTCAGCTGTGGAATTTATTCGCCATTTGACGGATGGGAAGTATTTCATAGTTGCGAATCCTTCTGAATTCTTAAGCCGAGTTAAACAATTCGTGTGCTAATTTTAGGCTAAACAAGCGATTATTTGTGTTGTGAGTCGACAACGTTTCCTATCGGCTAATTTTCTATTTGTTAATTTTTTTAAAGACCCGATTTGCTGTGTCATCTAACATTACCAATTTATTGGTTGATTACATATCTCTTCATCACAGCAAATACGCATATATTTTTTTCGCTGCATTATATCCGTTGTAATTTTCACCCTTCACTGTTGAAATGACTTCTCTCAGAACTCCGTTTTCTTCGTAATGTTTATTTATTTTATAATCTTGAATATTCGTTAGAAAATTTGCAAGTCATTGATTATGAGTTGTGATGATTGTTTTCCCAGCATTCTAGAGGATGTTTGATGCAGCGATTTTCATTTTGAAGGGAAGGAGATTTGGAAGATGTCTCAGGGAGTTTATCTTCCTTATATGCAGCCTATTTCTAAGAGATGAGATATAGAACTGCATTCATATCTCGCATTATTTATTGGTGTTGCGAACGTTGGGTAAAGCGATATGAAACTGTTGCGTAGTGATTAATGGCCAAAATTAATTTTTTGCTACATAATTCGTTGTCCATTTTGTTTTCTGTTTTTGATGTTATGCGACTTTCAAACATGAGCAGATGGTATGGTTCGCATGAGGTAACGAGAGTAATTTTGGTGTATGTTAAAGTAAGATTGCCGAAATCATTGTGTAGTGTGCCGTGAAATTTTAAAAGGATTGGTAGTGGATAGGTGCTTTTCACTTACCTCTTTTCCATGTGGTTATGGGTGTTTTGAGTAGAGGTGGAGAGGGAGGGGTTGGGAGAGAGGGGACAGAGATGGGCTGCAGCAGTTTTGAGGTGTTTTTTTAAATGGAGCGGTGAAGTGCAGTGGGCAATTGATGTCACATCGAGCCAACTTCTTTCTAATCACTTTTCTGTATTTTTATCCACACTAGGAAGTATAAATGTCCTTCGTTATTTGCTCTTTCATCTGTTCCTGCATAGCCGAATCTATGTGGAGGCTTTTGCTTTCTTCGCGCAACCTGTGTTCGATGAAACGTTATCGTATTGAACTGTGATTTTGAACCGAAGAGGATGGAGGGAGAGAAAAGATGACTATGGGTTAGTGACACAGATGAAACATTTACTGCAGGAATCATTGAATAAAGGTAGAGTGAACTCGTAAAGATCTCTCGTATCTTTCCTGTGAAAGAAAAAACTGAGGATTCCGTTAAGCGGAGAATGCGAAATCTGAAATGCGGAGAGCTGTTGTATCGTTGGGCTTTTTATGCAGACGGAACTTTCCACTCATTGTCGTTACTGTGCTCATTTGAAACCTCACGATGTTGCACCTCGCACTCACACTCTTGTTCTGTCCATTGCCTACCGCTCATTTGAAATCACACGGTCAGTGGTCGTTGTATTCGCTATTGAAGTGGCCCCGGCTGATGGATGAAATAAATAGTAGAGGCAAATGCGTTTTGCAGATAGTCGACGCGTGGTTCTTACGAGCTCAACAGTGTGTTGTGATCGAGAATCGAAAAACCTACGAACGTTAGTGAACGATTCAAGAAGGATCGACTTTTTCACTTTGTTGGGTACAGTAGAAGCTTTCATGTTCTATGAGTGCGCTCAAAAATGTTTGACTTCAGAGGCAAAAAAGTCATTAGGCTTCGTCATTGAATACGGACGGTCGCAGTACCACTGTACTTAGTATTTCTTCTTCGGGGGTTTATTGGCTCGTTTTCAGACGACTGTTAAAATAGTTTTTATAGGTGGCTTCAGGTCCTTCAGCCTTCTCCTGCAGGATGAGTTAGCACTTTCCACAACTTTATTTGACTGCATTAGACCGCACTCTTTCGATCCGAAGGTCCGCTACCTGTGCTGCACCAACAGGACAGTTTTTATGTGCTTTTTGAATTCGGTTGGAAAGTTATATGATCAGTCGAGAACTTAGGCCGACTGGTTGAGAGACAGCGCAGTTATAATAACGGTATCGAGCTTGCGATGATAGTTATATCCGTCTACGTTGTACCACAGCTATTAAAATTCTTAGGAAAACAATATTGGCGGAGACCTCAAAAGTGAGACTCGGTATCTGTAAGCTCAGAGTAATATTGGTGGATTAGTGGTAGCCATGGTGTTTAGTTTATAGAGCCTGTGGACAAAACCGCGTTCTCCACACACGTCGAAAGAGTGACGATCGGAAAAGGTGGCAGTCATCCTTTGTAATTACTCCGTTGTTGGTCTCTGATTCAAAGTTGTTTTCGCAGTTTGTCTTTTTCGTTGTCATTGTTACTGATATTATTGTTATTTTTATTCTTACTGTTATTATTACTGCTACTATTTTATTATTATTTCCACTGTTATTACAATTATGGATATTCTTATTGTGATTATGATTCCAAATTAAGCTTTGTTCGGTAAGAACTTCAGTTCACTGATCACTTTGTTGATCACAGATAGTTGAATTTATTTAATGCAGTTTGATGTCATATTATTTTTAAAGTATTCTGTTGCAGCAGTGAGAAGTTTTGTTCGGAGAAATAATCATTGAAATTCTTGCCTTGATGGGTGAGGTTAGAAATCTGAGATTATGGAGGAATGAACAAAAAAAGCCTGTAATAAAAAAAGTCCTATTGTTTTCGATTTTATATTGGAATAATGATGAAAGATAGAAATTGAACCACAACTTAATCTCTCCTTACATCTGAAAGTTCCAATACATTTTATAAATTAGTATGGTTAATTTAATTTCTCTTTTAATATGCTAAATTGTTATGAATTAAATTGAATACTTTTAATGAAATATATTTGGGAATCGATTTCGTTTAATGTGACAAATTTACCGCTATTTCTCTTCGATTTACATTGAAGTTCGTTTAATAGTACTTTATTTAGCAGTGCTTGCATTAATATTCGCTAAGCCGTTAATTTCTGCTCACTTTATCACGTTTAAGGGTTTTTCTCGTTTAGGGGGAAGAATAGAGAATTGTTTGCACGAAGAAAATAGAGTGAGGGGAATTTCCACTATATGAAAAGGAAATGGAGGTTTAGAAAAAAATTAATGTAGAGAGTGTAACGCTGAGTAATTAAAATTTCTCTGTTTCTTATGGTGATTATTGTTGGTTATTTTAGTTGTTATTTTCAGAGACAAAATGTTTTAATTCAATTTTGATTGGAAATTATTTCGTAGAATTTATGAGTTATTGGGGAATTTACTTCCCGTCGGAGGAAATATTTCCCTTTTTTCATCTTTGGGAATTAATCGGCATATTTCAGTGATGTATATATGTTTCTTTGTCCGGGCAATTCGCTATTGCATCGCCGATTTTTTCATTATATGTTTCAGTAATAATTATATTGTTGTGTTTAAACGTGGTGGCGGAATCACTTATACGCTTTTCACTTCAAATATACATATCATTACAATGAAGTGCTCTTTGTTTTCCCTCAACTAAGTTTCTAATATAGGTCAACCAGTTTATAGTAACTCATTCACTCGCATCGTGCGATTCAGAATGTAGCAGAATGGGTCAGAATGCATTGACGATTCGTTGAGTGTAGTTGAAAGGATATCATGAGATTTATGTACATTTTATAGCTGAACGGATGCATTTTCGAGTGCTTCATAAATGTTGGTGTGGTTTAGTTCTTGTGACGTTTAGAGATGTGTTATAGGGATCTTATATGAGCACCACATTCGCCATTTCGCTGTTGATTCAGCCAGTGAGAGATGGGTTGTGAATAGCCGAAAGTTGCGCGGTTGAATCCGCTTCTAGCTAAGTGTGAACGGAAGCGGTGGTTTGGCCTTTCTTATTTCACGGACAGCTGTGTATGAGTGTGGTCATAATCCATGTCTCTCGATTCACATGTCGACGGGCAATGAGTCCTATCCACTCCCTCTTGATTACAGGTGCGAAAATCCGCTGTCTAGGTGAGATGTGAACATCAGTTTGAATAGGAGCATTCACAAATGCAGCATTTACGGCTTCTCCTTTCTTGATTCGTTTTGCATCAATTCCTGTATTCACACATTGGAGTTCGCTAAATTCGGATTGCTGTTATTTTTTAGTGATTGGACAGTTGCTTTGTTGTCAAAGAGGATCTTGTGCGTTGTTTAGTGGCTACTTCTTGGTGACCCTCCACCCCCCTTCCCTCTGATTCAGGTCATCTGAATCGCACTTGTCTTGTCTATTCTTTCGTATTCCGTTGTATAGTTGGTAGGGGAAGGAGAGGGGAGGAGGGGAGATGGAGAGAAAGGGGGACTAAAGAAATGAATTGCAGCTCAGATGCTGGTTCAAATAAAGTCTCCAGGATTGACGTCTAGTTTTTCATTTGACTCCGACTTGTGGTGTTCACGAAAAGAGATAGACAGATAGGACGTTGCATTTCATCCTCTTCAATAAACCAGTCATTCGGTTGTTGAATACTTATTTGGGGCTTTGGTAACCATAAACTCTGATTTGAGGATAGAAATTGGTCGATCTGATACCTGCCTGCAACACTACGCTGTCTGTATTAGATTGATGTGAAAAATGCGCAAATGTTAGTTTGGGATATTGAAATATTTTAACGATTCTATAGGACTGACGTCGTTAGCCGCCTGGAACAGAATAATTGCGTGAATGAAGAATTTGAGCATCATAGTGGTTATCTTTTGCCTTCTCATTGCACCCATGAAACTACGATGGCTTATAATATCCGCTAATTTCTTCTTTCCTCCTTTCTTTTTTTGAATGAAACATTGGAATCTGGTTTCTTAATTGAATATTTAAATTCTCCGAAGTTAATCTTTCTTATTCACTTATATATTTTATCGTTTTTTATATTTCTGTTGCTTTTTTCTACCACCACCCCCTCATTGCCCTCATCAAGTTACTTTTTTAGAGTTAGCTTTTGTAGAGTTAGCCTTTGTAAATCCTCTTCTTTTTTGCTTGCTTTTAATTTACGATAACATCTTTTTAGAATTTTTCTACCTATCATCTCGTCTCTTCCTTCGCCCTCCCACTGGGACCTGCTTGTCTCATCCTTCACCCCTTCACTAAAAGCCCGTTGAGTCATCCGTCGCCTTCCCATTAGGATCTTCTTACATCCTTCTTCATTTTTTTCATGGACTTTTTTGCCTTTTTCTCCGCTTTTTCACTGTCCTTTATTGTCTTGTCCTTCGTCTTTCGATCAAGCATTTCTTCCTTATGATATCGCAACAATGATGCCATTTACGTGTCATCCATAATTAAAGGTGTCGTTAAAAAACTCGTCAGCCACTTTTTCCTTGACTTCTTCGGATTAACCAAAATACGCATCGTCGGTCGAGAATCCGCAGTTGTAGTCGGTCGCACAGGGAAAATAAGCGCGAAAAGCGCTGATCGTTTTCGAATATCCGGCAAATTTACTGGGCAAACTGCAAAAAGTGCATGTCGTGTCAGCTTCCGTGATCGTATTCCCATTTGTTCTGGAATTTGAGTTGCGCTCAGATTGATTTACTTTACAGAGATTGAGATATTTGGCTCTTCAAACATAGTATCACTTGATGGCGATGAATAGTGCTTCTGCGCTGACCATTGGCTTGCTTCTACGTTAACCAATGGAAGCGATATTAAGCCTGATGCAATATGGAGCGATTACAGTTGTGATAATGTGCTGTTATTCTATGTCATCATCGTTCCATGGATTTCTACCCTTACCGTAGTTTATAGTCGTCCTTGCCAGTGTGGCGCGAAATTATTGTCTTTGTTAATACTGCTTCCAAGCCGGTAATAAGTGTTCGCGTATAAAATAGCAGTCGTAGGAGGTATGATGACCTGTTACCCCTATGAGGCGTATAAATTCATTTCTTAGCTAAGAAGGGAGAATTTTAAAATGAGATTTTAACAGGCTCGAGAGATAAACGACGCGGCCGTTTAAAATTTCATTTAATGGGGTGTATATGGCGGTGACTGATTGTTACTTTCACCGCTCAGGTTTTTTGAGATAAGTAGTTAAGTGATAAATCTATGCTTTTAGGCGCGATATGATAGCAGTTTTTCTTTAATCATTGTGCTTCTTCTTTTAATTTGTTTCAGTGCTTCCATTTTATTAACACCACTGAGGAGCAGCAATCTGGGAACTCAACTCGTTTTCGCCGCTAACCCTCCCATAGTACATTGCTTTCACTGTGGAAATTTGTCACTGCTGATATATAACATGTACAGTATGCGTTGATCTGCCCATATTACATTTACAGTACATGTTACAGTACGCGTTACATTTTTACTGTTATATATCTGTAACGCGCATACAGGCACGTCCCTTTATGAAGGATAATCTCAGCTAGCGGATCCGATGCACCGCAATTTCGTGTTGGTGAAGTGGGAGAGAAGCAAAAGTGGTTAAAAAGTAAACTGACGTATCTAATGAACTGTTAAAGGTGAAGGATTTCAAGCATGCAAGTCAGCATAGAGACTTGCAGTATTGAAGAGTTTTCGGGCGGAGAAATTTTTCTCAGGATTTCATGTTGACGGTCATCGATGCTTACCTAACTTGCACCTGAAAACACTATTGAATCTTTTGAAGAGGTTCATTGAAATATTTTCCTATCTGCTCTAATTTATTTTTATCATAAATTGATTAATTTATAGGACATCTTTCAGAGTAACAATATTTAAATCATTGTTAACTGTGTTATTAATGAGCGCTTATATTGCTCTAGTATAGCATATACTTATATAACTCATCGTTTAGTGGTATATTGCTAAATAAAAACCAAATGAATTTCCGCGTATAGCTTAAAGGATATTAGACTTTTAATTGTGAAGGAATGGCAGATGTGAATTGGGAGGTTCGCATGTCTCTTCCATCCTCCCGCTCCCTCCTCCCTGTTCCTTCCATTCGTTCCCCGCTCTTGTCCTGCGCTGAAATATTCTCATAGAAAAAGCTGCTAATTTTCGAAGTGTATACGTGGATGTCTATATGTAGAAGTTTTAAATTAATTATCTGACATATGTAACATTTATCTGATGCACATCTCACTTTGGGAAGTAACGCGTTTTTCTGTTTTCTTTTATCACCACATTAAAAAAACACATCATTTGCAGTGCGAAAGAACGGAGAGAGAATTAGTGAATGAACGGTTTGTTGATGAAAACGATTTAATTCTGTTGATTATTACTGTTTAAAGGAACAAGAGGCTAACGTCGATTTCATAGAAGTCGACTTTATCATTAATGTTGCGATATTAATGAGCGGTGATAGTTTATAAAGAACACATTGTTGAGCCAGTGCTCGCCTCATCGTTCTTCTCGCAGAAATTATTGAAGAAGGTGCGGCAAAAACGTTCACGTTTCAAGTGTATGTGATTTTAATTTGTTCTCTTCTTCGAACGTAAATAGGTGGTTATTTCAAGTAGCCACTAGCTGTATTTTTACTAAGAACTTACTCAAGGAAATAGTTGAGAAATTGTTTATTTTCTAGTGATGTGTTTAAAAAATAAAATTAATAGTCGAGCCTGTTAGAAAAATTCACACAATTTGAGTATTTGAATTCGCTAAATTCTGAAGTTTGCTCTTGTTGGGGAGACTGATCGCGTTTTTCCGATAACGGAATATCGCTCTGCTTTATTCCTGTGTTGTTATCTGAGGTTATATTTTTTGAAACTGCGTTAATTGTTCGAAATATGTAAGCTGTTAGACTCTTATTGCAGAATACACATTAAACTTTAGTTCTGTATATTTCCTGGTGCTAATAGCTATATTATCCATTCTTATCTACTTTCATTTCAACTGAAGCTTAGGCGTCGAAGCATCTTATTTATCGATGGGCGTATTTTTCGCTCTATATCAGCCCTTAAACGAGAGGAGGGCAGTGCTAAAAGGAGCAGTTTTGAAGTCTAGATCGATTCAGAGGTATGATACGAGTCGAATAGAGTAACTGACTTGAGAGAAGAGAAAAATCGACGAGAAAAGGAGAAGTTTTCTCCGTCCGACAAACCTTTTCGAATTCCTTGTCTCCTTTTTTTCTTAGCATCGATTAATATTGCAACTAAACCCTAACTGTTTGAAGTTTACACTAACGTATGATCGGATTCAATATCACATTACTTTGTTTCATCAAGGTGAGTTCCCAGTTGAATCTTGTAAAGGTATGACTTAAGCGCTGGACGAAAAACCCGTAAAGTGCCAACGCTTGAGTTTGTATCGCAACTCTAAAATCAAAATGCTTTTTGATATCAATGGCGGCACCCGTGAGGTATGTTCCAATTTTATACATTTTGTACTTTTAAAATTTCATCCTTTAAGTGATAGAAAGAAGAAAGGTAGTAGTTTTTCTCCATGCTATAAACAAATTCACCACAAACAGTATGCGGTGGACGAAGGGAAGGGATTCTATCCTTGCTTTATTTTATTAGTACTTCAAAACTGATCATTTCATATCTCAGTTAATCATGAATGATCTGATCATTTCATATCTCAGTTAATCTAATAATCTAATGCTATTTCATAAAATAATTTCAATGAAGATGTAATTGTTTCATCGTTCTTCGCTTGGATGTCACATACGATCAAAAAAGCCGGCCCAAAAATGCATATAGGTTTTTTTAGTTTCGCGTTGATTTTACTTTCGAATTTCTTTAGCCATACTTTCGAGAGAAATTCTTTTTTTTTGATTTCTGTATGTTTCTTTTCTTTAATTCACTTGTAATTTTATATTAGATATGTTTTTTTCGAATATTGTTACCTATGTAACCACTGTGAGGTTTCGCAGAATATCTATAGGAAATTAATATCTCGATTATAATTCACTTACTCCACATATTCCTTAGCAAGTACTCGGAAGGTATTTTGTTAAGTTTTAAAATGACATTTTAAAAAGATGTGATACGATGATATTTATAGGTATAGCATGGCGTCCATATTTCTTTTTATACAGTGGATTCGAGAATAAGAAACAGTGTTTTAAAAGGCTTAAAGTATCATGTGGCTATTGCGTTGGACTGGCTTAATGTGAAGTTGCTGCACGCTGTCCTACCACAATTCCTTCGCTTTGAAATGATTGTCATTTAGGTTTATTGAATTTTTAATGAACACAATGATGGAGGTCTCCAGAAGGTGCAAATTTGATGTAGAAAACAATATTGGGCTGATGCGACGTAATAAATTAAGTTGAGTTAGTCCCCATTTATTTTTAAAGTAAAGTGTTCGAATGATGTAATCCTTTCACTTAGCTTATGAATATGCTGCATTTATGTGAATTTTAAATTTGCACTGTTGCAAATGCAGATGTCTTGTTTTTGTTTAGATTACATTGATGAATGAAATCATTCGGGAATGATAAAAGTTCGCATAGATCGTTAGCGATCAATATGAAATGGATTATTCCATGAATTCACTGAAGGTTTTCTCATTGAAAGGTTTTTTTGCACTTCATTTTTCATTTCTTTTCATCGGCAAATCTTCCAGAAATATTAGATATGGTCTTTAGTGGACGAACTTTCAAAAGTTAGGTCTTCCGAATGAATATGGAGAAGATAGATTCGCCTGTTTTGATAGCTGGAGAAAGAGAGTGACAGGAGACGACGATGAGTGTGATAGTGGATTTAGAGGGACATTAGAAAACTGCGGCGATAGAGATGAGATTTTGTTGAGAGCAGCAGATGTGCTACGTTTCGATGTGGAAGAATGTAGGTCGGTTAGTTTTTGTGAGAATTCGCTAGAAATTTGGAGAATTTCTTCCTAGTCAGATCGGAGACATTTCCCAATCCTCAGTTATCCACAGGATGTGACAAAAGGAGGAAAAAAAATGTTCTGTAGGAAGTGACAGCAATATCTATTTTGCTTTCATATATATACTCAAAGGTACAATTTCGTGTGATATATTTTAGTGAGAGTGAAATTCGAATAAACCTATTCTTCGAACGAAAATATCGTTGAATTTGGCTCGTAAAACACGACAGTTTTTTCCCTAGTAATGTTGTGATTAGCTGAGAAGGTATGCGCCAATATTGGAAGATATTTTGGAAATACATTTCTGATAGATGCGACACATTCATAAGCACCCCATTTTATTAATTCTTTCCGTTATGATTTGCTTTTTTTTACTTTTTTTGGTTTTGTTACCAATCTATGTGATCAGTGAGTGCCTCCTATGTTTCATAAATTCATTCCCAATTTTTTGAGGTTTGTTTTATTGTTTCCAACTCGAAGGCAGCTTTTTAAGTTATGAGCTTCCAGTGGGGACGGGAGGATTCGTACCGCCGTAATGAAGTGATTGATGTAACAGTGAAAATGGTTTGAAGAATTTTTTCTCATTAGTTATGGCGATTTCCTTTACGTTTTCTTTCATTAGTTATAGGCTAAGAACGTTTATTATAAAAGAATTCGCTTTTATTCTAATATAAGTGAAAGAAATGACGAGATCAGAAAAGCCCATCGGATGGCATGATATAGCAAAAGTATCAAGAACGGGATCTGAACAATGAATGAGAACAACTGAAAAACCTTTTTATTAGTTTATTTTTCTATAAGTTTTCATACTTTATAGTCATGAAAAAAGGCGCAGACGGTAAAAGAAAGGTGATATAAAATGAACGGGAAAATGAGTTTATGAGTTAAATAATAGACTTTGTTTTCATATAGGTTATTAGCTAAACATTTTTCACAAATTCGTTTTACCGATCGATCAGTCGATATTGCGTACCAAAATCTATTGATCACTTCAAAACTACTATAATTTGAATGTGGGCGTTTGCTTTAATGCCACGTCCAAAACACAAATGAATAGAGTTAATGTGTTAATAATACGATTAGTTTTTCGGTGTTTCCGTTTATTTTTCAACTTGTCCTAGAATATGCCCTGTGTTTGTAGGGCATGGACAGTTTCCTGCGTAATTTAACTTATATGTATAGGTGATATCACCTCATCACCCACACGCGAGAAAAAACCCAGTTGTGTTGAAGTGTCCATAAGCTTCCAGTTTCTTTTGTTTCGGAGCTGTGATGTGAAATCTGGTTGCTTTTATCGTTCTTCATGAAATGAAATGATAAAAAAACTTTGTTCTGAAGCAAAACAATGTAACGATGTATTCGGTCGGTTAAAAAAACCGAGCTGTGCGCTTTCAGTAAAACCTCAGATGTAACTAATTTATAAATTAATTGTTACGCAACCTGGAAAGTGGGAATTTTAGTGGGCGTTTTCACTCACTGCAAAGCGGGCCACAACAGTTTGACCTGCGTTAATTAGTTGAATGCATTCTGGATATTGAGGCAGTAGTTGACAAAGCATCCTTTACACTATATGCTGAATGATGTTTAGTGTATGGCACAATTTTTTATCAAATACGTCGAAGGTAGAGGTAATTCGCTTTGAGAAGCATTTCTGAACCGTCGAAATCACTCGTCATTCCTTTCTTCAGACAGCTGCAGCTATGAAGAAATTGTTACAAACGTGCGAAAAATGATTACATCGATGGTCTGATTTCATGATTTTCTATTAGCTAAGGAAATAAAAAAATATCTGCTCGAAAAAACGGCGGGTTATAAGTGGACCAACGACGCCTTTAAGCAGGTTGAACCAACCACGTTCATATGAGCTGCCGAAAGCACACCACCTTACAGTTCGGCAAAATCGAATTTGTCATCGCTTGACTAAATTCACTTTACTGCACTTTACAGAACGCATGGAATATTCAACGATTCCACGCCAATTTGCTGCATAATGCATAACCTTCATGATAAAACAACTTTCATTAACGCATTTAAAAGCAAGAAATACTAATAACTGCCATCTTCTGGATGTGGTAAAACTCGAACTACCCTGAAGCTCCTGAAAATACTTTCACGAGCTGTCAAAAATGCCTCAAAGGAATGATGCAAGCCAAGCATCCCGCGGCTGTTCAATAAAACTTGCCACGGTACTCGAATTTCAAGCCAGGATATTCTCTATTTCATGTTTTGCCAAAGACCGAAGTTTTCAAAATTCAAATGGTTTCGATATGGGGAAAGCATTTGATAATTTCCTCACCTTAACGGAGGTGGAAAAATTTTCCATAAATATTCACTAACAACAATGTGGTGTTATTGATGGCTTGTGTAGCAGCGAAAATACCCTCTTATTTCGACGACCCTCCATAATTTGATTTTATGAAAGTGGGTTGGTCCTATGCAATAAAGGCCTTATTGTTGGTTTTTTTTCCAACATGGGAAATTCATACCTTCGTGGAATGATGTACTTGTTTATTGAGGGAGGGCTGACCAAGTTCGCTGGAATTTCGTTGACTTGGAGTGCTAACTCGTCTTCTTTGCTCAGACGACGTGGTAAAGAACCCGTGCTTCTCCTCCCCTCTCGCACTATGAACGACCACGCTGCGATTCTTCTGTCGGAGTGATCAAGTGTCTTGTGATCGTGATGATTTTCATGTCGTGTGAAATTTTGTCGTTGATGACTCTGAAGTAATGCTGATTATTGGCAAGATGTTAACTGTGAAAGTTTTAGTGATAATTTTCTGAAATATGCTGCAATATCCTTTCAGTAAATAGATGCTGGATACTTTAAATGGCATTTATGAGCAGAAGTATTTTGCTAACCTGTTGGTCTTGTGCGTAGAGTGCAAATAACGCAAATCACAAGTGCAAGAGGGGAGTTTCAGCGCGGTCATTTGTCGCGCAGATGATGAGGGGGAAATTAATGGAGGAATGATTGACATGCAGCTTGGAAGTGAGCCTTTTAAATTATTCGAGGTTGGATTAATTCCGATGGAAGTTACATGCTCCAAAAAGCGCCGTATTGCTTTTTCAGTGGGATGCAAATGGGCTTCGAGGGGTTACAGTAAGCAGAATATCGTTTAAATGCGATTTCTTAACGTTTCTTTGGTGCGTGAAGTCTTTATGGAGGACGTAATTGCAGAAAGACGAAATTCCTCTCCCTCCCACTAAAGGTAATTGAATTTGAGAGAAGGGTTTTGCCGCAGTGTTTTCAAACAATCTAATTAATGAAAAGAATCATAAAAATCTTTTCCTGAGTTTAATTTTACTTCACTCAGCTGCAGCCGACAGATATATCCAATCGACGCGCGCTTCAATTTCAGCTCATCAAGAAGTGTTGTACCGCAGAAAATGCTTGTACAATCACTGTTCTCATGTAGACAGGTGCGGGATACCTTCTGCCGATATGGTGGGTTCATATACACATACGTTTTCAAAGATGACTTCATCGTTTTGCTCTACGAATCCTTGTCGTTTTTGCGCATTCAATCGCTATCCGCTGGGTTGTTTTTTGTGTAAAAGTCTCTCTCATCCTTAATATTTTTCATATAATTTCTTGTGTTTTGCCTCATTCCGTTGTCGACATTAATCCTCGATCTCTCTTCTCAGCCATGAGCTCCGTGACTTTTTCTAAAAACAAATGACCGTAAAGAGCGTCCGTGCTGGTAACGGTGGGGTTTTCTCTGTATCGAGAGTTTTACATTAATTCATTGATTCAATACCTGAGTTGTATATTTTCGATTTATAAGCGCAGATTTAGTATCATCAGGCAGTGTACTAGAGGCAGTTGCACCAAAGCGGCCAACCTCCGGTAGTATTTTGCTTGATTTTGTTCTGTTCGTTCATTTAGCCGTTTATATAGGATTTTCGTTCACGTCTTTGCTATTTGCAGGATATCAAGCAGTATGGCCCAATGTATCGTTCAGTTGAACATGTTTAGTTTTGCCTGTGGAATTTGCCAGTGTAACTTGCCATTTCCGACGTCTGATTAAGTGTTGAGGATTCACCTCAAGTAAATAATTTCGCGACCGAATTGATAGGCTTGGAACCCTCAAATTTCTCTTGTTTCATTTACTTGCCACTTTCTTAAATCCTTTGCAAAGGCGTTAGTGGTTTACAGCAAAGTCATCAGGTAGGATTGCAAGCTTCACATTGTTAGTGTAAGGAAAAAGTTGCAGCCAGCTGAAAGTTTTACAAAAGATATCAGCGGAATGGTATGCTTTTCATTTGTTGTGGTTGTTGATTGATAAGAGCGATATTTCATCCACAATCCGGAACTTCGCTATTGCCATTGTTCTAGTTGAACGACATGAGAAAAATATAGATGTGGGTGGAAGAACAGCCAAGGATTTTTGTTTTCTGGAGTAAAATCTTAAGCTGTTAAGATTTTTGGAATAAGCTCATTTCGGTTCAAATGAAATGAATGAAATAAGCTCATTGGTTCGGCGAAACGCGCGAGAAACCTTTATCGTAGTGGATTGCTTTTCCAAACTCCTTGGAGGTGAAAGGTAGAAGATTATGAGAGGGGAACTTAGACATTGAGAACGTTTCTGTCATTTTCACTCCTAGGTATCTCCCACCTACCGTCAGATTTAGTCAGTTTGTGGTGTAATACATTGTTTGCATATCCTGCTAAATAATTGCCACTGATCACTGGTATAATTTCTCTCACATGTGTACAGCTGACAGCGTTTTTGTCATTGATTTTATAATTCGCTTCTCTTGATCCTAAGCCTTATATTAACAAGTCGCGGCCCACTGTGTTTTGTCTCTTGTTCACATGTGAAACAGAATACTGTTGCTCAAATGTAAGTAAACGCTGTCTTTACTGCTTCAGTGACCAGTTTCAGTAAGCCCCAAGTAGTCTGTGCAATGACCTAAATAACGAAGAACTTCGTATATCATCATATCGTCGGATGAAGTGAAGCATACATGGACGCTCGTCTGTTAGCTCTTATATGCATAGTTCCCTGTAAAATGGAGAAAGGAGAATTCATACAGAATCTGTTGATTAAACATCTCGAGGACGAATCCATGAAACAATTCTCAGTATGATAAGCATTGCTCGTCATGACATTAAATGGTAAAGACTTTCGCCTACGAGACGTTGACATGCATAAAATTAAAAAAATGTCGTATGTTGAGTGTAAAATGCATTAAAAAATCGACCTGACCGTCCTTTTACAGGCGATCTTTCATGCTGATGTAATCTAGCCTTGCTTGTAATGTTCGGAAGGGACCTACCTTCGGATGGTTGTTTAAGGTATTCCGGTTACACTGCTGCAGAATGAGTGTTTATGATGATATTTGTGGATTTCAGTGTCGTTTCGTTGGTATTTGTTGTGTGGCGTTTTGTTGTCGCTATTGTTGATCCTTGAATTTATTGTTCGAGCGATGATTTCTTTTCAATTGCAATGCTTGGATTCAACGTTGTTCACTATTTTTTTCTAGTTTTGGTGAATGCCAGCTATAACTTTCAACGCAATCAATGCAGTCCATACAGCCCTGGTCTCAATGCGAAGTATGGGACTGACGGTTGCCACAGTGGGGTCAAAACTGAACTGAACCTCTCTTTTTGTGGTCTTAAGGTCGAGACTGGACCCGATCGCGTAACCTATGGCAACTGGGGACCACCGGTTGCCATAGGAATAGGAAGAAAATTCATAGGGATCTCAGTGTGGAGCACCGAATCAAAGAAAATGGTTTCCTACTCATCAAGTTTTCACTGCCTCATTGTAGACAACCCAAAGATCGCACAGTTTCCAGCATTTTTGCATTTCACATGTGAACGTTCGCATATGCAAACCAGTATTTTTATTTTATTGAAAGAAAAGCGCAAAGGAAGAGGATCAACTAGATGGCAGCTCAACGATGAGTGAAGTGAAGGAAAGCGAGCAGCTCTGAGACCGGAGGTGAGGAAGATGAGGAACTCGTAAGACACCGCAACCTCACAACCCTACAACTGAAGGATGATCTCAAGTGAGCCATTCTAGAGTGAAGATCCCTGCGTTGAAATCAAGCACAATTATTATTTATCTCATGCAATGCCAATTTATAGAAAGCTTTTGTACTAAATCCGGAACAAAAAATGAAGCAGTTTTTAAAGCAAAGCATCACCACCACAAAGTTTTCACTGAAAATATGACAAGTAGAGAATTTTCTAGCAAAGATTTGCGTGCGACTGAGCTTTGAAGGTTGTGCATTTCCGGCTGGAAAACATGAAATTTCATAACTGAAAAGCCACCAGACGATGTGATTAGCACTGCAGAGTTAACTGCGTTATGCAGTTGCAACATCATAAATATACTTTCAGGTCTTCTGTCCATAGGAGTGTATTGTCCCTAATTGCATCGGCAGATTTGGTTGACTTAAATTTGATGGTGCTAGTTCTCTTTCTTTAAACGCATCCAATAGCCGTCCTCGTTGATACGGAATATTTGATAACTTTTTCAAATAGTGCTATCTTAGTGATCCCTCTTCGTGCTAAAATTTTGCGCTCTGTTATAGCAACAACAAACGTTGACATCTTAGCTGTTAAAGAATGGTCAAGTTAGGTGGCCAACAGTTCACCTCGATTCATCAGTGAAATGGAGACTCCTTCTGAGAAAATTGGGGTGCCTAAACATAACCGGGTGCAAACAAAAGAGACTTTTCATGGTGCGAACTGATAATTGTAAGGTGTCCGACCGCATTAACGACTAAGCTTGACAGTTTCTATCCTAAGAACTTGAGAAATGGAGCACAGCCTTCATGATAAAGGTCAGCATTTCTTTGAGGAGCCCGAACAAAAAGATGATTTTTTGTGAAGAACTATCACCCTTGTTCAAACTGCGACGGCGCTCCTACTCTGTCATCCTCTCAAGTCATTGCCACATTTTTTAAACTTGCGTTCACTTATCACTCTGCTGAAAATTCTTGTCATTACCTCATTAATGGGTATCTCCTTTTTTACCCCTTCAGGCAAATCGTTCAATGACACGACGCCAAGAATAATGCTGTAAAAGCAAAATAGTCACCTTAGATCACGAATAGTTATCTCGGTTGGCTCTTTAGTGCAACAGCCAACAGTTGTTAAATGTGGGAGCAGTGCGGATAATTCTCTCTCATAAGCAGAACCATTAGCGAAAAACACGTGTTCTTTTCGACAGGAATAAGGAACAGTTAAATGAGGACGCAAGAAATCGAAGGAATAAAAAGCTGACTGCTGAGGAGCGTCTTCCTTTGATGCGCACCTCTCATCAAAAAAAGAAAAGAAATACATTAGTATTACTTAAAAAATTTTTGATCACAATTGTTTTCACTTTAGCTCAATTATTATTATATTATTATCCCATCTTTAATTCAGGCAATCTTTCATCTTGATCACCGTTTCCATTTCGCGTCAGCCGAACTCTTCGTCCCTTTTCTCTTCGAACTTCGTTCTTCACTGGCGTTGCAAGATTATGCCAAAGGTCCAAAGACCATATCCTACATATCGCGATCCAGAAGTCGACGTCTTATGTTTTTTATAAAGAGGGAGTGGGCTTTTGGGTGAGGTTTATCTATGACATGACCAGAAACCACGGTATCCAGATCCACAATGTTTTTTATGCGCTTTATATATAATCTCGCACTGTTGCGTTTGCTTTTGGAAAGTTACATCATAATGCACCATTTGGATTACCATTTGGGTAGCCATTAATACTTGCCGAGACTTTCAGTTTTATCTCTTTATCTTTGTGACATTTGTATTTATGAATCCTCGAATTGGTAGATTCTCATCAAAAGAAAAAAGTTTAAAGCATCTCATTTTTATACGGACATCATTTTCAGTATGTGGGACATTATGATGTTTGTAGTCTACGCACTAATTGATGCTGATCCACAGAAAGAAAAAGCTTTTAAACGTTTTTTTGTGGCTTATAAATTTCTGAGTTTCTCGGTACCAATATATGAGGATGCAAAGTCAGGATGCAATTTTGGAGAAAATACAAAGTGTGGTCAAGTTTCTCTATGAAAATGAGAGGTTAAGATGAAATTTTCTATGTAATGGTCACAGGAAACAAAACTTCCATAATTAAAGGTCCGCTTAGCGACACCACATACAATGGTTTCTTCAAACAAGCGAGAGTACCTGGTTTCGCCCAAATGCGCAAATGCTTCAAAGTTTTGGAACGTTAATATGCAAGAAGCGATATCGCTCTCTCCATCTCTTGTTGCCCATGCTTCGTACCTTGATCTATACTTCTAAAGCAAAGAAATAACTGCAGAGTGCTGCAATTCTGATAAATTTAGTGCCTATATACAATATGTTCCTCGCACAAACATTTTAAGCATCTTTGCTGTACAACCGAATACCTAAACAAAATATCGAAGCGTCGTTGTGCGGTGGTTCGGCACAACGACGCAATACTCTTGGTTCGGCTCGCAAGAGCGGTCATTGGAAAATGCCATATGCTCTGTTTATCTCCTCCAGCTCTTCTTGCAATCCTCACCTCCTCTCCCCTTTCACCTTTCGACTCAGCAGTGTTAACTACGGCAAAAAAATAATTCAAGTGGTGCAAAATTTATACTTGTGCCGACATGCTGAATAAAACTCCAACAATGTGAGTGCTCACGTAGATTTTGCGCAAACGATGACACAAATCATCACTGTTATAATTGCTGTTTTGTCTGTTTGAGAAATTAGTAAGAATCAACTGATGTCGTTCAGATATAGTGGCTCATCAAGTGAGAGTTACGCCGGTGAGGAACACGATTTTAGCTGCGAATGTAACGAATGTGTGGAGGAAAAGCTGGAGGCGAACTTACAGGTGCAAAGACTGGTGAGTGTGATTTTCCACCATCAGTAGTTAATTTCTGTTGCCACGAAGTGGACCGAGAGCTTGCGTTGACATTACATCGATCGCGATTTGCCTTGTACGCTAATATCCGAATGAATATTAAAAATGTTGAAGTTACGTGAACAAAATAACTCTTTTGAGGTGGCTGTTTTTGGTGGAACAAAGTGCATGAGTTGGCTAGATACAGTATAAACACGGCTAAAGAGTTTAACTCCGCGTTTAACAAAGTAAGCAGGCTGCACTTGTTGATAATGGTGATGTAATTCTTTTTGCAAATGTCCGAATAAGTAGTGAAGTAGCAGTCTGCTTAGGCATAAATTATGAAAGTTTGTCGACACGTCTTCAGAAACCGCAATACTGGTCAGTGGGAACCAGCTCTTGTTGCGTCGTTCTTAGCTGCGTTGTTTAATTTTGCCAACGTGCAGGTGCCCAGGAATAACATCTGTGAAGCTTACTTTAGGATGTAGGAGGAAGATCACCGACTTGGCCCGCTCCGACGACAGCTTTTCTCTTCGCCTTCACTTCCCTTCGCCTGACTCCAAGGCACTTCTGTGCGCTAAGATAGCTTCACTTCCATTGTAGGATTACATCTTCGCCTGCGGTGAATTTTCAGTTATATTCCTCTCTTTCTCCTCCGTCTTTTTCGTTCCCGACAGATGCCATATGCCGTCACGGTGCAGTTCAACCAGGTTGCTGCTTGAGCTCCATGCGTTGTTACTGCACTGAAGTTTTCTTCAGCTGCAATTTTCAATGCCTTTTTCGAGAAAGTGACTGGTAACGTACGACAGAATCGCATTCTGGAACTGTGTTGAACTTTCTTCATGAAGCCCGATATCATGTTTTACCTCAGTTAATCTTCATAACTACAATGAAACTACAATGATACGTTTCATCTTTATGGGGTATGACATAACAGCAATGCATATTAGAAGGAGAAAAGATAGAAAATACAAAACAACCGATTGCCGTGATTGGTCTGAGGTATTTAGATCAACTGCTGCATAGAAAGAACGCTACGGAAAGGCATTCGAGGGCTTCGCAAGGAACGAAATGAAGTAGTTCCACCAGCCAGCGGTTGTAAGGAATACTTCAGACCGCAATACTGGTACCGTAAGGAAAAACCGCAATACTGGTCAGTGGGAACCAGCTCTTGTTGCGTCGTTCTTAGCTGCGTTATTTAATTTTGCCAATGTACAGGTGCCCAGGAATAACATCTGTGAAGCTTACTTTAGGATGTAGGAGGAGGACCACTGACTTGGAAACAAATATTATGCGAAGTCTGCGAGAAGTTTATTGAAGCAGGGTGATGATTACTGGCCAAGTAAAAAGCCGGACGTAAAAGCTTACGGCAGGAAACTCTCAAGTGCTCTCACTATACGAGTTTTCGGCCAAAAAATTTTCCAGACAACGGAAAAAACAAGGCTCAACACAGTCCTGTAACTGTAAACGGTCCTAACAGGATGTAACTTCGACTATCTTTTCATTCCATTAGTGTAGGTTCGATTATCAACGGAGTTAATCCATGTTTGCGCACTGATGTTTAGGGAACCGCAGAGCTGCAAAAGAATCATTTTTACCGCTTACAGTTCCTTTGTAGGGCGTGTCTGATATGTCTGAAACGAAATGAGGGGAGCTCGATGAATGAAGTAAGCCTATGTAATCTGCACAATCTAAACGATTATGGATATCCCGCATAAATCAACTAATGAATCTTGCTAATAAAGATGTAAGCTGAAGATCTCATACTTCTCCGGTGGTCCCCCAAAGGTATTAGCATATAGTTTCTATTCCGCATATTCCAGCAGGCTGCTTCTAGGAACCTTCATAAAACCAAATATCTTCATGCTTTTCAATGGTTTCAGGCCGTAATCGCTACGGTAACGTTTATTGTTTGGATGAGACGCGAGTGAAACTTGAAGCAGAATCGGACGCAAATGACTATATTCATGCCAACTATATCAGCACACCATTCGAAAATCGCCGCTTCATTTGTAGGTGCATTCCAAATCTGACAAGATCATACGAACATCAGAAACTTTTCAATCATCTACAAGAAACATGGCGTGAGAAGCACTGTTTTTGGCGATTCCACATGGATGCATCATTGAGTAACACATTATTGGGATTTGGAGGGTTTAGTAGCGTATTCAGGAAAATATGCCCTACAGCAATTACCGTCTTCGAGAGGGATATCCAACACCGTAAATAGTTGAAGGGACACGTTTTTGTGGCAAATTTTTCGCTTTCCACAATTTCAATGTACAGTTCACTGGATTTCCGTTGATTCCTTCCTTGCCTTTTAGGTTGCTTATGAATGAATTCATTGGGCGATTATTCTCTGAAAAGAAACAATAATCACTTGGTGACACATTGTGTTTTCATGGGGACTGCTGCTTTTCCACCATAATTGCGCATTTAAATGTTCGTACAGTTTTTGCGAAAGAAGAGAAAAAGGCGAAACGGGAATTCAGCTTGGGTCCATATTTCCAAATGCTTTCACATAAAGCAGCTATCACGAACTGCATATTTGTTGCTATCGCCAGATCTGTGAACAGAGCACTAATAATTAACTCGATTCAAAAATTCACTGGAACGATTGAGGTTGGTAGTTCCACAGTGTTGTTGGAAATACGGTAGTTGTATGAGGCACAATAAAAATGTTTTAAAGGGTCTCACAACGGTGAGTATTGTTGATTTTTGGCGCATGATTATGACAACAACGTGTTGAGTTCATCATTATGCTTAGTCAGTTCAAAGAGAAAGGCGTCGAGAAATGCACGAATGGATCGACGAGTCAATTCGATCAGTTCACCATACTCCTGCTGTTCGTTTTCGTGTTCGTTTGCTAACTGATATTGATTGAACATTGACTGCATGTCAAATTTGCCGCAGGGGTTTTGTTGTGAATGCGAACGATAAGCAGTAACCAAAGCAGTTTATTCTTGTCGAATGCCATTCGAGCAGATGGTGTAATCGGTTGAAGCACAGAAATTCGTGACCTGGAGAATAGTCTGAAATTGTCTGAAATTATAGTAGTCTGAAATTTAAACAGGGAATGAACGAATCAATGCCATCAAGTACCATCAACGAATAAATACCATACCATCAAAACAGAGGATTTCGGAAGCGGAGGGTGGACATCGCGAGGATGGACATGAACCAACAGACTGCTGAACATGCATTTAGTCATGAACGAATCAAAATTTGTTATAACGCACTTCGGCTGATCAGTTAGCTTAGAAGGTCATATAGGGGTCACGTGGAGTGATTAGTAGCCAACGAGTTTTCTAATCTTGGTCTCCGTGATTTGGCTTTTAAAAGTTGGATAGAACGTATGCGTCATTACGTACACCTAGCAGCTCGTTCGCCATGATTTGTTTTACAGTTGCAAATCTGCGCAAGCATCTAGAGAAGGTCGTTTATGTGGCGAGCTAAAAATCACTCTTGGACCTGGTGGTGACTGTTTGTTCTGGTGTAATTGGGATGTAAGGAGGATTCTGAGGTGATTATAATCAGCGCGACTTTTTGAGTCGAGAACAGATTCAGACTTGGAATCATCTCTTCAACATCAAGTTTGCAAATGAACGCTTTGTCTATACGTGCACAATAACACATTGCTTTTTGTTGAGCCGAACTCATAAAGGCATAATTTACCGTTAGGGAACCCTTAGGAAATTACAGTAAATGTTGCAATTACTCTGCTCCACCTGTTCAGGAATCTGCTCGAAAGTAAAATAGGCACGCGTTGTAGGTATGGGTTTGAATGAGCGGCTCTAGCCTGACCAGGTACGCAAATGACTGTTCGCATATTAAAAGATGACCTTTTTAAATATATGGATGGTATTTTTTGTAACGTGCATGGCATAAAAGAAATTTATGGCTTAGCATTTTTTGAATATTATTCCACGGCGAGCTGACATTGGTGGGATGTATTGCAACAGCTTGCAAGTGTGATCTCCCATTAAGAAAAGCGTCCTTTGAGAGCATTTTGAAGTCATTTTTGGTTTTGGCACAGAGATCTCGCCAGCTATTGCAACTATGCGATTATATCGTTTTCTTTTGCGTTCCCCGTTTTTCGTGTTCATAAGCCTTTAAAGTGACCTGGTTGTTACCGCCCCTCTTTAGCCCAAAATATTTACTGTTTTTATTTACTTATAGATGGTGAGTGGGTGGGGTATTTGCATGACAGGGAGGTGCATGGTGCAGTTGGCCAACTCGCGAGGTACTATGGCATGAAACAACATCCGGAAGTTGGGAAAGAGGTGAATCAAATGCAGTGGGATCTTTATCTGCGCACAATGGGTATGTTTATGACTTGCATAACTAAAGCCGTCCACTGCAATTATATTAGCAAGGTATCAGTTTCAATAAGAATGTGAACGAAGTACTCGCAAAACACTCAGTGAGATTTGCGACTTTTCTTGAATATTTAAAGTAAGAAGGTGTGTCTGATTTTGGAGAGCATTACGGCCCCATCTCACTTGTGATTCTATCCTGGTGTTAGGCCTCTAAATTCTGCGAATGAAAGGAATGAACAAAGTGGAACTGCGAAGATATGAAAGATGCATATCTATCACCGGAAGGAAGATAGGTTTGCACTGGAAATTAGCAGACTGCCGAGTGCAATACAGTTATTTGTAGAGTAAACGCATGAACGATCGGACTTGTCCTATAGTTTGTCGTGATCTTTCGCTCAAAGCTGATGGAGCAGAGCCGATTCTCATCAGTCACTATCAGTGGATCGAATGGCCAGATCATGGCGTCCCTAGAACCGACCAATCGATCTTACGCTTGCTCGACGCAGTGGGTAACTGAACATATTTACCGCCTAGAAATTTTGCCTATGTTAACTTGCGTGTTTATCGGCTTTGATGATGTCCTAATTTTACACATCTGTATCATGTACAG
Organism: Parascaris univalens; assembly: GCA_037576465.1. Lineage (NCBI taxonomy): Eukaryota > Metazoa > Nematoda > Chromadorea > Rhabditida > Ascarididae > Parascaris > Parascaris univalens. Next base: position 159,908,015 of record CM075173.1, read on the forward strand.
TTGGACGTTGAATTATCGGAATAGTAATGATGCAACGATGGAATAGATAAGCACGAACCACGTAATGGGTTCCTTCGATCTTCGCATAATTTGCCCACATTTTGCTGTCTTCTATCGAATAGCCGGGAGCTGATGTGCAAAGGAATGTTGATTTGGTTTGTAGACACTTATACGCATTTACTCCTCTCGATGTCTAGAAAAGATTTGGAAAGCATTTGCTAAAATAGGTGATTTATTAATACGACGCCAAGCTCCTTCACCCTGGCGATTTTTTGTTGAGGAGCTCGGTGAGCGAGAAATTGTGAGAGTAAAGTTTTAAGATTAGCACATGAGAAGTTGTGAATACGTGGCGTTATTCATGAACCGTCTTAAATGAGATTAGCACATGTCAACCACTAAAATTTGTCACCTTTAAATCCACTGTTTCAACTAGCAATCAGTGAGTGAAATATCTCTGTTATATTAACTACGTTCATATCCAAAATATTCTTTCATGAAGTACTGCACAAACTGTTGTGCTTAATCTTCCACTACCACAGTTTCATCGACTTTCTGTGTAAGGTTCAGATGAAGTGATTCCATCTGTTGCTTCAGAGGACTTTTAAGTGAAATGCCATACATTCTACTGCTTCTTAAAGCAATTAATTGAAGGTACGCATGAGCCTTCATCCGATAGTGGTGCATTGCTCGGCGGGTATCGGCCAATCTGGCGTTATCATCGCTACCGAGTATCTGCTTGAGGCATTAACCTCTCTGCAAGATTGCTCCGACATGTTGATTGTGCTAAAAGAATTGAGGACACTGAGAGCTGGAATCATTCAACCAGTACAGGTTCGTTAATGAAAGTCAGCATCGCCATCTTATTCGTCTTAGTCGTCACCAAGCGCACTTTTCCCCCACCCCCCCCCCCCCCCCCCCGTCGGATGCAAAAGGAATATATATGGTCACGTCTTTTGAGAATTTCTGACCACCAGTCACTCCACTTTGTTCATTTACTTCGAAATGTTGAGATGAGAATCTCCTCTTAAACATTATTGATTTTTGAGCTGTCGCTGTCGTTCTAATCATGGGCTGCTATTGAAAACTTTTAGGCCAGTCATTTCTTAACGGAGTCTGTTATCTTTGTCACATTCCCTTTTCGATTACCTGGTCAGCCAATCAAGTTATCATTTGCACTGTGACGGATTGAAGGATTCATGAGATTTGAATTTGTCAAAAAATTCACGTAGGGTGAAATGTTCATAATGGCGGTTGCAGTTGTTTTATAAACTCAAACGAAATTTTATGATGAGTTAATCCACTAAACGGAATGGAAGTATAAAATGTGAAGCGAAAGCTACTTTCACGGGGTTGCGTCGTTTTAAAGTTGCAGACCATAATTTGGTCACATATGCGAAAGACAAACGACAACTCTTGAGGTCACGAGGTGCTTAGGGGAGTTCTTGCGAAAAAACCGGTCTCTAACTCTGCGACTACATAAATGTACAAATGTGGATGTAAATATAAATAGTAAGTATGTAAACGAATAAATAAATAAACATATATATTTGTACTTGCATTTATACTTATAGCACTCCTATATATATATATATATATATATGTATATTATACATATATATTTACATAATATCTATAGAATTGAGTAAATTATATGTTAAACGATTTGTACATGGCAAGCCTTTTTGGCCTCAAGTTTTATAAACCATTTGGACGAGAATGGTGTGTGAGCGTCTAATATAAAGGAGCTTTCGTAGAAGCGAAAACCTACTGTAAAGATGAATTTCTTTTAGCACATCTAGTCGTCCAGGTCTCCTCGAGGATTTGTACCATCTTTCGAGTTGCGGTCGATTAACTTACGTGACAGTATAGATAGAAGCCGCGAGCAGTTTATTATACTAATGGAATAAGTTGAGAAATACAAAGGAACTCGAGGAGAGCTCGAATCATTCCTCGACCTCCAGTCGGACTGCATACTTATGCGGATCATCTTGCGCGCCAAGTGACAACCTGTGGGCTCACTAGACCTTAGGAGCTGAAGTGATAAATGAGGAGCACACCAGCTACTTTTATGCTCTGCCTATTCTGCCTCAGGCTAGCCTCACGATACATGCCAGACAGCCCTTTGGTTTGCCTTTATGTTGTTGACTTCCTCTGGCTTGGCTCATGCGGCGCAGTATTCCTCCTAATCTGTAGCCGACAGATGTGTCATACGCGATCTCTTATATTAAAAATTATTATAGTCAGAGCACTGAATCAAGTGCTTGGGAACGGGGGAAGGGGGAAATTGGATATCAGTGTTGCTTCATAAACCTCCATTCTCCTGTCAATGTTTAGGTTGTTTTCATCGGTTTAGCATCTCGTTTATCAAAGAGACTGCAACGAACTGCAACGGTCGTGGTCAAGTAAAAGAAGCAATATTTGACGATTTACACAATTGAGAATCCATTATCTGACGATTTCAGCAATACCTTTTCGTACATCGTCTCCTGCTACTATTCTTCACCGAAACGCATCATTCGAAACCAACCGAAGCTATAAATAGCTTCTTCAACGATTATGAGTCATTTGTGCAAGGTCGGCGTGCGCGTAGCTGTCTTTATTGACATTTCTTGTATATAATTTAATCAGTGATGCTTTTGAAACAAATTTTTTATGCATATGCACCATCATTCGTAGGAATACAATCATAAGAAAGCGCAGTCTACATCAGTAGGCCGATTTTTCGCTTTTTGATGGTTGTCAAGAATGGGCACAGCTCGAATCTTCATAGTCCGTCTTCCTGAAGAAAATATCTGATGCTAATAACGCTCCACTACATGCGTATATTACATTCTTTCCAACGCTGATGATTTTGCAGTTTTGGCGGCCGAATTTATTTACCTGGGTTAGTGGAGATGGGATGTACGGAGTGGGTACAATTGATGTGGAGTTCTTTCTCTCTTTGCCACTGTTGTATATTAGCAGCTTAGAAGTTTCAGCCTGTGGACAGCAAGTCCATTACTAGATTAGACAAGTAGTTCAGGTATTCGATATTTGATAGCAGGACCCCCAATATGGTCACAAAGGCGCAGTCAGATCTATCGAACATCCCAACGCCCACTACCTCAGCTTGTGCTCGTTAACAACTGCACTCACCGGCTCACTTCACAATGTGCGCCTGCGAAACTGAATAAACACACATATTTCTCCTCTGCACACCTTTTTGCTCCCATAGTTCCGAATCAACGAAATGGACACGTTTTCCCTCTTTCAAATGGTTGATTATGAAGCTTTAATGGTTTATTGTGAAACGACCTTTGAACTGATTATTCCAACCTGGCGTGGGCAAAAAAATCTCATATGTGTGTATCCTTATTAAAGTTTTCCAAGGATTTAGGTGCAAACTACCTTCTAGAAGATTTATGCAGCTAAATCTTAAAATCTTTATCTAATGTGTGGGCTTATTTTAAAGTCAGTAGGAATGCATTTCACTTTTTCCAACGTCCCTTTTTTGTTATTCCAGCAAATGAAATGAAACGGCCCCAGCATTCTCAAATATCGCTTGCCTGACTTAAAGGGGGGCCGTGTGCATGATTCTTGGCATTGTTGATAGCGCCTTTGAAGACTGCTTTTTGTCTTCGCCATAAATGCATTCATGTCATATTTTCATCGTTAAAGCGAAACAACGCTTTTTAACACTCTCACGTTTTCACCATTTCTTTTATTTATTTGCTCAAAATATATAACCATATGAATATAATCAATTACAATTATATATATATAATTAAATGCCATATATACATACACTACATACATATATACTATGTACATTACAAATGGACTATATATATATATATATATATATATATATATATATATATATATATGTATAATGTCACCAAACTGTTCAAATGTGATAGAAATAATTTTGTTTGAAACTACTTTCTTCTATTATCGATGTTTCATAGCAATATTTTTAATACCTAAACTATCGTTATCCGATTGAGAAGACGTAGAAGAAGTTTTGCCTTTGGAAGTTACAGCAGAAGGTGGCAAGGAGTGATGACTTACACTCATAGAGGAACATAAATCTGAGAACGCATATACCCACTGAATCGAAACAGAACAGATCACAATACTTACTATCGCGGTGGTGTAATGTTAGTAATTAAAGTTTTTTGAGAGGCTGACACCTAACTCTCAAATAAGCGCCAGATTTCACTCGAAAATTTCCTCAGAATTTTAAATCGATCAAATGCACCTGTAGGAAGAGTAATAAAAGAAACACGGCACAGTATATTCGTTAAATCAGTATTCAGAACTTCGGATCAAAAGTGACGGTACCACGAGCCAATTTTCAAAACGAGTTCGTGGAGAGCGTTTGGACGTACGTGAATACACAAGAAGAGCCTTATGTTTAAAAACATACCTGAGTGAGTGGGATGTAGAATTTTAATGGTGTGGGTAGCTGCCACAATATGCTGACAGTTATGAGGCTGTTGGAGAGGTGTGACGTTAGTTCGTATTGCAGGCAAACGATTGCGTCGTTCGATTATTCGAAACACGTTATCAAATTCTCTCTCTTGCTTGTGCATATAGCATAAACGAATTCTGCACAGGAATTATCGATAATGCCTATTTAGGTGTTGCATTTTTTTTCGCAGTGTTGCTCCCTTATCAGTGAATCCACTCCACTAGAATCGCGATTAACATAAACAGTTCGATTTTAACGGCAACGTTGGTTTATAATGAGTGTTTTTAGCAGAAGTGCGGTTTAGCCTTCTAAAAAATTCAAAAATTTCGAAGACTTAAGTGAATAGTTAGGGAGAATGTGGGACTGACCTATTGTTTGAACAGCTCTGGCAGGCAATATTTTCTTGAAAAACGACCATAGGTTGCTGAGCCTTAGTTAATCGTACTTGGCAGTGAAGTGATTTATGCTACGGTTGTTGCAGCCATAATTGTTGTTTTGAACTTTACAGTAACCTGTACAGTGCATAGTCAGAATTTAGCTGTGCTTAACTACTGACCTGTACAGAAGGAAAATTAGTTCTGCAGTCCTTCGCTCTTCATTTACCCCTCTCCATGCCTCCAGTAACCTTGGTCCATGAAGCGCGTAGAAAGCGTTAGATGACAACGAAAACAGCTGACGGTGTCCTGCCTCGCTTATTTTACTTGTAAGTTTGCTTTACTTCGATTCCTTTTATCCTCTTACTTTGAAATTTTAGCTTGCTTCGTCCTCATCGTCACAAAAGCATCGATATGCTTGCTTTCCTCATTTTGAAAGGCTCATAAGCAGGTACTGAGAGTGGAATTTGCTAAGGATTATCTTCCGGCAATCTCACAACAGTCTAAAATTTGTCGCTCCACTTCACGAGAATGCAAACCGATAATAGATGTATGTTCCGTATCAAAATTTTTGAAAGGAATAATTCGATTACTTACTTCCGCATATGTAAGATTCTCTAACAAAGGCTTGTGATTGCTCTATATATAAGTTTTCGAAGGGCATCTGAAAATTCGGTCAAATTTGAAGGAGTTTTTGCGAGGATGTAAGTTATATTAGTGTTTGGCCACACATCGCTTTCTTAATCTCCTAGATGAAGGTGGTGCTTACCGGGAGGTCTTCTCATCCATATGTGAAAAACAAACTCGTATAAGAATTTGAGGCTCCAAAGACTAGGCAGCAATTTGGACAAGTCAGGAGGAGACGAAATGAAGTGAGCTGAGCTACAACCCACACTGATATCTGTTGGTCTAATTTTACAAACGTTGTTTTCTTCGGATGCTGTCGTCACCCTTCCTTTCTTCCCAGTGCTTTCTCCTCTCCCTCGTTTCTTGCTGCCTTTGAAATTAGTGCGTCCTTCAATGCACTCTGCAACTCGCTTATGCACTACAAATGAAAATAACGATGTCGTCAAACAGTGCCTTAAAAGTTTGTAGTTGTGCTGTCGTATGCAGGTGATAAGGTGCTCCTGCTCACGAACGTATAGTGAGCTATGTTTGGAGCGATACGGTATTGAAGGCATGCTGATACTGTAGACGCAATCGGTTGAAGAACTGAGCTGTGACGATGATAGAACGCAGTTTACAGGTGATTCATCCCTCCGTTAACGACAACACAATGGCTTGCAGTAGCAAACATAGCTCTTACGCAGATCTCAGTGCTTAATGGGTGGGGGAAGGAGGTGAGAGGTTTTTCTAATGGTCATACCTTGTTAAAGAGATGTATTGCTTCCACTGCCGCGAAAATTTAGTGAAATAAATCTGAGACAATCTCGCCGGAAGTGATGTAGTATTGAAGAAAGAAAAGATACGGGGATTCTTCTACAGTAAGGAATGAAAGTTTAAAACGAAAGGGAGTATGTGGGGACTGAAGAAATGAGGTTTGAAATCTAAGAAAAGCGCGTTTAAAAGTTGAAGTGAAAATGCAGTCAAACTCTCGAGAATGCCAGCTTAAGGGAGCAATGAGTAATCGACGGCCGAAGATTAAAATTGGCTCAAAGATATCAGAGGTGGTCAGATTTTAGCCGTAATCCGTTCTGAGTTATAGCAGGCCATCTTTACAACAGTTAATGGGATACTAAAAAACATTGTGACTTGATAGTAACATCATTTATGCAAAAGTATGCAAGAGAAACCAGCCGTCGTTTATCTTCATTGATCCGCCTTCTCGACTTGTGTCATTTTGCGTATCCAAGGCGGAAATATCTTCACTTTTTTGTAATTCGGCAGATCTGCATCACAGGAACGCATGCGGACAACGCCAGGCTAGTGCGTATGTGTTTCTCTACAAGTTCTCCAGTGCATATGGTTAGCTAACATCCTTCATCATATTTCACGCCGATCCATCAACCTCTAGAAGAGTTAGAGCCGTTTTGAGTTTGCTAAGAACTTGCAATTTTTTTACGCAGATCGGAGTTTTCGTCCAATATATCCAGTTTTTTTCCTTTTCCAAGTATCGAAATGCGAAAGTGTGCGAGTAGTATGTGAGTATGGAGAGCAATGTTGAGCGAAATATGAAGGTCATTATATGCAGGCGTCTTTATTACACAAAGTGAGCCATAGAAAAACTAATTTTTCGCAGCACTTGAATTATGAAGGTATTATTCCGCTTCTTTACTTTTTTTACAACTTGTGCAGTTCATTGCTTAAACGAGCCTAATGCAAAAGTTATTTTTGTATGGTAGTTTCTCCAGCAGAGCTCCCTATCCTTTTTTCGTTCTCGCAATTTCAGGCCAATCATATTTCATCCGGATAAGAACGCTACACCATCATTTATTTTATTTTGGTTTTTGTTTTCTGCTGCACTAGCAATGTCTGACTCGAAATCATTCAAAAACATGGAATAGAGCCTCTGAAAATCCGAAGAAATTTGTCTTGCTTCAGTGATTTGTGCCGGTGTTTTGTAAAATATGGTAGACGAATAGGGCGGGAAATGAAATTTGTTACTGCACGACGCGAAGGAGTGAAAGTGTTCACCTCATTCCGTGATAGGCTTTCTTCTTCTTGAAAAAAATAGCAAGTAAGGGTGCTCGAGGACACCGGAAGCTGAGTCGCTCTTCATCCCATCCTTCCCTGTGATTTAAAAGCTACGCCCAAGGCAGCTTTCAACCTCATCATTGAGCAGTCCTTGAGGATTCTGCATTCTTCCAAGTACCTCTTCCAGGAGGACACAACTCCACTGTCTAGAGTTCCCTGTCTGGAAAGTGGCTCAGCAATAGCACCAAATCCATTCGAAGTGGCAAAGTTAGGGATGCTTTAAGTTCAAGGTTGTCAACAAGGTTTGAATGTTTCAAGAGTTACAGTCTATTGGGACCCCAAACTCCAACAACAGTAGTGAAACATATGGGTGTCTAAGTTGTGTATTCCCGTTCAAAGGTCCCCAGATATCCGAGTACGGATCTTAGCATGATGTGCGTAGTAGATCGAGCACATCTCCTCTCCTGCCACATCTTAACATATGTCCTGCGCAAACCCAGAAGCGCCTGCAGCTAATGGCTGTAGTGTTGAATTTTTCATTGCATGACTTCACATGATTCGAACAGATTGAAGCTGGCAGCATGCAATTTTTTTTTGGCAATTCCTGCTATCGGAAATTGCCATTTCGAAAGTGCACTTATTTGCCACATCATTTTGGACCATTTAAGGAGCAGTCAAGTATATAATTAGTAGAAGGGCATGTTAGTGGAACTGCCGTGATACGTAGTTGCATTCACCTTTTTCATTAACCAGTTTCAGGAGTCGTTAATAAATAAAAAGTATTTGAGACAATATTTCCATATTTCGAGGGACCTGACGCGAGGAAAACCCTCCTGGGAAACATTCATTTCCTACATTTTAGCAAAATTGGCTTGTACGAGCACATCGTGATGTCTGGATGTCTGTCTGTCCATCCAATGGCTTCAATCCGAAAACTTGAGGATGGAAAGTTCGTGGCGCATGATCTCAAATGGGCGCGCTGCATGCATTTTAAGACATTAAAGTTTGTGCGCATCAAAAAATCTGTAGGTAGGCGTATGTTACGGAGTAGACATTTGCAGACGTGCATAACAATATTGGAGTGCTTCAAGTTTGCAGAAAAAGCGAACCTTCGGTGGGAGGTTTATATGGGCGGTCAAACGATTCGAAACAGCGATTCTGCATTCGAGTGGTGTGCTCTTTGCCGGCAACCTTCAGACATTTTTGACTATTAAGAGCTATGGAACAATGCAATCTTCTTTAGCGTTCCCTCCAGTGGCTTTTAAATTCTAAGGAGTGGAAAATGTATGCAATTTTTATCCCACTTTAAGTGCATATAGCTTCCTTCGAAGTCGACAGATCAACATAAATATGCTGCAGGCGAAAAATAATGAATGCCGCTCTCTGAAAAAATTCATAGCGCTGCTATCTTCGATCATTTCCGAACCGACTGAAGCTTTTGCAAAGTTGGTTTGCAAAAACTTATAGAAGTTTGGCGACCAGTTATTGTGATCTCTCCTTTGGTTAGTTGATTAGATGCGCAGTCAGTATCTGGCTTACCTCGTCACCGAATCAATGGAACTACCGTTTATCCACCGCTGTGTGAACTCATTTAAACATAAGACTGTTCATCACTCATTTAGTCTGTCTACCTATTCGAACAAAAATTCTTTCGACGTTCAACTGAACGTTTCATAGCTGCTGTTGTTATGTCTGCGCCTCCTTTGTAAGTGCCGTTCACTATTTTGATAGGTTTAACTATCTCCGTCTGCCTATCGTCATTCGCATTGAGGTGGTCTTCAAACATGAACGCATTTTGCTCTTCAGTTGAATTCCATTTCGCTATCGTACGGGTTTTATTCGCAGTGGAGTGCGTGCTGTGAATGCCTATTTTCATGTCTCTTCTCCCGATAGTACTTCACCTTTGAGCGAATCAACTCGCAATTCTTCGAACCTGAGCTTTTGTTGGACCGATGAATCACAAAAAGTATAGTGGAGGGTGGTTCACGAGTTCCAAGAGTTCACGATTTTTTAACACTCGCAACCTTGTCATCCAAGGAGCAGTTGGTTCACCGTACTGTTGCTGAGGTATTACATGAAAAGCTTTCAAATATTTCTATAACCCTCACTTCGTACATTTCTTTTTACTCAAAATCAGACAAGCATTTTGACACGATTCTTAGAGCCTGAAAGATTAGGAGTTCATTCAAGCGATATTTGCGCCGAAAAGCTCATGTGAAGGAAACTATCGTGAAACTTGAGCTTTTCAAGCATTTTTTTGCGGAATTGTTATCTGTGTAGTCAATAAGCCATCAAATACATGTGTGTGCCAGTCGACCGGAAGTCCTGGTTTCCGATGCATTGACATTGCGTCTAGATGAGTAGAACCGTATTTAGCAAACTTTAGGCGAAATTTATTTATTAAGATAAACGATGAAACCAGAACGATGAACGGTCGAAGAAATATTTTCGATTTGTCTTTACTCTTAGTTCGTCCATTTGAGCCAAATTTTTTCTGCGGTGTTTTAAAACGACATTTCACTTCTTAGGCGGATAAGGTTAGCATTTACGAAAGTGTGCCAGTTCATGGCCTATAGGTAGAATGTCAACTTAACGGCGCTAAAATCAGGCTGTCATGCATTTAGACCGTTTTGGATTCAAAGGGCCCCATCAGATGCATGCAAGAAAAGCTATGCTGAATTGAGCGGTTCTGGAACATTGATGTGTCGTCAGGAAATTATAACGACGCGGCTGATATGATGTTTTTTCTACGCTAGAGGGAACCATGGCACTTATATATAAAAAGTACCATTTGAAGGCAGTAATGACGACAAAAAACTGGTGAGTGTGCATATACTTTCATAAATTGTGGGGTGAATTGTGAGTTGATAAACTGACGGTTGCGATGGTAGTGCGCATTATAAGATTGGGCATGAATGTGCCGAATCATCTATGCTCTGGCCGTCTCAGTCTTTGCCACTTCTTGCTCGGTCATTTGCTCTTCAGCCACCAGGGTCCCCGCCACCTATCCTTTTTTACTCCTCAGCAACTAGTTACCAGATTTCAGGTGTGCAGTAATGTGTTTACAGAAGCTTGCATAGCTTATTATGGTTAACGACGCAAAATAATCCCCATAAAAGCTTAGAGAGCTTGCACGTGAGTAAATTCTGAGCATATGCAAGTATAGGTTTATCTAAAAAAGCAAAATATCTGTAATTTCTACAGTGGCCGTTATAAACAGTTCCCACTGACATGTCGATAAATTTTAATCTCAATCGGCTGAAATATCGCAGGCTCAACTTTGGTCTGGTTTGCCATCATAATATTATACATGGCTTGTCCAACATCGCCCTTTCATGTTGCCGCATTCTGCAATTTACCTACGCATCACTTTCGACTCCCCAAGTGGTTCAGCAACGCGCATAATATTCTACACGGTTTTCAGTTGTACGGGCATGGATTCTGCTACCTGCCGATATCATCAATGCACGTATTCGTTCATATTTTAAATTGCGGCTGAGTTGCTTCTTGCTCTCACGTGCTGAATGAAGTCTGTCTATTCGGATGGACTGCTGCATTGCGGCCGTTCTGCTCTTTGCCATTTAGCAGCTCTTCTTCGTCGTCTGTTCTGAAATATTTCTTATTATTCGTGTTCACAGCCTTTTCATGTCTTCCACTTCGGGATGTTGTAAGAAATAAAGTTATGTTCCTCATTTTCATCGCCAGTGTATTTTCTGCGGCGATACACTTCTCGTTCACTTAAACGATTTTTTCCAAGGAAGTTGAATATCTATAAAACAACCTTTCTCATTTTGGAGCACTCTAGCGTCGTTGATTGCTTGCTCGAGCTCATTTATTTCGTCTAAGTTGGTTGGCTTTTTGGACGCGACTGCTCGTTTGCTTCTTTGGTTACGCTATTTATAGTCGCAATCTCGCCTCAACCAAGTCAAAAGAAGAACTTATTTCCGCTTTGTTCAACTTCGGATGAGTAAAAAATTAACCATAAAAAGGTGAAAGGTTAGGGCGGAGGGGAAATGATCATCAGCTGGATATAAAAGTAAGCGAATACTTGGAATTGTTTTTCCTTTTCCCACATCGCGCTCCTAGCAAAGGAAGTGATGCACGACAGTTCTGCATTTATGCATTCAGTGTGCTCGGTTTGCTTCTCTAAAACTGCTATCCTCCAACTTTCGGAGGAAGATCGTTAGTTAAATTGCTAACCACGATATCTGTAAAACTGTCAGGATGTGGAGCACATGTTCTTTTTTTGAAATTAATTAGAAAATCTGCATTTCTTCGACGAAATGAGTGCATCGATGTTCTAAAGAAAACGCTTCAAATAATGCAGCTCTGCATCAAACTGTAGTGCATATTTTGAAAGAAAAACCATCGGCGAAAGTTGTAAATAAAAGTTCCAGGTTCTGCTAGAGCTTTAGAATTGAGTGGGCAGAACTTTGGAAATTTATCTCGCGAAGGCTGGCAGAGCATTACAGGACGCCGCTTCTTTGATTGAATGTGTGCATTCTATGTTCGGTCATTAGTTTCGTTTGGGATAGCAGCTTGCTATGATGAGAGCGATTATTAAAGCGCATATTAGGGGACAGCTACGCTGATATAGTTACTCATTTTTTATTTTTTCCATGACCTATGAACCCGAGACCGAGTTTAGCGAAATTTTTGAGTTCGTCTTATATGCATCCCTTATCTGCGTCATTTTTATAACTGCTAATTTCCTTGATCGGTCGATGAAACGTTTCTACTTGTTTACGTCAGTATGTCGATGCGTGTTCAATTTGCGGTGTGCAGTACGGGATTAAGCGAAGCGGCGATTGACGTCTACAAGCGGGTCGCCTCTTCACGCGTCTGGAACAGAGAGATTAGTGTGCAATGAAAGCTTCGCGACGACTCCACTAGAATTCGACTGTTCGCCTCCTTTTGTTATCGACGACTTCTTGAGCTTCCTTGACCTTTCACTTCAAGTCCACCTACTTTTGTATCCAAATTTTAAAATTCATATGTTAAACTTGGCATCCATTATGCAAATTTTGACGCACTTCTGCACTCTCAAGGGAAATGCCAAAGACTGAAGAAAAAGGAACGATAGGAATTTTTGTAGTACCGCAATGATTGTTTGCGCTGAATGATGTTTTAGTTGAGCGCTGAAAAACGGCGTAGTTTAGGTAAAAGGCGATAAACAATGTTCGCATTCTGGACAATTCAAGTTTCTCCTTCTCTATCCGGAAATAATTAATGTTAACGTATTTTGAGGTCTGTTTCGTTGCAAGCCGACTTTGCACTACCGAAGTCTTGGGCTTCATCATTTAAGATTAGGGAAATGAAGTTGGACGTCGGATTAGGGAAACGTTGGAAATTTTTCGGTAAGATGAGACGAAGTGGCGACGCTTTGAACAACTTTTTTTGTTTTGACTGTATTGCTTTACGACCTGAGACCAAGAGAAAGTTTTCTTGAACGTCCCAACGTCATGTTGCTCACCGCCGTTCATTGGATGAACCAGATGACGCCCATAATCGCAGTCCATATATCGATGTATATTTTCTGTGGACGAGGTGACAATACCATCTTTTTAACATATTAGCTTAATTAATGCTTTTTTAGCATGAGGGAGATGGGGTTCACCTTTGCCGTTATTTTTTTTTTTCATCATCAAAGTTCTATGCTTGATTAAAGCATCAGGATTTATCATTTACGGGCGATCGTCGGGCGACATTGATAGCCTTTTTGATTTGCTCTGTTGAAATATGGTTAAAGTGTGATCACGCATCACCTCACGACGTTTCGATTGAGTTATGGGCAGATATTTAGTCTGTTTGTAGGGTATTTGTTGTGGCAAATAGTATAACAGCGACCGGCTTTAAAGCTTACTTTTTATGGGCGGCAGCAACAAATTCTAAGGTTTCTGTCATTTTTTGCCTAGAAATTTGTCCCTTTTCCGTAGAACAGCCACAAATCAAAGTCTTCCCTCCCGTTTTATCGCTATACCACATATCCCAGCACGCTACCCAAAGCTATTTAGAACTACCGAACAGATTAATGCTGAAAGCTGTTTCAGAGGAGTCGGCAATTCCGAAGACACTGTAATCCTGGAAACAACAAATTCCTCATGCCATTTTAAGACCAAACAGAGTTGTTCAACCTAAAGGCTGTAAATTTTACTTACTGCAATGGGCAATTTAGGTTTACTTGTGTTTACTGGAGTGTTCCGCGTGATATCTCACTTGTGCGCTATTGCAGTATTGTGTAAGTGCTACCTTATCTTGTTTCTACCCATATTATACCTAACTTGTTCATCCTGGGCACTTTGAAGACTACACAAAGGAACACTCCTTCATTTATTATTTCAGTACACAGCATCTCTTGCAGAGTATCAAGAAATTTTCGTCCAAAACGTCACATGACGCAGAGAGGCCTGCGTTCACTGTTTTGTACGTTTTGAGGTGTGACTATTGACAGCTATTCATTAGTGTTGGCAGCCACTTGTCTTAGGTGCAGAATCCCTCCTGGTTCACTGTAAGTTACTATATTGTTACTGTAAGCTTTAGCTTCTTCAATTTTTTTCCACGTTCAGCACCACTTGTTACAGGAGCATTTTTCACAAGGATTGATATTGTGATGGGGATCGCAGATGTCACACCATTGTCTTTGTTACGAAGTGTCGAAATGGGGTGAATGAAAATCCTCGAAATTTTATAGTCATAAATAGAGCAGTACCAAACATTGCAATATTTAATGCTCCACCAGTCTCCACATGTCTTGCCTGCTGACGATGTGGCGTTCAGCTTAGGCTTTTCGCATGCTAATTATTTTGATACCTTATCAGCACTGCCCCTCCCCATTCCCCTCCTTTCGCGAATCTCTGCAATTCAGGATCTCCACCGTCCTCTGGGCATCACCGAAGTCGATGGTTTATAACCTCAGTGTGGTCGGCGTCCAGTTAGTATAATTAAGATTTAGCTATAGGTCGAAAATATATCGTATTGATATTCTGTACAAAATTCAAATGTTACAAGTTGCAAAACGTGCTGATTAATAGGCGAACGGAATATGAAGCGTGGACCGCCTCGAGATGCCTTACATCAACATGCGAGGATAGGAGTTCGAAATTCTTCTTTGCCTAGAACATGGTGTTGGGAACGAAGATCGGCACAAATCTGCCAACCGGATATAACTTTCAAGTGGATGTAGTTTGTACAGAATTCAGTGTGTTTGAAAGTTTCGGAAATAATAAGAAGCAAGTAGACAGTGTGCGCAACCTCATTGACATGTTTGTTATAGCCTTATCGGCGAGAGTGCATCATTATTAAATTCAGGACCACGCTTAACAAATTTAACAATTGCAGATAGTTCTCCTTTGCAGGCTTCGTCAGCCAAAGAGGCAAATAAATACACTAGCTGTTCGCCACATCGATATCATTATGGTGATGTGTTGTTCTCTTTTCGTTATCAGTAGGCTGCATTACTCTCCCTACATATCTATATCAAACGGCAGGTATATCAAAATTTCCTTTGTTTATTTCTTTAGACAAAGGGACTGTATCTTTTAATCAGCAGTGTTACTTACCTGCACCTCTACTGCGAGTCATAAAGGTAGTGTTGCCTATGTTTTGTTTCAGCTATCTTACTGCACCTTAAACACTGGAAAAGAATCATACTACAGGACGTCTACTTTGAAAAGAATTCCTAATTTATGAGTTGCATTCAGGGGGGTAATTACTATCGGTTGAGGTGGTGTGCTGTCATAGCATGTATTGTTGTGGCAGGTAAGAAGAGATGCACGAACCAACACCGGTTCGGGATAGTCGGTAGCCGCACTCGCTCCACTCCTTTCACGTAAATCCGTAGCGCACCGCCAGCCATTCACGCATATCGATCGCTCTCACAAATGCGAGCATTATTTTCAACGACTTCTGCCGTTGATATACCCACCTTTGCCACTTGTCGTATACTTCCTTCTCCTAGCATATTTTGTAGTTCATCTATGTTTGTTGCGTTTAAATATGTGACGACATATGAATGCACATTATTCATGCAACATCTTCGCGATCATTACCCGAATATGGATTGCCTTTGCTAGTTTGCAGGGCGATAATAGGCATATCTTTTATTATTAGGTTCTTCTCTGCTTATCCGCTATCTATGAGATCGGTCATCTGCCGAAATGCTTTGCGTTTCGAGCTTTTGATAAGTGTTACGAGCTGAGTTTCCTTTTTGCACTCCATCACGTCTAAATGTTGTAATGAATTATAGAAGAGGGATCTGTAGAGTTGATGAGTTGCGGTAACAGAGAATTTTAACAAATACTTCAGAATCCAGATCACCGTTTGTTAAATTCTTTGATATATTTGCTTAGCTGTTAGTATTTATTGTGATCATCATTTTCCTTTGGAGAGCAGTGCTCCAAGTAACTGCAGAGTTTTATCTTTCGTGTAGCAATGTTTAATGCATTTATTGATTGTTAGGATGTATGACCCAGCTGCTCCTTATTGCTGCTGTAGTATTGAATTGATAGGCGCAGTTCCTCAAACATCCTGAAATTTTTTATTTATCTATATCATGGGCTGTAACTGCGCGGGTCCATTGTCCTGTGAAGTGCAACTGCTGTGCATACTTAGAAAACGTTCACGAGCCAAAATCGCCTCTCGAAGTTGTTTTTTGATCATACGCAGGCTGCAGGACAACTGTTGCTCGTCAGTGCTATCTGATCGATTGCTGCATCGAAAGACGTATCTTATTGATCGAAGTATGTAGTTCCTATCTGCCAATACCCAGGTCCGACTATAAAAGCGTTCCCATATTTTAGTGGAACACCTGAAATTGATGTTTTTATATCTTCGTGTACATGTAGTGTCTAAAGCTATAAGACTTTAAGGACGCTGCCGCTGAAGTAACCCCAAGAATCGTGCTGCAACGAATTGTTAATGTAGAGGAAAAGGAGATGGGAAACATACGAGTATAAACAGACTGTCCATAATCGTTTCCATAAAATTTATACACTCATCTATCGTTATAAAGTCGTTTGTTTATCTTTTATGCATATGCTTTTTACCGTGGAACTTTATTCTCGCAGCTTTTGTTATTTCGTTGCAAGCAGTTTTATTATCCACACTGCACTGTGTTTTAATGTTGTTTTCCTCCCATGATGGCGTTGTGCCGTTAAGCATTCGTATTTCGCCGTCGATTCTTTTTTTGTTCCTTTTCATCTGTTATTCGTACACTTTTTCATCCAAGGATTCATAAAAAAACGAATCAAAAATAGCCGCAAAATAGCTATTTTCATTCGCGTTAAATTCTTCTCATGCATCAGTTATAAGGAAAATCGAATGATTAAACACATCACTACCTCCGGTTGGTTTTGGGTTATGCACACATGCGTCAAAGCTGGTATAGGACGGAGCGGCAGAAAGTTTACTGCAAATTTTTCCATCTTAGTGACGAGCTTATTTTGAGAGGTCTAGGAAGTACAGTGCGTTTCAGGTTGTAATAAGCGTATGAGTTCATTGCCATCGACACCGCGTGATGAAGTGGTGCCAGCGGTGGATCCGAATGTGGCCTCAACTTCTTCCACCAACCTCGTTCAGCCTCTCCCCAAAAAGGTGATCTTTATCGCTTGGGCGCTTATGAGGCTCGTTATGATATTTATGGTGTATTACTGTATAGTGCACTATCACGTCAAAAATGAAGTTCGTCTTAAGTTGTTATTTGGAGCCGTTAAGGTGTTTGCTGTAAATCGCATCGGAAACATTTCTCAATAAAATTCAAGTGCTTCTTTCATATCTGGTCTCTTCACCTCACAAGTATTCAGAAATTTCTGTTAATGTCTCCTCGTGTCGACATCTGTTTGTTGCTGTGATGTTGACGATTTGGAGGCCACAAAAATAAGTGCATTAGATGTTGGCGAAGTTAATTAAATCAGTCCGTCCACTTCATCATTCGATTTCATTTCTACTGTTGATGCTTGAAAGTATTACTGAATTTCCATAGCAGTTATTCGCATCAAATTTTGAGGAAATTTGCTTAACTGTCGGTAGGGGATTAGAACAAATTCATGCTTTTTGTATTATCGATATCTTAGTTAGTTCAATCGGTAGAACAGGAATTGGTACATATCATATAATCCGTTTGTGCACGCAGTCGTACCATTTATTCACTTCCTTCTTTCGGGCATTTGCATCTCCGCTATTTTGCAATTACTCTGTTTGTTCTAGTTTTCTGAAGTGGGAAAAAGTAAAAAGCTTTATGAATAAGTAAGGCAGCACAGCGGACAATGCAGAAAAACAGCAAGAAGGGAGCAAGCGAAATGGCCTTTCGACCCGTGAGTGAGCGGTAGCGTGAAGATCGAAACGACTCACTAGCGGTTTAAAATATGACGGAATGCATGCTTCAACGATGTCGAGGAAGCGGTTTCTGATTCGGAGAGCATGAAGCTAGAAATTGCATAGGATATTGCCGCGGGACCTCTCGAAAAACTGAAGCTATTGGCTGCGTTGATTATAGGGAAGGACAACACTGTCAGAAGGGATACCAATGGAGCGTTTTAAGCATTTTCAGAAGTATGATGACAGAAAAGAAACAAACAGATTTTATAGTTGTACACTGTACTGGAGTGGTTAGGGGGTAGATGTTGCTAAGTGTGTAGAACATAGGTGTATATACTTCAATATATATACAATATATATAGGTTGCAATTTTCGATGATCATTAACATTTAAATCATTGACTTCAACCTTGACATATAATTGAATGTATATACTTCAGATATATATATATATATATATATATATATATATATATATATATATATATATATATAGGCTCTTCCGTTATACCACTCGTCTTTAACTGCTGCAAACATGTTGACCTGTATTTTGAATCGATACAAAATCTGAAGTTGTTCGCTTCAGGGTATTTTGAAACGAGTTTCATCGCAAGGCGCGACTCCTCGTGAGGCACTCGAAGAGCGAGACCGTTTATTTCCGCTCCGAGAACTCCGACCATCTCCTGATCGATTTCCTGATCGGCCAGCTACTCGAATACCGAAGCTTTCGTTAACATGGTCCGAGAAGAACGCTGGTGATTACCTTTGGTCTTCCGATTTCACAGCTTATCTCACGTCGCACGTAGAGTTTTCTCAAAAAAGCGTTTTTCGCCACAAAAATTTCTGTTGCATTTCGGAATAGTTATTTGATTCATAACCCTCTAATTGACTATTGAACTGGAGATTCTTCTGTCACAATTCGGCAAGAATTGGATAATCTCTTTTGATTATCGGGGCCTGAACGAAGTCGACGTTTATTACCTTGAAAAATCGGTGTCAATGCCTAAGAAGGTTGGAAACTCCTGGATTGTCTCAAAAATTTCGGGAAGTAGATTTTATTTCTGTTCAGCTGTTCTTGCATCAGTTAACCAGTCGGCACTGTGCTTGGAACTTGGAATTGAGACTCTAGTCCTTCATGTGATGTCAGAGTCTTTTCTGCTACCAGTGACATTCCGCAAGCTTAGTTAGTTGTTATTTAAGGTGAGCCGTGCGTTGTCTTCAGCAGAATTATTTTAGTTTCATGGGAATAGCAGCTGTGGAAATTATTTGAAATTGTGTCGTTGTCGTGGTAGATAAATGGTGATAACGAAAATTGGAGACAGTGTTCAAGCACTTCATTCTATCTCTCTAAGGGTCCTTTCACGAGCAGAAGAAGCATAGAAAATCCTTCTTGGATGACAACTTGCTGTCGAAAGTTGGTGGGGATAAGAGACCTCTGCCCCAATTGAACATTCTTTCTATTCAGACTTAGAAAATTGAATGGTCTCCATTAAATAGGAGACTCCCCAGTGTAGAAGGCTATGAAAATTGAATGCGTTTGTGCTTCTACTAATTTCTCAAATAGCTGTCGCAAAGGATCTTAGCGGTAAAAGGTATGGGGGCGAAGGAATTTGCAGTGAAATAAATATGTTGGCACAGGAAATCGGTTAACTGATTTCGCTCCATTGACTGTCATGAAGCAGTTGATGCCTGGACGAGCGTGCGGACTTAAATCAGTGTTTTTTTTTTTAATAGAAGCATTTACGAATATCGCATTATATAAACGCAAGTGTTGCAGTTGCATTTTTCGGTGATACAACCTCCGATGAGAATACAACAGAGAATGACGACGCTTCGGTGCCAACGCTCTTACCTTTCCCACGACGCAGTCCACCTGCCGACAGCCATACAGGTAATCATTTACTTGATTGTGTATTTATTTCATCTTGTAGAAACTTCTAATATCTCAGAAATACGCAGGTTATTATTCATCGTTAGCGTACGAGGGAACGCTGTGCAATTTTTCTGAGTGCTTTTACACTTTTGGAGCGATTTTGGTTGTACATTTTGGAGCGATAGTTTGAGCCACACGGCCGAATGTTTGAAAGAAGGTGCGTTACGTTTGTTCTTTTCTGAATCATGGTGATGTGATTGTGATTATTTCTCTATCCTGTACTGTTTGGTCGACTTAATTGAATATAATTGTCTCGTAATCGAGTTTAATTTTAAATGAAATTTTTTAAAAGTTTCATTTATTCTTGTTAAATGATAGTATGGAGGTATCTGTTCTTGATTATTGAAGGGCATATTTGTCTGGAAAAAGTAGGAGTAAATGTCGTCACTTCAGAGCTTTCCTCAAGCAGATCTCCGACCTCCTTCGTTGTAAGAATGTAATGGCGAATTTCCTGCTTTCGTCCCTAATTAATGATGCGTTTCGTTCTAGACGATAGCTTCTTTAAGGAGCAGTGCGGCAAACAGCGATATTAGATGACGAGGAGAGTGAAGAGACGGAACTGCACGATGAGTTGATGATGGGTGACGACGAAGAGGACAATCCATCGGAAACTGATGATGACCGGTCGGTGAACGGCAACGGAGCATCGCATATCGCAGGCAAATGGTGGTTTGGCAAGAGCACGAAGCTAGTTCCTTTCCTTATGCATTTCTCATAATGAAAAGTTCTTTATTTTCCTTATTTTTTTGCGATTCGTTCTGCACTGAAACCATCTGAACATGAATAACCTTTCATTTACCATCCGTCGCATAATCAAGCGTTCATTTCTGCTCATCTACTGCCGAAAATTGCAGTTTTCTTGCATACGCGTCAAATGTTCTCAGTTTTTCGCTCTTTGTAAACAGCTAACCCAGCAAAATTTTAACTTTGGTGCATTTCGAACTACGTTGGGTGGATATTGCAGTGGGAACGTAGACGGCGAAGTGATCGCAGATATAAATAATAATGTCTAGGATAGAATCTCCAGCGGAACTGATTACACTGTTCGAATGTGGAATAGGCTACATTAGGCTACGTTGATCAATAATTTTGGGGGGATTTTTTCCACATGCTATGGCCCGTTGCGATCTAAACTGTTAACCCGTCACATCGAGGTAAATTGTCACTAACCAGTGCCTCTCCCCCTATCATCCCTCCGTTCATCCGTGCCCTAGTTACTGTTCGGGCACCTCTAATAGTCGGCTGTATTTTTATGCTGGTGACGATGATATTTATCATAACTCTTGCGACTTTCTCATAATGAAACGAGCTATTCAGACGTACGCAATCGTCTCCAGACTTTTGCCACTCGCTTTAACTCTTTTCCTGGTTTAGCTCCATGCAGCAACCGTGAAACGCTAGTGCATCCAGGTCTTGCATTCTGGTGTAAGAAGCTTCGAGAATATAGCTTTGAACCAAATGCGCGCTGCTTTCTAGAGCTGTTGCGAGTTCTGGCGGGGCAGTCATGGTATTGTGTTTTTATTTATTTTCATAATGCGGTCTCCCTTGGTAAATTAAAATACCGCAAAGTGGCATTAAATTACTAAGGAGATGAAATCTCGCAAATTCATGGGTAGAGTCAATTAGGATTTTCCAACAGGAAAACGTACAATTTTATATGGAGATAAATGTCCGGTACGAACAACATCATACGGAGTACGCCATTTATGTGATTTTGACTGCCGTAAACTAAACGTAAATACTATGAAACAAGCTTTAGCGTATAAATAGAAATTTACTAGCGATTATATCAGAGTGGATGAGATTGAAGTGGTATGCTTTGAGCGGCTTAACTCGCTCAAATGATAACCCATGGATAACAAGATCGTTTTCGGCTTTTTAGGTGAAAAGGATGAAAAGGAAGTTCTTATGAGAAACGACTAATTGTTTGACATTTTAGATGTTAACAAAGTGCTTTATAGAAAATGTTTAGATTTATTCCGCACTGCGCAAAACGTGGCTGTACTCATGTGCATTCGAGCGAATGTGTTGGAGGTGAATATTTGACACCCACACAGAGGCGTACGAAGGAGATTCACCTTCTTCGAAAACAACTGAAGTGAGTTGCTTGTGACGGTGCATTTCAGTGAGTGATTCAGTTTCACCAAGTGAATTGTTTTTTCACACTATCTCTAACTTTGAGCGATGCAGTGCAGCGATATTGTGTGCTGGTCGCAAGTGTATCATTTTTTATGGTAATTGTTACTATCGCCATTCGAAAAACATAATGAAGTTTACTGAAGTAAATGGAAAAATTTATTACTCCCTTGAAATCGAAGAGACATTTATTATCTCCAAGTTTTCGAAAAGGTGTGTTTATCGGAGAAAAACCTATGCTTACCTGAGCTTGTGAGTATTGTTTGCACTGTTTTTATTTCATTCGTTGGTGGCTCTAATGAATAAATTTGATGAGAACTTGAGATGTTTTGGTTGCTCGAATCCATTACTCCGCGAGGTTCCATGAGACCGGACAGGTTCGTCAGTAGCAAGTATATGATATTAAGTAGATAGGCTGTTGCGATTGCTAATAAGATGAATTTAGGCTAGCGCTTAGTCAAATCGAGGACAAAGACGCACATCTGGCACAGTTGCGTGATCGGCTGAACGAATTGGAAACCGTGATCGAGTCATCACATTCGTTAGGCGACACACATCGTCTCATGTCGAGACACAACGAGATTATTGAGCAACATGCTCGCGAGAAGGAAGCACTCATCGAGAAACATGAGGTTAGACACAGGTTGTTTGTTGTATATGCATACACACTTTCGCTTTTGTGATCCTCTTCCTCCCTTAAACCTCACTTTGGTACCATAAAACCATAGGAGAATTTCCCTCCCCCTCTGTTCCTGTTTTGAGCAGTTGCACTGCTTTCCGAAAGAAAATATCGCTGGATGCGCCACAACCGAGCGATTATGAAGCTGAATTGATAAATACATTTCATTATAAATTTAAATACTAATCGATCATTGAAATAATAAATGAAGATTTACTAATTTACTCATTGAAGAGTTACTCATTATAAAATTTAAATACTCACTGCATAATAAGTAAAGGTATTGCAATAAAACAAGCGAATACGTTGAGCGGTCGTTATTTCCTACAATTTTAGGCATGTTCAGTGGACAGCCTGATTGATGTTTGCATCTCCCCCCTTATTTATATCTTTGTGCTCTTCGCAGAACTCTTCTGTGCAAACTTTAACTCATAAAGCTCAGTTGGTTTACCAATATTTATGTGAAAATAAGGAGATAACGGAGAGGTGGATCCATCGTGAAGAGCATGTGGATGTGGAATCCAAATTTGAGAACTTTTTCTCGAACTGAATGTCGAGGTTGGGAACGGTAGACTCTGATGATTGTTGTTAGAGTTGTGTCCAAGAAAGTTTCCAAAAACCGTAATCAGAAAACTATTTTATCAAGTGGTTTCGTTAGCTCCGCTTCTTTTCTTCTCCAAAATTCGATTATGTTTTTCTAGAACGTTTCATTCTGCGTGTTCCTATTGTTTTCCACATATACGTTAAATTTCACAATAGTAAACAAATAACTAAATAAACAGTTTGTTTCATACTGCAGAAAAAATCCGCGTTGGCGCTTCTCCATTTCGATTTCATTCTTAGCAGGGGGATGGGGGGATGATTTTTTTCCAGAGGGAGGGCTCCTGCGGGTAATAAAGGAAAGAACCTTCTTCATTCCCATTATCCGTCACAAGGCAGTTCTCGTTGGCAGCGAGATTCTTCTCCCAAAGAAACAGAAAAAAGATGTTATTATATGTGATATTACTGACTGAAAACGTTTTTTTGAAAGTATTATCGACTTAATTCTTTCAGACGTTATCAAAATCGATTCAAGAACGTGACTCACTTTCAATCTGAAAGAACTTTAAATGGTCTTTTTTCATAATTTAATTTAACATTTTAAACTAATAGCTGCATGCACTACTCAGAGAGGTAATGTTTCGTAGTTTGGAGGTGGAAAGTTTGTTCAGTGAAAGTAAGCAGTCAAGGCCAACCTGCTCAGTCAAGAACCCTTATTCAATAGAACTACCAGATATGTGCAGGCTATCG
Source organism: Parascaris univalens (assembly GCA_037576465.1). Lineage (NCBI taxonomy): Eukaryota > Metazoa > Nematoda > Chromadorea > Rhabditida > Ascarididae > Parascaris > Parascaris univalens. Next base: position 159,931,827 of record CM075173.1, read on the forward strand.
AAGAAGGAAAATAATAAGGCAAGGTGAGGATGAATATGGAACATGTTGCAGATTCGTGTGCGGCAGTTGATTCAAGAGGCGGTTGATGCACGCGCTGAGGCAGTGAAACTGAAAATGACATTAAAAGATCTAAAAAACAAAAAAGAGAAAAGGAGCCTCTCAGATAAAAGTACGATGACCGAGGTAATCGAAATGACTCCCGATGTACCAACTCCACGCATCCACCCAGACCCTCCAGTTATGTCTGCCTCTTTTCCTCCTTCTCCTCAAGCAGAGAAGGCCGTTCAACCGACTATAACAATCCCGCAAGAAGTTCTTCTGCAGCTGCAGGTAAATCGTTTATATTCTCTTACTGTTGCAGAATGTTGGTTGTCATTTCCAACCTATTACGTGGAAACTGGCCCACGGCCAGACTTTCGAGTAATAATGTGATTTAAAATATTTTCAATCTCAGTTTCCATCATATCATTCAGCAAAACAGTTGCTTCATCCTGTTGCCACCGTCGGGTCTTTTTCTCTTATCGTTGAAGCATCGCTTCCTTCGTTATTGCTTCCTCTTTTTTGCCCCTCTCTACCCAAAGCCTCCACTTTAACAGTTTCTGCAAGCTTTTGTATAATGATAAGTTTATAATATGTAAGCAGTGTTTTGCAGACGGTGATGCAAAACCTCCATGCTTTCTCCAAAAAAAAAGTTTTCTGAGGCGTCGGACGAAACCTGGGTAGTTTCTTAGCATTTAAGAAAGGATCAGGAAGAAGGGAGCCTGAAGATGTCGCCTAAGATAATAATTTGCTAGGAAAGGAAGTAACAGTTTATCTCTCCCATAAATCCTGTCGAGTCTATTCCTAGGACTAGCGAATCAATTGTTGAACGTTGCCAACTGCACAAATGGCAGCTTTTCGAGTGCTGTCAGTGTTCCATTTCATGCAGCATTCCCTTGTTTAATGTAGCTAAAATTGTGCGTAACCTTTGTCTCTTATCCTCACTTACGAGTCTTATCACCTGCGGAGTCCATCCTTTATCATTTATCATATATCGCCACGTTCTTTAATGAGTGATTGCAGTGGCTTAAAAAAAAACTCTACCCTATCTATCACATTGCTTTTTTGGAGCACATTGCCCAAAAAGCTTCAGATTTTTGTTTTGCACGTTTACCACATTTTGTCATATTTTACGCTTATTTCTTCCCCAGTTTTGATTGTTTTGAAGTGAGCTGTAAAAGTTTCGAGATAAAATGAGGTATTTTAGTTAACTGATAGATTTCAAACCCTTTGAAGAAAATCAAAGTCTCTTCCTTCTTTCATTTTGTAGCCACTTATCTTATCGCAGACAGTAACGTACAACGGCGTTTCGCATACCACTCACTGAATTAATGAAGCAAGTAGAATTTTCCAATGAGGTAATCAGTGATCATCCATGATGTTTAGGCATATCAAAACGAGGCTATAGTGTGGCGAACAAAGGCTGCTCAGCTGGAAATCGTCGTAAAAGAACAATTGGTTAAAACACAACAAGCCAGCGAACTTGAACGATATCGTAGCGAGAACGAACGACTACGACTTATCGTCCAGTAAGTCAGCAGTGAAATTGTTCCCCCGTGATTCCTTCATGTACGATTGGGTTTCCTTCTCGGGAGTTTGCTTTGCCGCTTTTTAAAAATTTTTTTGGAAGAGGTAATTTTGTTGCCTTAGAGCTACTGATATTCATTTCATTTATTTCTCATTTGAGAAGGCTGTGGCCTCTCAAGTTTGCGCTTTGTTTGTGGCAGAAGTATCAGTGCAAAAATTCCTTTTTATTTCGTCGTAGGCGACCGTGATTCCACTGGTTTTACTCTTCGAGTTTTGTGTGATTACTCGTTCAAGTCAGATTCTAAACTAACTTTTTGTACGTTATATCTGCGACATAGTTTTTGCTATGAAATGTTTCACTCGAGATTCAATAAACAGCAATTTTTCTGTCCAGAATAAGTTTCAATTGTGTTGTCTTAAGCATAACTGCACTACATTCATGCGCCCACTTTTCTGTTAAAAGAGCGATATGAGGCCACATTAACATTGCTGAATGTTTTAGAAAACATGTTGACATGGCGTCACCTCAAATGGTTGATTCGGGTATTGAAACCACTTTGAGCTTCCTTTCACCTGAACGTCGTTCATCGATAGCTAGCGAATGCTTCGTCCCACAGTGCATCGATAGGAAGGCGCAATTGGTCAACGAGAATACCCAGCTGAATGAAAAGGTTCTTTCTTCCTCATCCATCAAAGACAGCTTTTTCTGATCGGATGTCGAGAAAATATTTTGTATAATAATGGTGAAATCAAGTTTGCATCTCCACTACTGACACTTAAGAATAATTTTCCTTTATGATGAACTTCGAGATGGTTATCCATATATAAGTGCTTATTTTTAAATTTCCATAATTCATAGTGCTTTTTTTGCCTTTAAAACGTCTGGTATCGAATAAACGTGGATCATTTCCGATTCTTATGGTTCGTCGTCTCATTAAACCAAAAATTTCCTCAGGAAACATTCCGAAAACAAACAGGATTTTTTTTCTTTTTTTCGTTAGTGTAATGACAACTGTGGAAATGTTTTGCTAATCAGAATAAAAAGAGGTGGTGGGGAATGGAAAACGACACCGTTTTTTACCTGTCGTAAATTATGGCAAAAAATGATTGCAAGAATTCCATATATCGAATGAGCCGATATTTACATCCCATATTTACACCGAGTTTACATCATCAAATGTTTTTACGGTTCTCCAACAAGTAATTATGGCCTTTCATGCTAGCAACATCAGATTCGTCGGCCTACAATACATTACGAGGCTGTCCTCAAATCAAGCTTCGGATTAAAGTAATTCACTTGGATTGGCCTGAGGACATGTTCATTTTGTATACATTGCCGCATTTTAGTCTCAACTGCTTTATTACTGAATGGTTAAATTGTTAACAAATGGTTTTTTATTTGGCAGGTGGATGAGCAGATGCTAAGAATCAATGAACTGGAGAGCGATGTATCATTATTGAGGAATACGATCGATTCACTTGAAGAGGAGAGCAAGAAGTCGTTCACGACAATGGAGCAGCTGTCGAAAGAAATTGAGGAAAAGACTGCCGAAGTTCAAGCAGCCAATATGGCAATTGTCCGACTTCAGGTTCGTCTTGAACCGTGGCAAATTTTATTAATCTTTTCACGATTCAAGTCTTAGTTCCACTCGCCGTTTATTGTTAATTAAACGAAGTCATTCCTTTTGCAGATCAAAATGGCTAGCGGCGTGGTTCATTCGATGTGGAAGAGTAATTTTTCTTCACACTCTTTTGTTCTGCTACTGTCTTGAGAGCTAATCTCAACATGTATCATTGCAACTATAACAAAACGAGAGTTAAGCACTGCTTGCTCGATGAAAATTTTCATCGCCTCATCATAAACTCAGTGTCGTCCATAAAACTTCTACGCTTTGTTCGATAATGAAATGACTTGCTACGTCGGCCAGTAATCTTTTATGAGCACTCAAGCATCGCAGACGTTCCTGTGAGTGAATGAATGATCCGGAAATGCATAATGCCATCATAGCAGGTTATTATTATAGTTTTTATTGGCCCAAATACATTTATTGGTATGTTGACACGGCTTGAGAAGGTGGCATTCTTCATTTCATTAAGTCATTCATCATTCACAAAACCTTTGCAGTGAATCGTCCAAATATTCATTCGCAAGCAGCTAACGGGGTAATGCGCGCCGATTAAGTTACTCTGATCGAGAAGTTATTTTGTAAGCAAAACATCGAGGATGTTTTATGCGTTGCTTTATGCAAAATTGTGTCACGTGTTCCTGTGCCTCATATAGACATCCTTGCTCACTACGAGTTGTGCGCGATACAGACGGGACAAACTCATCGCAAGCTTTTGATACTAACGCATCACTAGTAAGGAAAGAGAAGTACAAGTAAAAAGCTGTGAAGAGCATGGAGAACTGACGGATGAGCAGTGGGAGGAACAAAGGATACGAACAAGTTTGGGGTTTGCTTTTGGCTTGAGCAGTATACACGCGTCAACTCTTTCGAAGGGCTTTTTTTGTCCTTGTCAGGTAAACGACAGCAATGTGAACAAACTTTCGTGTCCGTCATTCAAGCAGTTTTATTTGAAATTTACTTGGATCGACAAAGCATTCATTACGAATAAATGCCTTTTCATATCACTACCACTTCCGTTTAGCCGAAATTGTGAGGCGGCGTGAAGGTGAGGGCTTATGCTCGTCTTCTATCTGTCGGATACTGACGAGTCGATTCACCGTTGTTCCATGCAATTTGTTCCATTCCCGGCGTCCCGATGAGACCACTGGTTGGATGAAGCTAAAGGGTTTGCTCGGAATCATCTTCAGACCTAACTGAGCATAAGTGAACGATGAATCCATTCATGTAGCACGTGACGAAATCTGCAATGTTGGATTGTTCGGATCCTCATTAACACCTCAGCCATTTAAACAACAAGTGAATAGCGCAGAGTGTAGTCGTATATAAGTATTGATTGAATAAAGCTTTGACTGTCTCAGTTAGCGAGTGCAGAAAATTTTTATAGGCCGTAAACGAACGACTAATGAAATTCAAATTTATAGGGTGAAGTGGCGACGAAAACGAAAGCAATTTGCTATCTTGAAGAACGACATCAGGTCTACCGGAACACTATTCTCGACAATCACCTGGTAGTAAAGGACGAATCTACTGAGGATTGGCGACGAGGTTTTTCTGATCCACGCTACGTGGTTAATCTTTCGAAAACAGTGCAAACCGTCCTAACCTCTGAAGCACTCAGCCATAACGAAAAGCAATTCCATAGTCTGCACGACAAACTTAAGGTTATTTTATCTCAAATTACGCTCGTGACTGTTGAAGTATGGTATTGCAGACAGAAGCCTAATCTGGTCTATCTTCAAGGCCGCTGTTGTAAAGGTATAAATTTCTATCACTAACATTTGCTCTGCCTTTGTTGACTCTGAAAATCCTTTTTGTTGTTTCACTGTGTTGTTCAGGCTTCATCGGTCAAACGCTAGCGGAATTGCGGAGAACCATCTCTGAACTAAAAAGAACATTTCATTAATACGCGGTTATATTTTGTCGTCTCTCTGACATCGTCTGAGGAGGTGGTCTAAGTTTATCTTCATGATCACGCTTTTCTTCCTCACTTTGTGCAACTGATGAATGGAAACATGCTAGAAATTGGTACGCATTCAGTTGTGTGCTATACATCTCATGTATGTTACCCTTCAGGAGCTAGAACAAGAATTCTCCTCGAAAAAGAGCAACATGCACGAGCGTTTCCGTGAAATTGAGCAGAATTTGATAATGAAAACATCTCTGGTCGAGTCACTAAGCAATCAACTCGAGCAGGCTGACAAGGAGGCAATAAGTGAATCTGCTAGACATCAGAAGGAACGAGAGGCATTCCAGTCAAGGCTTCTTGAATTGGGTCGTATTGCGGAACGTGTACCAGTGCTTGAATTTGAAGTTGAGCGCTTACAACAGGTTTGCTAAACTTTCTTGGTATCAGAGCAGTGAAATTTACTGCGACTTTTTGTTTTCAGTAGTGCTGTGCAAGATAACTGCAGGTGCTTTGAGAATTATGAGTTGGTCCATTTAAGGAGCTCGACTTTTTTTAGGATAAGAAGGAGCAAAATTAGAAGGCTCACTTTAGACTTTATTCGATTTTACGCAAGACGTCTAGCACCTTTTTGAATATTGAAGTTTTTTTTGATTACTGAAACATTTGGCACTGAAAAATTCCCATTCTCATGAAATATGCCCTTCTCCTCCGCCAACATTGTTTGCTGTTGATTGATGGCTATAAAAGTGAACTTCCCTTGAAAATCGCTTTTGTATTGGGACATACACCTGCTTGTTTCTCTTTAGTCATAATTAATAGGTTTTTGCTTCTCGTGCCCTTAAAATACACACTTGAAGCCATTAAGTAGACTCATGTTTGCCGTTTTCTTTTCTTCTCCTTTATTTTATTGCTGTTTGATGATTTGACGTTGGTGTCATGTTCGCCACGCCTCACTCTCGGATATGTAGGCCTTTGCTGAGATGCCTTTTTAAGGTGTTTATTTTAAAAGGTGCATTTCTTTCTTTTAATAATGAGCGCGGCATTCACTCTCCGTTCATTTGAATGGAACTTCTGCGCTTTTCATTTTGCCACTGCTCACATTCAGTTTGAAGGAACGGAGTATGCTGGAATTGAAATTGCGAAGCGCACGCGAGGAATTTGACACTGGTCTTGAGATGGCTTTGGCCAAGTCACTGAAGAAGTATCAACAGCAAGCGGCTTACTGGAACGAGAAAATGGCCACTGCAGCTGCGCAACAGGATGCTCTCAAGGTTAGCAATGCCTCCGTTCGAACCTCTTTAGAAAAACTTCAACACTTCGTCATTGACGAACAACAGTGTCTTAATGGAGCAGTTGAAGTTAACTCTTATTCGGCGTATTGACCGCCATGAGCAAAATGGAGGATTTTGCACACAATGTAATTCTCTTCACGATTTTTTCATATCATCTCATGTGATTTTCTTGCAAAGAACTAACAACCTTCGAAGGTTCCAGATAGGAAAACAGAGAATTTTTACCGGAAGTAGAAACTTTAAAAACCGGCTAGTTAGAGGGTTGTTCCTCAGTATGCTGTTGGGTAGTAGAAGTTTCAAATGTGTTCAACAGTATAGCTATGGAATATTTTATCCACACATAACCACTGACGGGCGAAGGACGATGTCGATAGTAGTTGTTACCTCTATGAAATAATCACAGGAACGTGAAAATGATTAGTGGTCAAAAGAGCATGAAAAAATTGAACGACACAGAGTTTGTCTTTGTTATGCCTTTCATCGGCAATGATATTCTGAAGGCAAGCAGATTTTCATCACTTTTCCGCTGACGGCAGTGAACCAGTTGTCTGTCGATGGATGCGCTGGAACTGTACTGTTCGAAAAGTTGCATTACAGCTTAAAATTAATTCATGATAAGTTTGCAATTGGCGCGCAGTGAGTTAGTTATTCATGCCGATTTGTTTAAGCAGCTTTAGTGAGTTTTACTGTTATGTATATGTGTATATTCTTTTAGAGAAAATGTCAAGGTCCTTTTTATGGTTTATTATCCTTAATTTATATTTTTAAATGGGAAGAAAGTGAATGCTTATAGTACATATGTGAACCGGTTGTATTACTGCGTTGGAAGGTGGCTAGAATGACCGCAAGTGTTGAAAGTTCATCGGTTGTTACCTCTGAGCATCCTTAAAGGCACTTTTGATGTGACATTGGTAGAAAGATGACCATGAAATCTTGGAACTCAAGAACTTATATGTCCCAAAATTATGCTGGGCTTATGACGAAGCACTTGTAATCCATTTTATTTTTCTGGACGGAACCTCCCTCTTTTCTCCGCAGAAGTATACGGGGGCTTGCGTAGGCTTGCTTCCTTATTGCTGTGAGGTACACCGGAAAAGTGAGTCTGGCCTTCGCAAACTGAACGGATTCTATATACGATCTCAGAAAGATTAAAAAAATAGGCTAGAAATGTCATACAGAAGTATTATTCGTGAGGAGCGTAATGTTGCGAAAGGTGACACCGATATACGGATATAATTCGACATAAGAATGATATAATCAGAAAGCACAGCGGAAGCTGCGATATGCATCTGGATCAGCTCAGTATTGATATTTTTTTCCGAAACATTATATCTCAAGCAATTCGACATAGTCATTAATAAAATGCTGGGATTTGGGAAAGTTCAAATCGTGCTCTTCTTTTTAACTGTATCACTTCAACCCAGAAACACCTAAACCTATAAATGCTGACAATGTAAGCACCATCTGCAAAGAAAACGCTCGACGCTAAAAGTGCTCCAAATTGAGGGACTCTGTCGCTGCCGCGTTGTTTGCGGAAATTCTTTGAACTTGATGTTTATGCACTTTATATTTACGCCTTTAGGAAAAAAATTCCGCGTTTTCACCATGTTTTTAGCTGACCAGTTTTCCCATACAGACGTATTCAATGGATGTCATGAACGAAATCAATATTGCGAAGGAAAGGTGGTTGCATAATTCATTGCTTAGCTGATATCCAGAAGGTCTTGCGAGCAACAGCGTTGCCTCATCCATACTGCCGTGTAGGGAAAGCATGCTTCAGGTTAATTCCAGCATTTTTAAAAACTATCTCATGAGATATTCGGATAAAAACTTGTGTAAGTCACAAGGTATTCTGAAAAAGTCATTACTGTCCGGCTCACACAAGGTTCCGCTCTATACCTCCCTCCTGCCTATTTTATATTTCGGTTCCGAAGAAGCCAATTGCCTGAAAGAATATTCGTGCTCGGAATCGACTTGCAATTAGATAACTTTCGAGTGTTAGAAGCAATAAAAAATGATAAGAGAAACAGAGCATTTGCTCAGTGTTACAGGGAGAGCGTTTAGGTGGAAACCAAATTAACTAGTGCTGATAAATTATCGTGATTTTTAAAGTGTGTTCGCCCATATTTTGCTCGCCCAAAAATCTGAAACACCAGATCGTGTCGTATATATCAAATGACCGCATAACACCAAGAATTATGTTATGCACTGCCGAAACTTTTTGAGCTATATTATACTTTAGTTTAGAGCACTGGAGGTTTCATAAAAGCACAAAAGTGCGCTTTACTCTCAGACAGTTTTTGCGAGACGCACTGTGTTGTGCTTCGATATCGCCCAATTTACTGTTTCTTATTGTCAAAAAGTATGGGCGAAGCCCACTGCGTAAGTTATGGGGACTCTCGCGAAGAACAATGCAGACAGCAGGCTTTCACTGATGTCGAAGTTGTTCAAGCAGGATAACTGTTAATTAAGTGTTCCGATTTTCTGCTCCCGAAGAAATGCATAAGAAGTATGCAAGTAACCAACGCAACGTTTGATCTTTGAGAGGGTTCTTATCTTGTACGGTTGCTGTTATCGAATGGCAATCGATCACGAGTGCCAAATGTGTTGATAAAAGCTCCTATGCTAGCTCAAAAACGGTTGGTGCTAGGAACTGGTTAGTCTCTGGGCCAAATCCCCACTTAGCTTCTAGTTACTGTCGGCGGTACTTCGCCAATATTGCAGCTTCTACGAGGAGTATGATGAATTGTGGCGCAATACCTCCGAGCTGTCGTCTTTGAAAGCGTTGCACTCCACTCACAGCTATGGTTTTGCTGTTGTTCCCGACAACCGATAGCAGTCATTGAGCAAAGCCACTCTCATACAAGCACGTCACGATTGGTGGGAGGCGTTTACACTACAATTCGCAGTTCAAAAATACATAAGCAAATACTACGCCATAAGAAAACAGAGCGTCTTGCTAAAAATACCCTTGGCAACCTTACTGTTGTCCAGACGTCTTTCAAAAATCAGCATTTCTTCGCATTTCAATTTCCTTCATTTTATTCTAAAACAGAAAAGCGAGCTTGTCAAGCACGAAGAGCCCTGCGCCTTTTGATTCCTATTTCTGCGGCTGGCTTGCCGGAACACTGTACAGCACTGGGGCTGTCATTGCTGTCACCATCCTCAAGAGGACTGTGTTCATTCATAATCATTATGTGATATGAGTATGCTTTTTGGTATTGAGCTGCAGTCACTGCATCGAGCGAGTGATGCACTAAAATAGCAACCCGGCGGAGCATAATGGTATAAACAGCTTAAAAACAGTCACTTAATAAGGCCAAGACTTTCCCTGACCTTCAGTCTAAAGGGAAACCTCATCTCCTTGCCATCCACGCTTCGAGGATCCCTCGTCTTTGGAGGGATTTTCTGGGAGTAGACACTTAGTGATATGGGGGAGAGGGATACTGTGCTTTTCTGTGTCACAATATTCCTCTAGGTAGAGCGAAAACCAAACCGAGCGTCGTAAGATGTTGTCGCCATTAAACTGGCCTTATGAGACGTTTTCTTTGTCGTCTCTAAAATTCGTGATTATATAATTATTTGTATTGGTTGAATGCATGCAATATGAATCGCGTAATTTGAATCATCACTGAACAAGCGCGGCTTCTGTAATCTGGAACACGAAATACTAGGTGGAGCGGCCTACGTGCAAGGCAGTTGTGGGGAGAACAAATGAAACATTAATTGTTCCATAATTCGCGATGAATTTATTGCTTAAATCATTCAATTAAAAATCCGTTTCTGTGGCTACCGAGTCCTATAGAATCTTCGACAAATACTCTGCTACGCGTAAATTTCAGTGGCTTGTGTAGATAGCGATGTGAAAAGAAAGTTTGGAAAAAGTGGCTGACAACTGACATAGGTTATGTCCAACAGATTTCATTGCCACAACTTCTGCAGTTCGCGAATGGAACTAGTTGACAAATATGGAGAATGAAGCGTGCGCAAGATAAAAAGTAAGCGTGTTTACTGATATAATTACAGCAAGTCTGAGGTTTTTCTTTGCTTTAGAACCAGATAGCTGCTATGGAAAAAGAAATGGATGAGATACGCTTACGATCCGATGTGGAGAAGGCTGATATGGCACGTCGTTTGACATCGAGTATTGACCACGTTACGCAACTTAACAAGCTGGTTCGTTTACGGTACTAAATTTCGACGGCTGTTTAATTTTGATTTTGCGTTCACTCCGAGGATTCCTTATATTCGAGCGACCAATTTTTGTGTGTGTATCAAATTTAGAGCTAATCGCACTATCGGAATCGTTTGAAATTATTTGCTGCACTTTTTGGCTACGAGTAAATCCAGTCTCATGGCCCATATGTGTCGTTTTCCTGCTAATGTTCATGAAATTAATCATGGTTACCTCCTTCTGTCCTGGGTTTTTTCAGAGCTTTTGTGAGTTCTGCGATATCGTAACGTATTACAATTTCTGGTGAAAGAGGGTGCTTTGAGCTTTGAAATTTGTATTGCATTTAAAGTGCTTCAGTTTCTGAAGCTGCTAATGACGTTCGCTTGTTGGCGTCAGTGGCTAATCTAGTGCATAGCAATTTCGGCGCTGGATCGATGGATAACAAGTACTCAGAGTTTTGCGGACTCTGATGTTTTGCAGTTGTGACACGCGCAAGATCCGTTGACTAGCAAAATAGCGAGTTTTATTGTTTTTTAAATTCGCTAAAATGTTGGCACAGTGATTTCGTTGGCTCTATGATGTTTATAACGAATATATGCGCGATTGGTAGTGTGGAATTAATCATATCAAATTCATATATTTAGCTGCAGAACGAAGGAAAACGTTAAATTCTCAATGCATATGTGAGTTCTTTGTTTGCTGCAAGAAGGTGTGCCGTGTTGGATTAGTGTCATAGAGGAGGAAAAGAGACATTGTTCGCACGAGGCTATTTTTTCGAATAGCGCATCTTAAATGTTGCTGTTTGCCCTTCACAGCAGACAGTTGCTCCTGCATCGCGTTCAGATGTCCACCTTTCTATGGTTGTTATACAGGGAATGCTATGGTCGTTGTTATCTACACAGTGAATACTTCTGAATTGTGCATGACTACTGCATTTGAAGTCAATTCAGTATTAGTCGAATACTATTAATCTTTTATTCATCCATTATTTGCAGCAGATCAGTGATTGAAGCAAATTTGACTGTGCTGTGCACTTTAAAAATTGCTGCTTGGGAAGGTGAGATTGTTCAGTAAGAGCGCTAATGTAGAGTATCATACGATAAGGCAGTGCCTTTAATAATACAGTCGCCTAATTGTTTCCCACATCACCTCAACAAGCTGCTTGTCCTTATTAGGCTTTTAAGAGATTCCGATAGGAGTACTCGCCTCACAGAATTGCTCCCTATGATTATTTCCTATATTCGGCATGAACTATGTCATCTTTGCGCCGAAAAACATTTCGATTTAACCAGTTCTATTATATTTGTTCGAAGGATCCTGGACTTCGCTACAGCGTTATGTTATGAAGCTTTTATTAGAAAGCGGTTCGAAGCTTTTAATGTTTAATATGTCTGATATTTGACCTATGCGTTGATAGATGAAAAAATAAACCAGCGGTTGTTTTAGATGAATCGAACGATGCGTGATGCTCAAGTAGATGCGCACCCACACGTTGTAAGTAAATATGTGGCTTGTAGACCGAATGCCCGCAATAAGATGACTGATATCGGGAAGGGTGACCTTTTCGATGAAGTCGAGGAAAGATTGAAATTATGTCAAGGAGAACTCAACACCACCCGACGCCAAGTTGAGGTCCTGCAACAGAAACTTATCGATACAGCGCAGGTGCAGGTGAGTTGCTGACTAACCTTTTGCCCTTCTCGTGATTCCTCTTCCAAAGTCATGCCCTTCTTGTGATTTCTATGTATTCCTTACGCTTTCCCATGGACTTATTTTGCATTTTTTTTTAACGACCGAAATAAAATCGTTAAAATAGGATCTTGGCAGGATTTTCACATATGACTCAGGTGGAGTTTATCAAGAAAAGAAAAGATTTCCGAAAGCCAGTGGAAATGCTCCAAGACGAAGACGACCAAACTGTGGAAATGGAAAGGAAAGGCTGAACGTCTGTGTGAGAGCGCGTGCAATTTTATCTGCCTCCTGTGGAAATGTTCAGTCCTGAGGTCTTGCTGTTATTTGTATGAGTCATTATGTCGTTGTTTACCGACTTTGACAATATAAGTTTAGCTCCGTCGTTATTTATGTCCTCCAAACATCGAAAAATTTATTGCACTTGCATTCTGCTGGAAACTTATTCGATGGAGGCCCATTTCCAATATCAAGAAGCCTGGAACCGAAATACGCTTTTTTCCGTCTCATTTAACTAGGCAGTTGCATCGCGATGTCTAAAACGATGAAGTGGCGTTTCGTGAGCTTTTTCATATGCGAGAGATTGGTTGCACTTCTGATCGTAAAATCCGTGTTTTATATCATATCCGATAGGTTATAGAGGAGGATAGACCTACTTAATAACGACACATTTATGACTGCCGCGCGTGGTCAATCGAGTGGAATGAAATGAATTTAGAAGAGACAGTTGTATGGCGTGAACTTCTGTGAAGAAAGTCACCACGTGTGATTTTTTTTTGCATCCACTCAATTTTACCAACGTTTTACTTCTCAATTTTTGCATCCAATTTTACCGCATTTAGTATAAGTGAACCTGAAGTAGCGTGTGCAACAATAGACATAAACGAGCGAGTCCTCATTAACGAGACCATCTTAATGCACGAAGTAAATTGGAAGCAGCCGTCGTGGATATACTTTGGATTTAATGAGTGGTACAGAGTCGAATACGCGACTTGCCAAATTCTTTTATTTTAATTTTACCACTAGAACGATAATTCTCTCTCCCATATAAACTGGTCAGAATTGTTGTGAAAAGCAATTCTCAAGTACTAAATGATCACAGGTTGATTAATAAATATGGGAAAATTGCAGTAACGGTAAGATATTAGATGCTATTTCAGACTGGTGGTCATTCAAAGATGCCAACATTCTCACCTGTACTCTTGAGGACGTCACGCGAAATTCAGGTAACCGATGCGGAAGAATTTCCATCGAGAAGCAATGAAACAGCCGAGAAGTTATATGAAAAGATCGACGAGTTGGAGAAAAGAAATGTCGACTTAGCGGCGAGAATGCGCGAATGTCAAGAGGAGAAACAGAATATGATCAAAATGCAGCGGCAGCAGGTCGCACAACTTGTTGCTGAGTTCGACATCGTTCGTAAAGAACTCGACCAGGTTAACCTACTTTCAAGTGTTGAAGATGACGATATCATTTTGTTGAGTTTATTTTCCTGTGAAAATAGCAGTAACCGAAAGGATTTTACTGCAAATTAAAAAGTATATAGACTTTTCAGCACTTCTTTTGCCAGAGTCCCAACCATTCACAGCGGCAGTCCGCAGACGCCGAGTTCGATATTGATACTCTCATTATATTTGTCGTCAGCTCAGTTAGGTAGAAGCAGCAACTGCCACGGAAGGATGTTTTGCTACATGTATGTGCGTAAAATCGACGCTGAATCAAGTTTACTTTCACAATATGTAGAGGAAGATAAACCATCTCGCTGGCACGGGACGTGAAAGAGGCATGTCCCATCATGTAAGAGAAAAGTTGAAGGCATGGAACGTTGTTGCTGCGGTGGCAGTACGAAGCCTGGAATCCCTGAGTTGGAAGTTCGTTCTTTGAGCTCTTTAAACTAGTGTTACCTTTCAGAAGAAAATGATAGAATGATCGTATGCGATCTTTCGTTGAGATTTTCGTTTGGCCACAGCTGCAAGTTTTTAATTCGCTTATATGTTTTTAAACTCTCTAATGCGCTCATCTGTATGATAGCAATCTTATTTATTCATACGATGTCAGTTAAAAAGTGCTTCCATCTGTTCTTGCTTTGAAAAAAGTGGCCTTCATAGTAATATAGATTCCAATGATCGGCATAGATCCTTCCCAGCGTTGATTTAATATCCCGTCTTCACAGCAGGAAGGGAATCTTTGGTATCTTAGGATGGTTGATTACAAAAAATAGACTCTTCGATATTTTCTTTCAGTGGCTGTGTGTTCCGTGCCTCTCTTAAACCCATAAATTTCTCTAATAATAGTGGGGCTTTTTTAACTTGTTGCATAAATCCAGAAAGTGAACTTTCTTATTTCGCAATCAGTTAAAAATCAGTGCCGCCCATTCTCTGGAATGTTTTCCTCAGAGCTTCTTTATAATGTTGCTCCTCAGTGTTGGCATACTGCATAGACTGCATAGTCTTCACAAATTGAACAGTTAAGTGATAGAACTGCTCGATTGAGACAGTGAGTGATTTAACACTTCGAGCATGAATGTTACTATTCTATACGTGTATATTGGGACATTTTGTGGAGCACCTAAGGTATCCCTGACCTTCAGATATTTTAATATTTCCCGTACTTTTTGATTGATCGCCTAAACTTAAATACTGGATGCCTATGTCTTGTGACCTGTTGTTGGGCTCTTCAGAACATTTACCCAATTAAATTCTTTGTGTAGATGGTGTTTTTTGAAAGACGCATGTCGTAAGGGATGTAGATTTCTCTTTCTGCTCTTGCTGCATCAGAAAGTTGTCTTCCCTGTATGTTAAATCTGCTTGAGAAATTTCATTCTGTGCGTCTAATTTCATTGCTGTCATTTATTTTTTCGCATCAGTTCACCGACCCGCTCCGTTACGTCTTCTCGGTTTCTGTCTCTTTCCATGTAGCATATCGTTTACCGAGATGGGAAAATCCACGAAGAAGTTTGAGATAGCATTACTGACTTTCTGCAGAATGACATTTGTTCGTAAGAATACACAACATTTGAAGTTATCGAATTTGCTGTAGCTTTCTGATATCCTTGTTTCCCTTAGCCGAGCACCTTATCAGATAATAATTTGTAAAAGCTTACATTGGGTTGTTTAGCAAAAGGTTACCGCAGAAAGTTAGAAACGTCTGAAAATGAAACCGTTCGTTCATGTGATTACTTGACTAGAAGAACAGAGTGTTGGCATTTATTCTTTTGGTTGTTATAGGAGATGAACAGGTACGAGGATGAACGCCGTAAATTGAAGAATCGTGTTGAGGTGCTGGAGAAAGTGAAAGCGGATCGTGACCGACTCATCGAACACCTTCGGCGGATTGAGACTGCCAACGGTGAAGTCAGCCCACAGCTACTCATGCCTAAAGCTAGGTCAGGTTCTCCCCAGTCTTCCTCATTTTGCTGAGAAAATTCTTTGGCAGGATGGTGACTTTTGCAAGATTTATGAAGTCTGTATCAATTGTTCCAACAGGTTCATCATCCAATTCTTTCAACTTGTAAACAGTAGCAGCATTCCACGATTTTCGTGGATTATTGATTACTTATCTCATAATTCATATATTTAATAATGGTTTCAAACTTAGGTGTAGTTATTGTAGTACTTGTGAGTTTGCGCACTCACGATTAATTTTTTAGACATTCGATAATTGCTCCTCCGACGGTTACTCCATGAATTAAGCACCTTGAAGTTAAAGCTCAAGTTTATCTCTATTCGTTACTTGTCATATAGACAAAACTTCATGTCTTTACGTTTTATTGAGTCAAATAGCTTCTTTCACTGCATAATTGAGCAATGCCTATCAATATGTTTTAGCGGTCAGGATAGCTTTTCATGAAAAACAGTGCAATAAATATACATATGTTTAAGTAATATAATATAGTGAGTGCTCAGTGCAGCCTTCGATGGAGACCACAGTGAACCCAGATCTCTATCATATTTCATGCAGCGTTCTGTTCACAGTAATGAAGCTGATCTGAATACCACTTCGGCGATTCACGGCTTTAATAATTTTAATCTTAACGAAGTATTTGTGTGTTCGTTATGTAATACTTGATTATGAGATTTCAGCATAAATGGTGCGAGTGTTGAGAGGCCGATAAAAGATAAAATCGATTCGGAGAGTTCATATGAAAAAGAGAACGTGCTCTCGATTAAGAGGTGTATTTTTGCTCTTATTTTGAATTTTAGAAATCCCAAGGATCGGATTGGAAAAACCCTGACGACGCAATTTCATTTTTGAGGACCTTTGCCTATCTTTGCATACTTGCAATTGAAAGTTGGTTTATTAAGTAGTGTATTCTATTTATTTAGGTTGAATATTATGTTGCTAAAGAATTGACCTTTTTAAAAAGATTCATTCTTATCTTGAGTAAAGACTATGCATAGAACATAAAAGACGAATTGAAATACATTGAAAGCATTTGAAAAAACTTTGTTTAAGGTGTGGTTGAACTCAGTCAAATCAAAGCAAGACAAACAAGACAGACAAGACAAATTACTCCGGCGAATGTTCTTTAAAATTTAGCGTCTCGATATGGCCATTCTCAGATTACAGCTCCACAGTTATCGTCGTGTCATTCATAGCACTCCAGAATCTTGCTTAGTTATTAAGCATATATGGTTTTAATATATATATGCTGCACTTATTTGCCTTTGCTTTCGCGGTGAAATCTGAAATATACCTTTCCCCGTTAATTCGTTCACAAGTGTTATGTTGCATTTACTCTTCTCTGATTTACTCACAGGTGTATCTCAGTGCCTCACATGTACAGTAAGATGGCATCTGCATGTGATGAAATGTGTGCACTACGTGAGAGGAATTCTGTATTGGCACGAGTCAATGCTCACCTAACACGTGAGCTGATGTCATTACGTCGATCAGTACAATCATCAATCCAGCATACTGTATCGCGAGTCAGCGATGTCAATTCGCATAATGGAAAATCACCGTCGATGCGCAGCGAATTATCGCCCAGTTTAGGCGATTTAGCTGCTGATTTAAATCAGGTTGACAGGTTTTTGCTGTCTTTGCCTCCAGTTTAGTTCCTGCACATATGGAGAATGAACTATGAAGATTTTTCACACCATATTTGGAGTGGTTGTTGATCGGGCTCGAAATTCATTTTTATTTCGTCGCAGATTATTTTTTCTTCTTCGTCAAGTATGAGCTACAGAAATGGAAGGTGGAAAGTAATGAATCAGCGCAAAGGAAGTGCTAGGGTACCTCCGTAGTATTGGGAGAGAGGAGGGGTGGTGATCGGCAGAGTTTATGAGGTAAGTGTTCAGAGGTGCAGGTACATCAAGCAGTTCTGAATAAACGTTGTGAGGAATTGAACGAGCATTAGAATGCATCTGACCAGTGGAGTGGTCGCCTGTGGAATATAGCTGCTGTTGCAGTGGCCTAGGCCTAGTCAAATTTTGATGAGCATAGAAATGCAGAAGTTCCCAGGATACCTTTAAAGGGTTCAATCTTAAAATCATCATCTTATTAAGTGCATCTCTAACCGTCTGCATTGACTTATATATATCTTATAGATATGCAAATTCAGGTTCGCACAGATCTTCAGAATATCCTCATTCAAATCGATAATGCAGCGGATGGAGCTCAACGAGAGTCGACCCACTCGTCGGATGAGGCCGATGTTGCTTCGTCAAAAGTATGCCCCTCTCATTACGTTCCAAAACTCCCGCATTTCGATCGTGGCTCTCCTTTCATACCCCTTTCCTTTTCCCATTTTCCTCTTTTTCTGACTTTTTATTAGTCGGAGTAATCTCAGAGGTTCCTTTTATTTTGATAAATGGGACATTCATTGTTTCTTTATCTTTGCTTATTCCCTGTCTCTTGCAGCTACTTGCTGGCTTTAGACAGTTCTATTACAGGCAGAAAGCGTGCGTTCTCCCGAACCGCACGAAACCGAGCCATTACGACGCGCACTGAAAAGATCCAGAGCAGAACGTGAAGCATTGAAAGAACAGCTTGACCGTGTCACCTTGCAGCTACAAGATGCTTGTCGTGAGCTTGATCTCTATAAGCGGGAACCTCGAGACGATGTTATTAAGCAATCTCACAATCCGCACTTGCCACGGAGTCGGAGTTTTGTTGAAATAGGACGTGCTACCGTCGATCTTGATGAATACCTCAGGTAATTTAGCCGGACGCTTCCAGCTTCAATGGATCTTCATAGGTAGATCCTCCCTTTTCTCCTAGACGTTGTGTCCAAGAAATTTGCCGTGAGAAATATGTCTAATTCTTTATTAATAGGTGAATGCATATGTGCAGAGAAAATGCAGAAGAGTAAACGTCGTAGTGAAGAAAAAGTTCATTCCACAGTCGTCAGAAGTAGGTTTTTATATGCTTCCCGTTTTATGCTAACGTAAAGAGTTTTATTTTATTCTGCTTAGGGGAGATTCGGAATATTGACTAAAACCTCGACGTTGTGATATGGATCCTCTGGTTTTTATGTTTCCAAACTTGAGTTCGATCTTATTTAGGAATATATAAATGATAATATAGTTTTCTTCCGGTCCCCCTGATTCAGTGCGTGAATGATTTTACATTCAACCATTCATATTAAGTATCCCGTCGAAAACGTCACGGTTTTATTTTTTAGGTGGAAGGAAAAGGCTGGAACGATGTTTCGTGAGTTGAATCGTATACGGAAGCAGCATTGTCTTTGCGACGCTGAGCGTAGGGAACTTCGTCTTCAGCTTGTTATGATGCGAGGTGAACTCGGACTTGCACAGTGCCAACTCGTTGAATTATCCACTCGTCCACGACATGAGGGGGCTCGCAATACTATGTCACAGTCGGTTGCTGTCACTTCGCCAAGCGATCGTAAGGCAAGAAGAGGCGTGGTAAGTCTCTGCCTTTCATATCTTCTTTTCCCCGGTCACCGATTCTATTGGTCTTGCTAAATCCACTTCAACGAAAGCAGGACAGCCAACAGTTATTTGACGTTACGGTTAAATATTCGTCAGCGGTATAGAATCACACTTCGTGAAAGTGGTGAAAATAATCGAAAAATGTGCTGTAAAAATTGTTGTTTCCGTGAAAAAAAAAACGATTTAATAATATCCTAGCTCAAACTGTATGAGCGAATCGGTCATGACAGTAGCGATGAAAGTCTCCGGAGAACCAATCGTATGATCGAGGAAAAAGGGAGCTACAGAGAAAGTTCCTCCGGGGCTATAGAAAAGATTTTCTTTTAATCGTCATGATTGAAGTTTGAAGAGGATAATCAAAGGTCGCCCTCTGAGTTCGAAAATTCGACCTGGTGGAGTGTGGGATATTTTAATAGGGCAGAAGCGAAACTCCGAAAATTTAAATCTTCGCTGCGAGGAATTCTGTCGATGTGCGATCTGCATTTCGTACCAAGTGCATATCGAGGAAGAGGAGTTGGAGGTTGAGCTACAATAGTAATACAGAGTTGACTGAAATGACCAAAAATAAGCAAGGGTGTTCGTTACTTAAGGAGAACTATTTCCATAGTGGAATTTTGTTGTTTTGAAGATCGATAGCATTGGTCACATTGTAGGACCATAACCAATTTTTATTCGTTTTGAAGAATTTCTATTTGCTAAGCACCTGGAGGTGAGTAGTATCCGCCTTCTTTTATTCGTGTACCTGTTTTCCCAATGGCACCACGGGAAACTCTGAAGTCAGAATAATAAAATTTTATGGACGTAATGCATCTCAAATGATCTGTTGCAACTTTCAAGTTTTTCTGTCAACTTGGGAGTCATGAGTGATTAGAACTCCTGAAGGCGTACAGTCTTTTTTTTCATTTTATAACACTGAGGTCGCATATTTCTATGAAAAGTGTTTGCACGAAATCAATTAAGATATGAATCGTTTGCCGCATGCATTTTATTAATTATTCGTAGAACATGCAGCAGATTGCTTCTGATCAGTAGTGTTGCAAAGAACATATTTTGTCAGCTGCTGTTATCCTTTTAGCTTGTTTCCACCGAGATATTTTGGGGGTCATGTTGATGTTCGCGACAGGCAAGAAGTATTTTAGTTTCATTTTGTTGATAACAGTTGAGCTTCAAAGTGATCTGATATTCACTTCACAGTGGGCGATAAACCTTTTAGCAAAGTAAAGGAAGAGGAAGAGGGATGTGTATACATATTATCTCCCCCTCCCTCACCTCTTTATTTTCCTTCAGAGCACTCTCTGTTTGTAAAAAAAAGCACATATTGGTGAAATTCGTGAAGAAATCTCTCAGAAAACTAAATTTGCGTGTCTTGGACGCCTTTTGTCACACATTTGTTGAGTTCATTGTCTTCAGAAACGTGAGACGCGTATATGTAGAAACAAGAACAAAAGCTGTGCCCTGAGCTGTAAAAATTTCGGCAACAGTTCTGCTGCCAATTAGGCGCCCATATGTTGTCATAATAAATCCTCAACTTTCCCGCAAACTTATCGTCTCTTCATGACGAAATTTTAGTATTTCGAACTCATTTTTATAACTGAACGTATGATTGACAATATACTCGAAGTTTTGATCATCTGGGCTGATTTTTGATTTTGCTGGCAAGAGTGACAGTATTTGCGTCTATACAACTCACTCGGATATATAATTTCGCAATCATCAGAGTGCTTACAGGGAGAAAAGGTTCGATCATCGGCACGTTCAGATGGAACTCATGAACAGGGTGATTCATCGGGAACTTATGTGACTGCGCGTGCCTCTTTTTCATCTTTAAATGATGTAACTTCACTGAGCGAGCCCGACCTCTCTAGTCGGTTCGTGTTTTCTAAAGTGATTTAATGGTTGGACAGTGGATAGAATGAGACTTGAATAAATGGCCTGAATATGTAATTCCAGAGAGCAATTCTCCTCCTACATCATTGGACCACAAACGTAGGGGATAAAATAAATAAGGCATTGTTTAATGTAGGTGTTCATAAATATGAGTTACAAAATTTTGCGCTTTCAAGCACTTCGACAGTATATGTGCCAGATGAGTAATATTGACATTGATTGCCGTCTTCGAAAGGGCTATGTTGTTGGTCTTGTATGTCAAACGTATTGCATCTCCAATAGGTGAACTTCTTTCAGTGCTCATTTCGCAGCGTTAGAGTAAAATTTCGTCGAAGTATTTGATTATCCTAAAGTTGCCGTTCTCTGATGAGTGCGTATTTAGATCCCTCGCAAAAAACACCTGACGAATGCGTCGCAAGTGAATCGGCCGAAATATCCATCTGAAATGTTTTCATTTCTGTAGTATCGACGGATATATTTGATAAAAGTGCTGAGTGATGGCGAGTTTTTGAATGAATATAGCAGTTATTTAAAGGAGTCAATCTCGGCATGAGGATTTCATCAATTTGAAATTCCGAGCATCCAAAAAATTATTCTCAAAAGAGGAGGAACGAAGGCGGAACGCAGAAGAGCACGACGAAATCATCAAGGAAGCAGCTAAAGCACAGCTTGTTGCTCTCAAACAACAAAATGATCGTCTTCGTGAAGAACTCACATTACCTCAGCGGTGCCCTGTAACTTTTTTTGTTCCTTTTTTCCAGAGGTTGCTTAGGAATTTCAGTCCTCCCAAATTCAGAAGAAAATATTCCAAGCATTTTACGCTTCATTTTTCTCATTCAAGATTTCTTTCATCCACTCATGTAACAATTCGGAAAGTTGCTTTGAGACTTTTCTTCTTTGTATCTGTTCTCTTTTCTTTCATATAATTGTTCTTTTTTGTTTTCTGCTTTCAACCCACAACGCATTTAAGGCCGATGAGAGGGAATTAGAGATGAAACAACTAGCGATGATGAATGATTCATTGCGCGATGAGATTCATACCATACGCTCAGAATTGGTTAGTTCTTTATTCTTTCATCATTCGGTCATATGAGATCCACTTTTTATCGGGCTTCTCGAACTTGTTTTATCAATCGTATTATTGTTGGAAGTTCATCGTAACCTCAGAGAAGAAACTTCCAGATAACACACTGGGAAAAGTCTCTACTCAGCTCCTTACTCAGCAATAAATTTCGCACTATTTTCTTATGTGGGCGAATAATATGTTTTGTTTACACATTCCTTCTGCAGTATTGTGCGTTAGAGTGCGCATATTTGTGCGCTTTTCGTATGCCCGATTTTCACTTCGATTAATAGCAGTTGTTACTTCTCATCAGTAAGTTGGATTTAACTGCTGCAGTTAACGCCCTATCATGAGCTATGAGTTATGACCTACAGCTATGAGTTAATCGATAATGGGAAAGGCAACAGTTCGATGCTTCTTGTTACTAATGCTGTTATGAAAACATATGGGCGGCTGGTTGCCAAGTTAATGTGATCGCTTACACTGATCATTGTCTTTGATATCCGATGCATTCAGTATGTTGATATAAGCTTTCACATATTATGAATAGTTGCCACATGCGATTTCGAAGTATTTTGTGTGCGGTTTCTTTCAATGTACGGAGGTTTCAGTTGCTGCGAATACTTTGAAACGGAGTATCGGAAGTGAGGTGGTCGTTATCGCTATGAGAGTCGTTATTTCCTTAAACAGTATCCATTTGTGATACCATGTGTTATAACTTCATTTGCAAAGTGTGTTCGCCGGTCTCTTATTCAATATTTTAGGAATGTTTACGTACAGCTGCTGATGCACGGCTTTCTTTATATGAGCAACGGGAAGCGGAAAGAAAAGTCGAATTCTCACATTTGTTAATGCAGATCGATGAGTTTAACGTCGAAAAAGAAAAACGCAGCAAAGAAGAGGTAATTAAGTCTAACTTTTATTCGGCATTGTTATTAAATGCCGGTTTTTATAAAGTACTGATTCAGATTCCTTCTCTCATCAGGTAATTATTTGGCCATTAAAATTTGACCGAAATGTATTAGAAACTCTTAGGGTTAGACTCGTATAATAATGTGAGATGTAGACATTCTTGAAAAAATCGCAAGAAGCGGGTTTCACATAGGAACTAATGCACAGTTTGTTCTCTATATCTGATTTGATTGAGGAGTGGGCAAATTTGTAGCGTAAACGGCGAATTGACAAAGTTTGTTGCTTATCAGAGGTAATATTTTCTTTTGATTCGTTCATCAGAAGACGAAATGTGTCTTTATATTCCCATGTATGCGTATATTCCTTTGCTACTCCACATTTCTATCCTTTTTATTACATATGCTGCATGTGTCTTTTATGCTCCTCTACTAACAGGGTTATGCGTTTCGTTATGATGATGGCCAGTGCATAACTCAGGTATACACTTCAGCGGGTAAGAGTCGAAACGTGTTCACAGTCCATTCACGTCTAGAAGTTAGATGGTTAATTCAGTCTTCCAACATCGGTCTTTCACTATTATCTTTATGTTTTAGACTTCTGGTAATATCGCATTTATTATAATAAGATCATAAAGAAACATTATACACATCCAGTGAAAATAGATGTGGGTGGAAGGAACTAATGAAATTGAAGGCGGTACGTCGCGCGGCATATGAAGCACGAATTTCGATGATAAATCGTGAGAACGAGCTGCTCCTGAAGAAAATGGATGAGGTGGAGAAAGAGCGTCAGGAAATGTATCTCGTCATGTTCAAGAAGGGTCAGCAAGCCGCCGAACACGATATACAAGAGGTGCATTTCTATTTACAATAATTTCTTTATTATTATATTATTTGGTTTGTGCTGCCGATTTTCTTGTACAGTAATTCCTTTTATATTATTATCATAATTATTTCTCTATTTATGTTAGCATACTGGATCGTTGCAATTCATTTTTCATAAAGTCACTATAATTAGGAATTCTATATTACGCGTTTGTAAAAATAACATTATCGTGACTGAGATGCAGAATTTCTGAGTTGTCATTGTACATATTTCATCTGTCATGAGACCCAAACGAGTAATGCAGAATTTTAACTCTGTGAATGCGGCAGGTGCTGCTTGGTGAAATTTTCAACGAGCTATTGAGATATCCGTTTGTTGGAATTCCTATCCATTTCGTTCCAGTCTTCGAATCTTTTCAAAATTTTGCTACTCTCTCGTTCGCATTTTTAGTGATTGGGAAAAATAATAAACTGATTTGTTTGGGAAGTTTTCTATAGGTTCTATCATTGCGCACTGATTCTGTGAATTGATAGCAGTGATTAATTAAGCATTTCTTAGCTTTTTTTAAAACAAATATTCACTTCCTTTGTCCCGTTGCACAGTATACATAAAATCAATATTATACTCTTTAAAATTCAACTGCTCTTTTTGTAGAATATTTCGAGTACCATAGTTCATCATTATTTAGTATGTTCACATTTTGTTGGCATTCGATGGGAGTGAAGAGGTTGCCAGTGGGATTGCTGATATTTTCAAATTTCCAAAGAGTGAAATAGGCGTAAAAGGCCGCATTGCGAAGGTATACTGTTTTGTGCAGGCTAGTGTAACGTTGCATTCAAAGAGTAAGCCACTCGCTTCACTTGAATGCTCTCATCAGAACTCGTTTTCATTCGCGAGCAAAAAAGTGCACTGTTTTGAATTTTTGCACTTTCTTCTTTTTCTTATGCTATTTTATTATGGACAGTTGTTCGCGCAGATGAATACAGTGGTAAATGTAACGTCTCATGCAAATAGCATCCGAAACACTATTGAGCGTTCTCATTCGTTCCGTTAATTTTGAGAGGTTTTGTACGTCATCGTTGCTCCCTTGAGTTGAGATTAGAACTTCTCGTCGCTGATTTACGCGCCAATTTTGTTTGTAGCTCATTAACTTTTTCCAATCGAGGACCTGTGGCACTGGTTGTGAGTTAGTGTGGCAAGCCGCCGAATATCGTTAGAATTTCGCCGTCAGTTTAGTGATCACACTGCTTCAGTGTCGAAAATTCACGTCCAAGGGAAATTTTGACAAAAATCTCTTCCAGTTTTGTGTTTTTAAGCGACTGCGTTGCCTAGAGCACATACTGACTGCCTCATTCAACGTCCTTTGTGGAAAATCTTAAAATTTGCAATTGCTGTCTTTTTAGTTCCTCAGAGACGTCCGAATGTAATTAGGAAATTTTTTAACCACAGTTCTCATTTACGATTTGATCAAATGGACGAGCTGCCGTAGATTTGCCAGTTATTGTTGAGTACTTTGGGCGTGACTATTTCCGCCGTTTGAATAGCAAATAGATCCAAGGTTATAGTGCGCATTCCAGGATTGGTCGATAAAATAACATCTCTGAGTGTTATCGATTAATAAAGTGAGTCATCAACAGAAAGTGCGAAATTATTTCCGCTCAAGGTGCCAAGAAATTTATCACTTGTTTTCTTCGTAACGCCCTGGTCGAAGCAGATTTATGCTTGCGCGTAATTGTACAGTTATGCGAAAAACTGCTTGCAAGTGTCATTCTGTTATAAGACTTATGATGTTCTGTAATATAGAGCGGGGAATCCCTTATCATTTCATACTGCCTAGGCCACGAAGTTGTGCAAATTGCTGGGTGTATTTCAAGGTGAAAGCAGTCGATGAGATGACCGAAGATCGAATCGTTTTGCGGTTTCTTCATGATGCTTTCTATTATTTCATGCTGAACAAGGGCGACTCCAGAGAACATTTGCAGGTGAGCCAGGAGCCTGCTCTGTGTATACCCCTGTCACATCGAATGTTAAAAGTCCATAGTAATGTTTATTGTTTTGTGATCTTTATTTGTTATTTCCCGATGTTTGCAGGGTTTTGTTTATTATTGGAATTAGAGAGGAAATGGTGCATTATTAGATAAGCAGTGGAAGGTACATGTTTTAAAGGTGCTTCTTTCAGAAGAGTTGAATCTACTGAGGGAAAATGGGAATCCGTTGCTTGCGTTCGATGGCAAGTTAGGCTCTCATGGTCCAGAGTAGTGTACAGTTTCGTCCAGAGCATACTTGCTGGACTCCACTTATCCGCACCTTCAGTAAAAATGGTCACTTCATTTGGATAAATTTCTTTCTAAACAGTTTCTGACCCTATACTTTAATCGCAAACCTCGTGAACGTAAATAGTCATCTGTTCATTCCGTCCTTTAGTGGCGCATTTCGAGGTTGTGGAGTTTCCACGATGGTCGTCAAACAGAATTGAGGTTTAGAGGTAATGTCTGTAAATTTCGATGCTCCATTAAAATGCATCTGAACATCAGAGTTGCGTTTTAGGCAATAATGACAATGTTGAACTTCACAACACAACAAAAAGAGGACGTTTATCGACGGCGTGGTGCATCGCATTGAGTCCCTCACGAACGTCTGCGATTCGCCTTCTTCCTATTTAAGTCTTTCTTCAAGCTCATTTTGTTCATCTCATCGTTCCAACTCTGCTGTGTTTCCTGGAAGCAATCATAAAAAATTAGTAATTGGACGATGTTCTACATCAAACAATTTACTGTGGCCGTTTATTTACTATGTATACAAACCGTTCCGATATACTTAAACCCGTTGTTTTCAAAACTCAAAATTTTAATTTCGCCGCTAGTCGGAGGATTGACTGGAAAATCTCTTTTTGTAAAAATACTACTCGGTTCGAAGGATGTCAAGGCACAATCAAGATTATTGTTTATGTGCTGAGTTTTCTTACGTTATAAAGAATACTTCAGAGCGTTGAAGTCGACGCATGAGGAACGAAATCCCGAGTTTTTTTTTTTTGTACTTTCCTATAAATATATGGAAGGGAAGAAGAAATGTGGATAGGCTATGAATGCTGCTTCTTTAAAAGAGAACAGGCTCATTTGCTCATCATAGTTTTTTATCGAAACAAAGCACAGACTCGTAGTCTTGGCGAGTGGCGCTCAACAACGAACCGTTTCTTATGAACTTGTCATTTGCATAAACGTTGTAAATATTGTTGCGGGCCCGTTGTGCAATTTCATCTTTGCTTATTGCTTTTGAATGTAGCGCAGAATTTCGTTGCCTGCAGATTCGAGCATTATAATTGCGTTGATTGTTTCATAAGTAATTATTGCCATTTCCCGGTGACTCAGCTTTTATTTTTAACTGTGAAATTGCTGCTAATCTGTTTTTATTCACAACCTTATGTTCCTTTAAGTCATTCTTGTCGTTTGATTAAACTATATTTCCATGAATGCTATTCCTCCCACAGTTAAAATTTTCAGTGCTCATGCACAACATTTGAGAGGAAAGGGGAGGGAGGGAGGAGGGAAGAAGGGAACGACGTGGAGTGGCTGAGAGAAAAGACGAACATAAACTGAGGGGATGCTGTTCATGCTTCATGAAATGTTGTGTAATGCATATGAAATTTCACCTTGTCGGAGAAGGTGACCACGTCAGATGAGTTTCAAAATTTTGTGCTGTTGATCATTCGCATTCTTCACTTATGTTCAGTGTTTGTTTTTTCAGAAGCACTGAACAACTTTTCTCCGTTAGAGGCTTTTTTCAGAGTTTGAATATTTAGTGAACTTAAACGAGGTGACAGCCATCTGGAAACAAATTTCGGTTTTCGAGGTCGCCGAAATGGCACTTATGCACAACACTGTGGTGACAGTGCACGCCAGATTAGTGCGATGGTTGCGATTTTAGTACTTCTGCGATCGCATAAACACGCTTTGAGTGCGTATTATCGACGCGGTGGGCTACATGTCGTTTCCTTTCTATGGCCACCATACGTTTCCGGCATTTCAAGTTGAGATGCTGTTTTATTTATTGCAATGCTTGTCGAACATTAGAACATCCTGGAAAATAATCCTCATTACTGCAGTTTAAAATAATATTTCAGCCACTGGTTGAATTGCTTTCCGTCCTCCTTCATTTCCTTCATCGGATACTCGGTAGTGAATTCACCTCTGCTGATTGTTGTGTGAATTTGTTCCTTTTTTAGCGCCTGCTAACCACAACTAAATAGTTTCTATCGTTCTTCGTGGAAGCCTCTCACAAACACTGTGCAAGAGTTTAAGGTTTTACTATGTTAGGCGTTTCAGTATATTAAAATTTCCAATATTATATCAATCCCCGTCCGTCGATATCTATCCCGAAAAGTGCTTAAGGATGGTTCACTAATGTCAATTTTCTAATTTCAGTTTTTAGGAAAACTTCGCACTTTATTCATGCGCAACACTGAAATGAGAACAGAGATCTGTTTCACTTGCAACAAAGGGAACACACAACCGAACTGGAGGAAAACTTATGCATTTTATGTATTCTCTGAATGCGCTGGTAAAATGCGTCCTTTTTTCCGGATTTGTTATCGGAAATTTGAGATATGAGTTTAGCGAGATTTACGAAGAAATGTGAAAAAAAAAATCACCGAAAATCGCTCGGTAATTGCAGTAATATAAAAGAGTGACGCTAACCACTTATCGTTCTCGTCAAAATCGCATGCCCGTACGCGGCAATTCTGAAGCAGTGCGTTTTCCTTTATATGCACCGTTCTCGGGCGACCATCAAATGTGTGAGATGGCAAAGTGCGAAGGGATATGAAGAGAGGAAAGGTTAACGCACGATGAGCCACAAAAGTTATAGATTGTAGTGTTGCACAAGAGGTAACCTGATCCGTATTTAACGATGTCAAGATACACACGTTAAAATATCGTTTCTGTTAGAGGACCTCCACAAGTAATAATCTTGAGAGATGATTTCCTAGCGTTGAAGACTCTTTCTGGAGGCAGACCTAAGGCCTTTATGTTTGCATAAATCTCTGAGTTACTCGTGAAAATTCGTTTCAAGAATTCCTTAGAAAGTTTCTCGCACACTTTATGCCTTACGCCTGCCTCGCCGGTACTGCCTTTTGTATTGCTTGTTTTATCACACCCCCGAGTAAATTTGGAGCTGAAATAAGCATGATTTTTGCAGTGGTCTTCGATCTGCGGTGCAGTTGGTCCCTACTTCATTTTGAAATTCACCCTTCCCCCCCCCCCCCCCCCCCGATTACGTTTGCACTACGGTTTGGAAATGAAGGTGGGATGAGTTGTAATATTACTCCTTGGCGGAGTTTTATTCCCGTAAAGAAAGTCTCCCTCATTTGCGCTATACTGCACCTCTCTCGTTCCCTTGCAAAAGTGCCATACTTTTTTGCAAGGAATTCACAGTACACTGATTGAAGACGACATTTTAAAGGAGAAATTATGAAACCCGTTGGTTTCCAGTAATTTCCGCCCATTTCATTTTCCTGAACTGTATGAACCACACTGCATTTCTGCACAGAGTTCTCAGTGAGAAGTCTCAAATTATTTTAAATGCGGCGTTGCTCTGCCTAAACTGGAACAAGCAAACGGTGTTTATATGGGCGAGTCTCCAGATCTTTTACATGAATGTTTCATGAAGCAAAGGGTGTCCCACTGAATTGTTCGAATAAAGGAGCAAAGCAACGGTTACTGCCTGAATGTCTCATCTAGTAATGGAGCACTGTAACTGAGGTTTAGTATGCGAGACTGCCTGCAGAAGCGAATAGTTTATTTGCTCTGAGGTGTATTTTTGTAAATCGTTATGCTGCCGAAATGGCACTTAAATAATAAGTAACACATGAGCTCCTAGCGCTTCGTTGACTCAAGTAATTGCAATAAATTGTAGGAAATAGTAGTGTAGGGCATCTTCCATATGATTTAAACCTTATAGTTTCTTCTAGAGCCGTACAAAAATATGACTCTCAGCTTTCCATGGATCTCCTCACAGCTTTTTTTTTTCCAACAGAAAATTGTCACTCAAACCTAAGGAACTGATGAAAGAGATCTATATGAGGGTTTTGACTGTATTCATGTGCACCTTCTCCGTTTCAAATAAACCTTATTGTCGTTTCCAGCTTTTCTAAAGTTTTCGTACGTACTGCAAGCAGTTTCGCGCCTAAAAAATATGCTCAGTCAGAGCAGGGTAAGGGTTTGGCGGGTCCGCGGCATAATATAGCATATATTTTCAACAGCAATTCCGGGCGTTGCCGTTGAAATGATACTCTGAATTCGTTGGTGATTTTGATGCTTTGCATTTTGACACACGCTTGCGATGTGTTGTTTTATTCAAAATCGTCGACTTCTCGTTATGCGTCGTCCAGGTAGTCTTTATCTGCAATGTGTCACTTTTTCCATGTAGCTGCAACGAAACAAAGATTCTTCACAAGGTCATGCCAGTGCTAACAAATTTTATGCTTTTATTTTCACTATTCATACCTAACACCCTCCCTTCCATCTTCCCCCACGCTCCTTGCCGTAACGCAAATTTCAACGAACTTTTGAATCTGTGAGGGCGTTATACAAAATATTTACACCGTGCATGCCAAGGATTTACTAAACATTGTATGTGCAAGGTGCGCGAGAGCATTCTCCTTGTTTGCAAGACATCGATCGGTAGTTCAAAAAAAGTTTTTTTAACCTAGTGGTGATTTTCGCTCATAGTCAAGCTCCTTGCAAATGGAAGTTTATGATGCAACCTTTCCAAAACTTCCGGTTATTCCTTACTGCTAGAGATCATTACTGGATTCAGTTCGAACTAGAATCAAATATCTGAATGAGAGTTTCCCCATTTCGCCACAGTTCTCAGCCGCATTGTAGATATAAGCGAGTGCCAATTTTGGTTTGAGCCGACAAGTGCAGCGAGCGACTGCACGTAATCCCTAGTGTCCTTTTCGCCTCAGTTATTCTGCCTCCTTTGCGCGGTCATGTTCAAATTGCTTTCTCCTTTTTTTGCATTATTCGTGCACTTCCTCTTGCCATTTTATATGATGCTTCAAGAAAAAATTAACGCTGAAGTAGTGAGATGTTGCTCCTGGAAAATTGCAACACGGGTTATCTTCGCCAGCAATGCAGAATCGCCGGAGAGCAAACATTGACTACATTTGCTGGTCTTCTTGGAACTTTTAGAGAGGTGAGAAGTGGAGGCCTATAAACAAAGGATTGCTTCTGTTTATTACGTAGAGCACTTCTAAGTAGTTGATGTGCATGTTGGTTGTTTACCGAGAGGAACTGCACTTAAATTTCTATATAAACGTTGTGTTAGCGTTTCTTGATGGTCGACCATGTGAAGCAAATGGCAGATTGCCAATTAGCGTTTCTTCCCAGAAGGGCCTCCTTCAATAACGCCGTTGTTACAACATTCAAATAATTGCAGTTAGCTACGTTTGATTCATCCTTTCAAGGTGCGTGATGAGTCTGCAGCGGCAACGTCCATCATCGTTGCCATTTATAAACAAAGCGGTCGTTTATTGAAAGAGGATCTGTGGAGAATTTTGCTTTTGAGAAATTTCTAACGGAGCAGACTCTGAATCACATGGCTTCATTTATGTTAGACATCTATATTAAGTCACATGTCGACATCAATAATAATTGAACCTGCCTTTGCATTTTTTAACTCACACAGATGCTAAAGGATGAGACCGAGTTCACCGAAATTCTTCGAATTTCCTCCTCATATCCACCTGGAATATGTTTGGTTGCTTATTCATTTAGCTATACGTGACCATAAAACATCGCACAGATACACATAGTTAGACGGGAAGAACTAAAACTGAAAGAGCAGAACCTCGAATACCTTCTAAAATGCGGTCATTTTACCACTAGAGGTGAAATTTTTTGAAACCGTGAAATGTTTCATGAATCACATATTGACTACTTAGCCGACCGAGTACGCATCACTCTATTCTTGATCTGTTTCATCATCGCAGTAGTTAAAGACATCTGCAATAATCTAAACGCAAAAGTGTCCGTAGTTCCTAAGCCAGCAGGGATTAGAGGGTTAAAAAATTATATGTTGCGAATTCCTCCACTACCTTTGTTCATCACAACGCTGAAGTAGACAGTGGTGACAAGAAATAAGATTTGTACCAGTATTTAAGAACACTTGCAAAAATCTAAACGCTAAAGTAAAAGAGCAAGGAATCGGCTCACTTCTTTGTTTGCAATCTGTTTCAGATGAATTGACGAAGAAATTGTGTTGCTCGAAACTAGAACTATTTCATCGATATCAGTGACAGCGTTGCTGAAGTTCACATGCTTATCGGCTGAGCAGTGATAAGCTTCGTTCAGCTTTTTCTTACTAATCACTAGGAGGGCGACAACTGAGCAAAATTATTCAGAAAAGACTTTGAAAGCTACTTTAACTTTAGATAATCAAACCATCCAAAGAGAAATTTACCGAACATTGGCACATGTGACTATTGAGTAGACACTTTTGAATGATTGCTGTCATCTGCCAATAGTTGCGATCGCCAACACCATGCTTCTAGCCCATTAAAAGAGCGGTAAAGCCAATTTCAGTTTACAACGAAGTTCATGGGTGAGTGAAGTAGCTGACAGTAGAAAATCTGAAATGACGTGTTTAATTGACAACGAATATCGTAGAACTTGAGTCCAAATCCTCTGTTCTTCGCATGAGTGCACTATGCCCAAAATCTGCTCTTGCTGAAAGAAATATTAGGATTGTTGTATAGTTTTTTTCGCTAGAGTGGAATACTCTGGTTCTCTCAGTTTGAAAGGAATGGAGAGCTTCTCAATAACATTCGTTAGTGAGAGGAAAGAGATTGTATTCGATAGGAATGTTCTGCTTCGCTGATGTTTTAGAGGGAAGGCCTTTATCGAAGAATTGTGATCTTTTTGGGAATGCGTTCTGCGAAAGCAGGATCTGTTTGCAATTTTCTTTTTCTTAAAATGGCCCGCTAAATTGAACAGATCTCCTAATTAGGCAAATATCGCATCTTTTATAGAAGTCGCAAATTGAAACAAAGTCGCCAAAAGCAATTTCTATAAACAGTCGTGATGTGCATGCATCTTTGAGTAATTGTTGAACAGTACCTTGAAGAAGTAGTGAGGGAGGGGATGGCTGAAGTTGTTTACTGCACCGGTTATCCGCTGAGCGGTCATACATGGCAATTGTCTAAAAATGTTGTGAGATGTGCATAATGCTCACATGTGTCGCTATCATATATTTCAAGCAACTCTAAACACAATTGCCAAGTGATATCAACTTGATTTCCTCAAAAAACACACCACGAGCGTTGTTTTTTCCAGCGTGATGCAAAACAACGAAAGATAATACCGAAGTTCTTATATGGTGTCTTAATTTAATGCCCATATATAGATGTTAGACCTGTTATAAATGTCTTGAATGGGCAGTTATTAATTTCCGTACAATGAATGCTTTGAAGTGTTTTTCGCAATAAAAAAAGACGCACAGGTACCGTAAGATTCCGTGAATTTTCTTCTTAAGGGTGTAAGCTAATCGAAAGTCCATAAAATATGGTTACGTGTTAGTTGATTGCAGTTGAACTTCGATAACACAGTGGCAAAGTTTGGCCTGTCAGTAATGTCGTTCGAGTATATCACATCTCAGAAGTTTGTTCTTGCGACGCATCTATATTATCCTTGCATTTATCGGCATTTTCAGGAGAGTCGATTGAACAGGTTTCGTGCATTGCTCGTGATCATTTATTCGCTGAGTTTTAATGGATATTTTTCTTGAATAATGTAAGCCATTAGACATTTCCGGCGTGGCCGAGTCTACCGGTTGATTCGAATGGAAAAGAAATGATGCATAGTCGTTTACTGCGCGATTGCATGCTTGAATACACTTGCCCTAGGAAGTTGTAAATAATCCATGCAGGAACGTTTCGAAGCGACTTTTTTCGGAAGCACCTGCATTTTGAGGCGACAATTTTCAGTGTCTGACGTTGAAGTGCTAGCCATGTTAGACTGATCGTTTTCGTTTAATATTGAAGTTGATGTCGTTTGCGTTAATGGCGATGAGCAAAATTTATTCGAGTTATCTCGCAGATGGCGGTGTTTTTTGCAGGTTGAAGCATTTCGTTTTTCATAACTTTCAGTGGATTAATGAAGTATCATTTCTTTCTTTTATCGCTTATTTCTATTTGTCTCATGAATGTTGAGTCGTTCCCTCTCTGTTTCATCCTCATTTTTCTTCTTGCAATCAGCTCTTTTAGCTGTTCTTGCCCTTCCAGTCTCATAAAATTGAGAGTTGCATTAATATGGCGCTGTTAACTAGATTTACTTCAAAACTGCCGAAATTCATTTACTATTTGCAGTGGCCGTCCAAGTACACTCGACGTCTTTTTGATGTTGTTGAAATCGTCGATTTCTAATCGATCACACCTATACTTTATAGTTTTAAACGTTTAAAAGATTTGGGGCGGCGCGCATTGTCACAGGAAATTTTTCGGAATTGCATCCCTCTTCCGGTCACGTGTACTGCACATTTAAAAAGACGTATTGTCTACCCAACTTTTATTTAGTTCAATGTGCTAAATTTAATTCGCCTGTTGTACATTGAACAGTGGTGTGTGGGCCTGTTTATTTTCCAAATTTTTCGTTCTCTATTGCCAGCTGGATAGTGCTGGTAAACAAATTTGATAAGTCAGACCAGCGTGTTGAGACATTTGATTACTCAAACATTTCATTAGCTTCGCTTCTTGATTGTGATATTCATTTTTCCAGTAATCTGCACGCCATCAATTAAAGATGAATGTTTAACGAGTAATAGTAAATAATGAACAGCTAGCTGTTTCATTCCAGAGTGGAGTGTCATAAATACCAGCGACTTTTTTCTAGAGCTCATCTATAGGAAATGAACTATGTTCTTTACTTTTCAAATGTAATTTTTTCTTCTTTCGGAAACATTCTTATTTTCACATTCACCATGTTGGTAAGCATTGGTGCAAGTGAATTACAATTTCTTTAACTAAGAGTTTTTATGAGTTAATAAACTCATTTTTACTGGCGCTTCGTTCTCGAAAAGAATTATTGACCGTGTTGGAAATCGAAAAAAGACAAGCGTTATTGTTCGCTTGACAATTTATGAGCTGCGATTACCTAGATGATGGCGCAATCGGAAAAGTGATTTTTGGCGATGCATTCATAACTGTCCATATTGTCCAACTAATAAAACCGCTCATGTATCACATATGCAAAGGCTTATTGCGATTTCCCGTTAGTGACATTTGAGGTAATTTTCGGACAGATATTAAAAGCATCGGCCTTTTGTACATGCTGCTTGGATCACTTGCATAAAAATTTCATCGAGAGTGGGTGAAATTGTTGCGCGTGCTTTCTCTTCATATAGGTAGACCATACATTTCCTCAAGAAGATCAGAAAATTTTGCAATAAAGTTCCTGCAAGAATAAATTAACGTAATTTGGATGTGATCGAAAACAAACATTTTTGCTGCAAAAGTTGCCGGTGTAGGCACATCGGAAACTAAAAAGCGGTTTACAATCAGCTTTTAACTATACAGATTGCGAGAAAATGGAATTGAAAGACCCAATTAAGTCGGTAAATTTTTTTCATTATTTTACTTTGAAAAATACGTCAAAGACTGACAACTTCGTAATCACGTTAAGCTCGAAATTGAAAAATCCAAAAGTGTTCCGTCGTCGAAACGTCTGCTAATGGAAAAAAAAACCCACTGAAAAGTCATCCTTTACTTGAACCACTTTGCAATCATGTAATGTTTTACAGCAAAATATTTTGATGCGATGTATATCTGGTTACTTAGTTTCGTTGAAGGGAGGAGAAATAGGATCTACAAACTATAGAGATATTGCTAATTTACCTCTGATTTTCACCAAGTTGCTTGTATTTTTCATTAATTTGTTGAAAATTTCCTTTGCTGGCACATACTACGTGCGACAGCCACCAGTTTGTTTTACACTTAGCAATGATAGTTCATATCTGGGTAAGAAAGTTTGCATTAAGTACTGAAAGCAGAACTATACGGTCTTTCGTAGGAACGAATCAATGTTTGTGTTGTGCTATGTGCGAAACAAAATATCCGTGTGAAGTATAACGTTTTCCTAATTTTCATCACAGTTAAGTTCTCATGAAAATAGCTGAGATACTTCTCCTTTGGTGGTTACGTATGATGACAGTCACGCATAATTTAACGACATTTTACTGCAGTTGCGATCGCTTCATTTATAAATCAACAAACTTGAAGATTGCATTGAATTTGCTGTTTTTCTCCACTGTAGTTAATTTGAAGGCGATACTAGGCAAAAAACAAGTTTTCTAAGAGCTCTTTTTTCATTTTCTGCGTGAATTCGAAATTTCCCATCATTACATGTTGGTTTTTGTTCATTGCACTACATTCCACATCTCCCCTGATGCACTTTGCGCAGTTCCTATCCAGAACTTCTTTAGTTTTCAGCACTAGAGTTTCTTTCTTTCTATGAGGTTGGAAGTGAATTTGCATGCATATTTACAAAGAAAATTGGCCCTTTTCACTATACGGCTTTTCGAAAAATTTGCAAAAGTTCACTTCAAACATGTGAAGTTCTCAGCACCTCGTGCTGAATTTTTTTGCTAGAATTTTATCCATGGGTTTCTAAGAAAATTGTTGTTGTGACGCAATTGTAGCTACATTTTGCTAAAGCTATAATTCAAATATGCGAAGCAATTGACTAATATTGGATGCTGAAGGCTCGGGAGTCGTTTTGTAGAGCTCAGCAGATAGGAACGCTTCCACTACTGCAGTTGAGTTAATGTTGACAATATTTACATTAGATGATAAGTGTTTGAGCCACATCACACGTATTGGATAGCGCGTACCTTACTGTTTCTGACAATTCTCTAATCGATAGTTAAGGTTTTTTGATAGTCCAGTTGATAGTCAAAATTCTCCTAACAGCCATCTATTTAGTCGATGGGATTAGCTTCTATCGATGCCATTTGCATCACGCAAAGAGCTTTTAAATGGAATTACCAGTGGACATAAAATGCTGATGTGCTCTTCGATGCTTGGAATTTTAATCAAATAATATGAATAATTCTATCGTGAAATGCTTTCAGCTAAATTCGGCCTCCAGTGTTGTGTAATTGTTGCAGTTCATGCTCAGTGGAGTTGTAAAGTGGCATGCATTGTGGCATGCATTCCAGCTAGCTTCCACGTTCTAGATACTGCTGGCTAATTAAAAATAAGCAGTCAAAAGCATACAACAAGCATGGTGGAATTCTTTGCGACAAATGTGATGAATTATTATTCTCTTCTCCAGGCTAATAGGCCCCTTCCTATGTCACCGTTCCCTTCCAATTCGTCATATCTTCGGAGTGCACTTCCGCTTCCATAAAAAACCTATTATGCTGTACAAATGCACACAACAGTTTGATGACTCTTTATTGATCACTTCTGCTCCAACTAACCTAAAAGCTGAAATTGTAGCGACATTAATGGAGCAAAAACTCTGAAAATCAGTACAAATATTTCCGCAAATATCTATTGCGCAAGGCATTAGACGAGCTTGATGTATGCTTTCACAAACGTGTTGGGTAGATCAGCCTGTTCGTTAACTTGACATGCCTTGAAATGGCATGAAAAGTGCGTTATTATTCAAAACAATGAAAGTCCGGCCGTTCCAACGGCTATCTCTCCAGTAGTTTTCTTAACGTGTTTTTGATTAATAATAAATCATATTGCTTGACAATGGAGGCTCATGTGTCCTCCAAAAAAAGAAGTGATTGTTTTGAAATGCAGTACCTTCTGCAATTGAAAGAAGTGTCACGTTTCATTCGTCATCGAATATTCTTCATACCCTCGATTAGTAGGCGAGGTTAATGCAAAAATACTTCATCGAGAGCTGTAATAATTTTTCCCTTTCGTTTTGAAAGCAGCTTTCATCGCTGAGTCGGCAGTGATGATTATATCTGAAATCCAGAAAGGGGAACTTGTTCAGTACGCGATTTTGCAGGCTCGCTGTCACCAGGAAGCAGTACCGTCAATTAACAACGGTTGATAAAAATGAGCAATACTTTGACGAAACCATTCCAATGATTGAATAAATCTTCTGCGATGGATTTTTCTGCAATTTTGCAAATTTGCATCTGCAAAACGCGTTATGGCTGCGTGTTCGGGCTATTATGTGTATGTGTGACGTGTCTGTTGAGCAGTCTGAACCCCACAGTCACCGATGAACCTGTTTTTTCTACTGACCTATTTATTAGCTTCTCTAGAAGCTGGAGACATTTCGGCGTTTCTGAAAATTTACATTAGCTGGAGATTACGTTTTACATGGACACATTGAAAAATTCACAGAAGACTTCTCATAGAGGTTGTACGAGCAGCTAATCTAAACAAATCAAAGTGCGAACGCATTGGTGCATATAATTTTTTAACTAATATCTAAATATTACACAGCCCGACCCGATGTTTGATCTGTGAAAAAGCGCTTGCATCCAGGAGGCCTGGCCCAGATTTCGATTTTCTTTCACGTGTGTTCGGTAGCCGATTTTTTGCAAACGGTTTGACTACTTTCAGAATTAAACACTCGTTGAATGTTTGCTTAAATTAACCGCTGACTTAGGTTATACCTAGCAAAAAATTCGTAACTCTCACTTGATTGTTGGTCTGATAACTGAGCAAAATTACTATGTGAAATAACGGAACACCTCTCAAGACGAATATGCATGCATAAATGTATTAGCAAACGCGTAAAAACTACGTTGTACTAATGCGCCATAGAAGCGCAAATTTGCCCTTGCTAGTAGAAAAAGGCATTACTTTGAAAGGTTCGTGATGATGAAACAAGTATGATGGTTAGTTGAATTAGGTGCGCTGCTTTGGGCGACGGACATCTCTCGGTGATTTATTACTACTGCTGCATTGTTGTTCATCCTTTGTGGACTCCTGTCGGGTTGTGCTATTCGATTTTGCATCTCCACTGGTGCATCGTTCTCTCATTCAACGTCCCTTTTTTCTTCAAAATTTGCTTTTTCTTCTTACCTTTTTTGTTCAATTGCGCAATTCTTTGCGCTTCTTTCATTATGACCTTTTTTTATGCGATACCTTATAGATGCTCCATCGAAGGTGCGCAATAAAAAGTTGGCATTTCAGTTGGCACATTCACCCGTACGTTGTCATCGTAGTGTGGGTATGTTTTTGGTCTTTTTGCGAATTCGCGTTTTGAAATAAGCGGAAGTTACTTTAACCGTGAAAATATTTCCGCTTTAATGTCGCAAGTAGTTGTACTGTGAATCGAAAACGAAATCATAGGTTAGCACAAGTTGGCATCAAAATTACCTGCGTTTGTCATTTTGTCTTCCAATCCATTTTCTGACTACCCAGAAGTGCTTTTAACTTTTGGCTGCATAGAGCGTCAGAGCGTTCTTGTTTTTTGAGCAGAAATGGGCATTTGTAAGTGTTCACGCACAACAAATCAAGAGAAAACAGGTGGTCGTTTTTGTGTGCTCTACAAGCCGCCGTGATTCGTGTAGTGCACGTTTGAGTTTATCGCGTTGCAGCTGTTTGCGCTTTTTTTGATATGCTGCTGAGGAAGGCGCTTATCTGTATTGTACAGATGTCCTCATTGGTTTTTTCTGTGTTACTGGAAGAAAATGTAACATAATAGAGTTGTGGCTTCTTTTCAGCAATTTTTCATTAACTGCAAATTTCCTACAATCATTTTAATGTTGAGCAGAAAAACGAAACTCATTTCTTTGCGCTTCCTATGTGTGAAATTTTTCACCTATGCTGTTTCATTGCAGTTGCTCGAATTAACTGATGGCGATAGATTTTTCTGGAAAAATTAATTACCTCCTCTATCGTGAAAAAGACCTCTGTGCGTAGTTCAGTAGTATCGTGTGATTGATTAATCAAGAGTCGATGTAGCTAATAACCACTTAAACAGCGTCAATCATCTTAACCGTAGTTGATGATTCCATATAACCTTTAGCATATTTGTTGTAAGGTGTACAGTTTTTTAATAATATCGTAACGTTAAGGCGAGGATGATCTTTGTTTGCGGAAGGTGAAATTTGCTAAATTCCGTATTTTAGTGCAGTATTCAACACTAATCATCAGTGTTCCTGAGAGAGATTTGAACAGCATAGTTCGAGTTTCATGTTTGCAGCACAGTTAGTGTTTTGGAGGAGCAAGACCTCAGTGGTAGTCTCCTTGGGGACATCACAACAACAATGCGGCGTTGCAGTTCTCTTCGACACATATTTGCGCCTGCTCAAGAGCTGAGGTTCCCTTCTTCGCGTTCTAATACTCGGAAGAATACATGATAACCGTAAAGCTGCATTTTGTTTTACGCAGTTTCATTGTTGTTTTCCGTTGTTCCTTCAACAATGCTGAATTTTTGTACTCTTTCAACAACACTTTTGCAATGCAGTGCTGTACATGTACCTGTGCGCATGCATATGTGCCAGTGTCTGTCTGGCTCGCTTCTCGGATGTTTCTAGTTGTGAACCAACGAAGCTGGAATTGCAAAGCTTGACGGACATATTGTACGCTACGGGAAACGCCCGTATATACCGCACTTCATGTGAATTTATTAGCCACAAAAAGTCCAATGTGTTCACAATCACTGGAAAATTTGCAGCAACTTGGCATTGCTTTAATTCTCATCTTGCAATGAACGGGTCGCAGAAATATGAATCATTTTGAGAAAGTTGTTCGTATGATGATATCAAAAATGTAGAGGCAGTTCTTACAAGCTGATGACCTAAACATTTATCACAATAGATCATTTGGATTCTTGAAGGTGTTAAATGCAGTGAATGTGCGAGAAAGAATGCAAATGTGAAAAAAAGAACAAAAATTGCTTAGTTGCTTTTGATAACAAGCTCGATAACAACGCGAACGATCACCACTCAAAGGAGCAGGCCCTGTCAGCATAACCAAATAATTACTTCAATCGCAGTTTTTAGTTCAAGCATTCTCAGCGAATAGATTCTAGAAAGCTTTCTTTCTCTTAAAGCTCTCTTTACATCCTTTATTACCCTTCATGTTTCAGCTTGTTCTCTGTGCCTGGGGTTTTAATTAAACTATTAAGACAAAGATTGTGTCGCTTTTGAAACCTCTCAAGTTGAAAATCGAATTTTAACAAAGGTTGTCGGATCCGTTGGTTAATTACGATGGTTAGTTTGATGTCACTGATGAAATGAGCAAAACAAAACATCTGCTTCTGTCGAGTATTGTTAGGCCAATTATGTTGAAAAGGTTGCACGGTAAGGTTAGGTGACGCATTTAACTCGCGTCAGAAAGGTTTCACATCGCCGCTTTCTTTGAACACCTTTTTTGCCCCCAAATATTTGTTGATACATGTATAATGCACCGATTCCATGTCATCATGACGCAGAACGGTCTATTCTGACTTGCCAAAAAAAGGAAACAATGAAGCATCTTTTGTTAGTAAGCAAATGGGGAACAAATGGGTGGGATGGGACAACCAATGTATGCTGATCAGACCAGCGAAAACTTAAACAGCGTTTCCTGATAGAGTGTCAGTATGATAGTTTTCAAAAAAAAAGATGCGTTTGTAAATCTGTTGAAAGATGTGAACTGTTGTCGACATGTAAAGAGATAGTGGCGAACGTAGATAGCTCGTTGAATGAATGTCAAACTGTCTAAATTTATCAGTGAAGCGTAAAGGAGTCGATTGAAATCTGCGGCTGAGTGCAACAAAATAAATGACACTTCCAATCTGCATATACTCAAACCCTCAGAGTGCATAAGTAAATGCATGCAAAAAGCACCTGAGCACAAATATAATGAGAGATTGACGAACGCAGTTAGCTTGTTGAATGAATTCAGATAAGCGGGAGTTTGTGTCCTCTTTAGACATAGCGGGTGTTGATACTACATGCGCACACTAAAATATGAAATTTTATTACTCGAGAAACTGAGCGCAAACGTTATTTGAACTGATTTGAACGAGTGAACACATTGCTCAGGGCAAATTCGCTTTGCCTCCTATACAGTTTTTTGTTCCGTTACACCATTGTTTACACTTTTTGTAAAATTTCTTTTCCTGAGCACATTGAATCTCATACTTCAGTATATGTTTGTATGCTTTTATCCATTTGCATGCCCTGTAGCCGCAAGCTAGGGACCATGTGAACAGTAGCTGCAAGAGTTGTTATGTACCACTATATGCAGTTCGTTGATGGCCCAAAATATGTTGGCATTCTGAAATGAATGGCTCTGCATTCCACGTCTATTCATGCATAAATGAAAGTGCTCGCCGGAGCAGCTGGCCTGATCTACGCTTTCACAGTTCTTCCGCTTATACGAACTAGTCTGCTGCTCATCAACAGATTCAAAGATGTCCAATATAGTTTCGTATTTTAGCAGTATAGAACCCAGCGCTTACACAAATCCTATGAAATGATGCAGTTGTAATTCGCAAGATAAGAATTGATTGATGTGATCGATATTAAGTTTCATGCAAGCTTAGGGGACTCTTTTGGTTCATTCCGTTCACAGGGGTTTTGTCCCATCATCGTTACAGCGAGTAATTGGAAGTACAGTACTACGGACTTCCGGCAACCTATATTAGCCTGCGAACAGAAAAGCAATGCAGCAAAAATTGTTTGCGATCTTCTGAAATTACTTTATGCCCTTAAAATTTTCACTTTACTCTCTAGAAGCATTCGTTTTCCCTCACTGTCTTTAGTTTAAATAAAATGCAAGTATGAACAAATACAGCATTAAAAGACCTGTTGTACTTCCCCGAATGAACCCAGAGCTATTCCGCCGACAACAGCCGACGTCATCGCCAAAGTCTGTGAAGCTCGGTAGTTGTGATAAAAACCTCGTTGTAAAGCGTCGATGGGAGGGATAGTGATCGCTGTTCCACGTATTCACATTAGCGGCGATTTGTCTTTCAGACGTTTTTCAACAAATTTATGGTCATAGTCCCACATATTGACATCGCAAAAAACATACTTTCGAATGAAAATTGCCTCACAAAATTCGCTCATATAATCGACGAAAACGGCCAACATTTCTGAAAATTTGTCTGCCACAATTCGTTTAGTTATATTGGCGATTTTCTGCAGCAGTTTTTTGCGTTCATCATTTATTGGGTTTGCAGTATGCTTACTGTGAGGAAAGGATTGAGTTACGTGTTCAAGCTAGGTCCAACCCAAAGTGTTCAGCATCTTCCGCATTATTCAACGGGAGGTATTTTCTGACAGGCTGTAATTGGCGTTTGATTGTCTTCATTTGCATTCTGAGAGTACGCGTTGCTGGAGCTCACTATAATCACATGCTTAAATGGATAGATGTGCGAGGATTACCAAGACCTTTGTTTGATCGCATATCGTTTATAGTCTATGTCAACGATACCAAACGAATCGCAACGAGCGTATTGATGGATATTAGCTTCCGGTTTCTACTCAGACTCCTTTGTCCTTTTTATTCAGCTATATTTAGCGCTGACTGGCAAATTGAAGCCTGGAAAATTTGTGAATGAAAAATTTTTTAAATTTCTATTGATTCGTACAATTTGATTGCACCATCAACTGATGGCAGTCAAATAATTGCGGCAATCTAACAGCTTTGTGGAGATAACAGATTATTCAGCGCTGATGCTGACACAATATTCACTGAAGATTTTGCAAAGAAAAAATCAACGGAAATAGAGATAGTTCAAAACGCAGAATTTTATTGCAAAGGAAGGGTCCGCAATTGATATATTCAACAGAGTGTTTCATAGCTGGAGATGTGAAATGTTTATTCGTTGTATAATCCGACATATGTTATCGATCTTAATTTAAAGTCGCTGTTATTTGAAATATTTAATCAACTGTTTTATCTCCATTTATTGCCTCATTTCCGAAAGTCGAAATGATACGTAAGAAATAATAAAGACCAAAGGCGTTGTTGCCAGTTTCCCACTACTCTGTTGCATCATGAGGTTGCAACAGTTGAAATAATGAGAAAGGCTCTGTGAATAACTTTCGCGCGGGTTGTTTTCTTTCCGATTTTTCTGAATTCCGTTTCTTACGATTCCACTATTCAGCTGAACAATGTGCATTCTTTAACCGAATAGTGGGATCGTAAGAAATGGATATTAATTCAGAATGGAACTGAGGACGTGTAAACCACAGACGAAAGTGAGCGATACGAAAGATGTTTGCATGGCGCATAATGGAATTCTTGTCTGATTTGGCGCTGTCGTTAATAGATAAGACAATTATAGGCATGATGCATTTACTTGTATCTTTTCAGAGTGCAGTTCAATAATTCAAATCGATTCCTTCTAACTGAAAAAGGTTCTTTGGGAAAATTTTTTTGCAGGCTGTGTTTCAGTGTTTGTTCAATACTGTCATTCGATCGTTTTAACAACTGGAACAACTTTGTCCGAGTATCGTTTAACTAAAAAATAAATGTCGTGTGGTGCGGAATTATTTCCGCTAAATGAAAAGGCGATCGGGATAAGTTTGCAACATATTTGGGCGTTAACACGGCATATAATTTTTAAATTAGTTGTCAAAAATCCAAATGTTAGCGATTCGATTTATAAGCAAGGTGAGGTCCAGTAGCTGGAGCCCTAGAACATCGATCACGAGTTGTCAGATGCATGA
The DNA here is from genome assembly GCA_037576465.1 of Parascaris univalens. NCBI lineage: Eukaryota > Metazoa > Nematoda > Chromadorea > Rhabditida > Ascarididae > Parascaris > Parascaris univalens. The sequence goes on from CM075173.1 coordinate 159,976,305, forward strand.
TCACAATAGGCACATCCCTCAAGCGTAGTAGAGTGAATGTTGTGAGCAAATGCAACATTGAATATCTCAAGTTCACATTTTAATAAATCTCATTTCAGGAAGCATACGTACTTAAGCAAAGGTACAGTTGGTTTGACTTGGAGATGTACATCGTATTGTCAATCCTGCTTCGGAACATCAAAGGAATAAGACCACTTTCCAGAGCAGGCTCCAACTTCATATTAGACAAAAAATGTGCACTTTTTCTTATTTGTTGAGTCTCATACGAACCAAAATATATAAAGGAAATTTGAGGTGGGCAGAAACTAAGATTTATGGTTCTCGGCAGAAATCCAATTAGAAACAAGAAACTCTGATTAAACGAATTTTAAGTGAATGCATTTCAACCTCGAACCTTGCACTTTAGAGATATACACTGCAAACGTTGAAAAAATAACGGCTGATACCTCTCAAGACTAACGTCAAAGTGTGGGTAAATGGGTAAAGAGTGCGTAAAATATCAGGAGCCTTTCTTGCCAGCTTATCGAAATATTGATTCTCCTTTCCTGTCATTTTCATTGTGACATTATATGTTACTAATGATCAAATTATCTCCAAAATAGGCGTGACAAACCGACCCCCTCCCTCTTATCTGCCTTGGTAAAAGGCCTTCCTAGCAACTTTTCGCAGTGGTGACTTTCTCGCAGTCTGTTAATTTCAGTGATGGTCTTCATTTGCTGTATTCCTCAGAAATAAGGGATCTGAGCATCGGAGGTAACATAAGAGGCTCCAAAGATGCTTGAAAAGTTGCTGCTTTTTTTGAGTGGATATTCACTAAGCAATTTGGTGCTTTGCGTAATTGAATCGATAAACGATGTTGCGGCGCTGATCGTTGTTGACCGTCGTGCTGGCTACTTACCCTCTAATGTCTGTGGTAATTAATCCTTTGTTCATTTCTGTCAATTTCCTATGGGATTTTCTCTGGTTAATGCATATCGCTTCCTTGGTAGATATGTGAAATAGAGCAACTCAAAGATCTACGCAGTTCTGCAAGTGACCAGAAATTTGCAAGATTTCCCTTTTAGACGTCATTCCCAAATGTAATCAACTATTAACAATACTTCATGGCTAATGCCTGTTTTTTGATCACCTCTTACACACAATGAAATAGCTACCGCTGCGAGAATCGCTGAAAATTTGTGCATCCGGTCATTGATGAGTGAACTCCAAGGAAAATAGCTGCGAATGAACTTCCTTGAGATGGGTATCATAGAAGTACGATTAATGAAGAATTTTGATTTTGAAGAGTTACCTCGATCAGAAATTTAAAGTTGCTAGAAAAAGATTCTTTTGTAGCGTCGTCGGTGCTTTGAAAGAATCGACTGCACTTAAACTGCACCGAGGCATAAGGGCTGCAAAAATTTCACTTTTACAGTTTGTAAGCACGTTAAAAGAGTGATGTGCTGGAAAGTTGAATATGAAGGCAGGAAAATAGTACAATCTTTTCGATGTTAAGCGGTGAGCTGTGGGAGATGGGAGGAGGATGAGAGAAGGGAACCTTCCTAGATTTACTGGGAAAGACTTCAGCTATTAGTAGCTGTATCATCCCATCCCAACCATGATAAATAATCATCATGTGTGAGTGAGATGGGCGCTCACAGCGGATTGACAAGTTCTTACAAGTTACTGGCAGCAGGCGAAATAAGCAGTCGTGTCGCGTGTTCTTGATCAACTGTGATGTGGTCCGGATGCTAATGTTCCTCGCGATGACAATTCATTCCAATGGAATTCCGCACTGTTTCCTCCGCCTGAATGCTCATATTATGGCTGTCTGCAATATTGAAAGGGAAAAGGACATCCAACGCAAGTGCTTGAAATGAGGAGAATTTAGATAACAGCTGAAAAAATCCAATACCACTAGGCTAATTTTTGGACGAAAAGAACATCAAAGTTTTTTGGCGATTTTCTGCAAATTTCTGTACTATCAACCCTGTTTCTTTAACTGGATCATCGCACTTCATCTGTGCTCAGATTTTCAGCTGCATTGACTACTGTTTTAGAAAATAATTCCACGAAGTTGGAAACGAAATAATATTGCGACGCTTTATGTGCAAATTTGGGAAGATTTTGTCTTATAATGCGGCAAGATAATACTTGGGCCAGGGATCATGGGTCGCGGAATTATGTGACCGCATAACTTTATGGCTGATATAGCGATGCGCTGCAGGAAAAGAATATCTCCTTTGTTGAAAATGTGAGAAAAGCCGAAAAACACATTTTAAACCTTCATGTTCAATGCTCGATAACACGAAAACGTCTGCTCAACAGAAAGCGCCTCTAACAATAGCTAGCAAGAATTTGTGCCTCGAGAGTTAAAAATGTGGAGGCAAATACTGAAGATGAAATTTTTTTTTTTCGCATGTAAATATGTCGTGTGCACATGTTTTTCAAGTGTTTTAAGATTTTAAGACAAACCTCGCAATTTAATGAAAGCTTTGTCATTTTCGTTTTAAGATTTCGTTAATAATTACCTTTCACCTTTCAAATGTGATGTGTATGATTATCCATTCAAGAGTGAATTTCAGATCATCTTGAGAAAGTAAATTAAATGTCGCTGTTCCAGCTGGTCTATTCAATAGCGAAGCATTTGTAATTTGCCACGCTTTGTTACTACCTCGTCCTTTCGTCTGGCTCACAAGATCAACACTGTCCTTATTCATGACACGCCTTCCTTTTTCGGATTGCCTAGCTCCTATACGAAGTTCTTCAGCGCATTGTTTGATGATATGTTGCTCTCGCCGTCATGTTGGTAGCGTCGAATGTATCGTCGAATAATACGAGAATCTAATTAAAAGTTCAATCTAGAAGCCCGTCGGTTGTCGCATAGTACTTAATCAATTCCAGCTATGCGGCATTTCATCACTTAGACGAGCTAGTGGAGTTAACGATATATCATTTAACGTGTGATCATCATGGGATATTAAGTGCCGAGCATTTAATGATCTTAATAACACTGCCTTGAAAAGGTCACTTTGTGTGAAGATAATTAAATTGAATCCAAATTCACACCTTCCTGACTTTTCAAGTAACTGCGACTTTTTATGATTAGAACTGCCATCGTCAGAAACTGCATTTGTTTTGCAAAAAGCAGTTCAATTAGTTTCTTGAAAAGTGAATGAGATAATGAAATATCTGGGGTTGAAGGTGCTTCAATGCGCGCCTGAATACCTAGCAAAACAGGCAAAACTATTAAACGTTGATTAAAATATGCAACGGTTTAATAGACATCCACTAAAAGAGGAATAGAATTATTGAGTACCACGAGCGCTGTAAAAGCAAAATAGCTGCGCTGCAGCAGAGGATGAAAAATGCTCAGTTTCTTATAATCGTCCGAGTTTGAGGGCTTACATACTGCGGCGGACAAATTCCAGCTACAGCACTGAGCAAAAAAAGACGAGAATATCGGTTGAATGTTACTTGGAAAATCATAACAGCAGACTGCAGTTCGGAAAAAATTAAAGTTTTGTAACGGAAGACGATCATTGGAGATTTTGAATTAATCCGTGTTCAAAAAATTCAGACTTGAGCTGAAGCTAGTTCCTTCAGCTTGTGTTTTCTTTCCACCAGAAAACTGGAAACTTTTTTGTGGAAATATCATTCGTGGTATTGCAATACTGCCTAGGTCCGAATCATCTGAGCAATGTAGCGTCCTAAATAGACGTACTTCGAGCAATTTTTATCGCTATGTTTCAATGGGTCAGGACAAGTGGTACATCAATTAGGCATTGATTAAGTCTTTCAATTAATGAACGAATTAGAACACTGCAACCTAATAATATTCTTCTCTATGTGATCGTCAGACGCACAGTACTACTGGAGGGGCGAAAAGAAAACAGACGCAGCGTATATAGGTCCTATCGTTTACCATCATTCTCGAGCGCTGGTCATCTCGTCTTGTCCAACTGATTAAACTCGAGATGTTATCCTCGTGTATGTCGAATTGCCATAATGCCTAAAAGTGTATCGGCGAATAGCTGCATTGTGGAGGCATGCGCTCGCAATTGCATGCATGGTGCTGATGAGTGCTGACAGCTAACCACACATTGACGTCTGCCTCCGCCGACTTCCGTCACCCAATTGCACCGACACAACTACACCCCACTCCCTTTTAATGAAACACAAATCTGATGGTGCAGTCTGCATCAAAGATGGCAACTCGATTACTTTCTTTGCGCCCGTTTGTCTTTTTTCTTTTTTCAAACTAGTTGTTAAAAAGCCATTCTCTTGGGCGCCTTTTAATGCAAAGACTCCATTTTTACTTTCACCCTAAATAAAGCTGCATGTGTTGAAATGTTTATAGTGCATGGAATGGGTCGACGCTAGTATAACTCGGAGTTAGAGTTAGGATGTTGTGTTATCTCCAGTTCCGTATGCGACTGTGCTTGTCTGTTTATCGTGCCATACGACCTACTTATGTTTATTCTCAAAGACTGATTCTTACGTAAGATATTTCAGATATTCGAAGACCGTCTCTGTTCCCGATGTAGAAGCATTTATGTGCTGTACTCCTCCATCTTGTTCTCTTCCTTCTTCGCCACTTTGCTGTCTTAAACAACAAAATTTAGCTCCTGTGCTGGTTTTTTCTTGGTCTTTTAGTTACGTTGTTTGCAATTTTTCTGAGATTACCCATACAACTTTCAAAAACTTATTCCATTTATAGCTTGGATTCATTCTGTTGAATCAGGAGATGAGATATTACATTCCTATCTCTAGCTATCTTATTTTTACTAAAGGGAAATAAACGTCGGCGTTTGCGTTATCAATTTTCCGATGTCTTTTCATCCAGTTTCGGACATTAAAATTGACCAACACGGATTACGATTATCTCACATTTTCTGTGTCTTGTTTCTACATGTCAGTTATTGTTCCATTAGTGCACAAAGGAACCTGTTCACTGCAGTGAATGTCGAAAAAATTGGCGTCATGTTGCTCATGAATAGATGACATATTTTATTTGTCACTTCCATGAAAATACCTCTGTATTCTATACTCGTTATAGTAAAAAATTTTCGATGGAGTGATAGTTAATTCGAGGGTGTTTTTCCTCACACTATGCTGCTATCATTAATCATATCTCCGACTTTCCTGTTAGTTGCTCATAATCGAACATAGGGGCAATTCGAAGGGAAAGCAGCTACTTACACGTTTAGAACACGCATGAGAAAGGTGCCTTTAGTGATAAAGTTTATCGCGATATATTTCACAGGACGACACATAAGGCTCGACAACACGGCGAGTGTGATAAGGGCAGTAAGAATTCCACATCACTGTGAAATTTTGATCATTTCATTTGTTCAATGCAAAGCTCTCCTCTATCTTTGCAACGTTTCGGCATGATATAAGATTTTAAAGAAACCTATATGCAAATTCTGCTTGCAGCAATGCAAATTTGATAGAGGAATTTCCGCCATGAAGTGATCACCTCCAGCTCCTTGTGACATTATGAGACCAGTAGTACGTCGCAGTACTGCACTATTTTGCAAAGTATTTCACTGCTGGTATTGGGTAGTTTTGTAAATAATTTGGTCATTCGGGAAAGGCTGCAGTAGAGAATGTGAAAAAGCTTTTCCGTTTTGCTCCCTTATTTTATATGCTGTGAATATGCAGCATTGCCAAATATGCTTTGAATACACTATTGTCCTTACTGCCTAAAATAGCCTCATAGCATACAAAATAATAATTGCTGTGTTACGAGAATTCTGCAACTTTATCTGGGCTTTCTTACCTCCTTACTTCCTCTTGAGTTTCACTGTTACACATTCGTGTCCGGAGCTTTACTTTTTATAAGGCTCATATTACGGGTTCTTGGAAAAGCAGTGTGAAAAAAATTCACTTCAACGGCATCGTTGATGTGACCTAACGGTTTTCTGTTTCCAATGTATTATGTAGATAATACTGGTTATCCATTATATGTTAACTACAATGGTTGTGAATTTGAGGTCTCCAGCTCCACACGTATGCACGATCATCTTAAAGAACGTACTTTAAATGGATTCAGTCAGAAGTTAGAAGAGGTTGAGATAGGGAGGAAATGGATGAGAGGGGGAGAGGGATAGTGTGATCCCACGAGATTCTAGGATGCGAAGGCGGCGCCGTGTTGGCTTCTGCTTGGGCGGAGTTGGAGAGAGCCGCAGATCGCTTCCATCCATTATTCACACGATAACGAACAAGTCACCATTATTATCAGCTAGACGATTTTTGCGCACCAATCGTCGCTCCTCGGCCACACTGCAGATGGAACCAAATGCTTCTACTGGAGCGCCACTTTTACTTATAAATTGTCGATTGTGTTGTTCCTAAGAACCGACGCGACATTTGAAGGTGTCTTAATCAGTGACTTATCCACAGGAAATCAAAAAAGCTTTTATATTTTCAATCAAACTATTTATCTGGCTTATCTTCTCTATAGCATTCACAGCTCTGAACTGTTTAGTTTTCATCCACATATATCAGTACTTTTTCTCTTAACGTGACGGTTCAATAGCTCACTTCCACTCTTTACCATAATACTCGAGAAGCAGCAGTTTTATTCTCTGCTAAGTGATTTGCTTCAAGCGGGGATAAATTGCTTGCTGGTTTTTAATTCCCTTCAGCCTGCTATTGGTGAGTTGTTGTTTCATAAGTAAACGAGGTGATATGGCTGCGGATTTTGTCACAAAACTTTATTTCACACCTGTTGATAGCCTTTTGCTTTTCAACTTTGATTCTCTGTAGTTATTCGTCATTGAAAGAAGGAACTATGAAAAAGCATTCACGAAGCTTTGGAGTCTCTAACGATAGTGCAGTCGAAAGTTCTCTTATCGCTTTCTTTCGCAAAGCCACAAAGATGCTCTGTCCTCTCTCCTCATTCTTTTCCACCCCTCCCATCTAACCTCTCCTTCAACTGCCTCCAGGTCATTTCCCGTGCTTGTTGTCGGTTATCATCTTGACATGCACTGCACCTAATGACTTCAAAATTTCCACACTTACATTAAAGCGCAGATCCACTGCATGTATTCAGATAATCTTAGGCATCTCCAATAGGCTGCATTTGCAGCAGGACGAAAGAGGATGCTGCATACGCAAATGCATGCACATCTTATGCGAATTAGGATCGTTTTATAGCTCATAAGCATTCGTTCGTCGCGAACATCGCTAGCCATAATGCCACCGTTCCGCCTACATCTCTCCTGTCTTCGCCACAACGCGCGTATTCCCACATACTTATATTTCCATTCGTTCGAGGCTTATCATCTATTTCCTTTAAAAGTCACCGGTCGTTTGCTACTTTATATCTGGCACCTTTGAGAAGCTTCCGAACAAGATCAGTACCAATGAGTGATGCTGCCTTTTATTCTTAGTTTGCTATGCAGTATATCTGTTAGTAAAGTTTTGATGCAGTACCCAGTTCCATTTATGAATCATCGTTTGTTGTAAAGTGAAATAATTTGAGAACATTGGTGGAGTTTTATTTATTTTCGGGTTAATAGATATCTCTTGCAACCGTTATCAAAAACATGAGCATTTTTTCTGAAATTTTCAAGCAAAGATCCTAGTATAGACGGGATCAGTCGGTTAATTCAAAAAGAGAATGGAATCAAAAGTCAGTGATGTTCCTCAATTGCCATCGGAATGAAATGGAAGAGGAGACGTGCCGCTATAAGTTCTCGAATATTTTAATGATCTGAATAAAAACTATTTATACATCAGAAAATTCGAGAAGTCATTTCTATAGGCATTTTTCTCTGCGGAAAAGCTTCCAAAAAATGTATTTGCTCAAAATAGAGACTGCCTTTTAAGTGAATTCTTTGAATTATTAAAACGCATGCATTCCTTCAAATTATATTTAGCAACTCTGAAAGTACTTTCCGATGCCTTTATTTTATGTCGATATTCTGTACTTTTACGTATGCCTTGGCGATGCGTCTTATGTTCACTTACCGATGTCTTGACTTTCGGATGGCTTCTTTTCACTTTGAGAATCGGTGAGATAAGATCTTGGGAAACAAAATCATAAGGCGTTCCTATGTTTCAACCTTTAGGGTGGTATACTAACTCTGAAGAGAATTTGAAAAATTTAGGGGTACCGAAATATTTCCATTTTTCTGCGAAATTTGGCATTGGTTGGCTCGAATTTAGTCGTGAAGAAACCCACGAGAGCAGTTCCTTTACCGAAAAACATGTAGGAGCAATCAGATTGGTGGAATTATAATCTTATTGACGTGCATTTTCGAAAGTAATAGTTAGTACATTCCTGTACCGGCTAGAGTTGGAAAAGTGATTGTAATAGCACTCATTCTGAAAATATATCCAGTATCATTTCCGACATGTTCCCAAAAGTTGGCTTTATGCAGAGCCGCAGTTTTTTCATGGTCGTTTAAGACAGAACAAATCCATTTCTTTGCGATAAATAATTGTAACAGTTTTACTAATGCTTCATTTATGTTGTGGCTTCGTAAAAGTCACTTAAGTTAGGCTAAAGAGTTCATCGAAACGATAACAGCAGAAGTCAGTAATATCATAGAGCTGAAGAACAAGCGATAGTCGTTGTGTCTGTAAAAGATTCATGAGTTCTGAGTGTTTCATTAACTCTGATGCACATCAAATGCTATACTCTATTCCATCAAGATGTCTTTGCCCTCAACGCTGTTATTGTTGGTGATTGTATACCTGACGTTGCATAACGGTGTATTGCAAGGTGATAAATGAGCGCTCCTAGTGAACAGAGTGGCATTCATCGCCTTTAGGTTATCTCCGAACACTAACGCTTATCAAGATGGCCAATGTGACCGCCTGTTTGCTATCTTCAGTCATTATTTATTATATAAGTTTTTCGCCTTTTCGATTGCAGTCTACGTTCCTCACTAGTGACCGTTGTGTAATGGGTTCAAGGTTTACGCAATTGTGACTCATTTTTACCTTCTTTTTTACAGTCTTTTTTGCGCCTTTACAGATTCTCGTTTGCGAGTACGACGAGAACTTGCGTGCGGATGTGCTTGTTAGATAAGTTTCTTCGATTTTTCTCAACTTGTGAATGACTGCATTTCCCAATGTTTGATAGCTCCTGCACGTCTGCAGCAGATCTCCTGTAGCAAATTCAATTAGGCTCCTCAAGCTGAAATCATTTAGCCACAGGTGTTTTGAACAAGCCAGCTATTTTCCTGCACTTGCGATCATGGAAGCCTAATTTACAGTCGACTTCATCGTATAGAATGATTCATTTGGGCAAATTTATATACGCGGGACTTACTGAGCTCATTTCAATTAATTTTTGGTGTACATATGACAGTACATCATTGTGGCTCATTTAGCTGCTGTAACAACCCTTTTCACGTGCCAAAATGCTGAACGAAGCAACATTTGTCACTATCATCAGCAAGTTATTTAGGAATCGTTTGCTTCCTGTTGATACATCAACTGCTTTGCTGAAAATCATGTACGAATGAGCCCATTGCTAGGTGTGGTTCTGATAAAAACTGCCAACGATATCGCCGACGCGAATACGAGGACAAAAATTGGTCCTAAATGTTTCGTAGACCCAAGGTATTTGAGAGCTTAGGTTGCATCATGCCTCGTATTTTTTTTTTGTTCTTTGTGACAACAGACCAGCTACAAACACCTGAAGCTGGATCGGTAAGAGTTTCAATGATTCTGTCTTCGTTCTTACGCTTCTGGCAACGATTCACAGTGAATCCTTCTTTTGCTTCATCTTCACGGTATCTGACAAATGAGCAGAAAGAGTAATGAGAAGCTTCTTCTGAATATGTAGGCTAGAAAATAAACGCAATATTGCAAACATGTGAGAAAGTAATGTAACTCCGCCTTGCTTATATAGAGTGTGCAAAGCCAAATTTCTTTTATGCAAAGCCTACTAGTGAAAATCAAATTTGGATTTCGTCAGCCGTTGTTAGCATATATTCTCCTCATCCCTAAGATTCAGATCTTCTCCTGAAGCATCTTGTATTAGCTGATTCTACAACAGTCAGCAAGCGGGAATTAACGGGAAGTGGAGTTTATGCCATTTATCTGATGCAAAAGTGCTAGGAAAAGTAGGTATTTGTTTGGTGCATTTATATAAATAATATTTTCTTCCTTGTTTATTCTTTTGGTAGTATGCCTAGCAAACACCAATTTTTTCTTCGCTTCACTGAACTTTAGCTAAGCCCTTTCACGATTAGTCGGCATTTGCTGAGCTTTTTCTTGTCGAATTCGACATTTTTGCTCCTCCTTTTCATGCTCGTTCAGATTCCCACTGTGTTCGCATTTTCCACAGGTGCCATTTCATCATCGTCGTAATAACTGTGCTTCACAAAATGTCCGCCCAATGCATTTTCTATCTCAGATGCCTAATGATTCATCCCTCACTCCTTTAAATTCATTATGATCCTTTGCTAGTTCATGTACGTTTAATATCTCATCTTCTAAAGGACAAACGTGAATCTTCACAAATAATCTCCTCTTGGTTTCATTACAATCAAAATTTTTCGCATATACCTACCGACCACTTTGGATGAAACACGAATTTTGTAACCGCAGGGGATACTGCATTAGGTCAGCACATTTGTTGTTTGATTTATTGGCGAACCAAAGAAACTATCCCATATTATTCATCAGCTTCACTGTGTAAGCTTCAGACGCAGCAGACGAGTTTTGTGGGTTCGATTGAGGCTTGAATGCTGCCCGTGCAAAGTTCAGCTGCAATCCGGGCTTGCGGGAACGAGAATGACTTCATCCCTGCCACTCCCTCATTAATAGGATAGGCGATCCACCATTGTCAGCGTATAAAAAAACTCCTAAATATGCTCTCACGTATTTGTGCAAATTCACTTCAGTCGGCGCACGATCGTTTTTCTTCGTGGACGGATGTCTTGCGACCAAATAAATGAAGGATTATCCCCCATGGGAGCGCCTTCTGTTGTGTCCGGCAGGGGGAAAGTGTTGGAGGTTCACCTAAGTGTAAATGAAATTTGAAAAGATTAGATAAGTCGCTAGTCACATCAAATCCGAATATAAAGCTCGCGAAGTATAAGCTGCTATCGGTCCCGCATTTTGCTGCAATGGACATCTCAGCGGCGGGGAGGAAGTCGTATCCGACCATAAGCGTGCGCGGAAGGGTGTTATGGGTGTCGGTCGACGCGTCCGTTGTTAGTTCGCTGTTTCTGTCTTCAATCGTGGTTCGCCCATAATAACTCTTCCCCGAAAATTTTGCTTTTAATTGTCCGTTGTGCATGTGAAGCGCATTTTTCATGGGGTACTGTTTCGCTGTGTTTACGCCGACAGCAGCGTTTCGATGGTCTTTTGTGTAGACTTCATTGGCGTGTTGTCTTTGCATCGATGTGTGCATCACCCTCCGCTCTTTTTAAATCTCCTGTCAGTTTTGTGCATTTGTCTAGGATACATAGGTGCGCGGCTGTTGCTTTCTAGATGAGCCAATTTGTAAATGTGAGGTCTGTCGTTTCTCGTTTCTTTCTCCAATTTTAGTTCAAGGCTTGAGTGATACTGTTGTACAAAAATACTTGATCAAAGACGGCAGCCGAATTTATGTTCTCGTAAATGCAGTTCGTGAAGGCAGGGAATAGTTCACTGCTGAAATATTTGATGATATGACGGTTGATCTTTTTGGAAACTATTACTGGCAGTTGTTGGAAACCGCTGTCACTACTGGAAACAGGTAACCATAAAGGATTTGCGCCTCGTCATCGGATAATTTCGTTTTCAATGTCACTAATAATAGTTATAGGTGAGCAGTTCAGCAGTGATTGCAGAGCGCAGAAATTCTTCCATTGTGGATGAATTCATTGACACGGCGTTTCTCTTATATTTTTACAGTGTCCTTAGCTTGTAAAAGGCGCTACAGCGAAAATGTGAACACGTCAAATGATTCATCTCATATTTTCTTCATTCGATGCAAAAGAAATAAGCCATTCCGTTCTATGAAATATGTTCCTATCGATGCTAGCACTAATAATTTCTTACTGATTATCAGTTGTCATTAATATTTTTGTTCCACTATATCCATCCTTTTCTTATTTATAATAAATTTTGCTATTGACCTATTTCGATTTTTTCAGTCTATATGTCTATAAAGGTCATAATTGTTGAAGACGGCTGGTGGCTTCATAAATCTTCGAAAGTCGATCAATATTTGGCTAAAGCGACAACAGTTCTCAGTTGCTCATCAAGAGTAAACACTTGAGTGATGATAAGTGCTAAGTAATGATAAGCAGTGCTTTCATGTGCCACTTTAATGCGTCATAGTTGGAACAGATGATATGTTCATCAGCTGAAATTTTTCGAAATCTAAATTCCCCGCTACTGAGGAGAAATTAATTATTTCAGCCAATTTATGGAGCAGACAAATGTGGGGTATTTCGTTTTTGTTTATGGGAGTGAAATTCGAATCGTTTGCGATTTTTTTGATGACTCTTTGACGACGCTAGCATTTTCGTGTGGCATCGAGTGCGCTTTCTTTCTCTTCCATCATTCTTTACCTTTGATATCTGTTTCACACGACACGCAAGAAACATTTGCAATATCGCTTCCGAAGTTTCATGAAGCACTTATCATCACTAGTTGTCTAAATTCAGTTGTCTCATTCACTTACCTTCGTTGAATTTATTGAAACATCTTCACGCCTACTTATGTCACTTTCTTTGCATGTTAAATTTATGTAATGAGGGCAAACCGAATATTTCCTCGTAAGAATTCAATAAAAGCAGCTGGGCGTTTGCAGCTTTATCTATAAATATGGTGGCGCTTCCCAACAAGCACTGCCCTGCGTGTTCCATTCTTATTCAGTGACCCATGTGGGCAATTTTCTCAGCAGGTTGTCTCTCCACATTCAGCGTATGAAATGCAATATGCCTTATATCGATACTTTGTTCTTACCTCACCTCTTTTATTGTACTGATTTCTTCACGAATAATATGTAGTCATTTAGTTTCCCGATGGAATTATTAACTTCCTCTCTTTGAAGAAACGTTAATCTTTCGATATGCAAAGTTTCGAGTTCGTGGTTAGTGGTGTATTAACCAACCTCTAAGCCGGCTTATTATAATTTCCGAAAAATCACAGTTTCCAGGCAAACAAACGCTTTCATATTCTACACAGATTGTGCATAGTTATTGTAAAAGAACCTCACTTTTATCACTTCATTAAGAAATTATTCCCAAATGATACGAAAATGCGCGCATACGTTATGGAATACTTTCGCGTATATAGATGATTTAATGCACAATCGGTGTTATATGAGGTTGATTTCAATGCGATTACATTGGTGAATCGGTTTTCAGGGATGTGATGTTGTATATATTGTTGACGACTGTGCTCGTTGTGCCGAATGCGGTGATCGCTCTAAAGCTCTGTAAGTGTTTAAGCATTTCCCTGATCATTGTTGTTAATGCAAACAGATGAGATGACACTTGAAATGATTTTGCGGTCAACAGCCCTATAGACGTAATCCGTGATTCGATTATATTCATTCGCTGGCTTCTATTACTCACTCTTGAAGAGCCCCCTCTCCCCCTTCCCATCCTTTTTCGTGGCATTAAATGCCTTTCGCATGTCAAAATCCGGTTAATTCCATTTGCATTCCTCATCACTTTTTCCTTCTCGTTGGAAATATGCGTATAGAAAAGAAACGCTCTGAAACTTCAAAGTTTAATAAGCACTGCGTATGGGACATCCTCTTCTTGATGAGAGGGGAAAGCTATTATAGAATCTGGTCTGTAATATTAAGTAGAACAAAGTTTTCAAAATTTTTTAATGTTGAATAACGGTCGAATTGCCTATCCATTTTTGCCAGCCAACCTCGCCTGGTACTTCCGAATGCATCAACAGTGAAAAGATGAATGTTTATTTTTTTGTTGTTAAATTCCAGAGCGATTTGCTCCAATTTGATCATTATTCTCAGCATAAGGATGTGATATTAGAATATGTCATACTGTGGACATTGTGATGAGGTTCTCAAAAAATTGCAACTTTAATTTGGGTTTGTGTATTCATCGACTTATTGACAATTGATGTGAAGAAAATTAGCCGCCGATGATATCAGGAATATCTCCCTGAATCCGCTTTCATCTTCTACAGAGCTTATTAAAGTTACTTTCACACTTTACTTCGAAACTGCTACCCGCTCGTTTTAGGTTTATTTTTGCGATGCATTTTTTATCTCATTTCAGAAGTCATCTCCGCTAAGTAACTGAGGTTAATGCATGTTTGCAGAGCTAAATGAGTCATTTTTCCAACAGCTTTCCCTCTGCTGATTAATTCCGTTTTAATTTGTCACTTGATTCTCAGCGCCTTTCTCATCGGAATTGCCGCTTTACACTTCTCCAACGTCCTCATTGTCTATTGAATGTTCGAAGTAGCAAAAAGTGTGTTCTGCATTTCCATTCAGTTGTTTAGCATCATTCTGCTGGTTGAATTTCCTTTTTGCAACGAATTGAAGCCAAGACTCGGCTTCCGTATAATGCAACGCATCGATCATAAAGCGTAGGACGAGCACTCGTTGTGGCTGAGAAGACAACTTTTTGGGTGCTCAATCACTTGTCCCTTACAACCCTTTCGCACGTGTTTTCCTCGCACACTAGCTTCGAATGCCTATAAAAATTCCATTTTCATTTCTGTATACCTGCAATTATTGTCGTTGTAAATGAATGCATCTCTGTAATAATATAGGAAAGGGTTTTAGAATGTTGAAAATGACTACTGAAATTGAAATATCCCGGAAATTGTTGGATGTAATAAACGTTGAGGATATAATTAGTCGCAACTGCTGCAAAACGGTATCGGAAATTCTACCGGTTGCGCTCTTCCATTAATGCAAAGCGTTGGCCGCAATAATCTATGAGGACACAGCGCTGTGGGGTGGAGCAATTATGAGTACATTGGTTTGCGTTATTAGCAAAAATTACGCGGGTGTACAGATCTTGAAGCACTTTGTAAGTGTTTGGCAAGAGGTGTTCCGATTTGAGTGTCCTACAATCTGTCGTTTTTGGACGGCATTTGCAGTAGACGTGCTATTGTTTGGACTTATTTGAACATTTGGCGTGGTACCCCCACCTTCACTGTATCTTCCTCTTGTTGCAGTGACGGCAAGTTCACCCAAGAGTTCCTGCTAAAATGGCTGCTGACTTAAGAAGGCAGCTTTTTATGATGGTCGTCGACCATCTCATGATAAGAGCATGAGCATGGGCGTGTGCGCTGTGGGAATTTAGAGGAAAAAGGTAGGTGTATAAGAAATGTTGAAAAGCGGAACAAAATACGTGACGCGAGGTCGGCAAGAAGTTGAGGTCAAACTCACTAGCCTCGAAATAAACTAATATGCGAAGAATGCATCCTTATCACGTTTGATACCTTCCATCCTCAGTTTTTTATACCGAACTTCTCCTAGCCCCCTCTCCCACACCCCAGCCTTCCACATTCTGCAGATTTTTTACTGTGATTTTTTGGATGATTTGTAAAGGTTTTGGATGACTTTTGAATGGCTGGTTGATTGTCACCCTGCTTGGTTGATCTTTAATGAAATGAAGGGAGATGATCCTCTTTGCTCCAAAACATGCGTTTTTCCACAGTTCTTTTAGGTGCATTTCTTGGAAGAGAATACTTCTCTGTTTTCAAGCGGAAATTGTGTGAGACAGCTTCTAGATCGTGTGATCCTCATGGAGGGGAACTGGTTTTCTTGCATATTCTGACGCTGGAATTGAAAACAATATAAGGTATCTACCGAAGTTAATTAGATTTTGCCTATGACTTGGTTTGGGGAAAGCCTCCCGTGTCCTTAAAAATATTTCTTTGGGGGAACAGAACTAGACGAAGAAAGGCGACTTATTTGTTTGCACAACACATCTGACGTATTATTTCCTTGTAATAAATGGCATTCTGACGTATTCCTTTGCACAACATTTCCTTATAATAAATAAATGGCATCTCTTTTAAAAAATCGCTCAATTGTCCAAATTCTCCCCTACATGCAAATTCATTTTTTGTTCAGAAATTCTTTGCTAGTTTCTTGTGAAAGTTGTTAGCAAAAGAAGTTGGTGCAATGAGACGACGAATAAGGTCGTCGCTGGGATTTCGCCTCGCTAATCCTCTCGCTCATTAAACAAGCGCCGCATAGTTACTGACCATGATGACCTTTCACCATCAATCAACGGCCAGAACCGGGGACAGCTGTTTGGGAATGTGCTGTAAACTTGTTCCTTCAAACACGCTCAAAAACAGCGGGCACATCAATATCGTTGATATTCAGAAAATGCGGTACAGAATTCCACAACTTTAAAATTTATTTAGTCAGAAAAATTGCGCTCTTTTAATCTGTAAACAAAAAACAAAGCCTTGCGTCATAGGTACACATTCCACATCAGCCACGAGTTCATCTACCATGGTGATTTTGATGCTGAATCATATTTTTCTTGTTTTCTGTGCCGGCACGTTAAAAATTGTTTGTAATTTCAGTTAATCATTTATGAAGAATATAAATGAAATGGAAGAGAGAAAGGAACTTTCTCGAAGCCAAAGTAATTCAGTGGTATCATCATCGAAGTGAATTCCAACATCAGCGAATATTTTTTCGTTCTTTTCAGTCTACATTCTATCAATGGACGCTTTTTTGAGCATCGCGCTGAGGGATATTTTTTGATGACTTATTGTCGGACGTCTCATAGTCGATAGCGAAATGCTTAGTTGTTGGCGGCACAAAGAAAACGAAACGTGTTGCATGAACGAACGACTCGTTCATTAAATCATTCGATGCATAAATTTGTTATCGTCACCTGTTTTGCAATAATTAGTGAGCATAGGATGGTCATAAATTTATCTTCTGAAACACCTCTTGAATTATCTTCTCCTTTCTATTTGTTGCGACATATGCCATATTTCCTGCTCCACTTATGACATGGCGAGAAGGGAGTGTCCACTCCTAGTAAAAAATTTCCCGCTACTGAACTATGGCATAAAAACTCGAAGCACATCAATAAATCATTGTTCTTGAGCATTACGCATGAGGAACGTCTTTCAGTTATCCATCATTGGTGCCTTTGTGATGCTTCAGAGAGTTTTGGATTTATTTTGGAAGCGACTTTAAAAAATTTTAAGTGGTTGGAAGCATTAGTCAGTCAATTACTGATTAATTATTTGGCTAGTCAGTAATGAGTTAATTGAGGAGAAGTGTCAGTAAACGTTAACATGATGATGGGTTCCAGAGAGATTTATGAAACAGCAGTTCATGTTTAATACGTTATTATTTTCTACCTTTAAATGTGAAGATGAATTTATCTTCTCGTTCAGTTTTCGAAAATAATGCTCCCACCGGTTTACTCCGTAATTTTTCCTTCAACTTGTGCATGTTATCATAACACTCTTTTATTTTCATCTGGCGAAATCCCTCTTATACACTCTAAAAATGCCATTGGAAATTTAAATGTCAACCACGAAAAGCCGATAAAGTATTGTCGCAGATTCCTATAGGCTTATTTTGATTTCCCAATGCTTTATCGTTCGCGAACGTTTTTCGAATCTTTTTTTTACTGCGACTTGCTAAGTAAGTCAGTTTTTCGACTTTCAGCTGGACGCTGATTCATTCACTTTAGTCGCGGCAACAGTGTTCACTACGTTGTCACGTTTATAAGCGGCAAACACGACAGGCAGCAAGCAGTCAGATGTCATTGAAAGTCACGTAACGGAAGACGGGGCGCAGAAAGAAGAATGGATGACAATACAGTGGAATAATATTGTGCGGAATCCGCATCCCTGATAAGATCGCGGTTATGGAGCAATTCCCTAACTTCTTCTTTCCCATTTTTTCATTCCAGCCGGTGTATAGGCAAATTGCCCCCCTACATGGTCCGTCCTCGATCCAAGCCTCTCTTCATCCCCTTATCCCTTTCCTTTGAGGCTACAATATGAAAACCAAAGAGAGATTGCACGATAAATGACAGAGCAGACCACTTGCTTAATAAAGTGGATTGTGGAGAGTAGGACAATGGAGTGAGGTACGGACGTGAAATGCGTGAGAGTTTGTGTTTCAACGGTTAGTTACTGTAGTGCGTTGCGCGTTGTGTGAACAAGTGCAACATTTTTGCTCAAAAAGTGCCACAAGAATTCATTCGACATCTAAAGACAAATTGTCTTCCACGGAACTATGTGAACCAATCTTTGCTGAAACCGGTCCTAAGCGGTCGTCCAGTCAATCAGTTAGCCAAAGCCCATTGGAGAAAAGGTGACATGGCTTCGGTGAAATCGAGGAGCAATCTCATCTACTTACAATTTGTATGAGAAATGTTGATTGGCAGCTAATTATATGACGCATCTTTTTTCTATGCCATCTTTGGAAATCATTGCGATGCAGTGCTGTACGAAGTAAATCATTTGTCGCTTGATTCAAGCGCCAAGTGTCGATTACTGACCATTTTCAGGTGCAAATAAACAAACTGGTGCATTCAAAATGAACGTCAGGCCGTAGTGCTTGCCAACGATTTCGAGATGCTGTTTATATACTTTTGATTAGAACTGAGGAACTATTACAGTGCTCGGTTTGATTTGTCTCTTCCCTCCCAGCTTCACCTCATGAGAACTACCTGAATCGTTCCCACAGCGCTAAAGGAATCGGTGCTAATTGGTAACTTCCAAGACCCTCGTCGGCAAACGGTTAATGAAAAACATTGATTTTGAACCAGAGAAGGTAACTGATATAATTTGAAATGGAACAGAGTATGTAAATAAGTTTGCGAAACACCATTCAGATATGCTTTAAAATCCATTTATGAGAAGAAAGTAAGCTCTCCCATTGTTGTGAGTTCGATTTAGGGGAGGTACAGGTCTAATTGTGTGCATCTTTACTGAGTTTGTAATCCCAGTTAGTGAAATTGGTTCAACAGTCATAGAAATATTCGGAGACATAATGGTTTACTGAACACTAGGTGCCAGTGGCCAATTAGCCGGTGCATCCCGGATTTGAGTCGTGTTGATTCGAGTCTGATACAATAACTTCTGTTGCATCACATAAGGAGCGATCGTGTTTATATGAGATTGTTTGGTGGAACCCATGATTTGAGCGCGTCGTATCGAATGAGACACTCAACAGGCATTAATTGCGCCACCAATGATTGTTTCAACGAGCTGCTCCTGTTGGAAATACAAGGCAGCTGATCATTGACAGCTTGGAACTTCAGAAGTCATTTCTTCGCAGATATTGACTTTATTCCATGTAGAGTGCTTCGAGATATTTTTCATTGATGGGGATTTGAAAGTTACTCACCGTTCTGTTATTTTTGTTTTTCCGTTTCTTCCATTAATGCTTTTTCAGTGCGCCATTGAAAATTGCTTAAACACATCAGTGCGATGCAATTTTTATGCTTTTATATGGACCCATGATATGACGAGTATTGAACAGAATAATCGTAGTTATTCTTGCAATCATCAATCGCCCTATAAAGCTTAGAACGTTGCAGCTGGAGAAAGCCTTTGCTGCACAAATGTGGTTGCACCCCAAAAAGTCCAGAAATTTATTTCATTATAGGTGATTTGAGTGAATAATATGCAGGTAACTTGGAAAGGAACTGCTACCGATGTGTTTTTATTTCTTATGATGTATGAGATTAGTTGGATGACGAAGAGAACCAACCGCAAAACCCCAGCTTGCACATTCTTCCGCAACTAACAGGTTTAAAACTGTTTCAGAACATTTTCAAAGCGGTCTACAAAACTGACAGTGCTGTCAAATACTGTATCGTGATATGCTTCAGATATACGTAAGAAAACACCTTACAGAAAACTCAAAGACAACGGACTAATGCCGTAGCCTTACTCAAATGAAATGCGCCTCAGACTACATTAAAATTATAGTCGTTCGTCATATGAGCTTTAGAGTATGATTTTGGTTTTGAGACTGTTGTGAAAATCTGAAGAGTAGATTCCTTCCTATATTATATTCGTTTAAATGAGAGATTTTCCAGCATCATGTACGACGCGTCCACTCGGGATGGAATCGGGGATGATCGAGGATTCGCAGATAACCGCATCGAGTAGCTTCGACACGATTAGCGTCGGACCGCAGAATGCAAGGTGCAATCTTCTGGAGAGGAAATTTAGTGCATTTGAGGTGCGAGTAGGACTCAGAAAGGAACATTGAGTTCACTTTACTCATAACTTTGGTAGCTTTCATCCTGACCTAGTGCAATAAGAGTAGTGGTCCTTGTCTCACTCTGCATCCCACTCCCTCTCCTCGCTCGTATTTGTATTGTAGGTTTACATAGTTTACATAATATAAAAACCAGTCTATAAAGCTGATCTATTTGAATTCTCGCGGGGAGTGAGATCTAGCAAGATTTAAACATATTTCCAGAGTTGTCAAGTGCATTCCGTTGGATCGTTTCTAGATTTTTTTCACTTCGGCGAGAATGTTGTCAGTCAAATGGCAGTTTGTCGAGCGAGCATTCTGATGGAGACATTGCATACAACTGGTTGAATGTTGTCATGCATGAAATACTCATTGCCGCTTCTAAAATTATTGTTGACGCATTGCAGAAATGCCGCTTCTCTGTGTGAATAAAGAATATAAAGTCGGATGTCCTTCAGAGTTTCGTCAAAATTGAATTTCGATTCAGAACATTTTGTAATTGGTTAGGATGACACCAATTCTATACTGAAACTTTCTTGCAGTCTCAAAACAAGTTTTTTGAGTGCACTGGGGGAATAAACGGATGAACCATACATATATCCATAGATATCCATAGCGTTTGAAAATACGCTGGAAGTTTAACATGAATAGATCAAGCATGAAACAGTGCCGATATTACTCTAATGCCGCAATTGCATTCTTAATTGTACTCATGGCAGTTGCAATAACAGCTGGCAATAAAACAATGCCGGTAGGTCGGAACGAGAACTTCTTTGCCGGAACTGCTCAGCTGTCGATTTTGGCCTAGCTTGCCAAATATTCGTCGAGGTCATCAGCACTCTAAACATTTTCACTTGAGCAAATTAGGTGAATTTTGGCGAATTCTCGTATGTGTGCCCTTTGTTTCGGTATCAGCAGCACTCCCCGGGTCGCTTATATGTGAGGATAAACGCCGTCGTATGCACCCAATTCTCTAATTGCTGATTCAGGTTAATTGGGGACAATTTGCATAATCATCGATGCATATTTGCAGAATCCGCAGAGAGCTCGCTTCGGGTGCATGGTGTCCGAAAGCGCAAATCAACAAGGACGTCTATGAATTTTTACAGGTTGCTCGCTTGGAAAAGTCTGTCATCCTCAGTTTATTTCAAGATTGATCATTGTGAGTAATTATGCAAAATAGATTGGAAGAACTGCTGCACATATTATGGCAAAAGTTAGTCGTTGAACGAAAAGCTTCTTTGAAAGGATGTTAGAACTGTCTCGAAACGAAAACTATGTTCTCCAGAGTAGAACAACCCGTTGCTAGCCGAATCTGCTATATCGAAGTAATCGTGTCCCCATTACTTAGTACTTCCCATTAGCGGGTTTATGTTATATTCAAGGAATTTTTTAATTTTAGGTAACGAGGCATGCTCACCAATAAGTTGGTGAAAATCGTTGAAATAGCCAAGTAATCAGAAAACTCTCAGCTGATGCTTAAAAAAATTGTTGTTCAGCGTGCTGAACTTGGTATAAGGTTCTAGAAAGCAAATAATGAAGCGTTCTAGCGCATTTGACAAAACAGCTGTTCATAGGGATTCCAAAAAGTTCCGGGACGTCTTCGAATAATTTAACTGTTCCAATGTGCATTTACACTTTAATGGCTAAATTACCTGTGTGACTGATCGGTTGATAAATGAGTGGATCGAATCTGCTGAGCAAAAGGCATTATGATTAGCTCGTGTCTGCAAATATATACCTACAGGTTTCTACACTTCTCCGATAGTCTCGTCCCTGGAATGACTCAAGCCAGTGCTGTGAGATTTGTTGGGGGACTTCTCAAACGTGTAGTAGCAGTCACGTAGATCAGCTAATTAATTTCTAATATAGTTTTATGTAGCTGAATATTCCGCATAGCCACCACCACACCTGTTGAATAGCAAATTATCCTCCAAAAAAGTTTTTTGCTGACTCACTCTATGGATCAATGCATCTATGACATCGTTGCATAATCGTTTAGATTTTTATTATTTGCTGAAAAATGATGAAAACGGTGCTTTCGATGCGTAGCACTGTAAACGTGCACTTTGTACACCTTCTCCCTTTGGCACTCCTATATTTGCATTTCGTAACGCTGAAGCTGTCACGTCTTGGCGGTTTGAGCGAAACAAAGGCCGAGGGCGTTTGGTGGCAGGGTTCCAAAAGGTGGTGGTCTCAAAATGTCACAGTAAAGTGAAGAATGGATACGATGTTAGCAGAAAGAAAGGAGGTGATTCGGAGGTTGTAAAAATACGTTCGTAATGTTTAAGTAGCAGCGACTTTCTCGGTGAGACTGGATTGCTTTTCGTATTGCAGTCGTCGAAATAAAGTGCAGTGTTATTATTCTTTCATTTAGAGGGAAAATGATGTTCTGTTGAAGGCGGCTTCAAAAGATGAGGGGCTTAGAGGTTTTAGTTCCTAATAAGTAATAGAATTCCTAATAAATGATAAAATATGGCTACTTAGGAGGTTTTCTGTTCGCCATTATATTTCGTAACTTTAATTTGTTAGCGTCATATGATGAGCATTCCGTTTTGTTATGCAAATTTTGGGCATCTTCTGGAAGATACTTTTAGTTGGAGAAATTCGTTTAGAAATTTTACTGTGCTCTGCAAACTTTCCGTTTAAATGTAGACAAAAATCTAATGATGGTGAAAACATTTGCATCCAGCGGCATTCCGTTTACTGAGCAAATCCTCGGCGATTAAGCTGTCGTAAATGGACTCTCCTGCCTTTTGAATATTCAACTCCACCGCAGACAAAACCCAGTAGACCTAAGCAACGAATAAAGCAGACGACGTGGTAAGGAAAGATGTCACTTTTGAGGCGGGTTATACATATGCATGATTGCAATATCAAATTAAAACCAACTTTAATTCTAGTCAAGAGCTCTTGATAGGTATTCTTCGATGACCATTGAAAACACTGGCTGCCACTGTCTGCAGGCGAATTAGAATTCCTATGGATTATGCTCGTAGTCGACCCAATAAAATCTAAGGGAGTAGTAACCACAATGTAAATTTTACAAAGTCGGCTAGTGGTAACAGTTTTGCTCGTTAAGCTGGACGCTGTAGATCGTAACATCGTTGCAAAGAATACATTTGCTCATCGGATGGTTCTTAATATCGAAGTCTGAGCCAGACTCAAGACTGCTTTGACCTGAGATGTCAACCACTACGTGCGAGTTGAAATATCGCCGAAATATTTCGCAAGCTGAAGATACACAACCCTGCATTATGAACAAATTCTCAGCTCATTCAGCGCCCTCACAATCTTCTTCTATGTGCGTCGCACCGAAACGACTTAGGTGCCGTATCAAGAGATAAATTGTAGGTGCTGAGCATTCTTCATTTTCCTTTCTTTCTTTCAACTGTTGACCTGGTGGCAATGAGTTTCAACTGTGTCAGCCTTCCCCCTTATATGCATCTCAGCTGTATTTCTCGTCTGTTTGCGATTTTTCCCGCTTATTGCACACATCCTTTTATAAATTTCTTTTTTGATCTCCACCTGCAAAAGTCAGTCTTCATTTTCGTTTTTCATCAATGAGACAGTTGGATGTAAACCCACGTGAAGAGGTTCACTGCAACAATGAGTGCCTAAAAACGATGGTTTTTTGGCATTTCTCGGAAAATCTCATTGCCATCAGTATATTATCGGAAAAATGTACCACCGTCATTTTAAAAAGCCGAGAACTTCGTTGCCACGCAGACACTGCCGCAACAGCGTCTTAAATATCGGTGGCTAATCTAAGAAGCAAACGGATATATAGCTGCAAGATTCTTTCGAGATAAGATACGGTATATAGTTCGGAAAGCGGTAAACAGGTCGTGATAAAAAGGGCACGTAGCAGATGTGCATATCAAATGGAGCTCTTTCTCCATTTGCCGCGAATCGGCGATGGCGATGTAGGTTGCGTTGCTAATTTGTGCAGACTAACTTTAAGTGTTAGCCTTGTTGTACTGCAGATCAACCTGGGTCGAGCTTATGCAATAACAGCTGTCGAGACTCAAGGCCGCTATGGAAACGGTACAGGGCGTGAGTATCCCACTGAGTATATGATCGACTATGTGCGTGGTGAGGAACGGTGGATGCGCTATCGAAATCGTAATTTATCAAGTGTTCTCGTTGGCAACGTTGATACGTCGACGGCTGTGTACCGAGCTCTCGATCCACTGATTATCGCCTCGAGAATACGTTTTGTTCCCTTCTCACTACATCCCAGAACGATGTGCATGCGAGTGGAGATATATGGATGCGAATATGACGGTTCATTAACGCTGGCATTTCCTTAGGAAGCTGCTGCACTGATAATCGAAAATGCATGAGTTGACATGAAGTTAACATGATATCTTAGCGTTAGTAAAAGGTTTTATAATGGGATTCAGTGGAGGGGGGAGTGCACAAACTGCACCGTTTT
Organism: Parascaris univalens; assembly: GCA_037576465.1. NCBI lineage: Eukaryota > Metazoa > Nematoda > Chromadorea > Rhabditida > Ascarididae > Parascaris > Parascaris univalens. The sequence goes on from CM075173.1 coordinate 160,000,880, forward strand.
CATTGATGGTTCCTGCTTTTAGCCGCTTATATGCTGGTTCTTGTGCACTTTGAACACGTCACTAATCATTTGCCTAGGAACAGCAAAGTATTTATTGTGCAGCATATAAACGATAGCAAAAAATCCTCTTATTTTAATATATTGGAGAGCGAGCGATCTTTTGCTAAATACTATAACATGAGAAATTTGAGAGGAATGACAGCTGTAAGTCGATGCTTCGTGTTCACAATGGGAGGCGAACGACAGGATGACTTGAACGCATGTAGCTTGAAGTCATCAATATTATCTTTAAATTTCTATCGTTTCGTCAAACATTTGAATTTGGAAGTGTCAGTATTCTTAGCGTATAGCATGGTGATATGTTGCAGCAGTAAGGGATATGAAGTAATATTTGGAACAGTTCTGTAATGTTTATTATTACTGCTAAGGAAAATCACATCTTTAGCCACCGTGACATTTTACAGCTCTAAATTTCTGTCTCCAAGAAAAGAACTGAGATAAATTTGATATTAAAGGGTTTTTTTTCTCTGTGAATCCATATTTTTGGTTTGGTAGTATACTGAATAAGATAGAACCGTTCTAATATAAACATTCTCCTAATTAATAAACTCATCTGAGCGATTTATTGCCAACAGATATCTTTACTCAAATGTCAACATAACTTTCCACCGGTTTTCAATTTCCAAAGCAATTCAGGTACCTTGCAATAAATTCGAAGCAATTGCTGCATCGTTACATAATTATGATGTTACAGACGGGCTGATGTACTACTCAATGAGTCACGATGGGTCTCGGATCGGCGATCATGATTTCCGTGATCGAATCTTTGAGAACTCACAAATGAGCAGCTCTTTCTCTGGCGCAAAGAAGTAAGTCTTGAATCCAGATTTCAAATAACTTTTGAGTGGAGGTTTACATATGTGGCAGCACTGATTTACTCTGTAAGGTATTCTTAGACGATGGACGCATTCACTGTTTCATGTGAATTCAAACGACCTCATCAAGCAAAAGATGCATTAGCTATATTAAAATGTTTCTCGAGATGGACCACTGTTGCTCGAGATGATGCTCAGAACGACGCTTTTTGAGATTGAGACAGAGCTGCTGCTACTATTATAACAGGAGCACTCCTAATGCTTATGCATATATATGCATATTACTGAGCTGAAATCAGCGGATATTTTTTCGGCTACTAGTGCGGAATAATGACACTTCCTTCGGAGAACTTTGCTATGCATCGAATTGTTTATGATTCGATGCACCTCGAAAATACATCAAACGGACCGTCCCTTAAGTCGTGAGGAACAATTGCTGTCACAGTTCTGGTTATTCAACTGGAAAGATTATTCCATTTGCAGATTTTGATTGTTTTGGATGGGAACTCATTTACAAACATGATAGTTACAGATTCGGGGATTACAGAAATAATTCATTATTACCGACTGCATGAGACTGAACGTGTTCATGTATACTTAAAGGATTGCCTATCCGCCCACCTTCCTCCTAGTTTTTGTTACTGGCGTCAATGACATTCTTCTGCAACCAATGAAGTTGTACGCTTGAAACATCTGCCACATTTCCACTTCTTAAAAGTTCCTTCCCGCAGTCTTCTAGCTCCTAAACAAAAATATTTGATGTATGACAAAATGAGAGCTGTCCTCAAGCAGGAACACCGTTTGCAGAATATCATTTTTCCGCACCCTCCACCCCCAAATTTCAGATTTCCATTATTTCATAGAAGATGGCGAAAGGAAGTGTGACTATACATTTGAAGGCATGCAACGATGTGTAGGGGAAACCCTCCACATTCCTCCACCGTCACCTTACTTGTGAATCTTCTTCTTTCACCTCTATCCTAATATTTAGTTACGGTTATTGATATTCGTTTTCAAAACATCAATAAACTGCTTTACTGCGATCTCGAGAGGCAGTATTCGATCGCAGAAGCCTTCAAAGCAGCAATATGCAAAGGCGCATGCATGCGAAATGCGTTCACTCAATCCTGCCATGAACGTTTGCGCTCTTCAACGTGATGGCCAACCAAGCGTTTGCGCTCAACGAGTCTTAAAGCGACATTTTTGTTTCCAATTAAGTAGTTGTTGTGCGTAAACGTCAGTAAAGTCGCGATTGATTTCTGAATATGTTAACACAGTTTGATGTTTTATGCTCAATCACGGACCAATAGAATCTCAAAGTCTAAAAATATAAAAAAAGCTAACAGAAAAGGTAGCGCGACGTGCGGTTGTAGATTTCCTCATCATCACACCCAACCTCTTTCATGTATTGCTATGAGTCACATCTTCAATAATTTGCATTTCATAGAAAGCTTTCGCTGAATAATCGTCTTTCTTGCTACTCGACTGTTGCAAAATGCGTTTGTGGTCAGATTCATGCCTGATCAAACGGACTCCCAAGGCGATATAATCGCTTCAACCAGACCGGACGGTATTGGAAAAATGAATTTGGTTACGCAAGTAGGGATATTTTGATGCACTGGAAAATTTACTATGGAATTCGGACTGTTGCATATGCATTGAGAAAAACGCAGGAAATTTCGAAGCAGATATATTTGTCCACCACAGATTTTGTTATTAATCTGAACATATTGCGATATGTTGTGCGTTGAAGGTTTACGCTGGTTAAAGTTTCTTCTTGCAATCGGTAAATTCTGGGTACAGTTCACACTTGCGACCATGAATATTGCTCTTTCCATAAAGCATTGCTTTTCTCTCCTACATTCATACGACATGAGCAGCCACCTGCGACACGGCACTCCTCGTCAACGGGTGGCAATGAAATAATGATCAAAATAGAACACTCACATTTTGATAAGTGGGCGGGGCGTGTCGGATTACGATTTAAGCGGATCGGGTGGAAAAAAACCCACATAAAAAATCTCGTAGGGATCTGCAGTGGCATTACGAGGGAAGCGAATATTCAATATTGAATGTGACGTGGTCACATGCATCAAGATTCAAACGTTGGGATTTCCTCCATATGGGTCATTCGTCGACCACTTAAGTGAACTTATGATTTCGGAATACTAGTATTTTGAGATAAGCGGAATATTTTTGCAGAGGACTTGGTCTTTTGGCAGATGGCCTTATAGCAACATGGAATCCTCTTGGTGAATATGTGGCAGCAAGGAGCAATTCCTCGTGGATTGGTTGGAGCAAACTCATGACCAGTATGTGAATGCGTTATTAACGAGAAGTTTGTTGAGGTTTTCCAATTTTTAGTGAAACTCAGGCGATATAGATACTGCCCTCGCTACTAGGGATGATTCTGTGGCGTGGCCTATGGTTTGGGTCCACCAGGGCCTTAAGCAGGGAATCCAACAAGAAAAGGTTCGTAAACTTCCCTGCTTTACTGTTACGAACTTACCGATCTCGCGAAAATCTGCTCGTCGCTAAAATTGCAATTTGAGCTTTAATGGTGAGGAAGATTATAAAATCATAAAGCGAGTGATTCGCGTTAGTTTTGCTGGAAAAAATAATGCTGATTTTTGGAAATTCTTCATAAAATGGGTTTCAGAGTATTGATACACAAACTGAGAACTTCCTTCTGATCATTGCAGTGAATCTGAAAGCTGAAATGCCGGACCCTTTGTTGTTGAACGAGTGTTTGTGCGAGTGCGCTATGGAAGGTAACTGGGCCAGCTTGCGAGAGGCTCATGAGATTTGCTGTACCGTAATTTATATTATGCATGTCATAGTTGCGTTTCAGCCAGAATAAGTATATAGTGAACGTGTCAGATTTTTAAAAGTGCCGTTTTCTGGAAGGGTGGACTCGTTCGGACATCGGAAAAATTGCAAATATCGGTTTTTGGATTGTTGCTGTAAGGTAATTTGTAAAGGTAGGTACATGCCTAACCTGTCCGCACACTTTATTTTATTTAACAGAAATACTCATCGGTGAGAACTTCTTTGACCAAATAACATATCGGATGACGAAAATGCGGGATGAACCGGAAACAATTGTTTAAAGAGATAAAAGTAAGAAAAAATGGAGCTGCGTTTCTTTAATCGGAAACTTCCTTAAAAAGGGAATTCCTGCAAGCCGTTTGATAACTTAGGAAAATAGAGAGTCAGTCCTGAGTAGAGGCTTTTTTAGACTCTTCTGGAGAGGGGAAAAAAATTGAAGACCACCATCTTCTTATCAAGGAAATACATTGTAAGGACAAACGACACGATAATTGGCAAGATAATCGTTGGCACAAACCCACCAGCAGATATCGTGGAATAAGTTTGTCCTGATCTTCTGTAACTGAATGCCTAAACGGTTTATGGCATATAATCGATCAATTCGATCGTTATTAATGTCAGAGGAATTCTTTCCATCAGGCAATTCCCACAGTGTTCATTCAAGCATGAGTGTAAGATAGAAAGGGAGATTCTGGAAAAGAAAGTTCGATTCCACACTGCATTCATCCTAACAAGGGCACTAATCTGTGGAATGCTAGCCGATTGGTGATTTTGATGAATGTTCGTTCGGAGTGAGCTAAAATTTCTCCCATCTCAGTGAGACTTCCTCCACTTATAAATGAGCACATCTCCCTCGAGAATTTACTGATTGCTGTTGGCCGCAATTCAGCTCAAAAACGCGAGCACAAAACTCGAGCTCGTATTCCCATTCTCCTAAAGCTATTCCATTTGATGGCTAGCAGTGCATCGATAAATTTGGGATGAACATAAGCAGTGAGAAATACCGCTGCATTACTTGATAGTGGAAATTATTTGCGGCATGCACCACTGTGTTTGCCACTGAAAGCCGGCTCATAACACCTTGTTTTAAAAAAAACTAAATCTTGAGTCGTCGAGAAACCAGTAGGGCCCGAAATCCTATATTACATTTTTGCCGCTTTCTTCAGTGCATCTTAATTTCCATTCTGTGCCTATATATATAGGTTAATTTTTCGCAGGCGCAGTCAATAAATTTCCAAAAAACCCTACGTGTTAAAATGTCGTTGCAGTACAAATGCAAGTTTTCATTTCTCAGTTCTTGCGGGCAGACGGCTCAAGCTGTTCACTTCATTGGTCAAACGAGTTCATACCTTTCGGAAACAAACCTCTATTTATGTCTTGAATACATCGGAATTAGTCGTTATTAACGCGTTTTTAATTGCAAATATGTACCGTGAGATTGGTAGGAAATGGGTGCAGGTCACTGAGTGAATACAGTAGAATACTGTTTGCTGCTGAATGTCCATGCTCGACTTAACTCCCAGAATCCTCTTACTTTTATTGTAATGAAAATCGCTGTGCATTTATGATGCTCCGAGTCCCGATAGTAGGCTCATTTGCTCACTCAACATCTCTTTGCCTCAGTAAACCAACGACATCTCCTTTATTTAGTTGTTTCTAATGGTGGAAATTGCAGGAAATTGAGGGGACAGTACTTCCGTGATTATGTTATTCCCGTACACTTCAACTAAATTCTGCACTTAAAATTTCTTCAAGTGATCGTTACAGAAAACTGATATTTAACACTGTTCCGGTTGGCATATTGAACTAAAGTCTCATCTTCACAATCGCCAATTTCCTTTTAATATTGAGGCAGCAACGTTGATTTTGGTGTATGGAAGTGAAATACTCTTCCTTCCGCATGCGTTAGTCCTTTTTTATTGAAGGAATCCCTCTATACAGACGCCTGCTGAATAACTTCATTGAAAGCAAATGGCATTGCACCTTATAAGAGACGCATATCATTGAAATTTTCTCTTGCGTGATAGCAAATGTCAAATTTGTTAACATCATCGTCAGCGTCGACAGCTTTTGCAATTTCATATAACAGCTCACTGAACATGTTATTTAGTGCAATGCGTTCGCACAGCCACAGCATAATGTAGCAGTTATTGAGTGAATATGAAATAGATCAGCAATTTCTATTCAGATTCGTTTCTATCCAGCACATCGCGAACAAAAATAATTATTATTTGCAGAATATGAGTAACTTATGTTAGAGAAAAAACCAGCTCGGTTTTCATTTTGTTCGGAGAACTTGTGCGAAAGTTTGTAGGATGGCGTAAGGGATGGATATTCATACTCTTATCACATACGCATATGTGGTAACTGTATAAATAACCAGTAGTTTCATACCAATCCGGTAATTTATGGGATTGATTATTTTAGTAAAAATACAGTGAATGTTTTGCATCCTCAAATTTTTCACAGCAAGCAGTTATGTGCAGATTGAAAACGATCTTCTATCAAAACATTTGCATAGCCTGTGGTTTTATGTGAAATCGCCTCAATAATTGAGCCTTTTGACGGTTTTGTTTCATACATGGACGAAGCCTTACCTCATGGGATACTGCATATTACTGCAGCTTTGTTGACACATCCATTCGGTTGCTTTCCTAAGAAGTTGTAGATGAACGAAAACAGTGCAACATCTTGAGTATGCAGTATCCGGTACACTGGTGAAAGCGATGCCAGTTCAGGTGTATCCGTAGAGAGAGAGGAACTCTGTCACATATTCCGATGGGGTTCCTTTCCATGCAGTAGTTCTCAACAGATTAATCCATTCATACGTTATTGCGTGCCGTCTAAGCTGAACCTGATTATGGACTAACATAGGAGCTTGAAAAACTACTGAACTTCTCATCGAGCTGTGTCCACTTTCATAAAAAAGCTGTTGAGCAGATTATAGGAAAGCGTTGTCTTCAGATGGATCTATCGAGTTGATATTCGAATTCGATCAAATCCGAAACTTCTCATACATGGAACTTTGGGCGTATGGTTCTTCGGTGCGAACGACCGAAATCACATTTTGCACAGATGGCAGAAATTTCTCCCTTTCTTCACAGATCTCTTCCATACAGGTATTTCTTCTTTAATGGACGCCGTTACGGGTGGTTCCGTTAGACGGTGTGGAAGAATTTCATAACGTGGTCAGTATACGTCGCGGTCAGTAATTTCATAACGTGAACTTCGTCAACTTTGAGCAAAAGATATCACGGAAAGAGACAAGCACACAAACATTTGCGGAGAGAAAACATTGCCATATTGCTCATTACAACTGTTACTTCATCCCAGTGCATAAAAAGCACTCACTTATGTCGCCCTCAGCAGTTCTCAGCAGAAGTTTTCGATCTTGCGTTATTTTGTTCAGTGATTTCAGGAGTGTTGATAAAAATTATTTGCTAAGGTTTCGCTGGATGATAGCATAGAGGTAACTGCAAAACTGGTAATTATTGCTGCTAGCAGTGTAAACGCTGAATAAGAATGTATTATGGAGTAATCCATCCTGCAGAATTTAACCCGATAAAACTGTCATTAATAAATGAATTTAAACAATATAAAGTTGGAACAAAAGGGGGAGTTGACGTTGAAATTTCCTGTGCAGATAATTCCTTCCTCATATGGAATTCATACGACAATTATTCTTTTCTAATTGGTATATGATTTCACTTCGAGAATGGCCCACACAGTTTAAATATGGGAAAGTGACACCAGATGATCCGATGAAAGGAAATAAAAGTATCGTTTTTCGCTGTTTGTTGGCGCACTCCTTTGTTGTTTTTTCCACATCATCTCTGAAAACAGCCATATATTTATATTACTTTACTGTTCTGCAAGCATATTTCCGTCCGGAAGTTTAATTTTATTCGACTCATATTTAGAACTCTTCAACCCTTCCCAGTTTTTGATCTTGAGATGTATGCGAGTGAATTTTTATCGTTATATTTGCAAAAGAAACCTTGTTGACTGTTTCTTTGACCTCTTGCTCACTGAAATAAATTTTTGCGTAGTCATCTCGAAAAACAACATGAACTTATGGAAATGTTCTTCTCCTCTCGTTGCATTCGTTGAAGTATATTTGATATGTATATGCCTCAACACACTGTAGCGCAATCGCGTCTGTGCGTGTGAATGTATACCTGTTTATCTGTCAGGCAATTTCATCTCGGGTACGAAATTCGGTGTTCATAGTGCACGTCACTGGTTAGCCGCCCTCGCCATATTTTGCAACATTAGTGTATGAGGGAGCTGCTGGCATTGCCATCAGCATCATCTCTTCATTCGACATTGTTCCACCTATCTGAAGTCGAATTACTTTTTGAAGATTTGCGTTTAAAATATGAAAGGTATGCACTGTTTGCTTTCCACTGAAAAAGCAAGGTATGCACTGTTTCGCATACCTTGCTTTCGGCCCGCGATCCACTGAAAATGCTAGGTCGAATAAGTGGCGTGCAGAAGCGCATATGACTTTAACTTCGCTGAAAAGCTTCCGTGTTTGTTCTGTGCGCTCTGAAATAAGTCATTGATGCCAAAAACGGAGACTTATTAACAGAGGAGCGCTGACGGTGAATCGCGACCACGACAGTTTCCGTTACGGATTCCGATGCATGGTCGCCGTGGCTCGGCCGTTAAACTGAGGCTAACCTTCACGGACCCGTGGCTTTTTCTCACAGAAGTACACTTCCAATCCAGTATGTTACGTATATATTCACGTATATAGTTGTGCAACGGTTACACTTATATGACATAGCGGTTAGCCTGTCACTGGAATTCTTTTGAGCTCAGCATATGCACGTAGTCAACGAGTGGAACAGTGAAAAACAAACTCGGCTGAATATTCTTGCAAAATTTCACCAAGACTGAGACGAACCACAATCAGTCATAAAGAAATTCATCGAAGGTAGTGTTGCTGAAACTCGCAGTCGTGTTTCGTTTCCAGCTGCAACTGAGAGTATTGGCCCAGAGGCAGAACTTTTAACATTTAATGTTTCAGTTATTGCAGATGAATTGTTTTTAATGTAGGACTAGCACACATCTCATGCAATGAACTATATCTTTTTAACGAGAAGAAATTCTTGCTCTCTCCAATAACTTCATCGATCAGAATTTTTTCAATTACGCACAAATAAGGTTTATTGAAGAATAGCATTTACCAAAACGATAGCTCTAGCAGTGATGTAAACCAAGAGCCGACAGATCAAATTACGGGCGAAATTTATGCCTGCTTTTACTGGTCGAATCTCCCTCTTGACCTTTTTTCAATGTTTTCAGTCCCAGTCCCGACTCGGCTGTTACCGGAAGCCTCCCACATTTTAGTGCATTCGATTTCAACGAACATTAGTTGCAATCCAGGACCTTCGTTCAGTTACCACCATAAAGAAGTTTCGATCGTTGCCATCTTCACCCTCACCACTCACTTGATTAATTATCATCTTTTATAAGAAGCCAGTGATGATCCATGTTTCTGCAGCGAACGCGGTATATATTTTCTGCAAATCCTCTGTGGAAACTTCACTCACCTTAGTTGGTTTGTAGTTTCAAAGGTTTCTCCAATAGCAGAGGACCCAGAAAAATTTCACACACGCAGATATGACTTTTTTTATGCGAACCACCGTACAGTATCTGTGAAATCGTCTATAAATCATCGTTAGATGAAATGGAAAATTTGAAGCTTCCGTGTTTACTCAGCATGAATGGACAGAAAAATTTTAAAAGAATAACGAAGAGGTTTAGGCCCGACACCTAGCACGGTGTTCTCTTCGCAGAACTTCACCACACTCACAACGACCACTTCCGGTTTGCGACTCTTCTCTCTGTCTCCCTTTCCCTGGATCGCTTCTCTCATCCTTTCGCTTTTTCTGTCTTGAGTCATTCTTAACGTTTCCGGGTATCTAATACTCTAAAGGTGACGAATAAGTTCTGAAAAGCCTTGCGAGAACCCTTCAGCTGCGGGGAGAAATGTGTTAGGAAGGCTTTCGCAAATAACTTTGAATAAAAGCGGTGGGAGCGGAAGGAATAGCTTTGCATGCTTATCTATTTGTTATTTATTTTAACTCATAGATTTTTTAGTAGCTGGTAAGATGACGCTGTCATGTCGGCTTTTTATGTTTTGTATTTCCCTGAATCGTGGCCTTGAAATAATCTTCGCATCTACCTTCAGCACCCAAATTCCCACTCCGTTGTATATCCTCATGGCCCATCTGCAAGTGTATTGGGGCCCGGAAACGGCTTAAAGCTTGCCAGCACCTTATTTCCTCATTTTGAGCGCACAACTTACACCTCAATGTCCACGCCTCTGCGTTCACGTATATCGCGAATAACCGTACCGCTTTTGCAACATTGCACTTCGTTTCTTTACAAAAATTGTAATTTAGCACTCACTCATGCGAGTTTTCTTTACATCTACGTTTGATTAACGGGCACTCAGAATGCGTTCATTTATGATTACATCGCCTTACTGTGGGAATATTTTTGCCAGTTAGGAGGTATTTTTAAATAAAAAGGAATGTTTTTTTTGAAAAATCATACAAGTAGCAATTGAGTACTTGTTGTTTTGGAATTATATCAGATCGACTGATCTTAACGCAACATATAGATGAGTTATAATCCTGCCCTTTGCAGCGTTTTTTTCGAAATTTCCCACTCCAATGTAAATTTTTCAAAAACTCTTTTCGAAGACCTCTAACATCCCTAACCGTCTATTCTTCCTTCGCTCGAATATGCCCCTTATTCCAAATAATCGCATGTTGCTGCAGCTCATTGATCTGTACCCATCAACGAAATGGAGAATCTGATTGTAAATTCGTATTTCTGATAAAGAGAGTTTTATCGAGTGGAATATAATTCAATTCAGTCTTATAATTTTAAAATGGTTTCAGGAAACTTATGAGAGTGTCGTTTGAAGGAGTAAGATTAGAGTTTTTGGAATGAGCTGAGCACCCTAAAGCCTCTTGACCATCGGTTACGTCTTCTAAATGAAATGAAAATGTGATTGTCGTCATCAACAAGGAAGTCATGAATAATAACTGAGGTTTCATTCACATCTTTCATTAAACTAATTTCAGTAGCGTTCAATACGACAACGACTTCGACGCCAACACATCCCAGTCTTTTTATCACATCAATTTTTTTCGCTGGTAATCATTTGTTCATTATACAGCTGATAAGGCGCCTTTGAAATAACGTAGCGATTCGTTGTTACGTACTGAGAATAGTTCAGTATTTGACGTTAGACTTGTTGTTTGAAGCCTTACGGCATTTTTTCAGATTTTGAGAAAGCTTATAATTTTTTCAGTGCAAAATCTGTCCGTCAGTGATGGCTATCTATTTTCACAGCACCTTTGAATTGCATCAAATCAGTAACTGTCAATGTGGTATAGGATGATGGATTTTGCCTGTGTTCGTTACTTTCTGGAGAACTGCGTAATTTTTATCATTATGGAATGCTGCTTGCTGGATGCGCAAATGATCATTAACATATCAGGGCACATAGCAGTGTAATGTTTGACAGGTAAATGAGTTTTTTGAAATTTACGTCATCAGTTTGATACTTGCTAGAGATCACCGCTATAAAAGTTCATCAACTTATCGGATAATCAGACATACCCGAAAATTTGCCGACATACAACTTTGCCATAGTTCCATTACTGCAACATCGTTCAGTAATTTTTATAGGTTTGCTGCTACTATTTGCGTTCTTAACATGCGTCGTGTGCGGCATTCTAGTGGCACGTCGAAAGAGTTCTACCACAAGGAGCTATAATAAGCGAGAAGCGAAAATGCTCGTTACTAATGCTGGAGAAAAGGGGGTCTCTACAAGCCTTTGTCCTGCGGCGCGAATGATTTTCAGTTTCATAAAGGCACTCTTTTCCTCGACAAAGACAAAAAATGGTAAGATGTTATGAACGAATAAATGTAATTTGATTGTTACTTATAAAGTCCTTTTTTCGAAACCAGATTATGAATGTTAAGTAATGTGTTCTTTATTATGAAATATGTTAACAGATCGAATTTGCTGAGATTAGTCCAGTAGTTCCTTTCGTCAGCCTAATTTTTCACATTTTGCAGCTGGTTTCAACATTCGAAGGTAATTGGCAAATACAGAAATCCAATACGAAACGTTAGTCCGAAAACTCGGCAGCGCCTGTAGAATAGCACCTTTCCAACAGAGAAAAACATTTTGCATTAACTTGAGCAAAATTTCTTAGTTTCATACTGCTTTTAAGCGACATTGAGTTCGAATTCTTATGTGCCCACTATATTACTTCACAGCATATCTCAATTTGTCCATAATTATTATCTCTATCAAAAAATTGCATGGATTTTGATCAGACCCCTTTGGTGTTTAACAAATTACGATGAGAAGTCCTTCGCTACAACAATATTACGTGTTTTATTGTAGGCAGCCGACAACTTGGGGTGGGAACAATTTGAAATCCCCATCGTGGTCGAACTTTCATTTCCCACCTCCGCCTTCTGGTATGCGTAAGTTATTTATTTAAATAAAGTTGCTCCCAGATTCTTTTTCTCTCATTATTCTGGTACATTATTTACACATATGTTATGATTACCAGTATGGTAACGAGAGTGACCATGCACACTCGAGAAGATATTCTCACTTGCGACAAGTAGCTGTTCTGAGTCTTTTACTCCCTGTGATTTCCGGCAGGACATTTTTTGCTTATTTGTTATTACCAGTCTGCTTATTAATTATAGGATATGTAAATATCAGTTACGTAGGTAGAATGTTTTCTCCTGCAGGGCGTTGATGTCGATAGCGTTGTTTTTGATCGGTGCCCTGTCTATGAGAGAGAACGAAAATATTTCAGGGCGAAAAGCTTGGGTAAGGGACTGTTTTGTCCAGCGGGCCTTTACTTTTTTTGCTGTTCCCGGCGTGCAGTCCTTGAACTTTGAAACGAAGAGGGGTTGAGCGAGTGTAAAGTTTTTCTTCAAAGCAGTCAACATTCCAGAATGCCAAGGATACACATGAAGTATTCATGTACGCTAGATCGTTAAGGTATAAAACGGTTATCTAATCGAAGTCCTTATTATTATAATTTCAGCAGATCAGTCTACCCCTTCCAAAAGTCCCATTATTTCTGCTGACTGGAACTAAGCGTTATACCTTTTCAAAAAATAACTGCAATTTCACACGGACTTTTTGCACAGATATGTATGGTGTCGATGAATCATCAGCTGAGCCCCTGCTAGGCGGCATGGCTACACCAACACGCGTCACTGCGCAATCCCCACGACGGAACCATGTGAATCGGACATGGCCGAAAAAGTATGTTTATGCAATAAATACTGAAGTGCATAAGGTCATAATGTGAAAATTGTTAAACGCCAATTAGTTATCGATGCATCACTTAACTGTCAGCATGAGTAGTGCACTTCTCCGTTCATATCTTTAACATTTCCTTCTGAAAACCTTTCTCATTGCCCTTGGCATTAATTATAGTTCAGTTACGTCAAATTCCGGACAGTTGCAGGCTGAATAATTAGTGCGCTAGTTCCACTGATTTCAGTCGTAGCTACTGCGAGAGCAGAAAAAGAATTCCCAGGTGATAATAGGTTATTGCATCACAAACTTTTTGGATTGCATTTATAAGCGATTTTAAGCAGACTCATAATGTCAACCGATGATAACACCTATGTAAGGAGAGGAAAAAAACAGATGAAAAGAAGTCAGCAAGTTATTAATTCTCATACTTTCTATGGGGATAAATTGGTCATAATTAAAAAATGCGGCGAGCATTGCACACTGCTTCATTAAATTTTTGTTAGGCTTAAATGTTCAGCAATTGTGGAATACTCCTTAATTATCTCTATTTTCGGTCAGTATGGCAGTAAAAAAGCGAAGACAATCCGTTAAATGGTATTTCCTTGAAACTAACAAATACCTGATCTATTATTAACACTTATAATAGTTTTCAGGAAATTTGTAGACGACAATCTCCATTATGCTACTTCAAATGTTGCTGAGTCAGCAAAAAGGTAAACATTTATGTATTTTATGTGTTTAATTGTTTCAGTAATATTTCAGATAAAAGTTTCTTTCTAATACCGTTAATGGCTTAAATAATGCGGTGAATATGCACAGAAACTCCTAAACTATATAAAATATACGATTTTATTAGTTTTCTGTAGTCATTTGTTGAATGCAGTCCTTAAAGAGCAGTCATTTTCCGGCCTGTTAAATTGTACTTTTTCTGTGTGGTGGTGGTTTTTGAACGAGTATTTTTCCACTATATCAAATGTTACTCATCTCTTAATCAAATTCGTTGCTCTATATAAGCATCTCTTTTTTTCAAAATCAAGGTTAAACGTGAGCAGCGCTCAATGTGGTGCACCCTGAGGGAGATGGTTGACTAAAAAATTTAGAAAAGTTCAGATAATTAGTAGCAGTCCAAAGGCAAATGTATATGAGAAAACATTAAAGATTTCGAAGACTTAAAAAAGTTAGAAAACGTAATTATTCGGAACCTGCAGTGCATTTCTTTGTGCAACCAAAAGTTCTTTATCGGTGGCCCACTTAAGCAAAAAGGGACAAATTCGAGCAATTCGAACCTCCCAAATTTCAACTTCACTCAGATGTATTTTGTAGCTGTTTTGTTAGTGAGGAGCTAATCTCGGCCATGCAAAGCCACAGATTTTATAAAAAGCGGACACATAAGGTGTTCATGCATGATTCAAACATCTTTTTTTGTTAACTTCTGCATAATGATTTGCTTCGGCAAATTTATCTTTGCACCTGTGCATCCGCATAAGTATATGCCGACTACATGTCTGTTCGATGGTCCAAAGCCGGTAAATAATGAAGCCGGGATCGCGAATTTTCGTGGGCATAATGCATAACGTACTGTAATTTCCTTTGCTAAACTTCAGCCTTATCCATCAGCTTCATAAATGACGTAGGTGTTTAAGGGTACCAAAAAATTCACTGCATTCCACGCCAGCCTAGTTTTTGTCCCAGGCTCGTCAGGTCACAGAAAAAAGTAACTTTTGTTGACTCGTTTAGATAAGCGGAGTGTAAGACACATCGCGCAAGTCTTTTTTTGAGTTTTTTTTTGAGACACATCCACTTATTCATATTTTGAGTTTTCTCATCCCGTCAACGACGTAAAAATTGCACGATCAAATTTCAAGTAGCTTGCACAGCATATTTGCAGCTATAAACCAGCGACATTAGAAAAAATCGATTCTCCATCGGTTGTGCTTGGTTTGGAACTCGGTGAAGGACGATTTACAGTCGTTAGGGTCGCGAAATTTGGAGATAAAACCGTGGCAGCGAAAATGCTCAGGGAACTCGCTCCACAGGCGAAGTAAATAATTTCTTGCTCTCAATATATGTAAACCAGCAGTTTGTTTATTTGCCCCAAGAGTCAAATTTAAGTTTGATATTGCAGTTGATCGGGTAAGCGGCTCTTTAACATTCGTAATAATAATATCCATTTATTGTTTAATATCTTTTCATAGATTCGCGTTTATTCAAGCAGATTACTTTTATGTGCCTCATTTAAACGCCCTAATCGCATCTTTAAAATAAACATATGATGTTGACAAGCCATCATCACGGTTGATTTAATACGTGGTCAGCGATAGCCAAAGTCAGCTGGTGGGCTCCTTCTTAGGATTAATTATTTGGCTTATTTAGTTGTATTCAGAATTGACTTTCAATTTCAGAAGTGCGCTAATGGACGAAGCAAAGATATTGTCACAAGTGGATCACCCAAGCGTCATCAAGGTGAGCTGCGTTCCCGTGCATTATTCCTCCTAACTTATCTTCGGTAATATCAGTTTAGATGTTCTTGAAGTACTCAGTCGCACGTCTGCATAATTACTTTCAGTGCAGTGGTTGAGAGAAACATGTGCTCGGCTGACAATATTTTCAGTTTCTAATATGTTGCAGTCATTACGTTCAAGCAAGAAAAATGATTGGTGCGGCGCATTTTCGTCTTATTTGTTATGCACCATTGCGCACATAGCACAAGAATGTGTTATATTACTTTTAAAACATTAGGGTACTCGAAAGGTCTCATTTGCACCTCGTGGTATTATTTTGTTTTCTTAGGCTAATCGGCCATATTTAGTACTTTATTGCTAAATTTTAAATTTGTTCTAGGCAGAGGCAGAAGAGGTAAATTATTGTTATCATATGAGGTCGAACTGCTGCTAAAATTTTTAGCAGAACAGTATCTTGGATTGCTTTAACGGTTCAGTCATTAATGTCTTGAGGAACTCGTGGGAAATTGTCTTGATCAGTGTGCCATCAAATGAAACGGCCTCGAAAAGCGTGCTGAGTACAGCTCTCACTGTTCATAAGTGGAGTCGTGGAAGTAATTCCTCGAGTCTCCCACCAAGTTAAGTTGTGAAAAGGCAGAGCCTAGAACACACATGTGCTATTTTGCGCTCAAGTAGCAAAGTAAGAGGATATGGCACATCGAAATTCCAGCGCTCTTCTCTTCTCTCTCCTCATACTCGCCGTTCCCTTCATTACTGTAGAATTTTATTTCCAGTTGTATGGAACGAGCGATGACCTTTCATTATATCTCGAGCTGGCATCCAATGGCAACGTTCGTCACTACCTCCGTCGGCATCCAAGCATTAAGTAAGAATTGGGAACTCTTGCCGAGTTCACGTATCATTGCTGTACTTTAAACTTTAAGTTTCTAGTTACCAACTCGTTCATTAATGAGACGCACCAAAGTTTTTTAATTTAATGCTTTAGCGTTTGACTGTCGTATATCCAATTTTTGTTGAATTTTATGATATAAGTGTTAGCATGAGCTGTTGAGAACACAATCATGAATGTGAGGATTCATAAATCAACCGATGGGGAATGGCTTTGGGGAGTTCCGTTCATTGCTTATTTTTGCTGCAACATTTCAACATTTTCGATCTATCTCAGTAAACACACCTTTTGGTTTTTCAACAAAAATGTGCTTTGAAAATGAGCTCTGAAAGTGCAAATTTTCAGCTATACGGCCGTCGTTAAAATAGCAAACGAAGTAGCATCAGGGATGAAGTATTTGGAGCAGAAGAGGATCGTGCACGGCCACCTGTCACCACAGTGCATCCTCATCAGCGCGAATCTACATGCGAAAGTCGCTTCCCCAAGAGGTCTCTTCCATCACGCTCAACTCCGATATAGTGCTCCCGAATGCATTATAGCGGTAAAATTTGCCGTTCTGTAAAATATTTTGCAGGTATTTTTCCTTTCGTAGGAAAAATATCTTTATTTTGTAGTTGTTACCCCCTGTGACGTCGCCTCAAATTGTTTAATATTTAGAATATTCCAACTTCCACTTCGTCACATTTCCTTCTCCTTCGCCTACAGTATATTTCCCAACTGGCATGAAAAGCCGACGAAAGAGTGCAAATAACACCGTTCTCGAAACGCATACATCGAATAACGTTCGTTGCTCAGTGGGTTAAACATAGCGCAGAAGGTCGTAATTATACACAGCGGTATATTCGAGACTCGGCGTTCGTGCATTTTACTTCACTCTTCCGCGTTATTTGTTCATTGTGGCACATATTTGCAGTGTTGTTATACACTGATTGAAGCTTCCAAAGTCCGTTACCGTTAATGTTGAATGGAAATATATCGCAGTTCTTTTAAGCTCTTGTTCCTACAAATATGTTCCTTCCACTTGTTTTTGCTCTGCATCTTTATTCATCATTAGGAAAATCATTCAGTCAGTAATATAAATCTAAAGTGGTCATGCTTTCATTTATAGTTGGTTATGCTCCTTCTCAAGTTGAGGAGCACTGAGAAGTCATTTGAATATAATGCAACAGGTGGTCACTTTTTGGCTATTCATTTACCCAAGTCTTTAAAGTTAGATAAACAGTTCAAAAGTGGTTACTTCAAGGCCATTTTAGTGCCAATCGAAGGGCATCGCCGCTCTGCGGTTCGCTGAAATTTTCTGCAATAGTTCGTTGACGGCAAATAAGGTTTAAGCTTTTCGGCTTCAGGTGAATGAGGCGCTTTTACCTCTCAACAGAGGACAGACTTCCATTACATGTTAATTTTATCGATCAAAATGTTCTAAACACCTGCAAATGTCCATTTTTCTTGTGCTTTATTTAATGCTAGATGGCAGTTGTTTAAAATTCAGAACGAATGGACTTGTAAAAGTGACGTTTGGTCGTTCGCGGTGAGCGTCTGGGAGATCTTCAGCAAATGTGAGCATCTTCCCTTCGAGGAAATGTCTAACAGCGAGCTTTTGGAGAATTCACGGCGCCTCTACTACGGTGAAGTAGCGGTTCGTTCTTGCAGATTCTTTTTTATGATTGGTTCTGCTGATTTTTTCTTTTACATGAAAGAGGTTAGGGAAGAGGAGGTTCAGGTAGGAGATATGCAAACATGCTTATTGGGAGAATTTGTGTAGGTTTGCTGTATTCCCCCTGTTAAAAAAATAGACTTATAGAAACAGTTAATTTTTTGTTTTTTAAATAACGCAAGGTTACGAGCAGGGTCATAATTCGACCAAAATAGCGGTCGCTATCCTAAGTTCGTGCGAAAATTGTCTACTTTTTGTTAGGAGAGGAACTTATACGTTCAACAGTCCAAGAACATTTCGATGCAGATTCATTTTACGATTTTTTGGTATATCAAATGAGTGTCCCGAAAATTCTGAACGTGCTTCACATCTTGATCGAGAAGTTCCTCCGCTCTTATCATCGGTCATGCTCCTAGCTGTACGTAATATCGAAGTTTTCATCTGTTTCGCAACAACTTTGTCAGTCTTATATTAAAATTTGTCACGCTCATACACTTTAGAAAGTACTCAGAAATTTGGAAATTCTCGAAAACATGAAAGTCCCGATGAGAATACTTCAAAAATTAGAATCATGTTTTGTGTCATTTGAACGCATTTGTTAACATATCTGTTCCGTAATTGCGATGAATTCAGTGGAAACTTGATGCGCCATGATACGTGAGTATTTGTAAAGACTGTGGAAATTGTATATTAGTTGACGTTTGAGTAACTTAATTATTAAAGAAACGAATTACCGTTGATGCTACAAAATGAAATTCTTTTGAACTGGTGGAAATGAAGAAAGCAGATGAATCAACGATTATATATATATCAATTGGGACTGAAATCTCTTAATTACATCGTTTTTAAAGCACGACAAATAAAAACGATGTATAGAATGGCGTATAATTTCAGACTTATTTGGAGTTTGATTCCTCAGTAGATGAGGAGACGGCTGATCTCCTTAGTGATTGCTGGCGAACTGCGGCTTCCGAAAGACCGACCTTTCTCGAGATTCAGTATCTGCTCTCAGTGCATAATTCGGGTCCGCGTACTATGCGCAACAATGTCACGCAGCAAAAGTTGAACTAGTTGCCAGTGCATTATGAATGCGTTTCAAAATATCGCTTATATAACTGACATCTGCAGCTTGCGGCCGTGTTAAAAGTGCGTATAGTTGGGCAAGATCTAGTGACATCAAAGTTCCAGATTCATTATAAACAGAAAGAAAATATTCTACCGTTCTTCTTTCAACTTTTTCAGTTCTCTTTAACCGATGGATCCCACAAAGTTTCGGCGTAAACGAATTTCTTTTGAAGTCGCGTCATGCGTTCAGAATTTTCACTACGTGTTCAGATGTCTGTTCATGAAATTCACTTGTACGCCTCACGTTCTTCCTATGATCGTCAGCGAGCTAAGGAGCATCACATAATTTTCGACATGTCCTTACACTGTTTCTTACCTGAAAACATCCGTATATCGCTCACTTAGGTAATATGGCAATGGGAAAATATAACTTTTTGCATACTTAGGAGCAAAAAGAGGCTTAAGGGCATCGAATTCAGAAACGAAAAAGTTATTTCCTCGCAGCGGAAAGAGCGCCACATTGTTGAAGGCAGCGAATTCATTGATCACTCTCTATGTTAGGAAATGAGATGCATTAGTCCGTTGAGGCTTTGGAGCATTTCGGCACTTCTGTGTGAAGAAACAATATTAGTCCATTCTTTCTGCAGCGTATTTATGAACCGCTGTGACGTTTTTGATATCACAGAATTTTTATTGTTGAAATGATATCATATTATAAAATAAGAATGATCTTATTTAATTGCAAACATTAGTGGATGTGAGTAAAAGCAAATTCAACGGAACGTCTCGTTTTGATACGCTCAAACATTCACCTTACATAGTCTCGTTAAGTGTGCACTAGAGCATCTTTCCTCAATCGAATCTTTCGTGTTCACCTTCGCGGGAAAGCATTCTCATCTCTTTCGCTTCCTCGTCGACGGCCTCACTTTGCCAGCTCTTCAACAGATGCCCTTTTTTCTTCCCACCTCACACCCTGCCTTGCTAGGATCCCTTGCCGCTGTTAGACAAAAATGAAAATCATGCTATCTCAATGCATCAAGACTCATAATTTTGTGTGCAATTGACTCAAAGTAAGGGTAGATATACTAATCGCTCGCAACTCTCTGAAACGGCTCAATGTTCTCTTATTTGTTTGTACATTTTCGCCAATGAGTGGTCGTTTGTATTTGCCATAAAATTTGATAATTTTGCGAGATTGTATGTTCATTCAAAGCGCCTTCTTTGCCTTCATTCTGATTGTAACATAATAAGTATTTTATGTGCAGTTGATCGAATTGAATGAATGTACTCAATAAAATGTCTTTGTGTCCTTGTTACCATAATTTAGATGTGTAACAGTGGTGTTACTCATCAAAACAGCAAACTAAAGTGTTTCTTGTAAAGGAAAATATTAAACAATGACGAATAACTCGAGAAAGCTTTTAACTTGCAGTCATGCAAATCTTTTACCTAAACTGCTTCAGGGTTTACATCATAGAATTATAGGAGATGTTTTGTCCCCAAAAGTACATCGTTGCCACTAATGTGTTAGAGGTCTTCCGAAAAGATCTTTTAAAAATGTCGGCACGTTGTCTTCAACGAGAAAAAAACTAGCTTAAAGGAATTAATCTTAGCGCAGTCGAAGTGAGGGCTGTTTTACAGTGCCAGAGTTGGCTTCGTTTTTATATCCGTTGAAGCGACTCTATGATGTGTCATTGGCGAAAACTTTCTAACTTCCGTTTTTGCATTGTTTCACGACAGTTACTTCAAACACTTAGTTTCTTAGGTTGAGCGTGGAAAGTGTATCCCCTTGCCATCTATACACATCTCCGCACGCTTTTTGGGTTTGGCTAAACATATCAAAAAATCTAAAGCAGAAATGCGGATGCACGAAAGCGTTTATTTGGTTTCGTAATGAATCAAACGTGAATCTCTGCAATAATTTGCCCCTGTAATTAATCGGTCAACGATTAATTATATCGCGTGGATGAATCGCTCAAAATGTCAGTTCGTTTGAGGCAGGATGAGAAACTGGCACTTGGACCTTGAATGTACCTACGAATTCCCTGTTTTTGCTGTGATGAATGGAGGAGGAAAAAAAGATGAAAGGAAGAGATGCGAGCATATTAGAATATGAAGAACATCACACACAGCCACACCATGCACGTGACATTTTGTAACTCCGAACTCAGCACGTTGTCCTGCTGTTTCTATCGGGCAGTGGACCGCTGTTATTTGCAAAAATCTCGTTTCGCCCTAATCCTTCGTTTCAACAAAGCCTCGCCCCCAGTCTCTCTAGAAATTTTGATATTTTGCTATTTCAGCTGGGATAATTTTTGTTAACGCATTCCATATTAACGCAAGTCATGTAGTTTTATTTCCTAGCTTCTTTCAATTTTTACTACAGTCTTAATAACGTAAAGTAGCAAGTAAAGGTTACTGTTTGGATGAGGAGTGTGTTGCATTTTTTCAGGGTGTTCTCAACAACTGCTAAGTCTCAAAGAACAGCACAATGAGCAGCACTTTGTTGTGCTATCATTTTGACAAAAGGCATCAATTTTTCATAGTTTCCATTGATTTAATAGACAATAGAGATTGAGTACTTTTGCGCATCGAATCTTCACTCATCGCCAGAAAACACAGAAAATGAGATAAACGGCTTGAATGGAATAAATTTCGAGCTGTTGGTCCCATTTCGGAGGAACTAAACTACCCAATAATCAGTAGAACTAAATTCCAATGTTTATTATGTCCGAATCACTCAATTACATAATGGCCTATTGTATGGTGCTGGTAAAAGGCAGAAAACAGATATCATCGTTTACGCTTATAACAAAGGGAAAAGAAGTCAAAAGCAACGAATCAATATCAGAATCAATCGAGGTAGAAATAATTCACTAAGAGGGCAATTTAGGAACTGTAGGAGCAGTAGAAATAGCAATAAGAAGTGCGACAACCGTAATCGAGAAGAAACGCTTGGATGGCCTCAGTCATCAAACATCAGTAAGGATGACTGGCGTGCCGAAAGCAGTTTCAGCACCAGTTTAAGACTTGGATTCTAAAAAGGTTAGCTGGACATGAAGGTAAGACGGATTAACCCATAACGGGTGTAGTTTGTCTCAACAATCCTGTGCGCTTATTAAAGCATTAATGTGAATGCGTGTCGTTTTGCGGAAAACGTGCAGTGGTATTTCTGATAAACAGAAGCATTTCCACTGCCAATACTTCAACGCTAAGAACGTGACAATTTCGTTCGACTAAATGATTCAGCTTCAACGGCAAATGATCAGCTGCGCAAGCTGAGTCATCACATCATTTGTAACTCGTTTCATTTTTAGATGACTGTAGAAGAATTTATCATGAAGAATTTATCGTGAAAGAAGAATTTACCCTCAACGTTCTATCCGTAAAGTCATGTTCTTGGACAAGTGTGTGAACTCTGTTATCAGAAGTGGCGCCAAGAGTTCCTTGCAGAGAAACTCTGTGCTTTTAGATGAAAAATTTCTCTATAGAACCACCAGCATAGTTTAATTAGTGTTACAGTGTTGGAGGCACTAGTTCCAAAAAGTGAACTCATTGTTCTTATGTGAGGTAAGAAGCGGGTGTAAGTGTCATACTGCATAATGTGAGCAACAGTGATATAAGTATCATTGGATCAATTCATTTACTCTAACATGCCATTAAAATATCGGTGCTAATTGCATTCTCGCTTGGGATTTCACAAACTGAAATTGTCTCTGTTTTATGCATTAGTGCAGTCGTAATAATAACTGAGCATATGAAACTTCCAATTTAATAACAAACTTTGTGCCCTAAAAACGACGAAAGCCGATAGCACCAGAGATGTTGATCATTAGCAGAGTATGAAAGGAATGGAAATTAGATTTTTTTCCGATGAAGAAATAAATACAAGCACGTGTCTTTTAGGGCCTTGATGCTCTCTACTTTGAAAAAGAAGAATTTCACATCTAGTTGATGACTTCTTACTATACGATAGTATCAGCAGTTCAATAATTTTGTACGAAGTAGCCGTCGTAAATTGAATAAAATAAGAAAGAAAAGGTGGTAACAGCCTCAGATTATGATCACAGAAGAGTTCAATGCAGTGTTCCAACTTAGTTTGCATCGCGGTACCAATCAAATCTCCTCTACTGTATTTAACACATCGTTACTCATGTTAGTCACTTCTCCGAACTGAATATAAAATTGAAAACGGGTCTTTGGAAATTTTTCTTCTAAACTTCCTCGATCAATCACAAATCTTTCTCTGCCTTTTTAATAAATGAGTTGCCTTCCCGGAACGTGGTCGAAAAATTTCCATTTCCTCAAGAAAAAATTGTGCTGCTGTAGCTAACTGACAATGTTTCCATATAGATTTCTTTACCTTCACATCCGTTATGGTATTATATTTCAGATACACAGTTGACTTTAACGCACGTAATCGTGCTATTGTTTATGCTAATTTATACAATTTAGTGTCCAAACACTCCCTGATGTCTCGTTTCTCGCGACATTCACCGAGTGTCACTGTTAGTGCTTAGGAATGCAGCAATGTAAAGAAATTCGAACTGAAACTCAGTAATTGCAACTGAAAGAAAATATCTGAAACCGAACCTGATATAACTGAGACGACTGTCTTTTAATCAGCAAATTCAGATGACGAAACAAAAAACTGTGATGACACATCGTCGTCTGCAATTCATAGTGCTGTCTTGAATTGATATGCAGGTAAGTGTTGTTGTCGTTAATGACGTCTGTGGAATGCTTGCAACAATTTCTTGACGTAAGCAAAAGATGATGAATAGCGTACTTCTTGCATTCTGAAGATATCACGGTGCATTCGACGTGCTTCTGTCACATAGAGTTCTGTGGACTCTTTTCTGAATCTCCAACAATCTTAACATAAAATGTTTTGCTTTCACATCTTAGGCTGCAAGACGGTAGCATAGGCAGAAACACAAATCTACATATGCATGTCAATATCACGTGATGTATGATGTATTTGCTTTCTTCACTTGAGCGTGAATCAGTGATAGACGAATTATGAAAACGGAGTAAAAATTAAAAGTGGCATGCTATTTAGGTGCATTGAGAACACATACGACATTCACTGAAACAATCTAGGAAACATCTCATCCGAGCGCACCTTACCTGTTTTGATGTGCTCAGAAAAGAGTTAGCGAGGCACATTGTTCATAGGCAGCCATACAGATGCGTCACGCAGGCATGCATGGGCAAAGGGAACTTACAAATCGACAGGGTTTGCGGCAGCAGAGAGGCCTGAAGGAATTTGAATAATCAGCAGCAATTTAGTGAATGCATATCAGTGAAATTCCACTCCGAATATTTGCGTTTTTGACTGGAAGCTTTGATCAGGTATATCGAGAAGGCCCATTACCAACTTTCCATTTCGAATTGCAGATTTGTTGACTATAATGAATGAAAAACAGCAATGAACTTGTTGCTAAATATAACTGCTCATCTGAGTCAATAAAAACCCTCGGAAGAAAAGTAATCTTACAGCACTGGTAGATGAAGCATGGGCCATGAAGTTGATTGGATTTACAGCTATAATGTCGAAGAAATTTCTGAGACGAGTGATGTGGTATTACACTAATGCGAAAGGCACTGCCAAGAAAATCCGAATGACAAATTGTAATGCAGATGCAATAAAATATGGTGACTGCATTACGTGGAAGGAATTTGGTGTTACCAAAGTGCTAAATTTAAGCAAACAGGCAAGAAAAGCCTCTACTTCATACAATATTTAAGTTGCTCCCATCATTGTGCGTACATGGGATAACTTTCAGGGACAGTAATCGAACGCTTAAAAGCCCCCTAATGATAGTGAAATCATTGTGGCAAAAAGACTGTTGCACTCTCTAGTTTGGATCTCATTCGGACATTAATGTTGCATGAGTCATCATTTTGACTGCTGAGACAAAGCAATGAATGAAATATGACAAGCAACAAACAAGGAGCACACCCGCTCCTGCACATGAAAATTCAACTGAAAAATAAGTGCTGAATAAGATATGTCTAATGAATTGTTCATCACTGCAAACGGAATGTATTTTTCTTCCACGGTGTTTTCCAACTCTCTAGCAGTAACCTTCTTACACATCAGGAAAAGCACACCTTTCAAATCCCGCAAGGTTTAACAACAGATGAAAGCTTGACCTGCACAATAAGCAGAATCTGCTTTTAATTTCACGAAGTTCTTTCAGACTGTGGTCATTATTTCGTCTCCTCCTAGGCTCCAGCATGAAGCGGACGACCTTCAACACGTTTCTCTCATCTTTTTATACTGGAGGGATAAATCTTCTACGTAAAAAGTTGCTTTTCGTGCAACATCAAAGTGTCAGCACAAAATGTGGTGAATAAGGAAGCTTTTTCGTCTATGCCATTAGATGCTTTGAGGAGAAAAACATGAAGAACTGCTAGTTTCAACATGGGGCATTTCTCAAAATAAGAAGATGCTTTATACTAAGTAGAAAAGCATGTTAGGAAGATAGTTGTCACAGCACCTGCTCTTCAAACCTCCAACGATCAAAAGACCGGTTGCTGCAATCGTCAAGGATTGGAAAATTTGTTCTCTACTAATTTAATAAAAAATTCGATTGCGGGTATCATCATCTCACTGCCCGATCACCTGTAGATTAAGATTCATCTATAAATTTTACTTCTACTCGTTTAGGTGCCATCAAATTCCTTAAACAGCACTCAGCAGCAAAAAAATTTAACAGATAAACGCATCCTGAAGATACAGATTACAGTACCTGCAAAATAAAACTTCCTTTCGCTGTTTTAATTTCCTTGTCTATAGAGACAGTTGGGTACACCTTAGTGCATCTGCATGAACATGACATCGTGAAAATTCGCCCTCCAGACGGTGGGTAAGACGAGCTGTAACGCGATGTCAACTTTCCGTCGCTGGTAATAAAAAACCGCAATGGGATGAATGGTGATGAAATTCCGACCTTTCGTTAAGTTTCGAGTACGATAAGTGAAGCGAGCTGACAGCTAAAGGTAAAAGGAAATCACGCGTCGAGAAAATGCAATGGGTTGGTGAATAAAGATTGGCTAATCTTCTTTTGGTGATAAAGTAGTACAACGTCTCTATCAATCAGTGACCGTACAATTCATATAATTCAATTACTGAACATGATTCTTTTAAGAAACTTTAATGCTTTATATAGGTAGTCGAAGATACTGCAAAAACTGCAGTTTTTCGAGTTTTTATAGCGAGGGTTTCCTTTTTAAGGTTGGCAAAGAGTTTAATAAAGATTTTTCTCCACGTGAGGCATTCCAGTATTTCATTGTTTCACCAAACTCTCCACTCTTCGTATTTTCCGCATTTGTGTGTCATATATTCTTCAGAAGCAAACATTCACTCACACTGCTGGAAAACTGTACCTCCAGGCTGTTGCAAGCAAGAAAAAATATTCCAACCATTTCTCTTTTTACCTGAAAAGATGCAGTCCTAGGGAGCAATTTGCTGCAGACAATGTAAATGAGGAATACCAAAGGCTATCGTTGCACCGTTACCTGTTACCTTCACGAATAAGGCCTAGAATGAACACGTCATCGAACAAAAAGATTATTTCAGCAAAATTGTGGTCAATTTTGAGCGATTATTATCGGTGTTACACTAAGATAATCTAACCTGTCATTTAATAGTTGCCCTTGGTACCACCTTCTTTTTGCAAAAGGAAACTTTATTCCTCCCTTCCATCTTGCTCCTCTCCCCTTAGATCCTTCTTCCATCCACTCCCTCTTGCTCCTCTTTCCTTCTCCTTATTGGAAACATAAAGGCAGTTGCAATTTGCTTTCACGGAGATTTGTGATAATGCTTCCTCTGCGCCTACATACCTTTGTATTTTTCGGTCTTTCGTTCATACGGCTGCATCTCAGCAATCACTGAAAGTGACAGGTTTTACGAACTTTCATGTTGAACCATGTGTTTCGAAAGTGCCTATAAATTTAAATGCATCGTCAAACCTATTTGCGTTTTAGAAAACGTGGTAAGCCTTAATTATTGGAGCGCTGGAAACTGAAGCGTCTGTGTACGATTTGTGCTGGCCAAAATGTGATGTATGATTCCGGATATGTTTATTTATTTGTCGACAGTCCACGCAATTAGTTCATCTGGTCAGCCTAATACAAGCTGATCCGCAGCATTGTTCAACTTACACAAAACCTAAGCATTTTGCTCAAATTCTGTTGCACTTTAAGCGTTTTTTAAACTTTGACTTAAAAAACACAGATTTTCATTACGTGTGTGAAAGAGAGCAATGAAACACTGACGAAAATCGAGAACCAAGTTAATCGTTCTCGCTAACGTTACCTTAATTCCGTGTATCTGCAGTTACGAAAGAACCTAGAGCACGATGACATCTACAGTCCATCATCAGAAAAAATAAATCTGAGGAATTTCATATAGTACATGAGTGCGGTATATTTCAATGGCAGTGTTGTACCGTGGTCACTGAATAGTAAAGCAGGTATGGGAAAACTGCAATTTCAATGATCTTCTCTACAATGTTTGTAGGTTTTCATTTACTTTATCAATTTTCTTACGGAAAAGTACGTCAAAATCTGAGAGAACCTTTTTTTAGTGGCCAGCGATGGCGAAGATGGAAGGTCAAGCAAGCATCCCCTTGGCTTATTGGACTTTCTAAGTGCATCGTTCTAGGGATCGTGAATAGAAGAATCACCAACGCAAATGGTTCCCCAAAGTTTTCTAACAACCGCTTAGTTTAAACACACCGGACATATCCACTCAAGCTCCTCAGATATAGTGGTCCGCAAAACACCGAACTGACCATCATCAGTCACAAGTGTCTAATAGTATGCGTTTCTGTGTATGTGCACGGGACATATTTACAAGGCGAACAAATCGTGAATAACGAAGCGGGCAAGCAAACTCTTCATAAAACCACTGCAGGTGTAACGTTATGCGTTTGTTGCAGTTACATATTTGATACTAGATGAAGCAAAACTCTGTTCCTACCAAGCGGAATCGCCATATATTTCAATTCATTTTGAAGATCTAGTTAAAGTTTTCTGATGCACACCATCAAGAACTCTTGGTTGATGTGATCGTTGATTTGCTGCAGAGTTAAAATGAGGAGGAGGCAAATTCATAGGCACTGTCGCACGTCGTCCTCATATCCTCGTAGTTCGCGTGTGATATAGCGAAGAGAGCTTTACACATTGAATTCGTAAATTGTGTTCTTACCTCAGAAGTGACGTTGAAACAAAAGCACTCTTAGGCCGTGAAGTAAAGACGATGGCGACGCATCACCTCATTATGCGCCCTTGAAGATAAATTTAGTCAAAAGGAGACAAAAACAGAAGCTGCAATAACTGGTGAATCGTCTACAAATTAGACGACCGCAAAGTGCAGTTTCCTCAGTCATGTGGGTCTTCGTCATGAATGAGTGCAGCGAAATTCGAAGTAACCTGCTGAAGCAATCTACGAGCGTTGGCAGAGGTTTCGCAGCTCCTGGCGATTGCCGTCAAGCTGTTCTTGCACCGTTAGGAAACGTCAGCGAACAATGCGCGGTGCGTCACGTTACCATGCAAAACGCATATGTCGGGTTCTTTCTGTATGCACGCACACTAGTCGCTGCTATACAGCGAACAACAATCGGCGTGAGCAGACAATGACTACGCTGCGTGATGTTCACGTGGGAAGCGAGCGTGCTGGTCGCGCGGCGCTCCTATGCGTTATCTGTCGCTTTGGTATTTTTAAGCAGCTGCCTACTGACGACAAAGACGTGGAACAGACGGATTACAAAGTGGTCGATGTCGAGAGTAGAGCGTGACAATGAGTTTTTATGGGAGAACATACAAATTTGAGAGGGCTGTTGGTTAGCGAACGAAAAACACGATGCGTACGTGTGGAGGGCACAGAACAATATGCGGTATTTGACGTACGTTGCGTGCGTGCAGAGGGCCGCTTGGGTGTTTTGCCTCTCGAGCCAGCAGCGGCCGTCACGAATCGTTGGACACGTGAGCACAGCAGCTGGGAGATGTCGGTGGCTGACTCGGATGAGGTCCGTAGCGCTACACCTCCTGAAGATCTGAATGTACCAATTCTCGAGGTAAGTAGAGAATACGCGGCACTCATCTCAGCTGTTCATTTATTCTGTTGCCGAGTTAAGAAATGTCTTCATGTTATCTCTATGCAGGTTTGCCTGAGGTCCTTTTGCTCCGTCGTCTGTGATGTGTCCCTGCAAGTCCATTGTACTTTTTTGATTGCTACGCGCCATGTGTGCCTGTTCCCACCATCTTATATATATGATTTATATTCTCATTTTGCTTTTGCGCGTATATAAAGGGGATGAAAATTTGCTCGCCGCCTAACCGTAGATGCTTTGAAAAACCTTAAAACTTCACTTTTCGCCTCATTGGATTGTCTTTCATTCGCTGAGTTCCTCTGCACTAACTGTTCGCTTGAATTGGTGGCACTTTTCAAGGGATATACGCGAGCAAGATTTAATCCACTATACAGCTTGCACCCCCTCTGACCAACTTCATTCGGATGAGGACGATGGAGAAGAGCGGTTGCACCGACAATTTATTCAACCTCCGCTTTGTTCTTTTACACTGGCAGTTGTTTCTTTGGTTACTCCTACATCTTGATAACAGTGAAGAAATCCACATACTCAGTTTATTTCTTTCCCTATGCTTTCTAATTTTTAGTGCAAAGATGAAAAGCTTATTCTCTTTGAAGCTGAATCCGCTTCGCTGATGTATCAACTTCCTCGTTTACGCTTCCTTCTTCGATAATTCTTTCCTCATATTTCGAAACAAACAGTATTTGATAGGATCTGTGTAGGCAAGTAGAGGATGGATTATTCAATTACTTGAAGTGTCATTTCCAATTATTAGGTTGCCGAAATCACGAATCATATGTGAATGCACTCGTAAAGGAGACCCGATTTTTTGCATGAAAGAACTTTCGCATAGGCAGGAGAACACATGAAGAAACTTTCATGGGTAGATCGCACTATCGCCGGTGCTTGTGCCTTTGCAATATACGCACCCTAACTTATCATATATCTTTATTATTATTCCGTCCAACGCATTTTTGAAATATATGGCACTTGTAAGGTTGACTCGAAAATTCGCAGATTATAACGCATTGAACGGGTTATTACACAAAAAATTCAGCTTTGTAATTTCTTTGTCCAGAAGAGTCAAATGTAAAAAAATCATGGATAGCTTCTTATTGGTATTGATTGATTTGAATGGACACGTTTAGTGACGGCTTTTATGCATACCTTTAATACTGAGACAATTTTGTACTATTATTGCACTGAAGGCTCGTTGATGCAGCCTTGCTTTGAGTAATGAATCCCTGCAGATCCCTAAAAGGTTTTGCATGCGTACATATTCGAACGCTCTTCCTTCTCTTTCGCAGCTTAAAAGCCTTGTTTACATTGAGTGACCACCGGCATCTACGTGACCATTAGTATGTGTTACGTCCTCACCCTTCCGCTTCACCCAACCCCATCTCTCTTCGTCGTATCATCTAAACAGCGCTGATATCTTCAGTCCGAAAAAGTAAATCTTCTTCAGCGAATATTTGCTAAGGTGGAAGCCAAAAACTCACTGATAATGGAAATAAGGGGGAGGTGATTAGATAGGGTTGCGATGCATAAGAAGAAAAACGTCCATTTAACGGGTAGGTTGGCAGAGAATTTGGTGGAAAATTGTTGCTATATTCTCGCTCTTTCGAGTAACCGGTTTTCAAATTTGCCAACAAATAAAACATTTGCAATGTTGCAGTCATTTGTTGACGATCAACCGCTTTCGGAAATCTAGGAGGTCATTTTGCAAGCTGACGTCTTGTAGATCGCATTATTGCAACGTACATCGTCATTGCGGTTCTCGAAGAATTTGAAGTTGGGAGTCTCCAAAGTAGACCTAGGAGACTAAGTGGAGACAAATTTTCGGCCTCATCGGTTAATACTCTAAAGAGCCAGCCAGCCATCTATGCTAAAGGTTGCAAAATTGCAGAAATTTGCATGCCTTTTGCAGCCCTTATCCCATTCTACTTTGCAAGTGGAAGTTTCCCTCCGTGGCCGAAGGAGGGATATATTTACGAAGTTATTGACACTGTAATAACTTTCATGCTTCGAGGGCATTTTGAATTCTCTGGCTCGCATATTCTATTATTTGCTGATTGTTTTCAGTGGTTGGTGAAATGATAAGTGCAACTGCAAACCGCAGACCTTGTCGTCCATTCCGTTGTTTTTTCACCGATTGCTGTTAAGTTTTCTTTTTTGAAACTGCGGACAGACATCAGTATATGTACGCTGAATTGCATGCACATGTTTATGCGATTAAATTGTTTCGGCATGTAAAATTTCCCTTTATGTCTTCTCTTCGCACAACTATGCAAGTGAAAAGGAGAAGTTGTAAGTGTGAACTTCAGTTGCAAATATAACTAGGGTACATTCGAGGAAAATTGCTATATGTGGACAAAGAGGAAAATTGCTATGGACAAAGAAATCTGTTGATTTAAGGACACTTTTAATTGCCCCGCACATCTCGCTGAAGTGGCTGAATATTTCAGAAAATAAACTGCTGGGTGGTTCTTTTATTGTTTATTCATTACTTCTGTCCAAGTTGTTCGATCGGAGTCCCGCAAATATGTAGGCGTGTGATATCTCCGTATACTGCTTGCTCAACTAGCATACTGGTTTCTCGTGCAAAAAGCTTTTTTTTAAATGTGGCATCACACATAAACGTTTTCCATCGCTGCTGCTTCAATGTAGTATGCTATAAAATTATACTAAGAGAATTTATAAAGCGCTTGATGGATTTTCGCAAATTCACAGCAGTGCATCCCG
The DNA here is from genome assembly GCA_037576465.1 of Parascaris univalens. Classification (NCBI taxonomy): domain Eukaryota; kingdom Metazoa; phylum Nematoda; class Chromadorea; order Rhabditida; family Ascarididae; genus Parascaris; species Parascaris univalens. The sequence goes on from CM075173.1 coordinate 160,032,821, forward strand.
GCCTTGCTTTCATTTTCCCTCAAAGCTTAGCGTCGATATGTGCGTTGCTTTGCATTTTTTCCTCTGCTTACAAGTGTTCTGTCTAGATTTCCGTTCCGGCCTGCCTTTTTAATTCTCTTCGTCATTTATTCAGCAAATGTGACGCCGCTTCCCACGCATCTGTCGGACCTGAAATGCTCTCTATGATAGTGAATTATTGTTATGTAAAAAATTGCCGTTCCCTTGAGTTTGTCACACATTATCACCACAAATCCTTTGGCAGTTGCTCTTGTTCGTTTGTTTACGGCGACTTTCAGTAGTCAAATATTAGGAATGATCGAGTACTTTGAGGTTTCTTTCCAGCTTTAGTTTTCAGTAACTCACTTGCTGGAACCAATAAATCTTGATTTCTTTACACTCTGACGGCAGTTACAATAAAGTAGAAAGAGTTTCGGGTTTCCGCTAGTCTTTTTACTTTCTTTTCGAACGCAACGATGGGAATATTGCTTTAAACGATTAAAATTATGTAAACGATATTTTAGTATTCCTAATTGCTGAAACTTATTCATTCTAAAGGTCCAGAGAGTATGAATTTAGATAAATTTCGAATTAACGCAGTGATTTTAAGTTTGACGATGTGGTTTCTTCGCAGATGACGCCAGTGCTCGTGTATTGCATGAGAGGTTATGCGCTGGAATATCTTGCATTGAATGAATGCACTATTGCGGACTGGATTCTTCCTTATACGATTAATCGGTAAATTAAGGTATACGGAGTACCCAATTGTCGCAAAAAGAAGATTAACCTCGACTTGTACTGCCTACAAGTCAGGCGAAGGGCAACAACGGAATGAGGAGCGCTTTGTTCTCGAGGGAAATAGATGCTGCGTCGTTCAAAGTGGTGCACTTAATTGTCGTTGTTGCACGCTTTTTCCGGTGTTGCTGATCAGGATTCTATCACTATCGTCCCTGAAGCCCTGTGCGCTCAGCCAGGAGTCGGTAGATACGCATTGAGAGTACCATCGGCAAACGCAGCGGAACTCCGAGAACAGTTTTGTTTCATCACTCCAAGAGTTTGCTTGATAGTTATGTTTATCGCTTCAAGAATAATACTGTGCTGAAAGTAGAAAATAAAATGCATCGCTGCTGAATATTCCATAAGCAGTGCAGTGATAGGCAACATTCTGTGTAAAAAGGTGTTGACATTTTAGGAGAATGACAGAACCTATTGTATTTTTCATGGAAAGCAGTACTGGGTGTTCTCAGTTTTGTCACAGGCATAACTAGAAATAGTGGTGGGGAAAATGATGTGAGGAAATGGAGTGGGGAAGCGTGAAATTCCGCCGAAAAGTCTGAAAAGTTTCTTCACGTGCATTCGCATTAAGTTCTAAGAGCAGATGGTTGGCTCGGTAACTTCGCCAGCTTCCAGTGATTTATCGCAAAAAAGCGCGATCTCTCGACGCATGTCGGAATACTCGGAAGTTGTGGTGCAATTTCTTTCGAAGAAATCCTTCTCCGGATAAATTTTGAGTCAAATTTTTCTTTACCAAGTGTTGAATACAAAATAGTGGCTTTGTGTGCATCCACTTTACATCGGCACGTACTCAGCGCTCTCTCTCTGTCTCTTCTTTCCTCTCTTTCTTCCCTTGTTTCTGTAGAATTTCGATCATTTTATATTCGAAGCATTGTGTTCTTTTTGTTCGCAGTTACGAAAGCGAAATTGTTCATTGCATATTATTGTTGCCTTACGGTTTCAGCACGCTTTCCTATCGTCAGTATATACATAAAAACTCCGCGATTTGCCTATTCGTCCATTACGGTGTTTGGCTGTTTTAACAGCATTTATTATCAAATATACATGCCTCTTATACTGTCTTTTATCAGGTCTAACGTCATGTGTGGATTGTGCTGCTTTGCTGCCTACACACTTTGTTTTTATTCTTTATTGTTCTTATAGGTGACATATTCTTTTTGATAATTATTTGCATTTTTTAGAATTCATTCTTAATTTGCAAATATGAAAATACCTGAAATGAACAAACTAATTTTTGAGGACAATCAATCGCTAAATGATCATTGCAGGTGAAATGTGGACAATTAGTGGCACGTTTGCATATGGAAAAATTCGTCTGTCCTGGTATACATCAGCCCTGTATCGAACTCGACGGCTAGTTTACTTTTTATCCCGATGTATATTTCAGCATTCTCTTTTCTACCCACTTCCCAATCACCTCCTCTGCATATATGGATGGTCCTTGTTTCGCTCTTCGAAAGTCTTCGTTTCGTGTTTGCCATCAACGCACGTGGATTACCTATTGCTTGCGCAGTGAACTGCCTAATCGAATCTCCATCCGATCTCACACTTCACTACATGATCCCAACGCATTTCTGAACCACGTTTTCGTAAGAGCACTGTAATCTTTTGTTAAAACTTGAAGAGTGTGGACGGATCAACAGTTGCGCATTTCAAAGGCATATTTGGAAGTGCGTGTTATTTTGATGTAAGTTGTTAAATTTACAAGTATCCTACGTAGTCCAACATGCTTCTCTATATTTCAGTTTATCGATCTTTGAATCGAAAAATTGCTCAACCACTTCGTGCCATTCTACGTGAAATTGAACAAATGCTCCTAGTTATCGCTTATTGAAAATGGTTGTGTAGATGGGAATCTGGTATATTTTTGCTATTGCCATTCTTAATATTTTAAGGTGAGCTGATTAGTCCCAAGGAATTCACAATAAGGGCGAATAAGGATAAGCAGAAAGATTGGAAAGGAAGTATTCGGATCGGGAAATCCAATATGAGGTTCGTTTCGTTGAAGTATTCTCGTAATGTTTCCCCGGCAGTATGGTTGTCGAACTTCGTTGTAATATTTATTGCACCCCAATGAAACATCCTCATTTACCACTAAAAGTTAAACATGTTTTTCGTTTATCTTCCATTCGCTTCACCGTTCATTTTGAGCGGCATGAATTCTCTTTCACCTCAGATGGTTAGGTGCGTTACAGCAACATTTTGCTCAAAGCGGAGATCAAGCTGCTAAGCAACAGTTGCGTCTTGGTTTCTTTGTGGTCCTTGCCACATTATTCGTCTTTCATATTTCAGTTTGCTTTCTAAATTTTCTGGGCGTTTTATGCATTAAGACCTTATTTATTCTACACTTTCCAAACAATTATGTGGACATTTATCAAATAGTTTCATTGCACGCTGTCAACGTTTCTAGTGGAAGAGGTTGTGAGCATGCTTGTCGAGATGGCGGTGCTGTGGTAAGCACGCAATTACAGCTAACAACGTTTGGCGGTGATAGATGGTGACGTAAGTCCCTAGTTGTTAATTGTGTGCTTGCGTGTCCCATTACGATTGCTTGCGTGACTTGTGTTCATCGCCACAAGTCCACGTTCCATTCGATGCCTGCTGCACAACTTAGTGTTGATTACATGAAAAGGCGTGCGAGGGCTCGCACTATTCCATCCCCAGTATTTCATTGCGGACAGGGTTGCAGTACTTTATAATGTTGCCGCTGCTTTTAAAAATATTTGCATTCACGTGCTGAAGGTCTCATGGTGGCGCACACTGAATATTCAAGTTAATGCGGATGCAAATTTAATTGGCACTTACTTAAACGTTTGATGCGATTGGTCGAGTATGCCGAGTTCTCCATTCCATCAAACCAAATTCAAGGCGCAAATTTTTGTTTTGGAAATTTCAAAGTGATATCGCCCTATAAAAGTCTAAAGGTGATTGCAGTGGTGAAATTCAAGCAAGTCAAAACTTAGAAATAAGTTAGCCGACTGAAGAAAACAACAGTGAAAAATAAATTCTTATCATTCAGGCCATCTTAATACTGATCAATAAAATGATTTTATCGCCGCATTTTATAGCCTACTTTGTGGTATACTGACTGAACAACCGTGACTTCAGCAATCTGCGACTTTTAAATCTGAGGGAACTGTTATTAGGCTCAATTCCTGTACTATATCTTTGACCTGTTTGAGGGTACTGTATTCTTCTTCGCTATCTTTCGCCTAATTGGTTGTTCGAGCATTTTTGTCTCATCAAAGGAGCAACTTGAGGGGGAGCATCGCTTTGCTGCTGCAGATGTGTGGATCAGCCGTCTAGTTTCCATGGGCATGCGATCAGTGTTGAGATGGGGATGAGAGCATTTTCTGAGTTTGTGGCCTATTTTTTTGCACTTTAGCAGATTTGCGCTATTAGGCCTGTTATGGACTCATCCGGTTTGTTTAGGTGTATTCAGTAGCTCCAACTTGCAAGTAACTAAAGTTTAAGTCGTGAAATTTTTTGCTGAGACGTGCTCAATATGATCTTCTGTGCTAAACTAAATTTGAGCTTGGTTTATGGAGTGCGAAGTGGTTAGTAGACACTTGAAAATGCCTACAGATGCGGTTGCATTTACATCAGTCGTATCGCAATCAAAAGAGAAGCATGCCGCAAAAGCTCGTGCAATGTATTTATGACAGTGGTGGGTATCAGTACGGCTGCAATGCTGAATAATATAAATAATAAAATGATAACGAGTTCAAGTTTCAAGCGAATCGAGAGCATCACTTCTGCAAACTCACATTAGAAGAGCTGCGTCGCTCTAAAGATATTACCCAACGTCTGCGAAAAGCGAATCGAATGGTTGCAAATGTCCGCAAAGTTGAAACTGAAGGAATAGCAAACAGATGCGGACAGCACACATATGCGCCGTGACACCGGCGCAGTGCGTTTTTTAGATGCTAATTTTACGCTTTGCGTAGAGAAATTTGTTTTAACAAATGAAGGAAAAGGAGTCTGTGGCAAATGGTTTATGAGAAGAAGGGGTTATTTGCATTATAGTTACATGATTGCGCATATTTTTTTTGTTAGCGATCGCTGAAATTCAAAATTCACAGATCTAATGAGCTGGATATGAAAACGCTAACATCACTAGCACGCTTTTTCACGTATGCGCATTTGTTATCATCGCTTGAGTTTGTTTTTTGCTTTTTAGGCAATCTAAACAGATTTTTTGCCATTTATTTCTGCGAAATGTTGCTTTCACCCTTCTTCTGTATTGTTCGCAAAGCATATCAGCTACTAAATCGTTCTCTCTGCAAATGTACAGCTCTTTACTGTAGCTAATTCTAAAAACTATAATTCACTTAGCTACAGCATATCTATCAAGTTGTGTCGTCTTTTTCGAAAGGCTTGTTGACATTCACGGAGGAACAGTCATTGCATATCTCTCAGAGAATAGTTTGCATGTGAAAATTCACCTCCTTATATCTGCATTCTCGAATGGCAACTAGACAAATAAGCGAGAACAGCTATCGGAAATTTTAGAATTCGATATTCCATTTTTTCAACCATTTCAACCATCTTGGGAAGGCTGCAAACAATCCAGCCACTATAATTACCCATCATTGACATGAATGCGCTCAATAATCACGTTTTCAAACTTTGAAAAATTATTTTACATGCATCGGTGATGCTGAGCAACAGCGTGGCGAATTTGACTGTCGTCGAAACGTCCTTAAGTTTTGAATTCGTTGGCCAAGAGTTCAGCTATGCGCATGACGTAATGTGATCGATAGCTTATTAATTTTAGTGAGGCTGGTTTTGTGCAGCCTCAAAATTTCGTTCACCAGCCAATGCTTGGTCTTGTTCATGCCTTTTTTTAGTTTTTTTAGATAGATGCTGCAGTAAAATGCATCACCATATTGAAATGCATTTTACTTATTTTACTGTGCAGATTTGTTGTGATACGGCAAGGTAGCAATGTTTTTATCAAGCCCATCTGCAACACATTTCAAAAAACTTCGGTCATCGAAGTTTATGTAGGTTTCCACATGCTGAAACAAGTGTACACTGAAAATTCGCCCTTTCATTGCGTTTTTATTCATTTTAAAATAGATAATTTTTAAAGCATCTTTCAGCCTTCGTCAGCTTAAAAGTTCCATTTCCTATGACTGCAGCAAATATTGAACTAAATGGATGTTTACATGACTCCAACATCATCGTTTATACTGTAACGTGTCATTTTGCATTCAGCAGCAAAAGAAATGTTTTTAATTGGAGTTTCGCCGAACATTTCATCTATAATCAAATAGGTTCAAAGAATTAGTCGCTGTCTTTGAGCAGTGTTGTTAGTAACTTTCAGGAAAAATCTTCGCAGTGAAATCTATGGCAGTTAGTTTTAGGTAATTTATGACTGCAACGAATTCCTTTAAGTCGTTCCTTTGCAGAGCATTAATGGAAATGAAGAGTCTTAATTTCTATAATCACGATACATACTGTAGTGCTAAATGTCAAAGTCGCAATTACATAACGTCGAAGAATTTCCCCAGCGATGTTTCGTTCAATCAAGATACTCTTCGTGGATCGTCCACTTCAAACAATTTCAACACGAATGAAAGTATAGCCCCAACGTGAGTTTTTATTCTATTTTTGATCTATATTTTAACTATTCAAATGCTCCTTCTTATATGGTGATCTTATGGTAAAGCATTCTTCGACCACTGACTGAGGCTTGTATTAACGAAGTCTTTCTTGTGTCCAATTATGCATCGTGCTCATTATTTAAAGATGAGGTATTGAGCTGATTAAATCACCCTGCTCGTCACAGTGATGCTGAAAAGAGTAGTCCCGCTTATGTGCACTGTAGTGGAGATTCTGCCCGTTTGTTCGTGTTTCCGGTTGGAATTTCGGGTGGATTTAATGTTAATAAAAAGGAGACGTTAGCTTGAGCTTATGGGACCATACCATTTTCTCTCTCGAAAGTTGTTTTCTTCCTCTGAGGTCATCTCAGTTTCTTGTACTGTGGAAGTAATGTGGCATTTGACTGGCTTGATAATGAAATCTTGTTTTAAGGTTTATGACTTCTGTTGACTCACTGTTCCTCTGCACAGCCATGCTTATGCATAATTGCACAAACACGTCTCAGCCGCATAAAATGGAATTCCTCAGATAAATGTTTTCCTCATTTTAGCGTAAAATATCCCCTTCGTTTTGTAGATAAAGCGTTCGAAATCTGATCATCTTTTCTTCACTTTTGTTGAACTAATGCCGCTTGGTGAGAATATTTGTGCGATGATATAGTGATACAATATGGTGAAATAATTTCAGTTCGACGGTTGTCTCTAGCACATTGCAGCACTTCGTTGCACATACAGCCAATACTCCGGCGACATTTGCTTCATTAGGTTGGTTCTCATATATCTCCTTGATTGTCGCTTTTCGCTTGCGAAATGTTAACAGCAATTGGAAAATTGTGCAGGCGTGTTTATGACTATCGCTTATGCACTGTTTGGCGAGCCGAACGCTGAAGAAATCTCCTGTGAAATCTGTGCTTACTGTCTATAGCGTCAGAGTGTCCTAATCAAATTTAGAATTGTTTAAGCAATATCTGAAAAGTTTATAGGTTCGTGAACTCTAAAGGATTTGCGTGACTCAGAATCGTTCGCAGTCACTTCGCATTTTTTGCATATTTTACATTTTAGAACTTTATTCACGTACTCGTTTATGTTTCCGAATGTCCGTTCCTCTCGTTAGTTGTAACCTTTTAACTAGCAGGACTGCGTAAATGAAATTAGGCAGATATATTCTGCGGCAGATCTTCACCGGAGGACATTCGTTTTAAAACGTGAGACTGAAAATGAAATTCGTAGATACTCAGAATTCGAACCTACATGCTGCTGATGAGAATCTTAAGTTCTTTTCATCTAACTGATCGTGTCATGAGTTGCAGAAGTTCCAGGATGATACGGAGTATATATTTACAAGTTTCTGAACCAACTCGGTTCTAGTAAGAGACGGTGTTCTTGAGAAAATTTTGTGGTCATAACATAATGTTGAATATTGATTCAACAAGCGCTGAAGGAGTTATACGTGCATAGAACTATGCAGCAAATGCATGTGTATGCTTTCGCAGCGGCTTTTTGCAGTCGGCTAAGCAACGAATGGACAGTTGTGCTCTTTGTGGAGCAACTCTGCAAACTACGCCCCTATCGAAAAGGCCCATTTGGGAATTTTCAAGTTCTTAAGCATCCACATAGTTGGTTGTCCTGACGGTTGAAGCCACAATAAACATTTGAGCTGCAGTGCATAAGTTCTTCGAATGCGAACGGTTCTTCGGATTTCTTCTAAAGGTTTACCCATAAAGGAGATTCATTATTTTCAGGTTTTATTGCAAAGGATCCAACGATGCTCTCTTCATTATTCACTACGAATGGTGTCAGGCAAAATGAGGTGTCTCCGAAGCAAGAAGAAACAACAGATCGTGGAAGCTATTCGGCCGTAAATATCAGTCGTGCTATGCAGAACCGTTAGCTTTTTGTTTTGAAAATTATCTTGATTAGGGTGATCGTTGTTTTGATGGAACCTGTAGTTATAAAGTGAGAGGAGATTGTCAGAATAGGAAGAATACCTTACGAATATTCTTCATTCATCGTGGTAGAGTAGGAATAGAAATAGGTTTTAGTGGCTAACTGGCTGGCCGATTTTCCTCACAGGTCTTCAGTGATTTTGAGTAAAGCAGAAAACAGCGTAGGATCGTAGATGTATGATTGGGCAGAACATATTTGCACTCAATACGTGGTTCTTGAGATAGGTGGAGAACGAATTTGCACCACTGATGTTTTGCAAATGCTTTCCTTTCTCTGAGAAGGAGTAATTTGTGAGTTGTCACGCTTACTTGATATGAAAAATTTCATTGTTTTTGCTGAAAAAAATAATTTTCCTTCTCAAATCCAAAAGCAAGAATATTCTCACGAAAACCTATCCCATCGACGTCTCACAAAAGGAGACTTTTATTCACCGATCACCCACTAATAATTATAGAACCGACGAGGTTTTGGGCCATTATGAGCGACTTAGGTATTATGGACGACATAATGGAAATGATTTTGAATTCGTTCGATCAGACAAGGCGACTTGCGAACATGGGAGCGGCACAACGTGACGTTGGTATGCAGCGAATTTATTGCTTTTGCAAATATAGCAGATTTAGGAATCACGCGGTTATTTCATCGGGTTATATCTCCAATTTATTTGTCGGAAAGAAAATTTCGGCACCTTCACAAGTAGGGTTAATGTCTCGTCTATTAGAAATCTACCCGTTTTACAGCTATTATTTCATGAGAGGATATGCATTATGTTTACAATTATATATATATGCATTATGTTTACAGTTATGTTTGCAAGTATATATATATATATATATATATATATATATATATATATATATATATATATGTATTCTGCATATTTATATTCTGTATACATAAAACGCATATATATTCTGTATATTTATGTATATTCTCTGCCACCTGATATAATTGCACGTGAACTTGTAAGTAATTATGTGGTGCAGCAAAGAAGTATATTTTCATGCAGATATCTGATAGTTTGCCTGAGAAAGTGACAGTCCTCAGTAACCTTGATGTTTCCACAAAATTCTCTTGAATCGTCGTTGTTTAGAGTTTATTCTAACTGTGAGTGGTCGATCCAAAATTGCACCTCTGTCAGTCTTGTTCTCTCCTTGAATATAGATGTTGGATGCGTTGGTGCTGCTGTATATTAAAATTATAGGTCGTGAAACGGAACTTCTTTTCCTCTTCTGTTTTAAGCTTTTTATTTTATCGACTACTTACTATTTCTTCTATTCTGTTGCAGTTTTCAAAATTTTCAAAGAACACTCAGCGAGATAGTTTTTATTATTTCTGTAATGTGGGACGTGAAACTGAGGGAAAAATGAGGTCTTGAAAATATCATGCAAATCGCTTTGCAGTTCAAGTTTCGGAGATTTATGCGGTGGATTTTTTAAATGGATGGGAGAGGAAGAGGACAGGATAAGAAGCACCACTTCATGAGCGTTAATTAACTTCTATCAACGATCATTTTAAACTCCACTTGGTTTAAACTGCACTCCGAAGCTGTGAATGTTATAGTCGCCGAGCGCTTGACGCGTATTGTGTGTGCTCTTGACCTCGAAGAAACGGTCGGTACTCGTATACACGCAGAAAGATTACAGTGTGCCGTCGAAACTAATCTACTTTCAAATGAAATACAGGGTATTTACGCTTGCTCAGTTTATTTTTAATTACTCTTCATCCTGTTCAAATCTATATCAGTTTCTTATTTGTTTGCTTTCAGCATTCTTTTTCAAGTTAGTGTTCACTGGAATTGTCAGCACTGTTTCAGAAAAATGAGCTTTTATGATTCACTGTTTCAGAAAAATGAGCTTTTATGATGCGTTTGGATGCGTACGTCGTTGCCATTCATGCGCTGATAAAGTGGAAGTTATAAATCTCGAACCAGGTGTGTAAAGATCATCAGCAAGCAGCTGTAGAGGGTCACATTGTTTTCACGGGGAATGACAAATCCCATGTTCTAATAACATAGAGATTAGATGGAGTTGATGTTGCATATCGGTTTTGCAGTTGTTTGTCCGCAAACAAATGTTAAAAGGACGAGGCTTGTACGGTATACAAACATTTTATGAAGATAAATTAAGCAGAGCTGCAACGTAAAGCAGAGGAGAGACGACGTAAGCTTGAGGAAGCACGTCGAAGGGCAGCACGATTCGATGAGCTGCTTTCGGGTACGTTGTCACCACCATCGAAGAGAGCTCGCAATTTTGCTTCCGATGATTCGAGCGCTCCGCCAATTCTGCAGTGATTCGCCGTTATTTTTCACTTCACATCAGATCCCATAATTGTTTTTTTCGATGATTTTCTTCTCACCTTAGGTAATTAGGGAAACGAATGCGACTTGCGATTAAAGAAGGGAGTGCCGGCCTTAGGATGTTGCAAGCTGCTAACTAACAAGGACATTCTGCCTTATTGACTCAATGCTTCATTAAAACCTACCTGCCTGTGTAATTGCTGCCCATATATATATATTTATTTATTGGAATATTCACTACATTTTGAATAGTTGGTTTCGAGTTTAGTCATCTCGTATTAATTTTAGTCGGGGAGATTATGTGGCTGACTTTTCACTTTACCTCTTGTGCAGTGTTTGATGATGGTCCATTCCAATCGTAACTTCGCACTCTACCTCGCTATACGTGTACCTTTAGTGAAAAAGTACTTTAAAGAATCACTGATTCGCAATGTAAGGTGTCTTGAGAGGTCTTATTGATGCCATGTTGATGGGACTTTTTCGTAGAGGAATGGCCTCTTCATTTATTTTTCTCACATATTCCAGACCAAATCGAATAGTTAACTGCCGGAAGTTCACTTTGTTTCACTGAAATAGCTCTCGATCTTTTTCGCTTTTTTGTCGTAAATAAGTTTCGTTGAAATCATATATCGCCTCACCAAATTCGGAAGACCACCAACAGTGTTTTTCATAACTTTTCTAAAAAAATGTTTCTCCTTCAAAATCACTCTACAGTGTATGAAATAATTTCTGCAGGTGCTGTCCCACTATTTGGTGCTGCATTATTGTCTAACAGACATCCCATTTCTTTTGCATTTTGTGACTTACGGAATTGCGTTTCTCAACGATTAGTTCATGTGGCATTCGATTTGACCTTCAATATATGCAAGAAAAGATCGCCTTGATTCGCCGGAATACTCTACTTCCGTCATTAGGCTGAACATTTGTTTCACGTACACTGTTGGGGAAATTTTCTGTTTTTCCGGTGTTCTGTCCAGTCACTTATACTGCATTAATGATGTTTAGGCGTAAAGGGCGTTTGGATTGTGCCATTTATTGGATTGCCTCATCGTCTATCTCCATTGTACAGTTCGCCTTAAAATACAATTTTTTCTCATCATTTTGATTGTTTTTGAATTTGTTTGTTATGTGTGTTATGTTGCCCTGTCTTTGTTACTGTGCACAAATGTTGTCTCAAGCAGCGATTTGTTCCCAGCGTGGAAATCGTTGGGTGGTCAAGATTTCTGAGCAGTTGTACATCAGCGTAGAAATTTTCCATCTACAGGGAATGATTTTGACGTTTTTAAGAGCGAGAGAGAATATCATTAAGGGGTTCGTTCTCCAAACCCCTTCCATCTGAGCTCAAAACATGGACAAAGGAACTGAAGAACTCGGTATGATCTGATTCTTATTCTTGTTCCGCTTTTTTGACAATTTGAGCATAACTCGTTGCATGCATCGTTGCTCTCTTAGCTGAATAGATGTAAGCACGAATTCCCGATATGAGAGGATTCAACGAAAAGGCGGAGCTCGGTGCACGCCGAATGCATCAAATTCGGAAAGCAGCAAGCCGCCAAAGGAGGGCTACACCCTGAAATGTTCGTTAAGATATCCAAACGATCCTTTAAGTGGAAAGATTTTGGATAGGTATTTTGTGCTTAATTTCTGCACCGTCTTCATGCGGGAAAGAATAACTGTTGACGTCACATCCACCTTAAGGGAAGTAAAGGACAACCAAGAGGCTTCCTCACAAAAATTCATGTCATTTCATTGAGGCGAGGTCATCGTCACGGTTTTTTTTTTCAGAATTTGCCTTCTTAAAAACAGTTACTGCTGCAAACACTTTGGGTGACATGCTTGCAGCAGTATTATGTTGATTTTCGCTGAACCAAAGAAGGGGTTTCTTGGGAGTAAGGGAACGTCTATACAGTATGATCGTTAAGAATACAGTTATCAGACTGATTTATGAGACAAGTAGTAGACTTCAAAGGCGAGCGAATCGCAGAGAAATACGCATTCATACCTTTTCAACGCTTTTTGGGTACTGCACAGGAGTGAGGAGGGAGGGAAATTTGATCTTCCACATCCTCTATGCCACTGATGAGCTCTGTTAAATGTCGTGATAAATAAAAACGTGCAGTGACATTGATTCTCGTGCACACCCTCTGCCTTTTTTGAGAGCAGCTGTCATTATTTCACGGTTAAAGCTGAACTATTTTTGAAAACGTGCATTGGCTGAAGTGTTCAAACGGGTCGCATAAAATCGCCGCTGAATTTCGGCGAAAAACCTTTTGAAATGCTAGAACGTTTTTTGAAGTAAGTCCAAATCATCTAAATTGTATTGAGGTTGAAGAAGGGAGGACCGGATCGCTTAAATTAATGGTGGACCTTTTGGGAGCAAAGATATCTCTTCAAGTTAGCCAGATTTCTTGGGGAAAGTTCAACTTGCTTAACAGAACTTTGGCAACTATGGTATAATGTCTGAAGCAGACAGATCACTTCCAACGATGTAATGATTATATTTGAAAAAAGGCGCATATCTTTTTATTCAGCTAATATGCAGTTCAGGGAAAACAATATTTATTCGGGTGATGAGTACGAGTACTGAAACGACTGGTGCGCTCCGCTGTTTATGCGACTTTATCAGGTATTTTGAAGAGTTTATAAGCAAGGTATTTTTGGAAGTACTCTTCTCTTGGCGCATTATTCCTTTGCTGGTCTTCCCCGGCAACTGATTAGACTGACACTGCTTCGACGGGTTTCTTTTTCATATGTGGTTGTCTCAAGGGTGTCTTCGAAAAATTCGTTACCACTCACATACACTTGGAGAACTTGTTTTTGTATTTTAAAACAATTTTTACATAAGAAGTGGAATTTGGGCATTGTTCCCCTATGCATTTCTTTGAGATATGCTTAAGTCACAAGACTAAATAGGTCACTTTCTATAAAATAAAAAGAAAACCCGCCTGGTAGATCATTTAATGTTTTGCGCGTCTTCCAGTCCAGTGTTAAGCAAATGCGACTCAGGGCTAAGATTGTGCTGCTTTCTGCGCAGACCACGACGAGGATTGACGCATGTCGTGCTCGCATCCTCAGAAACTGGAGCTCGAAGTACGTATCTAAAACGTCCGCATTTGCGTACGATCTCATTCGACCGAAAATGAGTCAACTACTGCGCTTAATTTCTCAACTTCTTGAGTAGGATTGGCAGCGTGCAGTCTCGCACTTTCCTGGTCCGTCCCTGCAACTATATGGTCCTTCATGTATCCACGCCGAAACTGCGATTAACCTTATTAAGAATCCCTTTTCTATCTTCCTATGGATGGAGTGAAAATATAGGCAGGTGACTAGGTCTTATTAACGGAAGAATTTTATCAATGTCGTTTGATTGTTTCACACAGTCAATTTATCGTACACAATAGAACGTTTGTCAGTTTTCGAAACAGTCTATAAAACACCACAATCAACCTGCCAGCGAATTTTTCACTTCGCCTCTGAAAGAGGAACTGTGGTGGAAGAGAGACGGTGATCGTGGCAGACTATTACCTCCTATCAGTGAATGGGAATAATCCCGGCATAAAGCTTATTAACTGCGTGACGAATAATATTTTCACACCACTTTCTACACTTCGTTCATTTTTTCATGTTCCTTTCGAATGTTCGGTGGCAGTGCAACTTTCCTTATGCGCTGTTAGATCCTTCGCCTCATTTTACATGCTACATTAGAGTCGAGCTTGGCATCAGCTGGTTAAGACTGTACCTCATGTAACTAATTAATAGTGATCACTCACTTGTGTTTGCTGATAGTCACTAGGTGCAAGTAGTGCCGGATTTACTAACAGGTTGCACTTGTAAAACCAGTAAGTCAGCAAGAAATGTGAACTCACAGCAGTATTAAGCTGTAATAAACAGAGGTAACAAACATATGATCAGAATCGGTGATCCCTGCTGCAAACATTAATCCTGGATGCATCATTCAATGGGTAACGTCTGTGGCGGTTGGCGCTGCTAAGAGTAGTGGTGAAGACCTTTGCAGATGTAACAGTTAAACAGTACAAGTGCATAAGCAGTAGCATATACTACTGAGCACAAATTGTGATATTATTATTAACAGCACTACCACCGTGACAGTAGTCGCATCACTCCGGTAGAAATTTTACCTATGACATGTGTCGCACTGTCATTAAGTTGTAACAGTGCTCTATATAGGACCATAAACTGTTGCTGCAGATAAAGGATAAGACAGTGCTACCATTATCACGCGAATACACAACCGGCCGGTTGTGTATTCGCGTGATAATGGATGTAGCGTTACATTAAGCGTTGTAAGTGTGGTAACGGTATGCAGCAGTACTGGCAACTTCAATAAATAACTACTATTTTCCACTGCATCAGTATCCTGCCATCTGCGAAATGAGCCAGACGTGGACGTCTGCAAAGGCACTAACATTATATCACCAGCTTCGAGGTCAACGTCGAAAGATGGGTTGATTATAACGAACGAAATCGTTGCACGCCTTTCATCGTACACTGCAAATTTGTAAACCTTATATTCACGAAGATGGTGAGGGGAGCAGGGAGGGAAGAGGAGGGGATAGGTTGGAGAAAGGGAATCGGGTGTGAATTTGGGAAGGGTGACGTTAAGCATTCACAAATCATCATGGGCTGCACTGGGCTGCACTAAAGTGCAGTGCATCAGCGAGAACGATGGATTTTTCTAAACAACCGGCCGGTTGTGTATTTTGCAACCAAAAATGCGTCTTTTTTAATCTCTAATCGGTTATGGAACAAAGCACCAAAATTTGAGAGCAGCCTTTTTAGTTATTTTCCTCAACCTACTCAATATTCGGAAATGACCAACCATAATGGGTATCAGTCATTCCAAGGTGCTGCATACGGTTTAGTACAAGCTCTGAAATTTCACGTCGCCTTTTATCAGATTTCCTCCTCGCTTCGATTGCACTTTGTTCAACAGTTTTATCCATATTTATCGAGACCTTAAATTGCCCACAATTCATATATAATCACCGGGAAAAGTGAATAAAACATATAGATTCATTAAGAAAAATTCTTCTGCTGACTCTGTCAAGCGACTTTTAACTGTTTACATTCCCGTAGCTGTGAAAACGACAGACAAATAACCTTAAATGCATCCCTCGAGCACAGAACAGAAGTAAATAAGACTGTGGCCTATTTCCCGACCATCGAGAAAATTGCAACACACAGAGTTACAATCCTTGACGACAAATTAGTTTACGTTGCCATCTTTTGCTGATCTTTTCACACCTATTACCGCATTTCAACTTTCCGTAGTTTCTTTTTCTGCATGAGCAAAATCACGCAAAACTTTCTCCATATATGAGGCGGACTTGGTGAAATAAAATAGTCATATAAGTCGCGCTGATTCTTTCTATCAAATAACTGCTAGTGAAGGCTTAAAATTGAGTCAATCGATCGCAGCGCTGTGCCACTGTGATGGAACTTCGCGGAAGGTTTCAACCCAACTGAGATTTCGAAGGGTGCGAAATATCTCTTGAAGAAAAAATGCGCAAATACAGTGGCTATGAAATATTTTAAAAATGTGAGATGCTTCCTAGATGAATAAATCCTCGAAAAACACACTCTAAGAATAAAAAGTGTAAGGATACTGACATTCGTGGTTTCTGCGAAGTTGCGCTTTGCTTTGTCATCAATTCAACCTGATAAAACTTACTGCGGTGCAAACCTAGGCGTTTTATATATCGATTTGTGAATGATGTGCTGCGATGTCAGAGCTGCAGTAAGTGCTTGGAAATCTGTCACTGTGTTCAACAGGATTTACTCCGCTCGCCTAATCTGTGAAAAACATTGAATCATTAGATACGACGATCACTACTGGCGTATTCGAAGCGTCGGAGGCTTGAACGCACCTCCGGTTATATCTTACCACATAAACTGCCTACGTCGCTGCAGTTTACCACATAAACTGCCTACGTCGCTGCACCGTTGTCACCTTCAACTTTTCGGTGGGAAATTGAGGAGCATAGATTGCCTGTACAAAACTCGATTAGGAGATCGAAAGACACTGAAGATTTCGAGGCCGTTATTCAACGTTGAGGATTACTCGTCATTTACCTGTCTATCCTCTCAAAAGTACCAGTGATATTATGCTGTGCGTCCATACATATATAATGATGAACGTCCTGTTCAGCGTAATTATGGGTACATTTCGACGGTCCTTCCATCATTCCATTTCATCTCATTTTTTAGTTTCTAAGTCAGCGCGTGAAGCGTCAGTCAGTATACTAAACAAAGCCAATGTCGTCTTACTTATCTGATTAATTAAAGGTTGTAGAAAACGATACAATGCAATACTGCAAGGAAGCAACGAAAAATAATGAATCTTCAAAACTCTCATTTGGCATAAAGCACAGACCATGTCCGAATGCCCGCTTTGCGGATGAGTGCACCCTCTACAAAGGCGCATCTGCATCCCACGGTACCTGAAATGAAGAGGAGACAATCTTTTGCCTAGGCTACAAAGTTCCGCAAATACTTCACTCAGGAAGCAAGCTGGCAGGTGAAAAATGTTAGCAGTTTGAAGGACAGAGATGAAAAACGATATAATCGACGGCTTTTCTCGACAGCGCCGACAACCTATTGCAATTGCTCTGCTGAAAGCAGCGCACAGAATTTCTTTATTTTTCTCTATCGTTCAACTCCGGGCTGAATTCGTTTCGAATCCTATTTGAGGCACTGAAAAGAGTTTAAACTTCTCTGCCCTTGGAAGCAGAAATCACTGGAGAAGTATACTTGCATGGATAACTGAGGACGTCAAAAAAAGTGTCGCAAGAAACATGTTGCATGAGTCGTCGAAACCTTTGAGTTCAGACGCCAACGTATCTGCAGCTGGGAACTTGTTCTTGAACGAGCGTTGTGAAACTTGGCTATGCTCTAGATGAGGATTTAAGCATTGACAGGAAATGATTTCAGCATGTAGTGGAAGATGCGAATGGAAGATGCAGCATAGAATATTATCAGAGGCATAAGGAGAGAAGAACTCCAAAGTTATTTTGGCAGTGTGCAAAGCGTATGGGGAAAGTGTGCGCAGTACGAGCTGTCTGCATTAGAGGTAAGACGTGCCCCAAAGCTGTGGCCAGGTCCACATATAGCAGTTTTACCTGCTAGGAGATTCGTGTTTCGTGAAATGCTTGGCTTTGCGCTTTTCATTACCATGGCTCACCTGCAACGGGTGGCTAATAGCCTTGGTGCGAACATATGTGCGTACAAGCAGGCGATTTGGTATAGAGGTCTTTTTAATGGCTACTGAATAGATTATTATTGATATCTTTGTAATAAGCTCATTACAAAGATGGTCTCACTTTGTCCTCTTTATCACTGGCTTTTATGAAAAATTTATCTGAAAAATGATGTGATAGGAGCACAGTAGTTCGTGCCAATTCGTTACCAGGTGACTGTTTGAGAACAACACCGGCATGACAGCAAACGTAGCAGAAATGGAAATTCAAGCTCTAAAGCTTACCTACATATGACGGCCAAACAAAAACAGGTGAAGTGTGAGAAAAGTCATTTCACTGTCGGAGAAAAGCTACGGGAAGTTGAATGTGAGAGAAAAATGAGATACGATCACCGCAGGAAAATTACTCCCTATGCGTTCCTTTACGTATCGCCCTTTTACGCATTCTTTCGGACAATTTCACGTATACGCGAAATGAGGTTGAACAGTCTCAGCAATGCGAAAGGTTAGGCATAAAATCCTTCCACCAATCATCTGACATTATGAAAGTTGCTTGCGGCTTGTTGTGTTTACGCGAATGGCTTTAACATTCGGTGCGAACAAGCGCATCACAATATCTTTCATGGAATCGAACACAAATTTGTTGCCACGAGTCTTGAAATGTTCAAGAGAAACTGGCTACTTCACCACATAAAAATCTGCTTCATAAGCGAGTTATTTCTGCGGCCACACATTGTCGCATCTAGATCGGGACATGTGTTCTTGCAACCACTTTTCTTAATTGCATCACCATCCCTAGGACGAAACTACCCAACCACATGCATAGTCGTTACACGACAGCGATCTCTTTTTGTCTTCCTCAAATATCCCATCCATATGTGGGATGGCGGTCAATCTCGCTCATGCGATTTAGTAGGCGGAAGAACTTAGTTCTACAAGAGTATATCCCTCTCATACTTTGGCTCTTTTCCTAAACGCTTTTTCACCATGGAATGACCATTCTTTTCTGCTATAGCGGCTCAAAAAGCCCACTCAGTTCACTCCTGGAGCGACCGCGTCCGCCTTGCTGGACGCCATAACTGTTAATCGTTAGAAAGCTCGTGCAAATTGGTACACGAAAGACCCCGCAGCCGTGGCCCTAATTCATCTTCTGGATGGAACCGGGAACGCAAATCTATATTACAGCCGGCACGATGGGGAACTCTTGGCCACCCGTCATCAGCGCGGAATAGTGTTATGGCAGAAAATAAGATTGTTTTTTTTGGATCTCACATAAAACCTAAAGTGTTCATCTGTGGAGTTTCTTTTTGATCGAAGGTGCTGTATACTAGGATACTTGCACCTATAATACGTACGACACCAAAGACAACACCTTGTTATGCGACAAACTACTTTCGCTCACTTTCACAGTTGCAAACAGATATTCTGCAGCAAAACTTCTCAGCCTAGAGATTTCAAGCTCATGGTCCGAAGATTTGCTCCGTTGAACGAAACCCACTTCATATGTGAACTAACAGTGACATATTTCGAATACACGTTGCGAGCAGCCGGCTGGTCAAAACCAACAAATGCAAAGCAATCAAATTGCGATTTCAGGCGCTCAGCTAGACTTGCTTGCATAATAAACAGATCTGCATTCTATAATCAGCTTTTTTTTGCGGACATGAGGCGTTACAAGACAACAACATGTCTGTTCCGAAAAATCCCTCATCCCCTGTGCAAAAACCCCTGACGCTTTTAAACGAAGAAGCCGAAAAAGATCCTAGCAAAGTGAGTGTGTGCAATGCTACCGTGTGCGAATCCATCGGTTTCGTTCGGAAAATTCCGATTGGAATATCCGCCACTGAGCTGCATAGCTTCTGATAGAGGCGTCCATAAGTCCTGATCCACAAATCATCTTGTGTCACTTTGAACTGAATTGAAATTTAATTTCTTTACAAACGTTGTTTGTAAAAGTGACGCTTTAGAAGAAAATATTTACAAACTTTTAAACCTGGGGAAAGTAGCTATATACTGAGGCGGAACTTCGTTTTCATCACTAACTGCGTCGAATTATTGTCTGCTGATAATGGCTTCTAATTCCAATGAAATATTTAAGCAGATAAGTCAACTATGTGAATACTGATTGCCTTCTTTTAGGGCGCTTTTGGCGTATCTGAGTGAGTTGATCTTCATTACCTCCAGCCGATACCGGGAACAAAACAAAGCAGAAGAGGAAGCAAGCAAAGAAAGATCATGCAAAGTAATCAACATTTTTTGCCGAAACTTACACTTGTCAAATAACCGGATCCTGTGGACTGATCGATCCCAAGGAGAAGACGCACGAAATCAACCACATAGTGCTTAACGACTGCCTGATAGAGCAATCTGTCCAGCATATTGGCCGAGAAGACCCCGCCTTGGGCGAAAGGAAGACGGAACATAAAGGGCATATTCGAGCCACGCTTTCGCTCCCTCTTAATAACTTTGTTACTTCCGATTCTCGATGAATAAGCAATGTTTTGTAACAAAAAGCTTTAAAATTTAGTAAATGACAGTGAGAGAAAATGAAAGAAAATTCGATCGGTACGAGCAAAGACTATAATGAAGCAAAAAGAAGAAGGCAAACGCTAGGAACAATAAAACAGCGAAAACACTCAGTGGGGTAAGCCAAACGATATGCGCCCAATGGACATGTTCAACTCATGAAGATGCAAAGGATTTCGACAGTGATGGCTTATTTCAGTGGCTTCCTCATATCTCATAGTTATTCTTCACTGAGTGACAAAGAGTACCAGCTAGACTGTCACGAAATATATTCGTGCATTTCAACCTATCAGGCCAAATGAATAACAAAATACATACCAAGAACAATCTTAAAGCCGGTTTCGAAGTTTCAGTCAGCAGTACACAATTAGTGAAGAACACTAATTGCAGCAAAATTCAAAACATGATGTAAACTGCACAAATAAAATTTGGTGGTGATAGTTTATACAGTTTCCTGCACCTGAAATACTAGGCAGAGAAGCCACACATGAGGAAGTGGATGCTACTACAAGCCGCTTTCGATAAGGCCTATGAACGCACGTGCAGAAACAGAGGAACAAATGCAGGCACGATATACGTTCTAAAGTTCCAGCTGTCACACTGGACAGTTCTGCATAGTGGGAATAAATGATGATGTAAAGCACAATATATTTACTAGTCAACTGAGTTGATTGCTCATGAAAGCCGAAAGATTCTCTTTTTTCACGGTGTGACCGGTTCAAATTAGGATACAAGTAAGTGCAAAATGTCCGCAGTCTGGAGATAGTGTTGAAGTTGTTTTCGAAGCTGACGACGCTGACAGAGGAGACCAAATGATGCTCGCTATGTACAACAAACATCGCAGCTATGTTCCTTGAGTTCCCAAGTTTAAATAGCGGATAGAGGGACACACGGACAAACGCTTGTACGAAAAGATACAGTGCTACAATAACTTGGTTTGCAAATGTAATTCTGTGAAAGATTATGCAAAACGCATCTCGTTTCCGGTTAAAATTTCTGAAATGTAGGCAGCTAACACATGCATGAAAATGAATAGCCAGTTTTTTCAATTACAGTTTTATAGCAGATATTCTTCTGATTCTGAACTGATAAAGAACCTGCATGTTGCAAAAATTTGTTCAAATTTTCTAGTGGCACAGTTCCAAAGGAACTGATAATTAGGCTTCTTGGCTTTGAAAGGTGAGTGGCAGTTCTGTATCTTAAAAAATCTAACGGACTTTGCTCAACTGTACTGCACTGCACCCTTCTAACACTTTCATTCCAACGCTTTCAACAATACAGATAACAGACAGGAGAATGAAGGTGTAAAAAACAAACAGAGATATAGCTGAGATGAATTACAACTGAAAGAAGGTCTGAAACAAAAAGAAACCTTTTCGAATTTCGATTGCTGCATAGCGTACTGATCATCCGCATCGAACTGCATAAATCGCATGTTCGATGAGTGCGTTAGCTCTGTTATTAACCTCAACTGTGGGAACATCCTGTAAATATGTCAAATTTCACTTTTTCCCCATGCATACATCCAGAATCCTCGAAACCCAAACACATTTCCTGGAAAAGTGCGTAATTTATTACTTGAAAAAAGAAACAAATTTTTCAGTGATAATGACGTGGAGGTTTCTACAGCACTTTCATAAAATGAACTGAAATTGAGATAATAAAGGTATGGGGAAGTACGGGGTAACAGAGACTGCAAAACGATTTGGCGCGCCAAACTCGACGCTGACACCAGCATCAGATATTTGCAACTCTCACTGTATTTTTCCATTTGTTTTCATTATACAGTTTTTTCTCATTTATAGTTCTTATGCTACAAGAAACAATTCATTTATTCCACGTTTTTTCCAGCAATTCAGCAAAAATTACCGTGTTAAACGCATTTAAAAGAATTGATTCTGCCTAAGAAATTCTCAGAGATGTTTTTGTTATGAAATCCTGCGGCCATGAGAAACGCGTATAATGCATATCATTGGTGTGACTCTTTCAAGTAGCTGTCAGCAATGTGCATACCGGTGGATCTTCTGCACGGTGACAATAGTGGTACAATCGGCGAGGTGTTCTTCAACGGCAGTGTTGCCCTCTTTCACCACCACAACGTTGTCGGCCAGACAGACTCCAGCTTTCAGCAGATTGTCCAAGCTGAAAATTGAATAATCCCGTTAGCTAACAATACATGTGACAGGAATTCAAAGCTGCTATTTAATTAGATGAAAGACTTGAAATAGGATTTTCTTCAATGACGGGTTATACATATGCGTGTGTTGCATGTTTTGTCCTCTAAATTTGCATTTCAGTTGCTTTATTAGGTGATGAGAAATTTGTTTAATGAGCAGTGAGAATTTGATGTTGAATATCTATTTGCAGAACAAGATTAGTCCAAATTAGTATCCACATAAATGGCAAACATGACAGCGAAAGAATATCTGTAACGAGCACTCGACTATTCGGCTGTTAACTTCTCTCTATATCAAATTTAATATTCTGTATGACACAAGCTTGATTTCAAGTTCTCTTTGAAAAGAATAGCTACTTTTAATCGAATTCTTTTAACGCAGTCTTCACCAGAAATTGCCCTCACCTTGAAATCTTGCCCTGCATCCAGTAAACTAAAGGAAACCAAGCGACCACGTCAAGAAATGCTGGATTTGGCCTGAAACTTATTTATTTTCAGAGGATTTTTTTGATAAATTCTCGCTTTTATTAGACAACTACGAGAAGGTGATATTGTTCATCAAACAACAAAGTCAAAATGAAGATTAAGATAGAGAGCTCTCAAAAAATCACTGACTCGAAAGCCTTCCATCATAGATGTCATTTTTAAACAGAAACGTTTATACTGCCCTTAAACATACTATGTCAACGGAAGTTGAGCTTATAATAAATACACTTTTCTTAAAATTTTAACAATATTTTCTCCTCTTCCTGGCAGTAGTTCATCTTCTACTTTAGAGTTTCATTTAGACGAATTCCCATATGTGTGAAACAACTCACGATTCGGACTCAGTGAAGGCCGCACAAAGTTCGCAAGTTTGAGGGTAGGGGACAGGAATTAGCGAACACAAATTGGAATAAAACAAAGGAAGCGTATGTAGTACCAACGACTTGCTTTATGGAATCTATGCAAGCGGACGGCGACTTGACAGTTTTTTTTTTGCGCTCGCAAAACGAAAAAACAGCTTTTTCCACTTCTGCATGTTTTATTATTTGAGCGATTCGTTGAAATACGAAATCTGCAGACTTTATTTCAAAACTCATTCATCAGCTATAACGCTCAACGCGACTTATTTGAAAAACGCAAAGGATCTCGTACTTGCATTCGTCAATAATCAAGGAAAAAATTTTTGACATAGTTGCAATTGCCTCTCAAGGAAGGAGTATATACAACAATCGGCTAAACGTAAACACTGTAAATAGGAAATGGAATAGGAATCTGTAATGGAAATGTATGAACAGTGCTCACTTGCTGTTTTCTTCAAGCTCGAGTAATAGAATAATGGGTTGCAGCTGATGAACTGGTCGATAGTATGCTCGAAGTGGGATGATAAGATTGTAGAGACCGGAACAGGTACGATCTGCGGCTACGATTATGGCTGGCGTTGTCCAATTATATTCATTTGCGGTACGGAAATGGCAGTGCTCACATTCCTAAGATCGAAAGTTCTGTGTAAATCTAAATGATCTTACACTGACAGCAACTGCAATAAGTAACTAACGGTAATGTCTCTGATGTTTTAGGTAAGATATTCTACCAGCAAATGTACAACCTGTTGGATGGAATCTCAGGAACGTGCAAGAAAAGCTGTTACTGCCACAGGTTTGTCATTCCTCAAATTGAGCGGTCAAACGATGCGACCTGCAGCTAAATGTAGCGGATTCAACAAATTAACAGAAAATGTTTTTTTCTCAAAGGAATCCACACCTAACTATTAAAACCATATCTTGATTGCCTTCATTGTACGCTTTTTCTCAGCGCAAAATAGTTTTCATATAAGAGCACGCCTCAGAACGAAGGGTTTGAAGAAACCAAAACTCAGCAGAAATAATCAGATGTAGCCCATAAGAGTCGCTCGAAAATTCTTTGCGGGAAGAAATATTGGTGCAGCCATAGAAGTGTAACTCGCACCTCATCGCACATATTTTTATTTATTTTTTCTACAACTTAAAAAGCAATTTGAATTCCTCAACAGTGAAGGTTACAGGAGACGAAAGCTATAAAAGACATTCGAACGAAGGGTTCACTAACGGATGCAATTTCCAGACAACATATATGTCGCTTCTCCTTCATCATATGGCACACCGTGAAACTAGTTCCGATATATGTCGTTAGTGGTGGATATGTCTTTACAATTCTGAAACGTGCAACGGCTCTTTACTGAAGAGAACGTAGGAATATGAACCTAGCTAGTTGGCAAAGTCAAACGAGTACAATACCTGATCAGCAAGAACTTGTAAATATTTGATTATAGCACATTTGAACACTTCTGATCAAAAAATGGAGAACTTATTGCTAATTAAGTGGTGCTTATAGTGGCTAAATAACAATCCTATAAGTCCAATGGCTAATTTTTATGAGTGGCGAGAAAGCTTCACATACCTGTTATTTAATACGGAAAAAGTGATCAGGTGCAGGACGCATTCAACATCGAAATGATCGCATTGAATAAATGAACTGTGGTTGCGATTTACTTTGCGTCTGCTAATTACTAAGGACAACAATTTCCGGTGGAATCAAACTTTTCACTATGAAAAGGTGTTTTTTGAGAAGTGGCTGGGAAAATAACATTTTCCTCCCTAAACGATTATTCAAACCAAACTAAAGGCATTCGACTTGCTGTTAAATAATTTATCCTCGAGTCGAATGAGTGAAAGAATGAGGGCTTTTACTTCCTACATTGTTTAGCCCGATGCCAAGACTTATAATACTCGCGAATGGTTCAATGAATGAAAAACCGACTCATCCTCGATGCAAGTTCCATCTCTGCAGATCGTACATACTTTCTCTTCATCGGATTCATCATCGGTTTCGGTAACCTCGTTCACAACTGGTGCAATACTCGGCCTGTGATCGCCGTTCGCATCTGCACCTTGGATCTGTTCATATCTTCGGTATTTTTTTGATCATAAAGTGGACGTAATTCATCAGCGAGGCAACATAATTTTGATGAACCAGATAAAAACAAGCAGAAAGATAAATAAACTGGAAAAAATCGAACATCGACGTCTAAGTTTGAAATCTAATGTGTAAAGCACGCTTCTTTTCAAAGGTATTTAGAGCTTTTGAGCTACCCTGATCATTCGTTGTAGATGAGAGGGATGCATGGAATTCCACGTATTATTTCCACGGAACGAAACTGTATGATTTCGAGGGGCAACTTTAACAGTCGTTAAGTTTATTCCATGTAAGACGATGTTGTTGTTCCAACTTAGTGCAAGCATAGTTCTGACCCTCTTTCTCAACGGTGCAATCATTAGAATGTCCCAAATACAAGCACAGGAATGTGGTAGGTTATAAAGAACGAATAAGCCTAGCGGAAGAGGAGTTCGTGCAGGCCAGAAGCAACGATCAGAAAACGTTGCAATAATTTGCGGCAAAGTGGCACTTGGAAAACATTCTTTGTCCATAGCACCAGAGAATGTCCACCACGGTTCATTTCAAATAATTGGCCCATGAAAAGCCCATATTGAACACCTCGTGGATTTCCAAATATTTCGGAATTAACAATTTTTAGAGGGAAAAAACAATGTCGCCTATTTTCACGAGAGCATGTCTATCACGATCCTACATCTAGCAAGCAATTTTCCTGTTTATTTAAGAGCAGGTAACATCACGCGATAATCACTCTGCTAACCAAATTAGTGATTTATCTGCCTAAAGCAGTCGGTAGAGCGCTAGTTCGCAGACTGCTTCATGAAAAAAATTTCACCGAAATGAACGTTCCTTTTCAAGGAAATTCACCACTGAACACGTAAGTAATCAATTTTAGGATGGTGGAAATTCGCTATCAAAGAAATGGATAAGTTATGCATAAGCAAATCAAGGAGAATTACCTCTATTAGATTTGCCTCTGCCGAATCGCGCGTTTTCGATTTTAAAAAACGTTTTCGCTTTCGCTTTGGTTTATTCTCGATCACTTTGTGCACATCCAACGCCACCGATCCTACAGTAATTGTATTGGGCCAATTATAAGATGAATCTCAGCTCTAATAAGAAACTTTCAACAAAACACAACACATTTTGAACATATGGTCTTCCTAATCGCCCTTTAAGCAAAACGAATTTTCATCTGAAATTGTTCCACATAACCGATCTATGATTGCACGGGAATGGAAGTAAGCGGTGATTTGACTGAAAAACGCTTTTGCACAAAAAATGTCCCGGCAGTGTCAAAATTAAAGTGCATAATCAACGGATTTCCCGGTAAGCAAAGGTCGAAATATGCGATAATACCGATATTCGCAATTGTGGAAGCGACGTTCGCCTTTCGCCGTTGCGCATTCATTCCTTTCTTGAAGTTGAACAACGATTCCTCATTGGTGAGCGCAATATAGTAGGCAGTATCGTTCGGTCGCAGAAAGTATGCATTACCAGGATTCAGTCGAATATGCTCTTCCGGACCGTCAGATCTCACGCCGAGCAAACCAACTCCATAGCTGAATAATATTTCATGGATCTGATAAAAGTTAGGGTGAACTTGCCTCAATTTATTTACTTGCTTATTTTATTTCGGCAGTCAAAACGTGATAAACAGCAAGAATCTACAACTCTACCCTCTTTTGACATAATATATCAGGTGTGAACAGCTGTTCATACTATGGGCAGTTTCGCCTTTCAAATGAAAGATTTGTTAGGACCACCGCTGTAACAGATATTACAGCTTGAGAATACACAGAATATTTGAAATACCAGCTAAAAATTCCAATATTTAGTCTGTTTTCTGACGATATCGTTGCAATCGCTGCTAAAGTTTAAGCTACTCCACCGCTTGTTTGATTCATTGTATCTTTTCCGAGCTTTTTTTGTTTTTTAAACTAGGTCTTCATACAGGATTCCACAAAGTCCTGTAATGAGCTTCGAATATTATCGAATAAGAAACCTTCCGCATATTCCTTTCAAAATCTCTTCTTTGTCAAAAAGCTTCCCTCAGAAAATGAATTATCATCCAAAGCGACTGTAGCAACCCCGGCTTCACCTTTTAACGTCTAAATAAATATAAAATATTGATTTACGCTCGATGTGCGTGAAAAGACGCATATGTGAAGGATTTGCCGATGAATTCACTGAAGAATTTGCTGTCGCCCACTGTAATATCGTATATTTCGTTGCCCGAATGAAACCCATAGACTTTGTGCCAAGGCTCTGTTGACTTCTGTCCCTCTCTACAATTCAACTCGTGAAAATGCATCAGTAAGGTGCTAATGCGAAAAAATCATTAAGAAATTGGGCTATGCTAAACAAAAATAAGCAAAATGGGTGAATTTTATCAATTATAGGTTTCTTCAGACGGCTGGATCGTAGGTATATTAAATTCCTAGAGTAAAACATTGAAACTGTTCCTGAGATGCCGAAAAAGTTGATTGAATACACCCACAACGGATCCCTTTAGATAATAGGATACTACTTAGTGCTTAACCCCCGTAATGACTAAACTATCAAAATCCCAATTTGTTACTAATTTTATTTCGCTTCCTTATATTTCAATGAAAATTAAGTGCCTTCTTCAACTTTTCATGGGTCTATGATAATAAATGAGCAGCGACATGCTCCACTGAAACCTTTAGATCGACTGATTAGTGAGTAGGAACCCTAGCTGCTAACTGAGGATACGAACTTCAAAATTTCCAAGTGCACTTTTCACCGAAGGTGGGTTAATAATCGAAAGTGTTCACTTACTCTCCACGAGAAGTATGAATGAGAAGAGTGAGGAAAGTTGATATGCCTGGACAAATGCAGTTGTTGGCAAGAATTGAATACTTGAATTCATCCTCACAAACGACCACTTCTGAACATTATTTCATGGAAAGCGATTGTGTAAATCAGTGAAGTGCTTCAGCAGTTGCAACACCCAAGGTGAATGCTTGCTTTGGGTAATCAGATTTTGTTATGAAAAGTTGTTTAATGAAGGTGAACAATGAAGGAACCGGCGAGATTCGTCTATTCTTAACACTCATTCTCAGGATAAACGATGTTTCGCAAACTGAAAGCGTAACATATTGGTGATCCGTTGTTTATACTGCCCACCTGATGTCTTAGGTTATCATATATCTGACGCGCTGCTTATGTTTTTTGGAAACTAAAAATGCAGAAATGCATAAAAGATGATGTTCATCGTCAAAAATATCCACGTCCGGATATCGTCAACATCTGTAGATCAAATTATTTTTTCCCTTTCCAATAGTTTGAACGTGAACATATGTAACTCACGTCTATTTCAATAATAATTCTTCAATGGAATATAAGAAAGATAAAGTGGTAAGCAACATTAAAGCGAATCATAAGCAGCAATAAGTGAAAAAAAACAGAGTCTACCAGATTGCAAAGATCAAGTTCCACACAACAACAATCTCCGCGATGGAACTGAGATGCACTTTAAGCTAAGACAGAAAAATTGATGATTATGGTGTTTCAGGTTAGACGATAGATGAGTGTCGACGAACAGGAACATTTACTGACGGAACGTTAACATATACAATTTCTCTCTACCCTCATCTCTCCCTCCCGCTCCCCCGACCTCCAATGCGAGTTTAGCAAGACATTGATGGGTATTCAAAAAAGCGCATAATATTGTAAAACACGCATTTGCAATTAAATAACAAATAACGTTCGATTGATTACTGATGGCGCTCAACGAGCGACTTTTTCGTTGAAGTCTTTTTCCGTTGAGAACGGCGCCTACATTAGTTCCTATTGCGAATGTTTCTTTATAGCTTTACAGACAAAGATGATAGTATCAGAAGCGAAAATTATGAGAATAGCTTTAACAGACAGATGTTGCAAGATAAAATATTAACAGTGTTGGTTTTATACATGAATGAAACAAATATGCAAATAAAAGGCGAACACTTTTCAGCAATTATCTAACGTATACATCTGAGTTACGCGCGGGCCATCGTCAGAGCGAAATGCGTAACCCTGTTTGTGGAAGGAACTTCAATAGTTATTATAAGCACGTGTTGTGAACAGGATAAAGATGTGAGGTAGCAAACAAATAAGTAAATAAAATGACTACATAATGAACAAGAAAATCTTAAATACGGAGTTTACCTCGTACTAAAGGAAACGTGTCAGAAAGTTTCCAGCAGAAATTTTATGGGGTTGAAAGCGATAGGTGCAATAAGCGGAGAACATCGTAAGATAATATACTTAACTGTTAGGGTAAGGGATTATAACCTAAAAGCATTAATAAAAGGTAATCCTACAGCTAAAAGTTTAGAAACGCCGATAGTCTTAACCGTTCTAATATGTCCGATTGCATTAGGAGAAGAGCATATTCATATTTATAAAAGAACATAAAAATGAAATAGAACTACATCCTCGTCTTCCAATCGTCCGAATGCGTTACGTAAAAGTAGGATAACAATAATCACGTATTTTCTATACGAGAAAACATCTATATTGAGGTCAACACCATTAAAGTATCGTCCTATGAAGATCGATATTTATATGCAATGTGCTACCAATCTCACGAACTGAAGACTTAAGTTTTTTGCCGTTAGTATAACACCTGGACCCCTCTCTTTATAATTTCTAAACAAACCTTTACTTTTATCAGTGAAACCTGTTTAAGTTGATACTTTGCCAAATCAGACGACCTGAGAAATTATAAGGTTTTCGTGTACGAATGCCAGAATATTACTGCCTGAGTATGCTCGTTCGCTGCAAAATTTGAACCTTGCGTCTTATCGTACACGTTTGAAATGACATTTGTGTGTGCAGCAATTAAATCTGAGTCCAAAAAATTAGCCTTGCTGTCGCTGTATATAGTTTTAATTTGTAAAGAATGTTCGTAAACTATTTTAGCAATATTATATAAACTTTCTATATTACGTATTATGAAAATATTAACGTATCTACAACAAATAGTAAAAAAGCGTGGAATTTTGGCATATGGATATTCGAAATGACACTTATGTGGGTAACAATTAAATGGACAAAGCGAGATCATCAATATCAGAACTGGAGCTACCAAGCTCAGGTACTCCTTTAGTCTGCCTAAAAATGAAACCGGCGAAGGTCACATAGCTCTGCTAACAACACAATCATTTCCTAACTTGTGCCTTATTCAAAGTAAGTGCTTACACTGTAACCTTTTAATTATCAGTGTAAATCTGCGCGTTTACAACCTTCCGTTGTTGCAAATTTTCACATAAATCTTTTCTGAACTTTCAAAACACCAGTGCGTTAAAAATTCCATCGCTTCAATAATACCTTCGTTTGGCAGAGCAGTGCAAAATATGGGAAAAATAGAAATCGGAAATCTTAACACGTCTATCATATTTTTCAGTTACATCCGAAACTTCATAAGAACCTTTCACACTTTAGTAACACTTAACCCCGCTTCATACTACAATAACTGCTAAGATAGTTTTCTAAAAATCTTGAAATCCTAGGCAACAAACAGGACAGGTTTGGAACTTTTACTTACCCTAGCTACATAACGGAACTCGTCACAAATTCCGTGCAATTTAGGAATGACAAACATTTTGGGTAATACTGCGTTTTCCTCAGTAACATACCTTTCAGAAAACCTGCGGCGGATATTAATAATATCTAGTTCCCGTTTAGCTGCAACATGTCGTTGCCAATAATCCCACCGTTGATAAATCCAAGTTCCTTAGATAAGTTTAGGATACAAAAGTTCTTGCAATTAAAGGCATTATTATTTTCAACTTTACCCACGCGTGCAGTCACGAACTTTGTCCACGCGGGCAGCATTGTAGTGATTGATAAAGAAATCGGGAATTATAACAATCACATTGTTGTTCAAAAACCTTGCCAAATTTTATGGGTGTTGGTTTAATATATGCAAAATTTGGTTATGATTACACAAATAGGGGCTAATGGTCTTATCGGAAAACAGTAGAATGAGAATCCCGGATCCTTAGGCATAATCTTTAATGATTCTTTTTCAGTACTGTTATTAATGAAAATGCGATTGTAGTTAACGTTTCTGCACCGCAGTCCCGGGAAATGCGTAAGAAGCTTATAACTTTTACTTTTAGTTTTGTCGTCGTTACTAGAATTGAAAACGTTTCTATAAATTACATCCATTATGTATGGAAAACTAATTTCGTTCTTAATGATTTCGTTCTAATTTAGTATGGCGAAATATAGCACCTTAAGTGCACGACTGCTTTGTCGATATAAATTCCGCAAAAAATGTCAAGGATTTTCGATACTGTTTGAAGAGAGTGTTACTGCCGACGGCATTAATGAAATCTTAATTTGTTGTTTGCAGTTCTTTTCCCACGTTCATACTAAAGCTTTAGTCCGCTGTTATCAAAATATGGAACTTTGGGTGCATTATCTTTATACGTAAATTCTGAAATATTTCCTACACCCGTGATATTAGCATTGAGTTCCATTGGATAAATTTTCCGAAGTAAATTAATCCACAACAATTCTGTATCACTGAGATATTTATTGTGGCCGACCTAACGTTCTACATAGTGGTTTTGCTGCTGGGAATTTTTGCATAAGCAGTTAGATATATTAACTTTCTTAATGTTATATAAAACTCCTCGGATGCGTGATTTCAAATTCCTGGATGTTTACCCTACACACTCTAAGTCACATTTACTGCAACTTAGACAATATATGTTGCAATTTAATTGGTGGCGCTCATTATCGCAACAAAACTTTCGCTTCTTGATGCTTGAAAATATCCATTTCTTGTTTTGAATTAGACTGCAAATTTTACAGCCTTTTCCACAAGGAACAGAAGTTATAATTCTATTAATATGGCTACATCGAATACTCTTGAAAACAGATATGTTGTAGCGTCATTTTTCACCAGATACCCGACTGGTAATATATTACTTAATGCATCCCCTGTTCGCCGTGATACGTGTAGGGTACAGGTTACTGAAGCGTGATTAGCGGTTGGGAACGCAGAGGATATTTCACCCGCTGCCACCGCCATTAAGTTGGCGAGCCTATTATTTGAGAAATTTTTCATTGATAAAGAGAGCGTGGTAGCCTCTTGTACGAGTGTCTGTAATATAAGGGTTGCCATCGTCGATATGCCAGAACAGAACGGTTGCCAGACTGTGGGCTGCGTTAGTTCGCAATAAAGAAATTACTAATTTAATGTATTACTTTTGGTCCGGTTCTTTAAGTAAAGCCGTCGTGGAATTCTTTGTGACTGTAAACGAAAACCTTGTATGTGGCGTCCACGGCACTATGTGTAATTGTTTTTGAGTATGGACGTTATCTAACAATAGCCGTAGTAAATTACTGGTGATAAATTCGCCAATCGAGATCCGCCTTGCTATAAAAATACAAACGTTGCCCGCCTATAAGTGGTACGATCCTTGGGCACTTTGGTAATGCAAGCTGATGGAAGTATAACATAGAAGACATTCGCAAGTCACATCTAAATGCCTCTAATTCTATCCAGTCATAAATGCAATAACTAAGTGATTAGTTATAATTTAAGCACCTTAAGCCTTTAGGTGTTGCTTAATACGCTGTTGGAAGTCATAAGGATAGCCAAAAACCACCCGAATCAGGTATGGGATAGTCAAAAAACTATCCCTTGCACGTTTGAGGTAACAAGAAACTACCTCCAATATACACTTAAAAATATGCCTCATGAAATTTGTTATGCTAAACCTAACTCGAAATAATATAAAGAACTTTTATTTAGAACCTACAGACACTTGTCTAATAAATATAATATTATTTTGAAGTAGGATGCCGTAATACCTGAAGTGCAAACATCAAGGATGGCTTATAGAAGGATATTTGCAAGAGATGTATAAACAGATAAGCCTGTAAGCATTATGATTCACATTAAGGGATGAAAAAATTGTTGAAAGGATAACTGTCCGTTGAAAACGGAAAACAAATAGAATGCGTCATAGTTTGCTCGGGAAATAAAGTTCTGAGTTTACATAGGTAAGAAAATACTATACGAAAAGTTGCAGAGTAATAATAAGAACTTGTGGGATGAGGTAGGAGTGAGGAAGAATGCATTTGGTAGGCGAAAATCTTGATTACACATCATAGAATATAATTTGCTTCGAACTGTATGCAACACTCCACACCGCCAATTCAATTTTGAAGCATTTTTCAAAGAAAAAGTAAGAAGGAACTGTACATACGAATTTAGCGCTCTTTTTGGTCGACAGTTAGGTTCTCGTCGAAGCACCAACAATCGTCTCACCAGTTCATAAGTCATTAATGAGAGGACAACTATTTAAACAGTAATGGCAACATGGAATCTATATGTTCTGACACACGAAATGCACATCCCTTTCGTTAGCTCCGATTTGAAACCGTAATCGAATATGGTGACAAAAATTTTGTTATTTCATGTTTCGTTCCTGTCTTCACACTATTATTTGAAGTTAAGAAAGGTTTTTTGGCATAATGAACATTCAAACAACGTAGAAGTGATCGTGCTTACCGGCATGTTCTATGTGCATTTTGGTTTCCGGTCTAAAGATTTGCACATACTGTGGCACATGGGGAGCGAAATCCTTTACGGCCCAGGATCTCAGTATCGTATGTTCGTCCTTAAATTGAGTTCAGTTTGCAGCGAAGTATAAAATAGAAGAATGGTGAGAATTTTCATCTGATCCGGTCGGATACCTACCTCGGTTTGAAAAACGTATTTACTCACTGCGATATTTCATATACAGCTCAAAAGGACGAGTGACGAAATGATATTTCTTAGCTGAGTGCGAAGAAATAGATGACAATAAAAAGTAGATGGTTAAGTTGTCCAAGTTTTTCGTCTCTACAGGCATTTAATGTTCGGCAACAATCCTAACTTCACAAAATTTGTGTCTGTGCAAAACGCTTAGCCAGCAACGGATTTTTCATTTCATGTACGGTTCAAAATTTTCTCAAAGAAAAATTTCCTAATCTCGAATTCCCCTTTCTTTTTCGATCAACACTGGCCACATATAGGGTCCAATCCCGGACTCATATGGATAAATGGTCAAATAGTTGCACCCATTCTCTTCTGAGACCTTGGGGTTTTTATAGAAGCCATAGAGATTTGAATAAGTTTGTCTTACGTACAGTTCGATTTTTTTGGTCGATGTGTCTAGCAGAGAGGATAAAGCACGCCTTCGCAGTGCTCATACGTGCTCGTTCCAGATCTTCGTCCTTCAACGCTGACCCCCGAATGTAGAGGACACGCGATGACCACAACGGTATTTTCAGCAGCATTCGCATCCGATCATCCATTTCACATGGCGATAGGAGAATTATCAAATGGTTCTGGAGTGAAGGAAATGGCATTCAGTTAAAATAAACAAGAGGCTCGAAAATGACTTGTGCTTGAGCAGAAGTGCATAGTCCTTTTTGTCCTTCTCTTTTTCCCCCTTCTGCTCCGCTCCGATCGCAGCCATTGTTATGATCGCAGTCCTTGGCAGAAGCCTTCATTTTCTGACTTGTTCTCTTCTTGAAAAATTACTCAACTAGTCTGTACCATCACAAATAATCAAACATCGCTAAATATCACCGTGGGGGAATTTCCTCTATTAACACCTTCAACAATCTCAATAACCTGAATTTAACCAGGAAAGTTTAGAAATGCGGCCAAATATATGGCTAATCGTACCTGATGTTCAGGATGTGCAAAAAATTCGGTGAGGAAGTCCTGGATGAATTCGGCTTCCAAGTGTGTTATTGTCAATACAACATGCTTTTCGTTCCTTGCCCATCCTTCTGTATATTCACCGCCTGCTTTTTGCCTCGCTAGCCAAGTTTGACCAAGCGCTTCGATCTGTAACGGTCGATTCAGAAAGTGCGTGTTAAACCTGATGTGCTTGTGGTCCTTCAGAACCTCTTGATGTCATCCTGTGCACATGCATATAGAGGACGTCACGAATACAATTCTGCGGGATTGTGCAGAGGCGTTTTGCGCTCCAATCACATCTGTGAGCGCGTGTAGGCACGCTTGTCGGTCAGATAGCTTGAATTCATAAATCACTTTGGGGGGACGGCAACGAATTCATCAGCAGTAATCTGCTCGTCCATAGAGGCGAACTTCTCCCAGCTGAATACCTTTCACGTGAATCATTTAGCAGTTAACGGTGGCATAAGCCTTATAAGCCAATTCTATTAAAGAGGGATCGTTTGCGATGTGGAAATGAATGACAATTTGAAATCTTACACAAACAGCCGATTTCACCGAACAGCACATCACTAAAGCGGGAATTTTCTCATAACCTGCCAGTGTTGGAAGAGCCGCTTGACTTTCTCGCATAGCATAAAAAATGCACATTTCATCAGCCCACTTTCCACACTTTTTCATTCGTTCACTTTCAACAAAGATTTCAATGTTTTGATACTCAACGGCATATCATAAACATTTGAAAACCTGATAGCACCATGACTTGAATTTTACCCATTTCTGTGGCCTGTAGTAATTCAGCAGTGTTTATGCAAACGTTATAGAGTTTATGTAAAAAAGTCAGACCTGTGAAGGAAGTATACCTATGGCAGTGCAAATGAGGATCACAACGAACAAACGCGACATCCACGTGTCAGGATACCAGTCACCATAGCCTGAAATCAGTAATAATGCGGTTTCTCAGTGAGCATATCAATTGCCTCCAGTTGCAAATGGCATTTTGCATTATAATAAACGGAAACTTGCTTGTTCTACTTAGTTCCGTAACTTCCACTGGTTTTTCCAACGTTTTCGTTCTCATGGGATGTTGCTCTTTCCTTCTCGGGGAAAAAATAGCTCTCATTCACATGTGTCGCACTCTCTGCCTCTTCTCCCTCTTCCCACTCCTCTCCCTAACCATATCGGTCTTTCCGTAAAATTTGATGATCAATAAGCTTCAGTGGTCGTATGCGAGACGCTCTGAGCAAACATTCAGTGCATTTGCATGTTGCCCAATGCGAATTTTGACGGCGTCCGAATATCGCTTGAAACGATGTAAGAAAGTGTTTCGCACCTGGTAACGGATGATCTGTTGTGATGAGTTCGTAACAGGTCGTATGCTCACACTTCTTTGATGTTTAGGTTGTATCAGATGTGGTCTATGGCCTTCCCATGCCTTGGGGATCGTAGCAGATGATGTACATGTGCTCCGGTGTTGTATGATAATCAGCGTGTACGTTTGTTACTCATCGACGTGATAAACGAGTTTTCTTTTTTGCTTCAATCGCCAAATTCGGTCGCAATAACAAAAACCGTCGACTATTTTATACTTTTACTTGATTTCTCTACGAAGTGTCCTCACAGTTTCGTATATTTTGCAAGTGAACTAAAGTTTAATTCTTTTAATGTTTAATTATTGTTTTATTGCAGTCACTTATTGAAAACAGTAAAATCACTCACACTCTCTTATTTGGAAGGATGGGGGATCTAACGGATCAATGCGCCATTTTTTGAGTTATAAGTGAGCATTCTGAGCGCAAGCAATCATTTTTTATCCTCGTACTATGTTATCCACGTGGATCATTTGGCTCCGCGAAGGCGAATAAGCCTTCTCATGTTGCTTCTTACCGTCCAAATGATTTCTCCTTTTCAGTTTATTCGGCATAAAGAAAAACAATGGTAGAAACAGAGTGGTGGAAACATTGTGAGTCTGAAATAACCGTGAATTTAGTGTTGCGACAAACAAATTATATTTTATTCTCGTATAACATAGCGAATGTCTTCATTTTGTGTCTTTTTCTTATGCTCCCCGCCAGTATTTGGGTTGCTGATGTGCTCATTATTATTTAGCTTCCTTGCGTGAAGCAAAGAACGATGTGAAAATGAAAAGAGCATTTCTGCATTGATGTCAGTTATTACTTTTAGCTTTGATTCTAATGTGAAGAAGAGGAAAAATGAGTACATGGAAGCAGTTTTCAAAATGTCACTCAAAGAAGTGCTCAATAAGAACTGATCACTCTAGGCACTTCACCAAGATTCCTCGCGCTTACTAGACAGTTGCTTTATTTTAAAACATGAAAAGAATGAAATGTGGGCGCATTTGCTGAGGTGGCGTTTTATGACTACCGTTTACAAAGAAAGATGAGCAAATTAATGTCTCACCAACAGTTGAGAATGTGACGATAACGAAGTAAAATGAAGTGAAGAGATCGAACTGTCTGTCGCCACCTCGTTGAAGATGTTGCATACCGCACATGCCCGTGAAGATTAAGCATACCAAGGTCGACAATAAAATAATCATCTGCCGGAAAAGTGCCGACCGCATACGCGACGACACCCGATTCAAATCGTTCTGAAGGTCATACGCTCAATGTTTCAAAAAGACAAAGACAAGGATGCTTTTGAAAATACAACAGAACTAACCCGCTGGAAAGACTGCAAAAACGCTTATTATTGAGCTCTCGAGGCAACACTCCTTCCTCCTCCGCACGACATGGACCTTCCTACCCCTTAAACAGTTGCTTTTAAACGTCATATCTATGTTCCCTTGAACTGCATTCTACTCGCTTACCACACTGCCTTAAGAACAATGGAAAATATCGTGACAGTTATGCCAATACCTGAACTAAAAAGATTTGTTTCGAGCCGTATCCCAGCAACTGAACGTTTAATCCCTCTGACTCATTGATTCCATGAACATTTCGCGTGATATATGCAAAGCAGGATGAATTATAACGTGACCCGGAATCGATACTTATCCTACTGTTCTGATTTCGCCTATGATATTTCGTCGTCCTCACTTGAAAGTCACTTGATGCCATCAGACAAAGAGCAGTTAAATGCACGTAACCAGCGCATATTGATAAGCATACGCAAGACAACTTTTGCAGCGATTTAAAAAATCTATGAAATTACGGACATTTTCCATCACTAAAGAAAAGAGGCTGAAAAAATACTATGTCCATTGAGAGACTTCTTGTTTGTGCCATTATCTTCACTGGCAATTTGAAGATTCGAAATCTAAACTGTGCAAAGTAGAATAACTTCGAATGAACAGAAAGCTATTGGTGTTGACAACAATATTTCGATAGGATGGGATATATTCACAACAGCATACGAGAATTGCTTGAAGAGCGCTTTTCGCAAGCCAGCAATTCAGGAAGATCGGAACAAATAACTCACGCCATTTCGAATAAAAAACCTGAAAGAAAGAATAATCGCTCGCTTTTAGGTTATGCAATGTGAGAAATTTGAATCTTGCAAAGAAACAGTGTAATTTTTCAGCAAATTAAATTTCCATGAGAAAGCAGATTAGTTCCCTTTTTTCCGCACTGAAAGTTCTGGATCGAAAAACTGCATCTGAAGGAAAGACTTTTTTGCAGTCCGGTTTAGAACGTGGAAAGAAGAAGCGTAAGACAATCAGGAGGAGAAAGAAGAACGCAGATGACTTAGTTCTCAGCAGTCACTACATTCAATTCTAGGTGGTAGAGACGTCACACGAAAATGATGGGTTGGCAGCTTTTTGTGGACGTGATATATCACCGCTTACTGTTATTCGTGGCACACCTCAAATGAAGTAACTGAAGATTGTATACACATTTTGTGTTTCCAGGGAATGAAACGTGAACTTTCTGGAACACTTTCTCCACTTTTTTCGTCACCACTGCCATCGGCATGCCACGTGTTGTTCAAATTTTCCATTTCGTAAGGAAGAGACAGTAAAGTCGCAAAACGCCACTCTAAATATAAGTCATTTTCAAAGCAATGATAAGATTTCAAAAAAGCATGTACACTCCATCCGACTTATATCTCGCAGTAACCACGGTCATAAAGAAAAGCAAACAGACATCAGTCATACAGTAGTGAATGACTCTCGAAAGTGAGCTTTGCATTTGCCATTTCCGACGGAAATACGTCGAAGCTATTCCAAGGAAGGCATTCATTTGTCTTGTATTAATTTCATGTTCGTTTTTGACCTTTCAATGTTAAATCACAAACCGTTACGATGAGAGGAGTACTCGTAACCAATTCCAGCAAGAACGACACATTCAATAATAATCTGAACACACTTCCCTGAAACGAATAAAGAAGCGCTTCATCTTCTCACTTCCTTTTGGGAATACTCCGCTTCAGTATTATCGGCAAATTTCGACAAATACTGAATAAAGGTGCGATGGCTATTCCAGAATTGGCCTCAGTGAATATGTTAAGTAGAGAAAATAGTACTGAGTAGGTGCAATCGCTCCTTAATGCAAATGTCTTTATTTGCTTTAAATGACACGGAAAGTGATCTTGGAAGCAATAGAACGCTTTACGAAGATTTTAACCCTCGGGAATCAAGAGGTGTTAATTAAAAATTTTCATCAGTTCGTCCTAAAAATATCAAGGTAACTGCTTGTTGTGATCCGATAATCAATGACAATACATTACGCCATTCAATAACATTTACTGCGTTGACGGATACACGAGACACTTCTCTAGAAAGTCTTGGGAAGGCACTCTAAAAAATGTACACAAATCTTCCTGTGTCCCCATCCGCCGCTTTCAATGCTTATATTTTGCACTTGGACACAAACCAGAAAAGAAAAATTGCCGTTGATTATGTATTTGATATCGGAAAATAAATTAAAAGGAAAGCTACCTTATAGCTGAGATAAAAAATGACAACTGTTTGCGCGATACTTATAATGGCAACAATTACTTGCGCCATCCAAAGATATTTCGCACGATCGACCCAAATTAAATATTCGCTGAAAAGACGTCCCTAATAAGGTTGTGTTTGTCCTTCAATATAAAACTAAGCGATTTCTAGCCAAATACATGGTTGACTCCTGCAAACATGGTGAGTACAGTACATATATTCATATCCAAATTGCTTCTAGCAGTTTTCGATCTTTTCGACTTGGTGGCAGTTTGAAAAGAAAAAACGCAAAATGTGTTTTTGCTGTATTAGACTGCCCAACTGGTGAATGCGTTTCAGTCTAGGACTCATATGAGCTCCACAAATGTTAATGTTAACGATCGGAGGCGCCTTCAACGTGGTTCCAATATTATCTGTATTTTTTTATTTCAGCTACATGATGTGTTTTTCCTTTGCGTGTCAGATTGCCCAACATGTGTGTTAGACTGCCCAACTATCCATCATAACGCAACACACATCGCAGTCTTATAATTTGAAGTAAATGATAGACGAAACAAATCGCGAAGGATCACGAGATGCGCATAGCCGGCTTTCTTTCTTCTGCAAATCATCAATCCTAACTGCAATAGCAAAATTCATGAACGCATACATTTTGTTGCAATATGAAATCGGATCTGAAAACTACTTCCAGTGTTGGCATTCTGAAGAAGTTTCGAGGACCACTGGAAACCTGCCGCGTCTGTGATGCCACATCCAAGAGTACAACGTTTTACGGTACCATTCCCTCGCTCATTTCTATCAAAAAAATGCTTACCGTTTTTATCCATCTACTTTTTAGTTAGGGAAAAGATAATTAAGCGCCTCGTTCAAACTTCTGAAGATAATGTTCCGCCTTATCGACTACGAAAGGATAGTAATGGAACAGTTGAAGAGTGTCTTAAGACGTTGGATTTCTTTAAAGGAGTGAATGACTTGTTCTTCGTGATAAAATAATCAAGGAACCGTTAACGGTTGAAATTTTGGTCTCAGGAGAATCTATGTAATCTCCAAACCCTTTTCAAGAAAATTCCTCATCAAAGTTTGCGAGAAATAATCTCGGCCAACAACTTTGTCAGCAGACCTCGGGTTTCTTAATATTGCGTGAAAGAAAGATTTCGGGGGTTTTACAATGAATTGTGATGGACACGAAAGAATGCTACGCCTCCCCAAATTTTCGAAGGGAAACAGCACTAGCAGCTCACTTTTTTATCTTAGGAACTTTATCGTCTGGAGGCTTTTATTCAAAGTGATGCGACTGCAGGTCATTTTTCATGCAATCCCATACAAGGAAATGGTAGTTCCTTTCAGGTTTTATGTGATTT
Source organism: Parascaris univalens (assembly GCA_037576465.1). Taxonomy (NCBI): domain Eukaryota; kingdom Metazoa; phylum Nematoda; class Chromadorea; order Rhabditida; family Ascarididae; genus Parascaris; species Parascaris univalens. The sequence goes on from CM075173.1 coordinate 160,074,278, forward strand.
TGATGGAACTTTAGGGATCATGAGGACGTATTTATGAACAAAAGAGGATGAAATAAAAACAATAAAATATAGGCCCAGTCTCTCACATGCCAGTCTATGTTATGAGCCGTTCGTTTACGTAGATGAGAAAATCAGTGAGAAAGTCTCTTCCGTGACCGATCAAATTTGAAACTGTGAACGATATGTGGGCTTCGCGAGTATTCAATTTACTTCCAGTGAGGTGCTCAGTCATGTGGCAAAAATTCGAGAGGATTTGCTTCTTTCTTTCACTTTTAGTACTTTCTCGCAATGCGTTCACAGCAGAACACTTATAACGATATCTAATTTTCTCACAGCGGCATATAGCAACTGTAGGCAATTTTTTAGATTTCTGCAATCAGCTGTGGAATCGGAAAAATTTCATAATTTACTGCAATAATATATTTACGAAGGAAATCCTGGACAGCATCTTAGGAATTATGCAACAGGTAAGCTGCTAGTCATCTGCATAACATGCGACTTCATTCTCGATTTTGCATAAACACAATCAGATATTCAAAATTTTCTGAATGTGAACTTCAGAGGATGCTTAGGATGAGGACGATGGATGTAGATGATAGGAAGGTCAGATGAATGTAGATGAAATCCCACATTGCAGTCAAGTCGAATTAAAACGGAATGGCTTAAACAGATGCCTCAAAGATGTGAAGTTCTTTAGAGATTCGTTTGTTGGAAGCGAATTTTGTATTCTTCCAACGAGGGTCGTTTTGTTCCCCTATTGATGATCAGTGTTTATAAGTTTTTACTCGTATGGGGGGACATCATATTATGTGGTCACTATGATTAATGATCCGTAAGAAAGTATTAATAAGAGGAGAGGCATAATCAATGCATCAGGTTTCATGATTCTATCTGAAGTGATTAACGAAGTGAAAGTATTGACGCATAGATCTGCACCTAGAGGCCGATATATATGAAGACCTCACAGAGGGCTTTTCGGAATGCCAAAGAAAAAAACGCAACAAATTAACATAAAGAGGAGAAAAGAATTGAACCGAATATTTTTAGAGGTTAGTGCGAGGAGCGTGATTTCCACATAAACGAAATGACATTTAGTAGTGAGTGGTTCAAAATGGAGCAAACTTTAAACTCACTATTTTATTTGGCCAGGCAAGTAGTTGAGTTTGAACACATGTGGCGGAAGATCGCCATTATCATTGACCACTCTGACACAGTAAAGAACACACGAAAGCACCTTGATGAATAAATTGAACAAGCGTATTCGAAAGCCTGCAATTTTCTTTGTTTTCACCTCAGCCATTTCAGTCACTCAACATATGCCACTCATTGCGCCAATAGAGCCTCTAAATAATTAAGCACATCCAATAATGCAGTCGTATCTTCACCGATGTTATCGCAGGAATAAATATTTTGGAAATGAATTCATCTTCGTGAAACAAAACTGACCCAGCTAATTCGATTTCAAATAAACGGTCGCTCAATTTGCTCCCCTATAAAGTAAATCAGAAAAGTGCGCTGACAATGTCCATGTAAGTCACTCGCAAAAATGGACTATCTAACAAGTTAACCAAAGTTCTTCGTGCCTAATGCTTATCCCATACTTAACTAACTAATCGCAAAGGTTCTTTGCAAACATGAAGCGAGCGGTTGCAGCATTCTCAGCTCTTGAGAAAACGTCTCCCCATTGTTACTGCTCTCACTCCTCTCCCCTTTCCCCAAGTCGACTAATTTATTAAAAAATCCTCGACAGAGCACTTAAGACTCTGAGGATCGATTACTCTGCACATAACTGCTTTAAACTTGCTCTAATATACACCCTGCAAAAAGTAGGAGAATAACACTCTCTCATATAACTCAAATCCTAATGGAAACGTTGAATGCGAATAATCAATAGGATATCGAGCTGGGAGAAAAAAGAGAAAAAATCGGGCAAGGAATGCAATAAACAGAGGCGACTCGTTTTTTATATCCAAGTTGAACGATAATGACAACGGAGAAGGATTTGAACACAGAAATGATGGATCAAGAATACTCCCTAATAGAAATCGAAGAGAAGCAACACAACCAAGTGAATGCCATGACTGACTTGTTGTGAGATTTTCCATATAAAATTGTTGCAATCGTGACTTCAGGCTTTGCTCGTTGCCATATTGCATACGTGCACTGAAATTAATGTACTTCATTGCTCAACAGGTGGTTGCTAATTTACTCGAAACTTGATTGTTTCATTAATTCACTGTATTTCTAACTGAAGGTAACTTAAGAAATGCAATTATAATAGTTTGCACTCAGATGCTCATTAATCCGAACGAAATGAAAGCACCTAGTATGATAAACTCTTAATGACGAAACATTTTTGTGGGACATCCCATGTGACTCATACAGGTAAAAGTAAAGCCTACTTGGGTCCACTACAACTATTACTCAGAGTGCTGTATTTTTGCGCATAAACTACGAAAATCTTGACCGAAAGTGCTAATGCAAGCGCAAAACACTATCATTACAATGATAACTGCTTACAAAATTTTATGTTCACGCCTGAATCCAAACACCATGATGCACCAACGCAGTGAAAATGCCGAACGAAACTAGGCACCGAGCAGGCAATGCGCGATCGATTGACGGGTGGTCTTCAATTGCTTTCGGTCCTCCCTCACTTCCATTTGTTTACGCGCAATCTATCCTGCCTCATTCGTGAGACTCATCGCCGATTCTCATCTCGAACCTCAGGGAATCCTACACTTAAGGTTTTTCTTTGACTGGTTTCCTCCCAGTCCCTATTTTCTTTTCAACGCTCCACAAAAACAAGATGTTAAAGGGTGTATAAGAAGTATGCGTAATGGCTCCACGTGACGATAAAAAGCGCAAGTGGTAGGTATCAACACTAGGCGTGAAATATGTGTATGCCGTGTTTAAACAGTGTTCTTATATGTGGTTGTGCGCGTAAGTACATACAACAATATTATTTAAACAAGGGCATATACTTAAAAAATATATATATTCGTACAGAATCTCATGCAATATGAACCATTTATTCTGCTGAATAAATCACGAAGTGTTCTAAAAGCATTAGTGAAAGAATGAAAGATTCGCACGCAATGATAAAAACGACTGTCAGAGAACACTACCGCACGGCAGTGAAAATGTGGACTGAATGTGAGACTCCTCAAATACCAAAACAGCGATTCCGCTGGATAAGCAGATGTTTCCTAATTCAGAATGCGAATCCCTTTGTTGAAGACGTTCAAGCAAGAGATTACGTCGTGGTTCCAGTAGTCTGAGGGAAGATCGAAACGGTAGACTTGCCAAGCGGTGTTACAAAGCCATCGGTACCATCAGAAGAACTTGACCCACCGTCTGATGGAAATCTAACATCTCCACACGACTCAGACTTAAGGCTGTAGTAGTCAGCCATGACGAAAAGTGGAGCTGCGATAATGCACTCGTGAGCACTGGTGAGCGTTTGGTAAGCTGTTGTTGAACGAGGGGCGGAACAACTAAGCAAGCATCGATCTCAACTTGCTTCAGAGTTGCGAGTTTTACGAAACCTGCCGCCAAAAGTTTTTTCCTAGACTGATCATCAACAGGAAAGCAGCCAAACGAAAAATGTTGAAAACGGGTGTGAGCTGTTGTTCTTTGCGAGGCGATTCGACTGCTGATAGGTAAGGCTGTTTATACGAACTAACCTAGTATGATAAACTGTTCTCAAGTGATTAGGTGCCGTTATTCAACAATATTTCTGTTGCATAAGCCTTGTTGCCATGGCATCTGTACAAATGCCGAGGAAGAAATTAACGGTTATTTTCCAGAAATTAATTCTTTTTGAACAAAAACACAGAACTGCTAGTATGTAAACGAAGACGTGGCACATATTAGTGTTGCCCGGTTTTATTGTTGTATTCTACCCATTTTATTCATGTATCGTTTATTAAAAGATCGTTAGCGCATAATAATTAACTTGACTGCTGAAGTTCTGAAAGACCTCTCTGGTTCAAGTTTTTTAAAGATGGGATTTTCTCGTGAAATTTGTTTGAAATACCCAGAATCGAATGGTATTATTTACACATTAGGATCTCCACTGATTCAGATTTATAGCAGGATATTAGATTAAACATGACTCCGCAGAGGTAATATGACTTCCAGCGGTTGCAACGGTTGAGAAACGTTCCCCGTCTTTCTTTGAGTGATTTTAAAGCATCGTTTAACTTATCAGCTAAGTTTCGAATGCTGTTCACTTATCGTTAAACGAATATTTACATTAATCTTTTTTCGTATAAACATATATTATTTACAAGTAACCAATGCATTATTACAATTTTTAGTTTTCTATTTTACTTCTATCTTCAGTTCTTTTTTCTTAACTTTTGTTAATCTGTTTTCCTGCTTTTCAAGAATTTCTTACTACCAACTTACTAGTCGTCGGTTTTTCATAACCTGAGTAAACGCATTATTTGGAAAATAGGAACGAAATACATTGCAGTATTTGCTTCAGCTCCTACGACCCTCAAAGTGTTTCTCCACCTTACAGTGATCATTCATTAAATGAGTTTAATCTGATCGATCATGGATATGTTTCTAACATCAGCGATCAGCTAAATCTTATTATCTGAACGAGTCTAACGAGAATAAAGCAAAAAACCCTGAAGGAAGGCAACGGCACTTAGGTACTTCGTTTGACTTGTTAGGTTTTGTTTCTTAATTTATTGCTTATTAAAACACTAAATTTGCTTATCAATACGTTTTGCCAAGTTCTCTCAACTGTTATTTACAAAGATTAAGTTCCTTGCTGAACTGTGTAAAAGAGGGCGAAGAACGCCGTAAGTGCACGTTTTAGTAACGGTGCTGAATGCAGCTGTAGTGAATCATTGATGATGCAAATAGCCAACAATCCAGTGCAGTGCATCACTATTTTATCAGTGCAAACAGTACCATAAGATGGGTGAGTAGGGGAAAAAGTTTATTGCGTTGCGGGGAATGTTTGTTTACGAGCAATGCTTACTACTAATACGATTGCTGGCGAAGTCGGGCAGGAGCCAAATCAAGCAAAAACGATCATTTAAAGAAACCGAAGCGACAGATGACGATAGAACAGGAAGGAGAGATCAGCGAAACGGAATGAAGCTACTGGCACTTATGCACAGTGACGGATAGCGAGCCTGTGCAGCATACCGACAAAAGAAACAAGAGCAAAAAGCCTTCTCGCCTCATATTGCGTTGACACGGAAAAGCTGAAAATCTCGCAAACATTGAGAATTAGTCAACACTTTACTATGTGATGCCAAAATGCTTTATTTACTGCTTTTCCGTTACCTAATTCGGTAGCTCACAGAATGTCAACTCCCCACTCTTTATCACAGCTTTCATGAGGTTTCCAAAGACGTTCTGTAACCATTTTATTTATTTATTCTGAGCCTCCGAGGTGGGGAAAGGGAAAAAATATGTGAGCGTAAAGAGCAATAGGGCAAGACGTTCACGAAGTGACCATTCGAGCGAATTGACATCCAGTGCGTGAGGTTAGTGTGACGTTTCCATGGAAGCTATTCAGGTCAAGCTTGAAAGCTGACGAAAGAGGTGCATTAAGATATCAGTGGGGAACAAATTCCAGGTTGATACAGTACGAAGCCGGGATCTTACACAACGTTGTTTCCCAGGTACCATCCTTCTGCCAACTGGAACTGAAGTCAAAAATACAACACAGGCGATGTTCTATACAGTTTCCAGTTTCGAGTCGTACAAGTTGGAACCAGCGTTTTACCGATGTCGTTAATGACTCATTTCATCCGCTTTTAAACTGGTGTTGAGTTGTTTCTACGCACATTGTCACTGCTGCTCTTGCGTATCGAAATTTCGCCCGAACTATGACTCTGCAGACGTTTAGCCCATTTCTACCTTTCACTTTCGCTTATATTTGTGCTTTCCTGTTTTGGGACGTTGAAACAAATAAACGAATAACTTGGTAAACAATTAATATATAAATACAAGTGTAAAAAAGGCAACCGAAGAAAGCAAAACAGCAAAAAAGGGAAAGGGGATAGACGAAGCGAATGGGGTAAACCCTTGAAAGGAAAGAGGACGTTAAATACTAAACACTGATTTCAATGAAAATGAGACAAAAGTTTTTCACAAAAGCCTCAAGCTGAATTACCTGGGCAAACTTGCAAAGCCGCAGGTGGAACCACCTCATTTCGCCAATTCCAACGTCCTTACCCTTCTATGCTTTCCATAAACAACTTTGCACGGTCAGGGTACATAATGCAGCGAAATTTTTGCAGCATCAAATTTGTCATAATTCTTTCTCAGCATCCTTAATCCCTCCTTGGCAATTTTGCCGCATGTCCCCAGATCTTCCATTTTTGTGCTTTATGCACCACAGAGCATTGTGAATATCGTCAGCGTGCATACAGCCATTCCAATCTCGTCGTTTTGATGGGTCAAAATGTTCCTTCATCATCTGGAGGTTATAACGCGTTGTGGTTGCAATAAGAGGGCGTGTAGAGAATATCTTCACTATATAGAAATTTTAGTGCTCATAAATCGCAATCTCATTTCTTGGGAAATCGGAACTGTTAAAAGGTTCCCATTTGCAATGAAGTATGCTCCCATCTATAAAATTGAGAAGAAATGCCAGAGGTGAAGTTCAAATGCACACGACTTTAGGACAAACACTGCAATTTGATAGAAGGAAAAGTACAAGGAACGTTCGAATGACGGTGGACTATGCGTGTATAGTGATGTGAAACAATGAGCGAGTTCCAGATCCTTACGTTGGTCGATTTGCCAATTTCTCAGAAGACTATTATGCACCGATTTTTCAGGATTTCAAGGTTTATTAACCTCTGTTCCGCCTTGCGAAATGTAGTTACATATATGTGTCTAGAATGCGCAGCGATCGGGTCTGTCAGTTACTTTCTTCAGAATTCATCCGCAAAATTTCCATTCGCCTTCAGCTTTTTCTGAAAGAACCTTGCGCATCCCACCTAGATGTGGCACAGCAATTAGACGAAACTGCAGAGCTCATCGAAATCAGTGTATTTTGTAAATAGGAAAAAAGATGTGCTGGTCTTTGAAGGTCTTTGGAGGGAACTTAAATATCTAAATGAGCATTATGAATGCTCGATTACTGCCACACTAAGAATACAACAAATCACAGACAATATTTCTTCAGCAGTTCACTTCAAACGTCAAAATAACAATAGCCAATCTGATGCAGTCCTAACTGACTCAAAAAAGTATTTGTTTTACCACCTCCGTTTTGCCACCTGTTTTACCAAAAGTATTTGTTTTACCACCTCAAAAAAGTAACCTCACTTCCGTTTCTTCTACTAAAAATGTTGAAATTACCTTGTTCAATTTTTTTGTGACATCCAATCAGCCCACATCACGTGGTTCACTCCACTGTTCGCTCAACATTAAATGAGGTTTTGATCGTAAAAAGTATCAACGAGGACGCTGAATTCAGCTGAGGGAAAAAAATTGAAATTTGCCACATGTTCACTCAGCCCTCCCCTCCTCTCGTTGTTTACCCTCGTATTCAAGTAACGTGCAAATCTGTTTATTCCCACAATTAATCCCGCGACCCACACCTATCCCACACAAGTCACCTTATAAGCTTTGAGTCGAGAATGTCTAACGTTTACACCAGCGAATAAATAGAAACATGCCTCGAATTTACGTTGGGAATGATTTTGTAAACTTTTTCGAAAAAGGGAAATTGCCAACTTCGAGTAAGGGACGCATAAAGAGGCTGTGAAAATGTTTCCTTAATGGGACGATATTCGTGACGCGCTAAACGATACGTTTATTCGAACTGAGGATATTCATCACTTTATGGCAATTCATTACATGGAAATAAGTGAGTGGCAACACCTTGAGGAACGCTTTGAGAATATGAGTTCAAAAATAGAACCAAAGCAGTTTAAATACTAAAAATTTGATGGAAAAGTTATCTTTAAGATAAAGCTGCATATTCCTTCAATCTCGAGTGCAATTCCAAATATGAATTTTGGTTTAAAATTTCCACTTTTGCGACACACTTGTTTCCAAATTTGGCGAATGCCATTTTTACAATGGGCAAATGATTCCGTAGATGGAGCGCTTCCCACATATTTTTTCTGAGGCAATAAACTGCATAGGTTTTCAGCACAACCACAAAGTGAATTGATGGTTGACGTGCAGAACAATTATAAACAGAAGGTGAAAAAAAAGTTCAGTGGTCGTCTCTCCCACGGATTTTCTGCGATGCAACGGAAATTCAGTTAAGAAAGAATGCCCTTGAAATATGAAAAAGGGCTCACATAAGCAGTTCTCCTCTTCGTTTTTCATCAAGATCGTCCAGTCGCATTGAAATCGGTGGAACGACATCCGATGTCCATCTGTTGCTCGTATTCATGTATCGCGATCTGCGCTGAAAAATGAATGAATTTTGGAACGTCAATTGGTAGGAATTGCAGATGCAACTGTAGATAAGATGAAAAGACTGTGTGGATCTTAGCGAAGTGGTGAATGTGAGGAAATTCCCGAAGAAATCAGAAATTCCGTGCATTATTTGCAAGAACTATTCTCGTGCCCACTCCCCCCCCCCCCCCCCCCCCCCTTCACCTCATCTAAATCTTCTTCATATTTAAATGACCTTTAAAATCGGTCAACCTGATATGCACTTAAGCCCTAGAAACTCCTAAAGCTGAGGTTATCAATGAGAACAACATTTTTTTTCTGGTCATTTCACTGCGACAGTATCTGTTAAGACCTTTGCAGTAGATTCAACGCATGCATCTTCCTGGTTAATTTGCTGTACTACGTGGAACACAGCTACTGGAGAGTCCATTTCTTGGAATTCTGAAAACGTGGTTTACTCCAGATGAACAGGAAAATTCTGAAAAATTCAACAACAACGACAGGGAAAGGTTTTTCCGTTCTAGCACCAAGGACGTCTGTTCAGATGAGAGGCCTATCCGCTGCACGGAACAATTACAATCAAAGTGTTGCGCTCCACTTGACGCGTTTATTTCGTATTCTGATCGCTTATTCTGGCCATTTCACAGTGGATCGTTTAATTACCCGACTTGGCGTTTTCTCAGAAACCTGCATAAATGAGATAAATTTTTTATTCATTATGTGATGAGGTAAGTTGCTTTTCTGCAGTAGATTTGCTCATTTAGAAAGGAGAATAAACAAAGATAATAACTCCCACGTTTGTAGAAGGCAGAAATGGATTTAGTTGTTTTTAGAAGTAATTTTCTGTGAAAGGTTGATGAGCAACCACAATTGTTGTGACCGAAGATGAGATGAATACAGGATCAAAAAAATGAGATAGACATAAGATTGCAACAGCCCAAAAGGAGCGCATTTCCATACCTTATCACTTAATGCGCTCACGATCATCTGCAAAGAAAGCATGAAATCGATAATAGGGAAACCAGTGCACAATAGCTGAACATGAGAGAAGAGTGATGCTGCAGCGGCGGTCGCTTCTAAGGCGACTGAAGTATGAAACAAAAATCTCTGAACGATTCTAAGCAAGCATGCTGTAAAGCCTACGATTTCATGCATAAGAATAAGAATCAAGCGCGAGCGATGCAGATGTAATGTACAACAGAACGGGCATGCAACAAAGGGTCGAACTATGTAAACCTCCAACCTCCACACAGCGTCGTTTGCAAGAAAAACGTCGCAGATACTGTCGCTGATCACGTTTCATTTTTCGCCGTGAGTAGAGATACATCTGTCTGAGACGCATTGCCTATACATAGATTTATTTGTTGTGCGACGTGCGTTCACTGTGTTTCACAAAAGCGGTTGCAACGAAGCACGCTCACTAGCTCTCACAAGAGTGATTGTGCAACACACCACGACGCAACACAGCTTGATTCATCACGCTTTTAACAGTGCGACTGCGACAAAGGTCTGTTGCGGGAGTCGTCTTATATGATTCCCGGGCGTATTCTCATCATTTTCCCTTCAACTTCAAGTACTTCTTTTTCTTCTTTTCCCCAAGGAAGTCGTCTCTCGACGAATCCTTCAGTAATGCCGTCGAATTTCTTACCAACGCTAACAGAAAGTGCAATACACCTTACTGCAACAGCTAACCCAAGACAAATTAGATTGCTCTGATTCATTGTTATTTTTTGTGCTGATCGAAAACGATAGGAAAAATATCAGTAACTTAGTCATGCAAGGAAAAAGCCGAATGGGCTGTCTGGTTTGTTCGAAAAAGCTGGGAATAGACCCTTCTTTCTTAGCAGAAAATTTTATATTCGGCCAAATACAAAGATCCACCTAGTCATTTTCCTATTCAAAACTCTCCTTCCCTTCCCCCTCCCCAGCACATACACACACAACGCTGTTCCACAGAGCATTAAACGCCAAACTGTGGGAACGGATATTCTAGAGCTGGATTGCAAATTTAAGGCAAATTTTACATCCACATATCTTAAATGTTGCCACTACTCGTGATTGCAGCCCAAATAAGCTGGATGCTAAGTAGCTGCATGTCATGTGCAAGCTCTTTAAAGATTATTTGCACGTTAGCGTTCGCCTCTATTTCCACATTACATGCATGCCATATGGTGGAGGGATATATTTAAATACATATAATTTATGTTTGCATTGAAAGCTTCAAACTATAAGTTACTTTCTACGACGAATACTCTGTTTGAAATGCCTTTGATGGGAGTGCAAGCAAACTTTGCATTCTCCATCGTTGGAAAATGTCAGCGAGTTAGTGAAGAAATCGAAGCAGTGTGAAATTTCCGACACAGAAGACGTTTCCATCTGAGTCGCTATAAATTACCTGAGAAAACACAAACGCAAAAGGTGAAAAAATAAAATGCCTATCGTCGCAACCACATAGACGAATGATGTAAGGGATAATGAACAACGGGGACGCAATCCTTTCATATGTGCACTTATAAAAACGAGAGCGTAAATATTAAGCAACTCTCAAGTGTTTAGCTCTATGCAAAACAAATGTGGAAGGGAGTCACGAAATTATGGCATTGTGGAGGTTCGAAAACGTGGTCAATTTTACGTCACTACGTGTTAAATTCAGTTAATGCAAAAGCGAATGTTTCCTGAGTAGATGGAAATTGTAAGGATATATGATCATACTGCAATATAACTTGCTACAGTAATGGGTAAAAGATGCATTATCGCATCGCTCCATGTTGAAAGATGAAACGCGTATGTTTGCTGCAAGATTCCACCTTCTTCGCATGAACGCCTCTTTCACTTCAAAAGTGTTTCCGTGGAATATACGTATAGCATAATTTACACAAGTTGTCGTTGTGAACGGAAAATTACACAGTGCTGAATAACTTGTGCAGTGGAGAGGAGGATGCAGGTATGATTATCTTCAACGTAGATCTATTACTTAGCACAGGATGTATCACTCTGAAATTCTCTCAACCTCTGCTTGTTCCCGCCTTCTCACTGGAAGATATAAGGCATCCTCGCGTTTCAAGCGAATGCAATTTGCAGAAGCCGACATTTCTAAAGGACGTTGGGGTGTTTCGAGAGAAGTTCGGCTCGTTTTGCCACATCAGCGTTCCTATTTTCCCATAATTCCTTCCTTTGTTTTCATAATATGTTGAACCTGATATTAATGCATTTAGTTGTGTGGAAATCGATTCTAAACGGCTTTCTTCTAAATTTATTTGCAGCATTAAAATAACTGGGTGATCATGCTTAGAAATGACGAAGACGGATGCATCACACCTCATCTTACACAAAAAGCTCTTTGCGACTGTGAAGAAAAATCAGTCTACACCTGACGAGGAGGCCTAGGAAGAGGTTGCAGCCTCAGGGAAGATCGCGTGTTCAGCTCGTAATAATAATATCATAATATCAGACAGAATGTTGCTTATTGTTGCATCTATTTAAAGACTCATATTGTACTGAGGAGCCCTAAAATACTCTCATCTTGCAGTGCAGGATGAAGGCTGAAGATCTGCCACTTTGAAATTTTGCTCCTTCTGTGCTCCCTTTCTCCACTTCCTCTTTCAACGGGCTCCTTCTCCTCCTTAATCGTTTGCTGTTACTCAGACATTAGCCTGCCTGCGCAGTAGGAATGACAGTAATCATATAAACATCGATTACAAGCATTAGCCAACTCAGATAGTTGCACGCAAACATGTCTGTGGAGAAATAAAATGGATGCATTGAAATTACAGCTCGTTTCAGCAGACTATTTTCTCCATTCGTTAAAGCTCGAGTGCCTTCAAATGAGCATAACACAATGCCTTTGGTTATTGCTGCAGAGCGAATTATTATTGTTTCATTAATTTCATTTACTAGATGCACTAGACAGCTCTGGAATATTCACTCACTGGGAAGCGAATGCACTAAGAACGAAGCGAAAAATGAATAAAAATTTCACGTAAGTTTTATATTTATGTGTATCCGAAATAATACAAAGAATGGCGAAGTCAACTAAAGAATTTATTCAAAACAGAATTTTCAAATTTAAGCAAATTTCTTCCTTTTTCATAGGTGCCAATGAGAGCGCAACCCTCCTTTCACAAATTTATTTAAAGGGTAGCAAAGAAAAAATGACTGATATTTCAAAACTCCAATAATGATTAAATAATTGGCTCACTGAGCGACTTAAAAGAGGAAATATACCGCAATGTATACTAATCCTATAGAAACGTGGATAATCTGGTTGAGATTATCGCAGATCCACCAGCAATTTTGTTGCACATGCTGTGTCATCATCTGAGAGAAAGTGCAAGAGTGCATTCAAGGGGCTGATGCATTACGTGTGTTTGGCATGGCCAAAATGTTTAAAACCAACCATCAGCTCTGAATACATACAACGCAAATTTTTTTCCAGTTGTTACTGTAGATCCGAGGTCGAAAAATATTGCAGCCGGTTGGAGCGAAACCAAAATCTCTCGACTGAGATTCGAGAGGCAACACGAATCAACAGGCTACGCGAGCAATGATTGGAACCTTACGAAAAGTTAATCTAAACCCATATCCACCACAAAAATTTTCGATTCCACAAAGAGATTATACATTAGTGGTCCATTGTATGTGTCTTTGACAAACCGTGGTTATGCAAAGGGGTCAAAATGCCGATTTGGAATCACTAATGGGCAATAAAATAGCGAATTAAAGTATTTCGGTTAATCAGGCTCATCGCTGCGAAGACTTACCGAACTCCAACCTTCTTACAAGGGTGCCATGAAATACGTAAATTTCCCCTTTCTTCAAATGTCTACAGCTTCTTTCATTGTTGAAGAAGCAAGCTGGAATATTTTTTAGAAGACCAGCATGCCGTTTGATATGTCGAATCTTCTAAATGCCATATGTTCAGATTTTCTCCAGTTGAAGGCTGGACCGACAGTGGAAATATATGGCATGTACGGATGCGAGGCGGCCATAATGCGTTTTTAAAGGAAATTTCTAAAAATAAAAAGGAAATCGTATCTCACAACAAAGTATGCAGGAAGCGTTTGTCCAGATCGTTTCACAATAGTGTCCTCTTGGAGGAATTCCAATCATCGCACTCTGCAGGCGGCGGTTTTCCATGTGAAAGGAATCAATTTTAGGATGTGAAGTGGGATTTTGTGATGGACGTAGTTCGTTACCCTGTTTTCATTAATGCTGATATGATAAAGCATTTCAGAGCAAGCGGCGAATATTAAAGTGACATTCTTCGGTGCTATCGCAGATAAGACAATGCGGAAAAAAGAGATGGATAAGCTGGAATTAAAATCAAAGGTAGTCGACTTTGCTAGCCGTGGAACGCTGTGGAATCTAAAAGGAACTAAATAGTTCTAGTCATAACCATGCATTGGCAAATGAAGAGTTGCATAAAGCAAAGTTTCTCTATCCATATTTCTTGGACAGAAACACTTCGGCGAGAGTATTTCTCCTGCATAATCATTTGAGGCCTAATAATCAGAAATTTCCAAAGTTATCTGCGATGGATCTCTTGGAAACGTTCAAGAGCTTACCTTTCAAGTTTCGCGCTTGAAGATCTAATAACAATAATTATAAAAGTTGATGGGAGAAAATTGCGCAGTCGTCTGATGTAAGGGAGGGCAAACTTTGCTGCTATGTGTAGATGCATAGTTGCCGAGTTACTGAGCGCGGTCACGAGATTATGAACTCAATCGAACGATTTGTGTGAGTGTTTCTTTGGCTGCGTTTCGCATTGCAAGAAATCACCTGTGAAACCAATCTTCTTCGCATTCCGGTTGAAAATTTCAAACAATAAAAGCTGAGGAAATGTTGGAAAAGCAGTGATGATGCTACATTAAAATTATAAAAAATTGTTAGACGTACAGCGATAAGGTCGCTTGTAAGAAGTGTCGACGACTGATTCACCTCGTGCGCTCTCACGAAACGGCGTCGCACAATGTAGAAGGAGCGCAAACCATCGAACATTTTCCATCAGTGAGAAATCTATCATTCCCATATTTTCTGTGCAATTTTATCACTTTCTAAATCAGCCCATTCGAACAGCCTGACGTAACTTTAAACGATTTTTAATTAAATGTTTCATCTGCAACCCATAATTTGCCTATAAAATCTAAAAGTAAAGGAGCTCTCTCCAGAATTACAAAACTGTTTGATATGCTTAACCACTTTTTCAGACGTAAATGTGAATATTTCCTGATAATCGCTTAATGAAATTTTTTGCATGATTTATGTTCTTCATTGTTCAATTTTGCCGTGGAGAATTTGAAAGGAGAGGTGCTTAATGCTGCAACGTTTACTGGTTGCATGTCCGATCGCCGATCTCTAAACATTGGGCGGCTGGAAAAGGTTGAGTAACGCAAAGTTTAGAAATTGAACGAGGACTAAAAATCTACGAAGAATGATCTCTGACCAAAATGATATTCTTTTTCCATCCTTATAGATTATATGAAGATTATAACCGTGACAACCTCAAGATGTTTTGAATGATGGTCTGCTCGACGCTAATGATGGATGGTTAAGCCTCAACTTTTCTATCGACCATAGCTAACGTTCGGTTGGTGGTAGGCATCCAAAATTTGATGCAAATCACTGCTGCTTTTTAGCAAATGGTATGACTACAGTATTATGAATGCAATAAAAGTTGTCCCGACTGCCACTTAAAATCGCCGTCTTTCGCCATACTGAATCACAACTACCCTCAAAAATTTGTGCAGTTTGAAGGATATATGAAAGTGAATCGGTGAAATGCACTTCTGAAGCATCTATGAAAAGCGAGCAAACCTTCCAATGGTTGCTTCTTTGTCTTCCTTCAAAATACCTCAAAGCAAACTCATTCGGACGCACTAGGGCTGTAACAGATTGAGAGTTTCGATATTTTGACAGCCAGTGAAAGTCACTAAATGAGAGTGTTAAAATAGCACTAACGTTGCTCTGCATAATTTGTTAGCTCATTCACAACAGCGCGAGTATTCTTTGGAGAAAGAGATTTGGCAAAACATCTTTCGTGTCATATATCTTTTACGGAGGTGATGTGTCAAACGAATCTTTTTCTTCATCTCTACGTGGTCTCTTTGAGGGGTGAAAACCTATGCAAATCTTGCTTCCATTTTTGCGAAATAAACGTGAGACCGTTTCTGCATTGTAATCAAAAATATCGAAGAAGATGACTGATTCGCTTACCTTTCTTTGACACCAATTTTTCGTATGGCGAGAGGAATAGAAAAAAGAGCTTCAGCCAAAGCGGATGAAATAAACGAAAAAATTTTCGGTACAAATGAACAGTTTTTGGGAATTTCGACCTTCATTACATATGTAATCGTTCTGTATAATAGGCTAACAGAATTGATTGAAATTTTTGCACACGAGGTTGTCGAAAAAGACTGAAAATTTGGAGGCGGATGAAGCAAATTAAGAGTTCTCCGGGTAGGGCACTCCTGGCGAATGTATGAAAGCTTCAGTCAGGAGGTTTTCCTACTTCTTAATTGTTGATGTCGCTTTGTATTCCGGAAGAACAAGTTTGTAGTGTACCTCACTTTGGATATTATCAATTAACAAACTGCAAGAAATAAACTGCTTAAAATGTTACAAATATTTGTGCGACCGTGCTGATGCAGTAGGAAAATTTTTCAAAGAACGTCCACCGCAGCTGTCACTTTAATGCAGTAACATCAGACGGAATATGTGGCGTTGGAGTGCTTTTTTTATACTACCGCTCCCTCAAAATTCTGACTCGTAAACAACGGAATTCCGGAAGCAGGGTTCCACACTCTTTGGGAATGTCATATCATGTGCTAAAATGCATCAGCGTTGGTCTCAGCAGGCTAATACTTAGCGCTTTTTTAGAAAGATGAGGATATGCGGATTTACGCCGGTTTATTGAAGCGGGTAACAGGGGTGAAAATGTGCGGCAGTTGGGCAGCCGCATGAACGGCCGAATAAAGCGAAGGAGAAAATATGCAGCACAGTTGGCGTCAGGGAAAGAAAAGTTTCGCTTAAAATAACACCCGATTTATTCACGTATACTTCTCGCCTAAAATACAATATTTTACATGTTCATTTAATTACACGTTCATCTTTTTGTTTGTGTGCATGCAATAATTCACTTTATATCAGAAAATGACATCGATTAAATATATATTCAACAGCTCTGCCATGCACATCATGCTCTCCTATAACAAGAAACAGCACTGAGAGGCATTCTTCATATCCGTGTTCTCTAAAGCATATGACGATAGTGAATTTTATCGCTGCTGTTGTCTAGATCATGCAGAGGGTCAGTTCGTCATTCTGCAAAGAGCATTCAAGTTCATTATCGAAACGCAAACATTGGTAGCGTGCAAGGATTTACTCAACTGAAGATCATCAAGGAAAAGACACTGCAATGCCTTGATTTCGATGAGTATGACATGTCGCCGACATTAACAGAGTGCATAATCTTAAGGCGAATATATTAAGGGGGGAAGGGGGAGGGAAAAAAAATGCAATAACAAATAGCTGAAGGCTAGGCATGCAACGTCGGAACATTCCAGTTGTCTGCTCGCAGCTACGTGTGAATGTTTGCTTGCCATAAACGAACGTATCGCAATGTGAACTATGACGCACATCTGATGCTCAAGCAATGCACTGCATTCACACCTATCTAAGTTCCATCTATGCAAAGAAAATATGCAGATGTGACCTCCTTACCCCACATTTTCCCACCTTGCCATTCTGTACGCGTCTTCTAAACTCTCCGTTGTGGACGTATGTTCTATACGTGCGTCAAAAAATGTAATTAGTATAAAAGGAGTGGCCATATAGGGAACACTGAAGTTCGACAGGATATTCAGATTTAATAAAATGGAGGAAAAATTTTAAAGATTTTCGCAATTATATTCAGTGGACTCATTCGCACGTAAATATATTTTCGCTGGTAATAAAACTGTGTTGGTGAGGATTTTAACCAGCAGCACTCATCCCAGAAACTAACACATTAATAGATCGCATTTTGGCTTTCAAGTTAGCGCTAAACTGGGGCTGTCACTATAAAAAAAGAGTTTTAAGCGTGAGTAAAAATCGCTTGGATGGGTATGAGGCAAGTCGCCAACTGAGGCCGCCAACGATGGTCCAAGGACGGGGAAAGCAATTGTGAGATAAGAAAAATTATTCTGGAGTGGACCGAGTATGGATGCATTTATATCTCATAAAATGCCGCTGCATTTACATGCCTATTTTTCATTGGGTTATGAATGATGAATGTGAAATACTATCCCTCTTTGTAAAATGACCGAGTGCCACCTGTTTCATACAGGAATATTTGCCATCTTGCCATGTGCAAATCCTTAGTTTCAAAAATTTGAAGATTCTTCATTTGCTATGAACAAATGAGCTGAATAACGTTGAAGATTTGAACAGGTTTCCTTTCCACAAAAGTTTCTTCTTTCAACAGCGCTACGAAATGTTTCATCAATAACGCAGTGGCTCTTAATCTCTATTCATACGCAAGGAATAAAGCGTCCCTTAAACGATGCAAAAAAAGTTGAAATGGAGCAACGATCACATTTGGCGGAGGAAATAACCGATACATAAATGCATCTGATGCATAATAATGTATTTTATTGGCAACTGTGGCCACCATTATGAAGTTATCAATAAAGGCCACTGAGATGGATCTGCCGTTACTCAAATCTGCTCAGGAGTGAAAGGTTTGGGGACTCATGCTAGAAAACGACAGCACGAAGTGGAGAATAAAATAAAAAATTTAAAGATTTTAATGAATTCAGAAGCAAAGCATTTACGATACTCCAACCACCTACTTGTACAGAAAACTACAGATTTAAAACCCTCAGCGTTGTACAGAAATCACTGCGTTTCCTCCTCCGCTTTGCTCATCTCAACTATGTGCATTTGCGCGTTTTTAGTCACCCAAAATGAATGGTGGTATGTGATTGATCCTTCCAATTCTCATATTCGTCGTCGTCTTGCGTCCTGATCATCCCAAGAGTTCTCAATTTACATCTAGCTTTTTTATTGAATAAGCAAGCCATTAGGCCAATAATTTTTGTCTGAGGATCCCAGTCTTTTGATTTTTCGTTTTCTTTTTTCTGCACCAAAAATAATGCTATATTAAAATTAGTCAGTTTTTATGCTTTTATCCACCTGTAGCGAAATGTACACATGGAAATATACACCATCAAAACGCTGCGAGAATGCAAGGGAAATTCTGCAACGTTGAAGCGAAAACAAGGATTGCACAACTACATAGTGCTTGCGATGATCTAAATTGCCTATCGCCTTCAAGATCTACTGCCCTTTCACTCAGTATTATCCCGCAGCACTGCAATGTCTGGCTTTCGAACCACCACACATCAACCCGGTTCTGCTACTTCTCAACAAGCTGTATGCAAAATACAGCGAAGGGCGCCCTAAAACCTCGCATCATCGGATCATGTAAATAAGGGTGGACAAAATTCAGCTAGAGTCAAAGGTGCCATTTACAGTTCGTGAGGACTTAAATATATGGGGATATCGCGATAACAATTGCCTTCTTACTTATCTCGAGTTACTTCAAAAGCAGCTGCCCGAATATCTATGAAAGCGCGCATGTTGATCTTGTCGTTGATGAGCTGGGCTGAAAAAAATTCGGATACCCGTGACGTCTCTTGAAATAGCTCGGAATAAGGGACTATCGGATGCGATGCAGAATAATTTCTAGAAAGGCAATGTAAGGAGCAAACGTTCTAAATTAATGCAAACGCTATATATACATATTGAATGAAGCGAGTAGAAAGATAGTGGTTAGTATGATAAAGAGAGAACAACAGAAGCAAAAAAGTTTCTGAAAAGTCCCATAATTAAGCACTGAAATGACCAGTCATTCTAAAGAATCCGAAAACAAAATATCGATTTCCTTGGCACAGCTAATCATTATTCCTGCAAACCTTTCGCGGCAATGGTTTAAAATTCCTTTTCGAATGGTGGTATCAAATGTTGCAGACAAACGAAAATGGCGTTTACGTCAAATAGTTGAAGCATAGCTGAAGCAAAAGGCTTATGATGATAGCTTATGATTCATAGAAACGTCTCTTCCACTTCCTTCATAATGAAAAAAATTGGATTCAAATGAAACGTGTAAAACTCGTATGAAATATGCAAAAGTAGACATCAATAGAAATGTCTCTTCTAAAGGAAGCACGAAAAAAGCCAGGAAACAAAAGATAACGGCTGCAACATTTTTTGATCAATTTCATATGCCATAAAAGCCATTCTCCTGCTTCACAATGTGCATTGTACAATTTCCAGTAATTAATGGAGAAACCAAATGAATTAGACACTAAGCGTTTTAATTTTCACTCACGCAACTGGCGATTTTAAATCACTCCCACTTTCAACAACTAGGAAGTACTCGAGCTTCATAGACTTGAAGCGACCAACATTAATATCAGCGGAAAAACATTTGCCACAGGTGGAGTGCAATGCGAAAATTACACAAATTTGTTATGCGAAGAAATTCTAGCATTATGCTCATGGTCATTAACGTTCATTTCGAGAATCAATGAAGTGCACTTTAAATTAGTTCAATTAGAAAACTGCTTATAATGTTCTAAAATCAGTCGCTATGCACTCTTGAGAAGCATCTCTACTGTCAGGTAGGTTCAGCTGGGGATCACATTTTGAATTTAAGGGGTGAAATGGACATCATGGAATTACCTTAAATGTGAGATTTTTTTACCATTTACCAATTAACATCATACAAACCATCAAATGAGGATGGGAATTAAAAACAAATCAAGGTGCAAAGAAATTCTGTATGTATGCTACAGCAGTTATTTTTTAGTTCTACAGAACTAGAACTGCAAAAGATGATTTTTTTCGAAGATATAAGTGGACGGCATGACCAGTCGAGATGCACCCCTACTGCAGTACCCATGTTCCTTTTTGTCTTCAATTTATTGGAATTTTAAGAGGTTATTTGTATATATATACATATATATATATATATATATATATATATATATATATATATACAAATGCATATATCTATTTATATGGCCACGGTGGAGAACATAACGTTCCATTCGAGGGACAACTCTTTTGCCTACATATTATCGCCTTCTGCGCTTTTGAAGGGCTTACCATATATTTTACGGGCCATTTTCGAAGCCGATCATGACTAGGTGATAGAGTTGCGAAGAAGGTTTAAAATTGAACCTACCGAAATATCCTATGAAAATGGCTACTAAACACGAACTGAATGGCAAATTTGACAAGCTAGAATGTTGCTCTGAGGTTTATAAAGCTTTACAGAAAACGTCTGAAAATAAAGCAGTAAGTAAACTCTCAACGAGAAACTCCCACTTCCTCAGCATATTTATTCACAGGATCATGTATTGGAGAAAGCAAACGTCTACTTCCCTCGGTGTTTCGTCACACTTGACCAGTAAATGAGTCACTCTAATTTGTTACTTCCTACCAAAAGCTGCTTCCCAAAGGATTTGAAAGAGCTCTTTTTCTTCTTAGCAAATAGAATGAGCTCGGTGGTGTCTACAAAGTCACATATAATCGCACTTTTTCTGTTTTCCACATTTTTCTTTTATACTATTTGTTCGTTTTTTTGTGAAACCATATACTGGTAAGGCAAATATCTGTGCAACAAATATTCCTCTGCGGTCCGGCTTGCATAAGTTAGGTTGTTCACAAATGGATCAACTCTTCTTGATATCTTCAGCTGCAGAACTTTTCCAGTGATTGGATATCGCTCGAAGCGGCATATTTCGTAAAAGAAAACCATACAGTTCACTGCAGCTATTCAGCTATTATATCCATATCCTTTTTGTAGATGTTAGGTTCAAAGGCCAGTTAGCATTCCTCAACGCTGAACACAAAAAATTCCTCTAGAACAGATCCCGTGTTGCTTGTATATGGCATTGATGAGAGTGAATTATGAACGCTCTCTTTACAGCAGTTGTCCACGTTTATACTCTTTAACTAAATCGATCAAATGCATTATTTGTGCTTGAGAGAAAATATCTGCTTTAACGAAATAAGACAGAGACGCTAGTTTTTAAATCGCAATCCATTTTATTCATGTTCCTAGGAATGAATGCAAACATAGAACCGTTAATATAACAAACAGAACAACATCGCTAAAAGGCAGATTCAGCGTAGCACACAGGTTAATGAAAGAAGCCGCAATCTGCACATGCGCGAGAATCATCAACTCCTGCACTCAACAAACGCTTCACCTAGATTTCCTTCTCAAGTTCACTTTTCATAAATGCGCTTACTGTTAATTATCCTTCGTCGCTTAACACTTCAAGAATCATGGTTACCTTCTGAAGTATAGAAATCACATCGAGCATACAACGTACAAGCTTCAAAGAATGTCAATGTTAAATGTTTTAAAAAAATAACTGCTCCAGATAGCGACCTCAACGAGTAAAGGGAGTCAAACCATTTGAGTGTAAATTTGAGTGCAATTTTCCATTCTAGCCTAATAAATGGCTAAAATGGAAAATTATAGCCCTCATCATGTAACGCTTACTTTTCCTCCGACTTGGTTGGAAGGAACCCGATTCCCTCAACTATGAATACTTGACCACGCAGCCAGATGTTTACTCGACACTAAACAAGGCCTTTGGCTCGAAGGGCAAATTACAACACCTCGCTGTGCAACGAACCTCTCTACTCTCACGCAAACAAATCCTTTCTTAATGTGTGCGATAATAGCTTTTATAGCAAACACTTACCACAGATAGGTATATGATTTCACACATTTCAAAACAACATAACTATGAAAGTAAAGTAAACCAATATAAAGTTAATTGAAATAACGAAAAGATGAGCGAAACGTGAATGACGATTCTAATCGATCCAACCAAAGAACCGTTTCGTGGGAAATGGCGACAATAAATTGCTGTGAAGGGCACGCAAATTTGCTTCATTTGAATTCAGGCCGTCTTTTGGGAGCACTTTCTCATCTGAATTACAAATGATCAACCACTGATACGTTAAAATTGCCACGTATAGATAGCTAACAGCTTTTAAACACTTCGTAGCAATTTTTCGAATTTCGTGACAATGAACTACACCAAAATGAGCAAATATGGTAAGGTCCTGAGATGCAAAGGGATGCATGTGTTGAAAAAATAACGAGAACTCCTTCGGAAGAGAAACATTCGCAGAATACTTTGACTTCATCAGACTTTCTTTGGTTTGCGAGGTTCTTGAGCCAACTGTTTTTCAAACGTGCAGCAAACTGCATGATTTGGAACAGATATAAGGTTTAAAAAACATTCGTGAAGAGGTTTTGGACTTTCTGCAAAAACTAGGTGGCAAGAATCCTGTTCCCAAATATTTTGCGACATTTGCGAGAAGAAGCAGAAGAATCCATTTTGTATTTTCAAAAAACGTCACACTGCTGAAAATGCTGTAGTGTTTATATAATGGAGAAGCCCAAAAACGCAATGGCACTCTCAGACGCCCCAGTCGTCGAACTGTGGGCGGTTAACCTAGCTATCAGATTTCCATGCCAGCGTAACACGAAGCAATTTCAACGAGCGTGAGCCATTGAGATAATTTTATAAGGAAGAGCAATGTGATGAACGAATACGACGGAATTCGCAGGACGCTCACTTCAACCGAAACTGGCCAAAAAGAAGCATCTGGACCGATTAGCGGATAATTAATAAAAAACAGCTCACTTGCGTCATTTCATTCGACTCAGCGAGCCTCCAAACAAGCATAGCAGCTACTGGGAGATGCATTCATTTGTCTCCTTCAGCGCATCATAACAGAAGATAATAGTTCCAGAGATGGAAGTTATCAAACTGTAGGGAATAAGTCGCATTCTCTGCCGGAATGCAGAAAATGGAGATTACAAGGTGTGATGACGTACATGTATGACCTAAATAAAGAGTATAAGAAATGGGAAAGCGGGGACAGCGTGGGGAGCAGTATGAAGTTCATGCACACTGGCGAATGCAAAAAAACAAACAGAAGAAGGAGGCCTTATTGTTTGTGAAATTGCATCTCAGGAATCTTTCAAGAAACAAACATTTTCGTCTTAATAGCATTCTCAAATAACAACATCCGCTATATTGTCACACTAACCAATTGGAAAGGGCTGACAGGCTCATGACCCTACAAGTATGGTAGATGCCATAACCAAATGGCACTTTTCAATGGAGCTTAGCTGGCAATGTGCTTATGACGACCCACTTTATAAATTTGTTTTGCCGCGCATCGTCATCGAATGAATTCAACCTTCGATGAGCGCTCGCACGCGGCAAAAACTCGTCGAGTTAACCATCCCACTACTTCATTTGAGAACGCATAACCGTAGGGAATAATTTTGCAGGTGCAGATCTACAGCATACCTTGATGCTTCCTTCAACTTGATGCTCTCTTTCGTGAAGCTAAATAACTTTGACAAATCAGAACCACAAGTTCGTCAGGTTTTTACTCATATCATTGTCTCTTGTGTAAAGCTCAAATACAGAAGGTATTCGTTTTTTAGCTACAGGTTGCGTTGGAAATGCTTAAATGGCTTTCTGTCACATTGCTGTTACTTACGTGGGGTTTGAAAGAATATTTTCGCAAAAATTTAACCGATTCCTCAGAAAACCTAAATTTTAAGAAAAACTGCGCATAAATACAATCACAGAGGCTTGGAAAGCTTACAAAAAGCACACAGAGTAAATTCGGTAATGTTGCAGCAGCAACATTCAAGTATATAAGCAGTTAAACCTCCAAACCATATAAAGATGAACGACAGGTTCGATCAGCTTTCTCGGAGTATAATGCAGGCAATTGTGAGAGGAAACGCAGTGGTGAATATGGCTCTGTTAGCGGAAATTTCTGTATGCTCGCCAACGATATTATTATGGAGGGAAGCTGCGCAAATATTCTCACATTAAAGCTTTTATTGGATTCCATTTGTGTGTGAATCTATCTGCTGTGCTAAAACCCAACATTTCCGATCACCATAGTCCATATTGCAAAAAAAACTTCGACAAACAGCTTCATATTGTACTCATGCAACTTGCTACATCAAAGAATCTGAGGACTTGTTACATCTCTGAAACCAGTGTGACGCAAATTTCACCGGGGAAAATCGAAGTTTTTTTCGAGGCCGTAAGCTGAGAAAAGAAAATTTGCTTGTCAAATTTCATGATGGCAAGCAAAAACCCGTTTACTTTGGAAGAAAGCAGAGATTTGCAGAAGGAAACTGTGAAAAACTGTTATAAATCTTCTCTCTAAGTTCTTTTCAATAAAGCAGGTAACAAATCTGAGATGGTAATAGAGGACCTAGGTTTACCACTCCCAATTATTCGAAGAATATAAAAGTGAAAGCATCTTCGGATATTCCTCAAATCCAACGAGGTGATTTTACTATATTTGATTTTTTACTATTTGATTTTTTACTTTGGATATTTTACTATATTCCTCAATTCTATATTTGATTCGCAGGTGATTTTACTCACAAGTTTTTGCGTTTTATGCGTTGACTGCAGCAAAATAATTTCCCTTTTAGATTACGTTTCTTGTGAAATGCGGCATATCAATGCAAAAAGCGCGAGAAAGTGACGTCAATGTACTAGAAATCATATGAAAAATGTGGAGAATTGAGGCTCACTTCTTATGTGGTCCGACAACGGAATTATTAGTTGGAAGGCGAGAATCTGTAGAAGAACTTCTCTCGTCCAACGATGAGAAAATATTTTTGCATTGTAGTCTTTTTGAAGTTTCCCAGTTACTCACTGAAACCTTAACTCATCAACAGTATTAACGGCATAGATAATAAACATGAAATAATCTGAAAATCATGCAATTTTTTACCTAAAAATAAGAAAGATCCTCACTGGGCATAAGTTACAGACCTTCCTCATGAAACAACACCACGTTTTTTTAACGTCGACATTTTTGGATGAGGTATGATGGAGAAAATGGAACGAAATATGCAAACACGTAAAGGATTATTCTCTTATTATCTGAAAGGAGGGTAAAGTAATTAACTTGCGCTCTTTATGACATCGACTCCTTTTTTTGCTTTGCGGTCTTTATGACACTTCCCTAACTCACTTGCCCATCAGATAATTACACTCCTATGCAATGAAACTGCATTAAGAATTCTAAGACGCCGAGTGATGTTAAGTGGAAGAGTGTTATATTCCATCGCCATCAGCTACTTTCGAGAGCGCACCCAGGAAAAGGAAATCGAACAATTATCAATATCTTCATCATTAAAGATGCATGCTTTTCATTCAGCACTGTCGCACATTAGATCGAAAAGTGGAACAGCTTTTTGTGTTCCACTAACGTTCGGATCTGTCTTCTCCAAGCCGAAAAAAACGTGTGACGAGAAATGACGAGTAGATTCTTTGGGAAAGTGCAGAAGAATAAAAATTTCATCTATGATTTCATATCTGAGGAAGTTTTGTGTTTAATGCAGCCTAGAACCTTGAAGTAGCTATTGGAAAAACACAACGGCACAGAGTGAAAACGCAGAAGTAGACATAGGGGCCGGAAGCTAAGGAGTGCAAGTGTGAGGACTGAGCGAGTCTTTGAGAACGCAGCTGCTGAAAAGGACAGCGCGGCGATGTTCTCGTCGAGCAAATGAAATGTGACCTTGTTGCAACAGAAAGTAGACTCAGTATGTATAAACCGGAAAATGTATATTTTTACATAGCATCTACACCATACGTTTTACATATAAAGGTGGAATACACCTTGCTTGTGCTTCTTGAAAGCATCATTTCTCTTCAACTGTGTGTTTATTTCTTCGCGACAGTTTGCTCTATAACTCCGTAGCGTGGATGAAAATATTTGCGCACGAGCGTGTTTAGTCCATAAAACTGGTCATGCCGACGAAATTTTTCTTCGATTCATCATCATAAAAATAGTTTATTTGCGCGCAGTGATTGGAAATTAATTTCGGTCAGTTGCAGCCTACAGGAAACCTTCTGCTTCAATATTCCGGTATCCGGAACTTTGCTTGGGCAGAAAACAATGACTGTTACTACTCTTAAGCGCATGTGCTTGCTTTCGATGCAGAATTGGCCACAAGTGAAAACTTGTCTCAGACGAGCCTGCACGATTTCTGTTTTTCGTATTTCCTCTCCTCATTCCATTTAAGTGCATGGCCATCAAATGAATAAAGAAATGGCCACGTCGATGCATTTATTTTTTTAATGGTTAGATTGCCCCTGTGGCAAGAGCTCGGAAATCAACCGATTTTGTGAACCAGAAGCCATATGAGAACCATCAACTGCAAAATGCATGCAATTTTTTCTGCCCACTGATGCAAATGTTTGTAACTCTTTTCAAGACTAAGTGCTCGACGCGAATGCTATATACAGACAACTCACGATTCATTTTACCACTCATACCTCAAGTTTCCTTCGAGTTCTAAATGAAATTATCGAAACTCTAAAGAGACGCTCACATGCCGCCGCATAGCTGTCGCCACACTGTGCTCGCAAACATTATTTGCCAAGCGCGTCGAAGGCAGCTATCATACGCAGTTCTGTTTCGCATCGCAGTTCAAAGTCAAGCATTTCTGAACTCTGAATTGTAGTTAACGTTGGATTTTGAGTTGTAGTACTGAAAGAGTGGAACTATTCTATGATTTCTAACCTCGATCAAACATTGTAGGGGGTGTCATCGAAATGCAAATTTTAGTCACAGTGGCGAAATATTACATTAACAAAAATGTGTTAAAGGATAATATAAACAATGAACGTCCTCATTGCAGCGCATTAGAAAAAGTCAAGAGCTTCAATCAGAAATTTCAGTGACATTCACAACATCAATGAAGACATCCTTCCTCGTATAAACTTAGAAATATGAAAAAATATAATTAGTCCGCATATGTAAAGTCATCTGAACAATTTTAAACCTTTGTGGATAATGCTGTGGTTGTGGAAGAATTTCATGAACAGCAAGAATAAGATTAAGGAGGTTCCTCCATGAAACCTTCCTTGCTAAAACGTTTGTGCACAAACTATATCCATATTAGTGAAGTTACTGCATGAACTGGAAAGGTTTGAAAGAATCAGTTTGTTCATTCATGGACACCAATGGTGGTGATGTGCAACCGCTCTCCGAAGTAACTATGCGCACAATTGAGCAGATCGTATGCTAACGTGGAAGTAATTAAAGATACACATAAGCGAAGCTTGCGCTTCTCGAGGAGGATCATAGCGTCGTCCATGAAAAAGACGGAACTTAGCGATATGCGCCATAAAACAGTCGATCCTAGTATAAGGCCTCAGCAGGGAAATAATGTCTAATAAAAGTTTTTGCTGTGAACTCGAATATCTTTGGGATTGAGTCATCTAGTGGAAAATGTCACACGCGCTATTTAGGCGAAATTTTCATATGGTTTCTGCATAGTAAATAATATATTGTGAAGATCTTCTCTGCTAGTAATTCTCAGTGTTGAAATGCATTCGTCCTAAACAGATGGAATTAGCGTTTTAGCCACAAAATGCAGGTTCCAAGAATCCGGCTAGTAACTCTTGACTTCGCCTTTTATGAACCTCCTCCCTTAAATTCTGAGCCCGTCGAAGCCAACTTTCTTCTATGACAAAATTCCTTACAAAATAAACACAGCTTGCTAAATAACAAAATTCGCTCCCATAGTGCCTTAGAAGCAGGCAGCGACAGCAATACTGACTTTAGTTGGGTAAGGGAAGCAAATGTCTAAAAAAATGCTCTCTTTCAACCCTTTACAAGATCGTGCGCAGAAGCGAATGCACAGACAGCCTCGGAATTAGCATTAAAATGCCGAATATAGCTAACTGTTTGTAGAAAGAAATGTCTTGGACTAACTTCATGAATGAAAAGTCAAGGCACCAAACTGGGAAGAGGAGGTGCGCAAAACAGGACAACTGGAGGAGGAGAAGGCTCCCTGGTCCTTTTGGTATATCTTGCTCAAAAATGCCCAAATTGGCGCTAAATTTCACAGTCAGCTTCTCACGCATACCGCCGCTGAATATGATGTTATCTTGTGAAGATGAATGATCTGCTTCCATTAACGCTGATCTCATCAGTGGGGCCGAAGGGTGGGTGCGTGCTTGGTTTCATGTGCAGTTAATCGTGGTGTAAGATATGACGACATAAGCAGTTTTCGAGAACCACAGTTATGGACTTCACGATCAATTTTCTCAATTCACGGAACAGTTGATGGAATGACCTGGGTCTGGACATTTAGAGTTTAAGCATGTCTGTTTCAGCTGAATCTGTCAGATTTAAATCGTCTAAGAGCTCAATCCTTGAAGGACATATTGACACTTATAAACATGTATTGATATGTCGCACTTCCTACATGCTTATGGGTAAGTTTGATAAAAACAGAGTCTATCAACTTGCCAAAGAGTTAACTAATTAATAGACTGATACTGATTTAGTTTCTTGAAGCAATGATCATCCACAACGTAGGCAAAGCCCAGAGGAGTAAAAAATTAAGGGTTGCGGAGACGTGTCCTCGGCTATCTGAGCAACTGCTCCGCAGTTTTCCTTAGAATTCGTTTTTGTGTGTCACTTTTGCCTATCTCCTCAGAAAGATTACTTGCTCAATTCTTTCATTTGCTCATCATTTTTCATCGCTCAGCCGCGTCAGTATTCGCAGCTCAACGAATCCAAGGTGGCGCTAGATGGCTGAAAGCTTTGTTGACCGGTTGTTAGCTGTTGTGTTGACCCGACTGATAGTGACGTTTTGTAGTGAACCGAAGCAGACTACCCAACGTGCAATGCGCAAGTTTCTGTTTTGTTATCGTATCTCATTCACAGCAAAAAAGCTGTTGAAGGAGTGCCCTCAGGAGGTTAAAATGAATGCCAAGTCGAAGAATACTGAATCGCTGATGAAACGGAATAAGCTCTGTGGTAGCACCACATTAAGAAGGCATCATTAGCGTTACACTTCTAATGAAACCACAAAACGTACAACTGTTTCTTGAGACTTTGTCTGGTGCGTGTCAGTTTAGCCAGTAAAAGTGCTCACATTTTATGCAGTGCATCTCTCCTACAAAAGTAGCATGCATCTCATTTCGCAAGGGGGTGGGGTTTTAGTCCGCGGGGTTTAGTTCACTGTAACGTTACTGACGACCTCATTGACTACAAGGGAAGACAATAAGTCACATTATTAGCGCGATTTGATCGTCATGTTGTGGGGACTCGTTCATAATCGCCTGTATTTGTCCAACTTTCCATGAAAAAACTTGGATGGTGGGTACATTGTGAGCATTTATTGATGCAATTCATTGTAAATATTTGTTCAGTATTTCGATGAGTCTCCTCATTCACGAACATTGATATGGTGAAGTTGCTCGATGACTGTATTTTCTCTGAATATTTTTGAAAGTCGATTATGCCTTTATGAGCATAACTCTCCTGTGGGGTCTTTTAAATGAAGCCATTGTTAAAATAAATAAGAGTGTTCTTGCAAGCTCTTTTTTAGACGAGTGTACTTTCTCGCAAATTGAACGTTAGTGCAAATAGCGCCAACTTTGTAACGTTGCTTTTCTGGGCTAAGGTGATTTCGGGTGATGATCCTTTAGGATTACAGAAGAGAAAAATTTTGGTGCTTTCGTGAACGGCCTAGAGGCTTTCTAATGAATACCGCTGTTTATATTGCATTCGAAGAAAAAAAAATTCATCGGCTCCTTGAAATGATCGTCCTTAGTTATTTTCATGCTTGTTTACTTCGCGTTCATCTATCCTGCATGGTCAAACTATTTATGTTGCTCGTATTAAATGAATGCTACAAATGATATGATGGCTGGAAAAATTTATTCAGTTCCGATAGACGACCTGAAATTTAATAATGCAGAAAACGCTAACCTATCAGTTTTGTCAACAGTTTGCCGGAATAAAAACCCTCTTTCATATGCATTTATGTGTCATCTTTAATAAGAATTACGGAAAGTGCTGCGCAGAGGAAATTGGCCTGTAAACTCTTTTTTCATATCGCGAGCAATTGTCATAATGGACAGTTTGATGTTCGATACCATCTCTTTTTTATGCGCCCCATGACCTGTTGTGTCTTTGAGGGGCACTTCACTTCCTCTGACGGGTCAAAGGTTATATTGCCTCGCCATCGGCAATTATTCTTCTTTCTACGGCGTACTGCGAAGTTCTGAGATTCAGTAATAAAGACTGTTCTCTTTTTGAACAGCATAACAGCTTTTCTTAGAAAAGAGTGTATTTGTGCTCTTCAACTGAATCTCCTTCATTACTGTTGTTGATAGTTAGTTTCGTCGACAAATCGGTTTTGGAAGTCGACGGGTAACGATAATGGGAGGTCAGAAAGTCACTGGCTATGGTGATATTTTTGCACAGTGTGCAAATGCGCGCAATAATAAAACAATTCTGCCGGTTACAACGCTGCATACGACGGATGAAAGAGCAAAATTTTTTTGCACGTAATCTGGCCTCATAACCTTTGAAACAAAGGGGACATTTTTGGGATCAGAATCCTCTCTGTCCTATCCCAATATGCAATACTGCAAAAATAAATGCTAATTTATCATATCTGTGAGATGCTGTTATCCATACCCGTATAAGTTTTAACCATCACCTAAACAGTAACTAACGTGCTGGAACCTCTGTAAGATCCTATGTATCATGGGATCCGGAATGGTGTTAGAAAACTGCGACAACTGCTCATAGGGACACCGGATGCGTGGCAAGCTGTTCAAAGCCTCCGCTTGGCTTACACATGCACGCTTCATCCAGCAACCTTTGTTATTCGAAGGGTCGAGTTTCTTCGCCAATGTATTTGAATTTGACACGCGTTATTGCACCCAAACATCGCCTAATATTAGCAAAAAATGAAGTCGTTTACTGGGAGCGATAAATTCAGCTGCAGACTTCATTTTTGTTCAAGTTAACAGTCTAGATCGTTTGATTTTTTTCCGCGACGTGACAGCCTTTTGTTCTGGCAAATCTTCAAAAGAAGATTTTTCCTATTTCTGCTGGTAGCCGTCGCGAGTTCAAGATCCGCCGGAACGCACATGAAAGGATTACTAAATGCTGTATTCTTTACAGCGTCTACAAGATTAGTTCTAATCAGTACAAGAAAGGCGCCAAGACACAATAAAATAGTTATTTCTTCAGAAGCGGAAAAGATGCCTCACTTCCTAAGTTTTTAGTCAACCCTTCACGTTGGCTACTGAATGGGGCTCAAGTTTGGATACCCACATGCAAAAAAAACGTACGAAATATTATAAGCCTCGAGGTGCGGCCTTCTTTCCCAGCTCTGAGCACAATCGTGGCATTTGATAACGAGTCTGAATCTATGAAACAAAGCTGACGCAAAATGAATAGTAGTGCAACTCGATCATTAAGCCAACTGATTAAATCGGTGCCAAGCAAACTGTAAAACGCTGCCTCGCTCACTTTTTCTCGCAACAGTAGCCGCTTGCTGAAAACACTCAGCCAAAAATCCAACGTTGTGTCATGTTCGACTAATTGTAGGGTAAAAGGTTCTCAATTTGAAAAACATTGAAGTGCCCACATTTACAAAACACGTCGCACCAACAGTGAAATGACAGGGAGATAGGAAGATGGAGGGGAGAGAGACCACCATATAAGAGGGTTTCCATCCTCTCCGATAAACGCAATGGATAATCCATCTGAAAGGGGAGTTTGAAATCTCCCGTCCAGATTTAAAAATGGGCAGCACCTCCTGGACGTGTTCAGCTGGTGTGTGAAGTGGATGTGAAATTTTCAGATGCGAGTGGCCGTTTAACTGAGGCCGCACTAAATGTTCATCTCTGCTTCTGCATTTTTTGTTTCTACTGCATTTTATCCCTAAAGTACCACTACTTTAAAGTTCACCACTACTCCCACGTAGCAATCTCATCTTCTTCAGCGTTGCCTGCTCGTCTATCTCCTTGTTTTACGAATATTTCCTATGAACAGTTCAGCGCTCCATTCGCATCTGCAGTTCCCAGATAATTTTAGATGTTCATAGGAATTCCCTCAGGAGTCTGCTATCTTTGCAGTGCCATCATTTGAAGGAAGAGGGAGATATCGTTTATGCTATCGTAATGGGTTTGATAGTTTACTACTGCTGAGGTCAGTGTGCGTATTCTATGCCATCGTTAGCCGACTTCGTCGTCGTTGATGACTTTGAACAAACAACTTGAATGCCTCCTATTGCTGTCGTGTTGGTATGTCACAAACCGATATTGTCTGCGTTCTATAGCGCAGCCGATGATAGGTGATCGTTGCTTGCTTGCTTGAAGGGAGGTGATCGTCCTACTGCGACTGCTGTAACAATTTATTTTTCACCACTAATTGTCATAGTGCATTTGCTATGTTCTATCTTGCATGAGTTAGCTGAATTGATTCCAGCCAAGGGCCCTTACATTTAAAATTATTTCATATCTCATTTAAAGGAGAACATTTATCCCCATTGGGAGCAAGTCTTGAGATCAGTCGCATGCACTCTTAAGGTTTATGGAGAAATAGAGGTTAATTATGTGATTCTCTTATAGCCACGTGTTGCATCAAATATTCTCAAATGCTTTCCTCTCATTGGAACACGCTGTCATATGGAATCAGTCCTGTTATTTGAGCGTTCTTCGATGAGCCCTTTGTGCCATTCTGCTTTATGTTCTTTTTTCAGTTCGTTCGCTTATTCGGCTTAAGGGTGCGACATGACTGAGGTGTCGAGCAATTCCCGCTAGCAAACCTCCCGATCCTCGCAACATCCGCCCACGAACTCCTCAAAAAGGAAATGGCACCCTTCTTCCTCCTCCATAGTCTCTTCGTTCATAACAGAGCTCAAAAAAGTCCCTCGTTTTCACACGCGCGAATCGTTGTATACTGCTCTCAAGCGTTGAAATGATTTTGGGAGAACAGTTCTGTTCCCTTGGAATTGAATTTTCTGCTCAAGAACTTCATGAAAATTTTATGGTTTTATTTGATTACTGTTTATTGAATTAAATACTTGTTTGTTCTCAACAATCTCATTAATAGGCTGTTCAGCCAGCATGATAAAACGGTAGCATGTGGCGAGGAAGAAAACTCTAAAGAGTTTTCTTCCTCGCACTGGTTTTCTCTTTTTTCCCCTTACTGGCTGCACATCACTTTCATCCTCCGAGCTTGAATTTTTTCCAACGCTAGCATGCTGATTCTCCAGGAACGACGAACTCTATAATTATTTTCTCTCTATCAAGCAAATAACGATAGTCCATCGTAATAATGAATTCTCTCTCTCGTACTGCTGAGGTCAGCTTCAGAGCACAGGAAAATGGGTACGAACACTTGGGTAACTACGATGAGGCGTGTTGTCTGTTGCGTCTACACTAGACGTGTATAGAAGTGACCGCTACCAAACGTCAGCCAGCCGCATTTCTTGTCTCATTCACCTCGATGGTTTCATCATTTCGCTCAGCTGTGTATAAATTGTTTCAATTTTATTGCAGCGCTTCTTAAACATGAGAAATAAAGCTTTATATTCCAGGACCTATCGTATTGTGTTGTTCGATAATAATATAACAGCTAGTAATGTAAATATTCTACCTTTTTCTCATCCACCAGTACGAACACAGCAGTGACCACTGGGAGAACCATTTTCAGCGAATCTTCTGTTAATCAGTCTTCCTTCTTCAAAACATATTATGACGGATATTACCGTGCGATAGTGACTGTAAAGCAATAGTGGCCCTGCCCTAGAATCAAACAAATTGCACGGTGTTGTGTAGGGAAGGCAGCAGGTTTGTTTTTGAAATCTGCAAAAGCGATTTTTGGGGGACCTCTGAAAAAGTAAATAAGCCCCACTTTACCGATTCGTCAAAAGTTTTTTTTTTCATGAACGTCTTCAGAATCTTTTTTTCAAAAGCGTTCGAGATTGCCCGCTTATAAAATCTGTCGCAGTCTAGGCCTCCTTAAGCGCCGCCAATACGGTAAAAAAACAGCCTTCCTTCGTCCCATGGTCAGCCTTTCAAAACACTGCTCAATATACCCATTTTTTTCAGTTATGTAGTTGTCATGTTCACAGGTGCGGAATCTGTGGACAGTCCGAACATTTGAGTTGACCCGCGGACGAAGGTATTTCGCCGCCCAATTTTGGCTCAGATATCACTTCTCCGTTCACCGTTTTTTCTTCTCATTTGTTGAAAAGGATAGTGAGGCTGCCAGTTTTGCTTTCATTCAATTTCAGTATAAATTACGAACGAACGTATCCCTCCATGTGCACTCATGTAAAACTCGGCTGCATTTAAACTTCGCTCAAGCGTCATAATCACTTCTTCTTATTTGGCTGCCAGGAATTTGTGGCAGCAAATTTGTTTTCAAAACCAAAAGGAACAACCGAAATTCTGAACGGATGAAATTTTGCGATTGCTTTCAACCTTCTTCTGCAATTTTCCGTAAATGCGGAATGCTACGATTTGAGAGCCCAGCAAACTGCAATTTCTGTCATTTTCAATTTTTAGTGAACTACGAATATTGTGTTTTCCAATGCTCTAAATATTGTGTGACCAAAAATTCTTCTGCTATCTGAGCTTACCGCATAGCCAAAAACAGTGTCAGACCCCTGTGATGTAGCCCTCAAATGTTATTAAACAATGTACATACAGTATTTAGCGCTTTCTATATTGTTTCATGTCCATGTTATAATGCATTCTGATTCTCTCTTTCGCTTATTGTGGCCGTCTTATTACGATTTATGACTACATATTAATTCCAGTATCTGTGAGTAGGACCTGTCGGAAAGGGTCGGTTTTTTTAAAGGGGGAGGAGAGGGATCGTTCAGGTATAGCATGAGTGACAGGCACTATGCAGCAGTTAGCGCGCATTGATGTCGTGAAGATGTAGCACCAATTTCGATTTCGTCCATCTCATTTCGACAATGGCGTCGTTGAAACGTTTGCACCGTTTGTGCGCCGAATGAGTTTCATAACGGACGGTGGTGATGTTCGAGCTTCTGTCGGAGTCGGCGATGATTTTCAGAGCAATAGCGAAATGGTCGAGGAGACTGTATCAGTTTGTTTCGCATCAGTGACGTTCGATAACCACTTCAGTTTCAGAAGTGCAGCGATATTTGGGAGCAGGAGGAACGGAGGAAGTTGACCGAGAGAGGAGGGAAGGGGGGAACCGTAGCGAGCTGAGGAATTAGTGGACGCGGCGTTGTGCAAACTCAAGTGGATTTTGCGCGTTGGCCGTCCCCTCAACAAATCTGCGACCGCTGTCGCCGTTTTACAAGTATACTCTGATGAGTCGCAAACAAAATTCCGCTGCTTTCCCGTAAAGATGCATTTGCCTTTCTCTTCACGTCGAAGAAGATCCCACTTTCATTCGATATGTTTACAACAGTCTTCTGTCCTGTGCGTGGATTCACTTCGTTATTTTATCCGATCATTCCATTCTTTGCTTTTTCCTATAAAAATGTGCTTTTCGTTTATCTGTTCAGTTCCATATCCATCATTCTTAGCTCCATTCTCCCTATATTTCGATTAGTGTTGTACTCAGCGGTAGTTCTAACACCACATCTCACGTAGATTCTTTTTTGACAATCGGCTGTCAGTGCCTCCGAAGCTTTACTTGTCGTCTCGAAATTGATGTCATTTAGCACACATGGCACCTACGTTGTGTTGCGACGTTTTATATTTTATGATTTTAACGGATTTTATATATCTTTTTTGAAGAGCGCCGTCTCATTCATGCCATAATTATTTATTAAGAGTTTAAAAAACCTGTAAAGAGCTGCTAAGCACTACCACTGAGAGGTTAGTACGATTTGCATTCAAACATTTGTAGTGGCAGCTTCTCTGGTGCGGCTCCGTTGTTTCATTAGGACAGAGATTTGTAGATTTCGATCAGCAATCAAATCAGCGTTTATACGTTCGAATAAATGTAAAATGTCCGAAAAATTTTGTATTTTAGAACATTTTCCTCGAATTTACATAGAACATCTACCACTATCCGAAGTCTTTTATTCCTCGCTGTCCTAAGGATCGTCTAATCATTGGCGAAATTTACCGAACAGAAATGGAGAACAAAAAGAGAGAGTGAGCAGACGGCAGTGTTCAACGTTTACTTCGAACGTGCAGAACAGAAAAGAGCTCATATTTCTTTCAGTGACTTGCTGCAAAAAATTTATCGTTGCTGTCGGTATTTGATTTAACGGTTCATGGCTCTCAGTTTCCAGACTACTGGGAATGTATGGAATAGATGAAAATTCGTTTAGCAAGCAGCAGTTATTTTTTACTGTATTGGGATAAGTTATAGAGTCCATAATTTTCAATCGCACGGTCATATTAAAAACCATTCCTTCGGTAAGGTAGTTCGTTCAGCTTCCCTTGTTGAATCACAGTTATGTTTATTCCCCCCGTGATTGAAACCTCCATCATCTAGTAACAAAATTTTCGTAAAACACAGAGGTTTAGGTGATTGCATTTGGCTACATCAAATTTTGGCTTATCATTGCGCGAGTGGCAAAAAACCATTTTAGTCCCTCGTACCATCTGGCAATTGTTTACAGTATTTCTGTGCTTTTTGCGCGATTTTTATGCTTCTCTGTAAAGTCTCTATGCTTTTCTGTTGTTGTCAACAAATATAACGTTAAACTAGGTGGAGGTTATGGGCTTTATTTTTTCAGTCCTTTCAATATTCTTTAAATGAAAAATGAATGAAATATAGCTGCTGATACTCTTCGATTTCTTCTCTTTTCCTCCTACCATTTTTCCACTTGAAAGCGTTCTCTGAATCTCTCTGTAACATTATTTGTCCTGTGTACCAACACCAATAAACTTCGTTATTTTTTCACTTGGTTTCTGATTGCCGATTTTTTAAACTTTTTCTACACTTTTTCTTGTCACCTCTGTTATCTCGTAACTTTATTGTTCTTCTTCACCCATTCAGCGTACAATTCTCTATGGTTGCATCACTGGGTAATTAGTTGCGAAACCATATGAGTATACATCAGTTGTATGCCTTTGTTTTCAGGTTCTTCACATTAGAGTCAACAGTAAAGTCGATATGAAGTGCTCAAGTCCCCACGTTATTGCCCATTGTTGAAATCTTTGAGACTCTGCCTTCACGTCTTTGCTCGCATTCGTAATAAGCAATAGGCAAGATGTTTCCTTTCATGAAACGCATCTTGTCAGTCAGCTTCTTACGAGCCATAAGTCATGAATATTCATCCAATTTCGTCTCTCGCTCACTCAACATTGTTGCTTAAGAAGGCATTCGGCGTTCACAACTGCTTAGATCATATACCGCTTTATTTAACTATGTGAAACAATTTTATTTGTGCATTTAACCCTTTTGACTTGAGCACTCCAATGTTTGACTGCATAATTGCAGTGACCCTGCAAGGAAATATTCCTGGCTTTCTCATTATCTCTTCAGATGCGTTATAGGGATTTTTGTTGATCTGATTCCTTTAGACAGAAATCACAAAATTTTCTGCACCCATTCCAGTAATCACCTCTAATCAAAAATCTTTTATGGAGGCTTTCATGCAGTCCATTGCATTTTCGTGCCAGATTTTAAAACGCCTCTGGAACTTGTATATAAAATGAACTACTGTTGTTGCATCTGTGTAAGTTTGCGTTTTCAACGTGCCATCATATATGAGTATGCATAAGTGCTGCATTTAAGTTTGCGTGTATGTATATCGTGAACTTGTCCTTCTTTGTTCTCAGCTCCGGAGCTCATAAAGCTACAGTTGGAAACCTGATAGGTGTAAACACGTATACCAACTTTCACGTTATTCCATCAACGTGGGAAATAGCTATAGACGCATGTTTCTCGTGCAGTTCGGATAGCAGCGTGCCTCAAAAAGTGGAGAAGCGTTCAAAAAGAGCTGACACAATATGCGCTTATGCAACCCACTCATTTAACTAGCCAGTCTCAGCTTTGCTTTAAAAAAATCAATTACGTCAAATAATGCTTCCATTAGGATGCAGATGCTAATGCAAGCTTTCAACAAAAAATGCTATTTTCTATAATCTCACCGGAGTAAAACGTAAATACGACAGGTGCAGCATGCATGTCGGTTTTTTTTTCACCTTTAACTGTGCGCAACCACTCTTTTGCAGCGTAGGGAAATGATGATAGGAGGACGCGAATGATGGTGCGATAGAAGAGCGAGGATGGTAGATCGCTTTGCCGATAATGAAGAGAACTCGAGTAAAGGTTTAATAGGAAACGGTAAAATAGTACTTTTCATAGCTAAGGAAGGGACAGTTGGCATTTCATTTAACAACTATAACTTTAGAAAAAATTTTTTTCTATGTAAGTTTTCAAATTTTCAAATAAATCTGCTAACCCCGCCTGGTGTATCGTTAAAATTCTCCAGAGTTTTTCATAGGCTGTGGCCAAAGGTGCGCGAACATACAGTAATAGAGGTTCATATATCTAGAACGTTGGTGTGGAGATGATATTCTTGATTGGCCTCTGCGACTTCACCGTCAGCGTTGTGTATTTCTTGCGCATATTCCCACCATTCACATAGCTTCCGCCTCATTTTGGCGCCAGTGTAGTTTTTTTCTGGACGAGCACGAATACTTTGGCTGCTATTGAATATTGGCGTTCGCTTGGTTGCCTTAGATAACGCGATCGGAAATGATGGCATATTTGATGGAATGTTAATAAATAGGAAGTGGAGAGTCGTTGTTATCTAAAATGACGTGGATGAGAGGAAAAGTGTTCTTCAGTGAAGCGCAAAGAGTACTGCGAGATAAGAAATTAAGGGTATTCATTTTTAATTGGTAATGCTGAATAAGCTCTCACCCACTCATAGATGGGAGAAGCATTCTGACATTGGACTCACTCATCTTCGACTATCCTATGATATGAATTGCGAATCAGTGCACACATAATCATTTTATTTATTTCATTTCTTATCCCACATATTACAAAGAAAGTCTATTTTGAAACGACTGTGTGTGGCACAGCCTTTGTGAAATGTTCGGTGTAAGAGACCAACGTGCTATCATAGCACATTTCTTTACCTCAGGTACAAGTGTGTTGTGAAACGACAACATAAAATCGAGTTCCGAGTTGAAGTGTTGTGCAAACACATATAATTCTATATGCACTGTCCATAAGAAATGAGAAGTGTCTCGTGTTAAGACCAGCTTTACTTTTCCTAGTTCCTTACACTGAAGAAACTGAAGATGTTGTGTTGTCGTTTTCTTTCATTGATCGATGACATAACTTTATTTTGTCCTCTTCTAAAAGAGATGCAAACATAATAAATTAATGTTTATTTTTTGCGCTGCTATCGCTACACTGTTATTGCTGCTACTATTGATATCATTGGTACTACTATTACTACAACGACTGTTACTGCCCTGCGGAGTTTAAGATGGAACTGTCATAATATCACGTTGTTTGCCCTAGCTGGTGTAGTACAGAGGCATGCTACTGCGATGTGGATTTTGTTATTGTGGGAAATGATTGCTAGGAGCGTTTGAGTGTTACCAGAAGACACGACGGTGCTATAGGTCACCATTCAGTGATAACTGTTGTATTATCTGGATAGCTGCCGTTGCCTGTATTGTTTGCGGAAGGTGTATACGAAATACTAACGGTGAATCGAGTTCCGAGTTGAAGTGTTGTGCAAACACATATAGGTCTATATGCACTGTCCATAAGAAATGAGGAGTGTTTCATGCTGACTTGCAAGCAAAACATAGGGGTCCTTCTAACTTCTCCATATTGTTTCATATGATTCATTCTTTCCATTCTCCATACTTTTTCCCGTCACAGCGATTACTGTTTTCCTATTTCCTTGCTCTGTATTAATCATTTTGAATCTGTTAGAGTGAAATCAAGCGACTCTATATCAGTCAACAGTTTATCTCCTTCCGCTCCTTCAGATCCTTTGCACTGACTGCTTTATTGGTCTTTCCTTGAAGCTTCATGCAAAATTGAGGTTGATTAATTTGGATCTGCAGTTTGATAGTCAGCGAACTACGAAAGGGAACGTGAGATAAACAGAGAAGATTTAATTTTTCATGTTCTATAATGAGCACATTTGATCTTTAGGTCTTTGAGCATTGAACGAGTGATTGCGTGTGATAGGCGGTACTGCCTTAAATTCTTGTCACGTTCCAGTGCACGTGAACACATTTAAATTGCAATGTATGAGCGTCGAGACGATATCAGCATTACGTTTAGCTATCTGACGCCGTCATTAAACTTCCGGAAATAAAGAAGGGCTTCTGCTCAACTTTTGCGGCAGCTTTCACTCCTCTTTTGAGGTGCCGTCAAAAATTTCCCTTCCTCCTAGTTTCCAGAAGAGGGCGACCGTTTCTTTTTTCACTTAGCATCTATATTAGCCATTCATAAAACTTTACAAGCTGGAAAGCTTTTCAGCTTTCAGTGATTTTTTTATTACTTGATAGATTAATGACAAACTTCAAAATTACCATGCTCCGTCTACTGATACTGTACACAACAGATAATCTGTGCACACCCGTTCGTCCTGGCCAATGTATTTCATATCTCATGCTACATGTCAGATTCTCCTTCTGCTGCGAACAGTTTTCCTTTTTTAATGAATATGTTTAGGATGAAGACTGTTTCATCTGCTCAAGGGCATCGCGTAGGTAGTGGATGTATTTTAGTTAAGGCGATATCTATGAAAATTTTAAGGCTGGAGCTGATCTAGTCACATGAAAATCCGCCTTGCTGGGTGCTTTGACCTCAAACCTGTGCAAAGAACATGATGTAATAGTTCTAACGGGCAAAGAAAGCATCTAGGTGCTGTACACAATCAGAACGTTTCGCTTTAATGAGGTACCATCTGTGACGGCTTCGCAAATGCATTTTAGTGAAATGCAAGCCATATCACTCAGCCATATCAACACTTAGCACTTCCCGTTCCTACTTACTGCTGCATCATCTCATCGTTATGAGCATGAAAACTTTATTTGCTTGATACATTTAGCCGAAAACTAGTGGAATGCTTTAACTTTGAGCAGTTGACTTTTTTAAAGGAGCTAATTTTCCAGTCCAGTTTTCAAAACTATGTTTATGCGTTATTATTGTTGACAGCATCTTGGACGGCCCTTACAACCTCCAGCCGAGGAATAATAACGCTTTTCCAAGGAGTTTAGTTCATCGTACAAAATGTTTCTAGTGAATGGTTATTTCTGTTGAAGGTCGTGATGCTTCGCAGCAGTAAACCTGTCGTAAACAAGTGCATTTGACATCTTTCGGCTCTTCCGATTCCATAAACTCTCCCCTCGATATCTCTATCATACATTGTTTAGGTTATTGCCACACGAACATATCTTCGACTGTCACATTCGCTGTTAATGTTGTAGGTAATGAGCCTTCTTAAAGCGTTGTGTAGAAAGGTTCAATCTGGTTATTAATTGTGTCGTATACATGGATAGAAGAAGGTCAAAAATCTTACGGCATTCTTTTTGAAAGTATGGGAGAAAGCTCATGTAAAATATAAAGGAATTATCGAAGTCATTTTCGTGATGAGCAATGTTGTACTATTAGACGAGACCATGAGATGCTGAATCATCGTTCTGATGGAGTTTCTATTTTGCATCGATTCAAAATGCCAATCAGAATCGCTTATTGCACAGGAACGCTGAGCGGTGATGTTTAACTATGCATAGCTAACGTGGGCGCTCGTTTACGTAACTTTCGGTTTCACACTCCACGAATGGACAGTCCTTTTTCGCTTTCGTTTCACTCAGTCATATCATCGAGCACTGCAGTGAATTTGTAACTTAATGTGAACTGTCTCAATTTGGGGAATTACACATTCACCTATGCAACGAGCGAGGTATGCCTTGTTTCTGATTTCGTCAGTTCGAATTTCATCGTAAGTTTCAACTACTATAGGATCTCTCATCTTGCAGGATTACCTGTTTTCATTGATCACAGTTTCTGATGTTAAGAGCATTCCTTCAACAAAAAGGCTCACTTAAAGTAAGTTTCTTAATTGTTCATGCGAAAGCCTAAAAGTTTCCTCCTGAACTCTGATAAGAAATGAGAATTTTTTGATTGAATATTTGCCATTTTGCATAGAAAAACTGGTCTGGTACTTCACTAGAGGTAGGAGCATAGTGGAATTATTTAGTGAAGTGGGCCCAATGTTCAGAGGAATAGGAATGTGTGCTGCATGAGAATTAATTGGAAGGGAATTAAAAACGCAACAATGCATTGCGACATAGTTGACTATTAGTGAATGTTTTTTGTATGCGTTAACTTGCGTTTTGGCTCGGTTGGAGCTTTATGATGAGGCATACTCACTGTTGATTTGACCCGATCGTTGTATTGGGTGATCGAAGCAACACATTTGCATAGCGCACTTTCATTGTGATGTTCGGTAGCGATACAACAATGCCACTTACAACACCACATGCCGATAGCTATGAACGTTGTTCGTTCGCGTGAACGCGCAATTTCTTTTCTACAGTGATGGTTTCGGAGCGATTCTGGCCGATCGTTCTGTGTCACTCATTCGCAGTGAACATGTGTTTTAAATAAAGATTTTACACTTCTTCGACTATTTTATGTTGTGTGACTCTCCAGCAGTAGACAGTCGATACCGATTGACGCCTGCAGTCTAGTCACTCCGATTGCGTTGTTTATTTATTTTAAATGCGGTCTCTTTTCTGCCTTATGAAAAGAATTATCACAGAACAACGTTGACTTGAAAGGAGACAAAAGTCCTAAAAAATTTCTTCCATAAGGTACTTTTATGTCTAATTTCGTAGGGAATAGGATCCTCCTTAGTGGAAATACACGCGAAACC
This sequence comes from Parascaris univalens, assembly GCA_037576465.1. Classification (NCBI taxonomy): domain Eukaryota; kingdom Metazoa; phylum Nematoda; class Chromadorea; order Rhabditida; family Ascarididae; genus Parascaris; species Parascaris univalens. The sequence continues at coordinate 160,117,428 of CM075173.1, forward strand.
TCAAAGTGATGTTCTATAAAACATGGAAGTCCCTCTTTAAGTTTCTTCTTTCTTATTTCTCTCCCAATTTGCATACTTTCTTTTTTGTAACTTCAGACTAATACAAAAGATATATTGTAGTAAAAAATGTCTCCATTTAATCTGAAACTTGCTGTCGATTAGGTGCTGTAATGGAGTCAGTACCTGATCCAGTAAATTATTTGCTGTAGAGGTAAGATCCAAAGGTGAGTGCAGATGTTGCCATCAACGTTCTTTTTTTTGTACTCCTAACTGGATCAACTACCTATTTTTCTCGATGCACAACTATGAGGGTCAAAAGCACCAAAAATACTAAGGTGTCATTCCAAAAACTTTCTCAGAAGCATTCTCTGAATGCTGATATATATCTATTATGTGCGTTGTTTGCAAAGCCGAGAGAGACTTTGTGCATTTGAACGAAGTGCTTATGTTCATGCTTGAAAATTACGCTGATTGCATCACTTCTCATTAGTTGAAAACGCTGAGAAGAAAATTGCTTTTTCTAATCATCTATTGCCAAATCATTCATTAAATAGCATCCACTTTAAGGATGAGAGGACGTTTTGCCAACGCTCACTTCTGTAAAAGCAGTTTTAGAACGAGTTCAGTGCTTTCTTCTTTAATTTATATTCATCTCATTAATTATACTCATTACGTTAGTAAGCAAATCTGTTCTCAAAAATTCGCTGGAAGTTGATCGAGTAATGCAGTCTTTTACTTCGTGAGATTGTGTAGATCAGTAATTTCTTTGTGTTTCTCTTGATTCTTCACCATATACTATGCTTTAACTTATATGTTACAGCATTAATTTGCAGGAAAATTTTGAATTTATGAGCCGTCCGGAACATGCTAAAAAGTATAAGACGCCTTATCTGAGTGCTGACTGCATTGAGCATCCCTATTCGTTGGACACGGTGCTGTCACGTCTCGCATGCAACAAGACTATTGCTTGCTGAGCTGTGGAGCAGCCACGAAGCCTTCCTACAGACACTTTGCCATTTCCATAGTGCATCTAAGCGCTGCGTCCTTTCATAACCGCTGTCGATCATTTTATGGCCGCATGGCGTGCTTTTTGTAATATATAGGTGTTCTGCGAATTTCCCACTCAGACCATGCTGCTTTGCAGTAGACGCGAGGGATTGTAAGTAGATGTTTTCTTGTGCTGAATAACGTCAGCTCCTTTCTTTAGTGGAATGTTGTGCCTTTCATTTTAGCGCCTGTTTGGAGTTTTTTAACTCCTCGGTTCGATCGAATTTAAGAAATAATTTGGTGTACGTCTGAATTTGCATCTCGTCTTCCGTGTAAATGCTGGAATTCTACAAATCGCTCATCCAGCACTTAATTTATATATATTTATATTTATATTTGCATATATATGTAGAGTTCCTTTTTTGCGGTGGTGAATTAATTCTAAATTTCAGTTTTCGTTCATTTGGAAATGAGTCATTTCGTTATTAAATTTGATTAGTATTAATGAGGAAAAAGTGAGTTGAAAATATTCTTTTAAATTTCCTTAGCAATCACTGACTTTTTTTTCCTTCGTCAATCTTGTGTCAGCTATCAGTACTTCAGAAATCACCATTATTTTCTCCTTGTGACAAATGTTCTATGTGTTTAATGTTTTATGCGTATGGTCTTGGTCAGTTGCAGAGTATCCCAAAATTTATAAAGCACGAAATCTTATACTGATCTGAGCCGATAGCAGCTGCTGACATTTAAAGTATCTTCCATTTACAACTTTGTTGATGGAGTGTGCTGTTGAAGAAATCCATTGGCTGATTCATTAATTCCCGCGACAGATTCTTTTCCATGTAGGTAAAGCCATCAGTTTCCTGCAGAATATGTTGCGCCTTGAATAAACTAATAGGAGATTTTTGACTGCATGAGAATGCGTTTTGCAAATTTCGTGTTGTCACTCTGCAGTTACATTTCGTTCACTCAGCTGAGCAAAAAAGTAACCTGAAAATCCTAAAGTAGAATGCAGTGATAGTGGTCACTTTCTTCTTCTGTTGTGGTACTGAATGCAGACTTTTTTCGTATATTTTGCCTATTTGGCACACTAACACAGTGAAGTTTTCTTTATCGATCGTGTCTGTAGATAAGAATTGTTGTCTTCTTCTATGAGACGCTGAATCAGTTTTGCTTCGTTCGTTTTATGTGCTCCGAATGGACTGCCATTCTTAAAAGCCAAATTTTTCAGGAATTAAAGTCAGCAAAACAAACCTCTCATTCATTTCGAGTGGCACTTTTTTAACGCAACGGAAAATTTGAATCTCACCACCACACTGAACCTATCTCTTCAATTTTAGTAGCTTATAATATTACGTACTGCAGTTTACTTCCTACGAAGTGCTAAACGGAGGAGGAAAACCATTTGAGGTAGTGAAGTTTCGGAATTCGGCAAGATTGAAATTTGAATGATTTCGAAAGTTGCAGATGCTCGATAGGAATTAATTCCTCAGTCGTTTTTTAGCTTGTTCTGAATGAGTGTTCTAAGTCTAATAAAGCAATTTAAATGATATTTGTAACGTCACAACACTGCGGAGATTTCAGCTAGTTTACTGCTAGGCACTGCTCTCGTAAGTGAATTATTTTGAGGAATGATTATAAAAATTTGTTTCATTTTATCTTTGTTTCAAATTCTTTTTCTCTTCGTATCACTGATTAGCTGATCTCCGCGCATGTTTTTCCTCATTGAACATAAAAAAATATCCTTCGCTGAATTGCTTTTATATGCTCAGCATTATAAAACGTGTCGCTTCGCCTAGCTGCTTGTGGAGGTGGCAGAGGGTTAGGAGACACAAATGACCATCACGACGCCTATGCCTCAATGTAACTAATCATCGGGAACGTGCTGTCTGCATATTTGGATTAAGTGCATCATTAAACAGGATAATCGAATCGGACATTAACGCTACATTTCTTTCGAACAATGTCTATACCGCTATTGCTAAGGTGACAATCCCCCTTGTTGTCCCATTGATTTTATGGCTGATTTGTGAACCCTTACAAGTGAAATACAATTTTGCCAATTCACAAATCATTTTTATTTAATGATAGAATACTTCGATAAGTTTCGGAAACTACTTTTTCTCCCTAAACTAAACCAGTGTGCGGCAGTGCTAGTGTCGGCTTCAAACAAGCTTCACAGATGAGCTAAGAGATACAGTTGTCGAAGGCCCAGTGGAGCTATGTGTGGGAATGGAGAGAGAAGTGCAGCCATGGAGAAAGACCATAAATTACGTCAGTGTGTCATGCAGGATACAAGCAGTCCATATCATTTCTAATCGACTCCCGATATTTGTTTTTGCATAGCTGCATCCGCGTTTGCAGTCATCTCTGTGAATTTTTTGATAAGCTCGCCTTTCCAGTTTTCCATTTTTTGAAGCACTGCAGGTAGAGGAATGAAACTTAATCGACAAGTGCTGAGAGTAAGATGATACCAAGTAGTTCATTGCACACTAATCTATCATCCTCGAAAGAAATTATACGCATTCAAAAGCGGAAGAAGAAATCTTCGCACATTTAATAGCGGTCGTTGTTTCTTTTTTGCACCAATCAATTCATTAACTTTCATGAAAGAGGGGCTGCAGAACAGTTAATTAAATGTGAAGACATTATTGCTACAGGTTTATTGTTTGTCCACTATTTTAAAACCGGTTGGTCAGGTGAAATGAAAACAAAGGCCCATATTTTCTTTTTCCTATGCTTTTATGTTCTCTTCTATTCTTGCCTCAGTGGAAAACAGTTCTGTTTATTTTACGGCGACAACTGAGAACTTTTTCTCATTTCATCCGAATCCATTCATCCAGTGTATCAAAAAGACTGGGTAAATCGAAGTGTCCAGTTCGAACACAGTTGTGCTCTACTGGAAACGTTGCCTCCCTCCCTTTCACAGAATCTGGTCCCGTTTTCGTCATAGCTTTTGTGTTCGAAACCTAGTCCAGTTGGTGGGCCATGTGAGGAAATGTGCGAAGACAGCATGCAGTTGGATCGTTTGAGGTTCGCGTGTCACTAGCCTATTTATCCTTGTTGGATGGTGTCCACAAACGCCAACACGCTCACACACTCTCATTTGCCGCATGTTGAGAAGCTAATTGTGCTACGGGTCACGCTGCACTATGCAAATGTGATTTGTGCGCTTAGCCACTCTTCGAGTGTTTGTGTTTGACCGCTTTGCCCTCATGATGAACCCGCATGATTACATTCTCACAAAATAATTCTTAAGCGATATTCTTTCCTACCAATATTCGCAACGTCATTTCCCCCTCCATACCGCAATCCTCCTTCCTTCTATCGTGCTATCCCCCATCCCTTCCTCTAACCAGTTATCCTTCAGTCATTTTAAAATACAAACGAAGTTTATCGGAGTTTGCTACAAACGTTCCCATTACACTATTATACTTGCTGCGGTTTTTCAGTTCTTTTTTCTTACTATACGGTTTCGATGCCCTTGATACGTAAAGCATGTTAATCTGAAGAATTTGAAAGTTACTAAACTCCCCATAAAAATTTCTTCAGTGGAATGAATGATGACCGCTATTTCGTTCCCTCTGTATTGCTGGATCTTAGCGAGGTTATCAGTCGTCGTTTTTATAGGCTCATTCTGGAAGAAACCTTTTTTTCAGAATCCTTTTGCTTTAGTCATCGAATTCAATCTAGACAGTCCCTAAGAAAGGAATTGCAAGAACAGAATGTGTGCTACTGAGGATTTCTTGTATAAGTTGACCTAGCTGGTAAGAATTCGTGATGAAAAGTGGCCCTAGCCATGAGATAATCCGCTGTTGTAAGTGACCTGAACTCTAAACCGTTTTGACAATAAAGAACTGTTTAGTTCGGCTCACGCAAGGGGCGAGCCGAAAAATGGTATTTCTTCGACATGAACGAATCAAACGAAAGTTTCTTTTTTCTCGCGTTCATGAAAAATATATATATTCCTTTATTTATTTATATGTATTAAATGAATTATATAAATTATACAAGTTGAATTATATAAATTAAAATTTTCCGGTGAATTACATATGAATTAAATATAAAATTTTAGGTACAAGTATAAATATAAGTATTAATGCTAAATATAAATAGAACTATGGTTAAATAAATAGATAAATGCGTATGTCTGTATTTATTTGAGACGAAATGGCCGCAGATCAATGCCTTTAGATCATCGCAGACATAATCGGTCAATTTCATAGAAGACATTCTTAATAAGTGCATTGTTTCTATACGTTTCCGCAACCAGTGGCCCAATGTTCTGAAGTGCAAGAACGTACATCTTGCCACTCTTCTTCGTACTCCTTCGTATTTGTTTATTATGGCAAATCTTACTTGTCTTCTTTAACTTCCATGCTGAACCTCATTAAGTCTCTATAAACTCTCATGCTTGTTTGGTTCCTCGTCGGCTATCGTAGGCAATCAAAACCGCTATACCGATGGTCGTTTTTTTCATAGTAGAAGTAGCCACTTTCAAATGCTACTGGACCGACCGTTGAAGCATGCGGAGCATTCAGGCTCGATTTTCGCGCCTGAAAAATACTAGAAAATATGGGCATTAAAAAGTTAGTCCATTCTCCAACCTGAAAACCATGCATGCTGCTCTGCCGTCATCATTACTTTATTTTTATAAGGCGAAGGTGTCAGGTGCATTTGATAGGCGTAGTGGTGGTGTAGTGAGCACTTCGTGATTGATACCTTATTTGTAGGTGGATATGAGCTACAGTTCTGCTAACCAAAACTTGAAATATTTAATGGAACTTTATATGGAGCATTTTCGACGGCCATATGGAGCAGATTCATCATATTTTGAGTTTGATATCCGTTTTCAGCTATCAATTTGATAGCAAAAAACTGTGAGGAATCCAGATAGCACTATTTGCGACTCATATTCTCTCTTGTGTTTAAGAAAAGCATGAAAGCAGGAAATAAACGAACGTCTGAGTAAGGCTTTCTTTCTCCTGATATTAAAAGAGATATTCTGTGCTTGCTTCCGGTGCGGCTATCTTCTCGCTTCGTTCGCTTCAATCTGCAAATTTTCAGTTTGCTTTGCTCCGCATTTTCGACAAAGCCGATATGTAAATTACGAGAGTGACAATTTATATGAGTGATTTCATCGCTCAGAAAACGTTCTCTCTCTTCATCCACTTATAATTTATGTACAAATTTGCTTTATTGATTGAAACTCTACTGTAACTTTGTGACTGAATTCTACCAACATCACCAGCGATCGTTCGATCAAGATTCCAAGGGGTGGTGTTTTTTTGCATAACTTAAGCATTAATAATGCTCATTGCAGAGAGTTGGCTACGTTATTCTGCAAGAAATTGCACCTTCTAAAGACAGTGTAAAATCGATGAACGAAGCGATTTGAATTGTTTTGATTGAGCTTTCTAAACATTTTTTGTTCGCACCGTGATGAAGGCGACTCTTTCTGTCGACTAGTTTGATCGATGGAAGACGCCTTGATCCGAAATGGAATTATCAGCCAGAAATTCGCCCAAATTTAGGAGAAGTACACCGACTCATTATTGGTCAGTGTTATAATGAGCTTTTTAAAATTCGAACACATCACACTTTCCATATTTATTAACTTCTTATCTATTTCAGCTTCTAGAAGTAGGAAAACTCGGAAAAATATGTGAGCATGAACAGCGAAGAAGAGCAAAACTTTTTCAGAAATTCAGTCCAGAAGAACGTACCGTCACTACGCTAAATGAGCAGTAGCCTATAAGGTCGGCTGAGCATTAGTCATTGACTGATTGAATTTGTGATGTCCTCGGTAGCAAAGTGGATCACTCTTAACCAAGTGCTTACAGCCTGCCTTTTGTGATGAAGTGAATCCTTCTTTCTATGATAAACGTTATCACTATCGAAGAGAACGTGGCCCACTGATCTTTTCACGCGAGAACACAACAAGCATCAATCCATTCATTGCATGTCATTTTCTCATGTCATCATGAACTGACATCGTTCCATTCTATAGTCGGAGTTTCTTCCCCAGTTTAGCTTTGCATAAATCAGCGAAGCACATCTAGTGGAATTCATCTTTAAGAGGGCGATGGAGGGGCTTAACAAAGCCGGCTTCGAAATTTTCGCCAGCAAAAAAGTAGCTCTGAAACCCAGATCAATAGAAGGATCGGGTGAGGCGAGAAATAACTGCTGATTAAAAAGTGAGAGCAGCAATGATATGCTGATAAGAAAGCGCTTTCAAAGCTTTTAAATGGGGAAATCAAAGACCGTTCTCAATAAAGATGGCAACGCCAACACAGATGCTAAAAGCAAGAAAAGGAGCGGCGCTTAAATATAAATTTAGGGAAAACACTTTGGAAGCTTATGCTCTAGCGAATTCATAAGGTCGTGGCGGTGGAGTTTGAATTTATGTGACGCCTATGATGTCCTTTTCATTTTGGCACTTTTTCTAGATATATTTGTTCATTTATTTACCCAACGTTAATTTATTTGTTCATTCATCTATCATTCATTTATTAATTTATTTACAAAGTCTTGAAATTCGAACACATGTGCACGAACCGTGCTGTTGTTTTATCAACCCATTAAGGTCTGCTGCATCCATTCATTTCCTACAAGAAGGAACATCATGCAGTTGGGCCACTCTTAGCATTATCGTCATGAAGAAATTTCTGAACTGGCTGCTGCAACCTTTGCTCCCAGAAGTGCCTTTTTTTCGCCATATTAGCGCTCACCACTTGAAAAAAACGTAAAGACGCTGCGTTTTGCAAGATCGCGCTATATGGCCTTTCTTCCCTTCTTTCCACTTCTTTTGCTGCCTATTCTTCGAATTCCTCGCCGTGTATTTTGTTTTGCGCTCCGTTACACTTTCCATATATGCTAAGTGCGTAATCGTTTTCGCCTCTACTTTGGCTTTAAAAATCGCGCTGGTCGGTGGCCATTGTTGTTTTCATTATTCCAACCTGAGAGTGCTCTAGAGTAACCCGGTCTAACATCTTCCAGTACCATATTTACTGCATCAGCACAATCAGCCTTCTTCGCGTCATATTCGTTGGTGTTTGTTCAGACTCGTCAAAAACACTGGTCTTCTTTTCCGGTCGTGGATATGTGTAATGGTGAAATTGATTTTTTGCCTTAGATAGACGTCACGTTGTATTACTGGGCCCCTTATCAATATGGGCCCTTTTTTATCATTAGATGCTGTCTGGAATGTAAAATTCTCAGTTTTATTTTCATTCTTCGTGAAATTTATCTAAACATTTTCACAAAACGCATGCAGTGACATCATTTCCTCGAGCATATTTGTATGCTTATGTTTGAGCTTCCTTTTTGTCGGACTCTTTCCGTCGGTAGTCATAAAAAATACGCCGATTTTAGAACATCAGTTAGCCGCACTTTTGCTGCTGTCTCTTACGCACTAATTGAGCTACGGACCCTCAGCGGTGCCGTAAGTTTTGCAATTAGCTCTGTGCTGCTACCACTCTGCTATGGTCATCCGTCTGTTTTATAGGAAAGCGCATCAAATATTCTCCCTATCATCGCTCCTGCCTACCACATTAACTGGATTCGTATTTTGCTGAGGCTTTCAGTAAACAAACACTCACAGTAGTGTAGCCGCATGGGAGTGTAAGAAGCAGCAAATTTTTTCAAATCCGAAAAATTTATGAGGACAGATTCGTCATGATTTGACCGCTCCGAAGAAACCAAAATAATGAGTTTTTCACATAGGTAGGCGTTGTTTTTGGGTCAGTACCTGACTCTTAACTTGAAATGTGCACCCTTCCAAGTGTCATTTTCGATCTTTCCACCCAGCTCACTTAATGATTTTCCTTTTCAACTTCTCAGATTCAATCTTCTCGTGGAAAATAATTTTTTCCTTATCTTTTCATTCGATTTATTTAACTTCTGCAAATAATTTGAAGCAAAGAAGAGTTCATCTTCAACAGCAAACTTGCTCGTGTGAACGAAGTTTCTCCTGCTGCCTTTTAACATATTTTTTTCTATCCGTCGAGGCTTCGGATACCATTGAAGACTGAAAGGAAACAACCGTTCAAGCAAAATTTGTTGTTCGGTGCAGAACAGCCTCATCTAAATTGCGTATTAATTTACTTTTTTATGAAATGCGCTATGATTTTCATGAATTTATAGCATAAAGGTGTGCTATATTCATTTTGTAATTTCATATCCCTATCGGATGAACTCATATTCGATATATAGAAAGTTCAGTTTCGAATCATAATTTTTTTATGGTAATCAAACTAGGCCAAAAGCAGTTTCTGAAAAGGAAATGGAATTTTGCATTCTTGCTAGCATCGAAAAAACGAGGCAGCATCTGATGGGATGCTGAGCATCGATGTGCACATCCTCTCTGTAAATGAACAAAATGCTTCGCCCAATGGTGTCGAGCGCTCGTTTCTTTGATTCAGGCACCATTCACTTATGTGCATCAGAGTGGCCATGCGGCTGCTATCGATGAAAAATTCAGTTTTTAGAGTAGGTATTGAGTGGATAACGGGCTCAGTTTTGGGATTTCTGTGTGTTCAAGGACATCTTTTCGCACCGATATTCATAGAGGGAAGAGAAATAATTTTCGTTTGTTCGTCAGTTGTTTTTGTAGGAGAAGGCATTGTTAGTATCTTGTGTAATTCGCTGTATGGTATGTATCCTTTTGCTGGAGGAGAACGGAAAATCGCCATTTTTTATAAAATTGATTTTCTTTAGGAAGCCAACAAACACTTTAATATCCATATATTGACATATTTACATCGGGATGAGCACTGTCAGTTAAATGCTTTTCTCAATTTACTCAAGACTACTCGCTTTTCAAGCTTCTCAGCGAAGTCTGCCACTGAAATTACATTTGAAATACAATTGCAATATATATTCTATTTGCCTGGTAGCAGCATTCGTCGAAACTTAAACAACGATGTTTCTAGGATCAGCGAGACCTAGAATTGCATTGCACTTCTTTTTATTTATCCTTCTATGCATTTGGTAACAAGCCTCTTGTCTGCGTCGCGCTATCCTTGGCCGAATTTGATTGTCATGAAACGGACGAAAGGTGATATTGTTTGTCAAGTATTTCTTTTGCAATGGGCGATATTGCCTCATGCATGCATTCATACTTCAGATGTCCGTCGCGACGGCATCATCACCTAACTACGATGTGCCACAGCCTTCTGCCGAAAGTACGCTTCGTTTAGAGTGCTGGTATCATGGCCTACTTAAGCGTGTACGGGCGGAATCACTCGTTCGTGCAGAAGGCGATTTCTTGGTAAGACTACAAAAACATTCTGTTACTTTGTTAAAACGTTGATGTTAGTTGGTTAAATCATGTTGCAGAAATTGTCATTCGTTTCTTCTACTTCCTCCTCGTGGAGGTAAGCTTGTCTATCAGTTTATGGCCATATATCTATTCCTAGATCTGTTTGTTTATAGATATAAATGAGGGATTTGCAAACGTTTTTAAAGATATCATTGAATTCGGCTTTTGCCTTAGAGCTGAAAGATATGCGATTAATGTGTGCATTTAAGAGGGCAGTTAATTCGATCGTTTCATCCAAGTCACGCTAGTCGATGCGATCTGCACCACATCTTTATCTAAAGTGATTTATGCAATTGCAAGCGTTGTGTCGCTACGTTTACTCGGAATTACGTTACCATCTAAAGATTGCCGACATCGGCGCTAATGTCCCATCGAAGATATTGAGAGGAGCAAGTTAAATGGTGCGTACAGTGACGCAACGCTTCCGTTATACACATAGCAGATGATCGCACTGATCGCTCTTGAAGAACCATTTCATGCACCATCTTTCATGCGCCTCACTTAGTTTAAATTCGGCCTTCTTTGGTCCAACTCAAAAGCATTTAATTAGGTCGTTGTCACTATGGAATCGCCAAGTTGTTTAACCATTTCGCAACAGCATAAAATTTAGACATTGTTTAGCGGCAGACGAGAATTAGCATGATGTAGATTTTGCAGTTAATTATATCTTCGTTGTTTAATGCACTGATGATGGCTCCCCATCTTTTTCTCTTCTCTCGCGGTGAAAAGTTCTCGCGACGTTTGATATTTCGCCTAATTCATATTAAGCTACAATATTTATTAGCGCAATGAACAGCATTCACTTAGAAAGAGAACCTTCTAAATATGAAAGATGCTTTAGAGCTGGAGGCAAATATGAATATTGGTAGAGCATACCTCTCAACACTGTGAATTAACTCAAAGCGTCCCCTTCTTGGGAGTACTCTGAAACGTATATCGGCGTTTCCTTGGGGCTAATTTCGTGTCAGAGATTGTTCCCTTTGCTGACAGCAACGATTCACATGAATGATGCATTCGCGCGCGTCCATCATCATTCAGTTGTAATGGTATTCCCGACTGGAACATGTTTCCTTTTCCACGTTCAACACTTCGAATCCAAAATGTCCAGCTTAAAAGCTTCTCGCAATTTTATTTGTGTGTTGGCGAATTTACACAGATTCTATTGCACGCATTCCCTCTCCCCTCCTCCCTGTGTATCTCGTCACAACGCTACTTTCTGGAGAATTATGCGACCTCTGACATACCTCAGGTGCATATAACCCAGCTTATATGTATCATAAATGATTCTTTGATATCTGAAGCACCCACATCCATACTGTAGTTGATTCGAGTTTTTCCTAGAACTGAAGCTTGCAGATTTCATTTACCTAAAGTGTCCATCGCATCCAAATATAACTGTACTGTTGTAGTAATCACATCCAATTTCTCATGGAGAATAAAGGTAAGGAAACAATGCGCACCTGCTAATTTTCCTTTTTTGGAGTCGGTATTTGCGCCACCCTGGTACTGTGAGCAACATATTGATGATTCAGATGGTTTAAATCCTTTTTTAGATGCGGAAATCCAAGGTTATATATAGTTTCTTTGTTTATAAGTGTTAGTAATTGGCACTCGCACCTGCATAAATCACTTCGATCGCGGTCAGAGAGTACATCTGACGAGCGCGGATATATTTTTGATTGATCTATGTACTTTTTCTATCGCAAATACACGCCTCCTTTATGTTCGTTCCCATTAGACATGAATGTAGAATTGTACTATGGCCGGAATTACTCATGCTCGTTTGCAAGCTTTTTTCTTATCATATTAACCAAATTTCAGTGCGCTGTTTTGATTTGCCTAGAAAAGTGAAGGGTTCTTTTCTTAAAGGGTCGCTATGTAGTCAAGCCAGGTATATTAGGATATATTATTATGGAACCCTAGGTAGAATATATTATTATGAAATGCCACAATACGCCAACTCTTTCTTATATCACAACCACAAGACACGATCGAAGCTAATTTTGAACCCAGCAAGCTCTCAAACAGTAAAGCCCAGTAAACAGCTATATATCGAATATGAAGATTTGTGGAGCAGAAATAACAAAAGCAACGTTCATTAAATAGAATTGTATTTACGACCGTTCAAGGTTTGAAGATATTCAACAATAAAAAGTAGATTACAGGTGCGCGATAGCATATCATCGAAGGGTGATTTCGTCTTGACGGTCTTTTGGAAAGGTCGTGCTATACATTTTCAGATCAACAGAATACGTTCATCCAGTAGTTCTACTGGTTTCTTTTTCCAGGTAATTATATTTGAAAACATTGTTTGCTCTATCCGACAGATACAGCGTTATTCTTCATTTAAGTGAAAGTAAAGCGCATCGCCTTTGAATTATGTAATGGACCATTGTTCAACCATATTTCATATATTCACTGATCATTTGATAACAGAGGTACACTCAAAAGCAGGCATATTAAATAAAAACGAGTGCTGTAAGGATGTTCTGGAAGTGAAAGGTGCACAAAGATGAGGAACGACTGACGAAAGTAGCAGGAAGTCTATATGGAGTGCCCCATAGTGGCAGCATAATAAGTTTAATTTCTTGCAAAATATTGGAAGGAATGCAAAAAATGACACTCAAAGCACATCTTGCAATACAATTACTCCGGTGCTGTTCATTGCTCCTGATATCCCACACCGTTTTTTGCCATCGATGTATTATTATACGTGGCATTTGCTGATTTCTTGGAACTTGGGTGGGTGAAAAAATTTAAGGCTATGAGTATTCGCGAAAGATTCACGTTGTTTAATCAAGTTGTAAGCGTGAAGTTTGAATTCACTATCTACAGAAATTATCCCACTATTTTAATGTACAATGCACTCAAAACTATCGAATATGAGACCTAAAGTGGAAAATTTGGCTTATAGGCATTGAAATAGTGCAGTCATGAATGAGGCCGAAACTGTAACGGAGTACAAGTGGAACACCGTTGTTCTTAAGCGGTGAATGGAACTGGGAAAACCGTTCAAAAATCATTATCTTGTTTACGAACTATTTCCTTATTTCTAATAACATGCAGTTTCAAAGACTGCGAGTAGCTCTAAGCCCTACTTTAGAAATTGCATAATTTAATGATGTGATCTTTGAACTTATAAGAACTCCTGTTTGACTGTTGCGCCTCTACACACTATCCTATTTACTGCACATCAGTCACTTGATTTGCTGGTATCGTCTTCTGAATCTCAGCAATTACGAAGTTCAGAAGTGGATCCTGAGCGGTTTTGAATGAAGAAGAGGTTATTTTGTTAAAAATATGGTACAATTCAAGGATAACTTTTCCCTGAAAACTTATGAGAAGCTAAAAGAAGGAAGTGGTTAGTCGCAAAGCACTAATAATGCTACCTAAAATTCAAGGCCGATGTGGGCGGCATTCTTACTCATCAAATTTCCGTTTTTCCGAGCTACTTTCTTGCTTCGTCAGTCGAAATGAAATATCCTTCCTATGAAAGCATATTATGCAAATTTCAGTTCGAAGATGAACAGTTCGAGAGTGTTTCTGATCTGATCTCGTTCTACCAGAGCCATCGAAGGGCAGTCACTCTCACTAGTGGATGCATTATTTCAAATCCTGTACCTAAAACTGCATTTGTCAACGATTCGCAGCCCTATAAAGAAATCGAGCAAAACTACGTCAAAATGTTCTTCCCGCAGACTGCGAAACACGGTTTCTCATTACTCTTAATTGTATTTTTCCAGTAGACGTTTCAAAAACGTTTTGATGACGCTTGTTTCAAAAACGTTTTGATGACGCATCTTCCATCCATATTGTTCGTCGGATGTATGAATGAGAATTTTTTCGCTGTCTTTTTAATTTAGTTTGCGAAGGCGCAATATGGTAACGCCGTGTCTGTGTGCATATTCGTGTCCATGCCTGCGTGACTCTTTGCCTGTTGATTTCAATCGTGCAGTCGAACTTAAGGCTGTGGAATGTGTAATATGTTGTCCCGTACAAGGTAATTAAATTCATCGATGCTGAATTATAGGTATTCAAAGGTGGAAATAACACTACGCGCTTTGCGCCACTCAAGTTTTTTTTTACACGGATCCGATCACACGAAGATGAATCTTTTGCGGTTGCAGTCACATTTGTTCAAGTTCAGAGAGCATATTTCACCAACTTTTTTCTTGATTTCATATCAGACTGGCCGTAAGGATCATCTCAGTTCGAAGATAAATGCGTAACAGCTGCTTCGATACCATCCTCCTCCCTTTTTGAAAATTGAAACTCGTTTATTCGGTTCATTGTTGCCGCAATTTTTCCTCTGGCAATTCGAAATTTTCAGTTCGACAGAAGCCTTCATCATGTGCCCCAGAAAATCCCTACTAGATATTACAGTACTGTTGAAGATTCTCTCAAGATTACCTGCTTCACTTCTGTGGCCACCAACCCTTTCTTCCCCTCCTCCCTCCCTCCGTAATAAAAATGACACCAACAATTAGGGGCGTCCTCCATTTGGCGTTCCTTTAAACGACCAAGCAAAGTCAGCAGTTAAAGCGCTAAAGCGTCGGCTTAGATGAGTAACGATTAGCACAGAGCGTATAGAGTGTGGCTCTATGACAGCTTTACGACCAGAAGTAGGCAAGTAGCAAGTACTGAGATATTGGAAAAATAAAAATGTCCCACGGTATCGATTGGTGTTTCCTTCCATGCCCGAACACCTTTGCAGGTCCTTCCGTTACACTTATACGTACGAAGAAAGATTCAACCGGCTGTAAATAAATTCACTGTTACTTCAGTAATTAACGACAGAGAGTTTGGCAACGTTGCACACAGCACTCATGAGCGGAACAGCTTTCCTTACGAGTGGGTTCGAAAAATTCGATGGGATTGCGTCGTAATAGTTGGAGGAGTTGCTCGAGAAATAGCGATTCTAACGCCTCTCAACTTTTATATACACGAGAGAAACTTCCATAAACAGTCTCAAATGAAATATCAACCCAATTACATTTCGTTTGAAGCTCAGTGGCAACTCTACCATCGCTGAAAGGAGGCTTTGCAATCGTATGAAAACTGCTAAATTTCCGATCTTTTGGCAGCGTTAAAATCACTGCATTACTATAACCTTTCTTCAGGCATTGATCGATGTTTGAGCCAACAAGTTCTGCTCAATCAAGCATGCAAATTTTTGAATCATGCATCATCGGTGTCGAACGTGAACGTTAATGCGACGAGTAGCACCTCTCCTAAAGAACATATGACTCTCTCGGCTCTTCTTAATCGTCCACTACCGATACCTCAACGGTCGCCACTTCAGGATGATCGGTCTGAGGTAATTTCGTCAGCTAGCTGTCGTTAGGTCGTCATTTTATTCTCTTTTTTCTGAAACTTATGGCACAATGAAGTCTCGTTACGGATTTGTCGTTGGAGTTTGTTGTACACCGGAATTAAGTCAGACGTTTCTGTGTTTGCAATTTAAAGTTCACCAAAGCAAAAGTGCTTTAAGTGGTCTATTATTTTTCGAAGAAAATGGGACAAGATTAGCGGCATATCGCTCGCTCGATTTGTGACTCTTGTAAGGTTACGAGTCTTCTCCACCTGCATTTTTCCCCTCTTGGCTGACTTCCCGCTGTTTGCTGTCTTTTTCAAGGCTCTTAAAAAGTCGCCTCTTTTGTTGCCCTCCTGAAGCATTCTGTCCGTTAAATAATGATTTGTGTCCAGTCTACGTTGGATTATTTTTACTCTATCCTATCATTCTCACTACGGCATACCTTTGTTTTATATGCGAAAAACAAACTTCACAGAGGAGCAACTCGTTGAGTTGTAGTTATTTCTTCGTCGCACTAATATCACACTAGCATATTTCACGTTAAGCATTTGTCTCTACATTGCATCATCAGAACCTCTCCAATAGCGTGTTTTTGGATTGTACATTAGTCCATATCCTATGCTTTCTCATGCACTGAATTTTGATGGAAACTCGACCAGCTGCAGTCAGGTTACAAAGCTCGACAATGAACATGGCGGAGACATCTAGTTTCGATAGCTAATTATCTTCGGTTTTAAAATATTTCAATAGTCTCGAAACTTTTTGCATTTTTCGAAATAAATTTCAGTACTGCGAAATGGATTATGATTCAATGGAACCTATGAAGGCACCGACTGCAAAGAACAACGATGTTCTGGATGCATCAACATCTTCGCTCGCCCGTCGTCTGGAGCATTCGTCGTTGACATCTTTGAACCCTCTTAAGGAGACCGCTCTCAATAGTAATCCCATTTCGCAGTCATGTCAAGATATTACCAGACGAAACAGTAAACTTCACTGGCGCATTCTTCGAACGGATTCAGCACCATCTTTACCGGCACGTAAACCGTCTTTGCCGGTTCGAGACAGTGGATGTGTTGCGGACAGCTCTGATTATGACCAACCAAGGCCTTCTTATTGTGCTGATCGGTCGACTCTTATAGATGCAGTGCACTATCGTTCATTGTTAATCGACGATGAAAACCGACCGCAAACAAAAGAGCTATTCGAGAAGTTTAAGTAAGTGTTTTTCCATATACGGCTTCATCATAGGAATAGAGACGATAAAAACTGTGACTCCTTGGGCCATGCTGGGAAGATAACTGTTGTTAATTGCCCATATTTAAGAACGGTCTTTAACCTTTCGAACTCCTCAGTTTCATGACCTCAGTTTTTTCACCGCTAGATTCTACCTTTATCGACAGAATTTTCTAGTCCTTTGTAAGGACTTTGATTTTTTGCCCGTCTCCGGCAATTTGACCTTTGGAACTAACGTCCTATCACTCTCTAGTATCCGCTGCTGAACACTTCTGATTGACCACGATGGTTTTGTTTCTCACAAGTTGCCTGTTCTGTTGAATATTTAGTATCAGTGACTACTCTCCGTTGCCATTAGCAGTCAATAACAACGTGCTGTTCCGAAGTTACTTTGCAAAAGCGAAGTCGTTCTGTTCATATCTGTGCATGTTCGTTCCAGAACTACTGTAAAGGAATTTGCTGGTTGCAACGTTACTTATGTAATGGCTCTCTGTATCATTTCGCGGTGTTTCATCAGTTCTTGAGGGATCCATGGTCAAATAAGAATGCTCGGAAATTTACATGTTGCTTGCTTGCATTGGTTGGATTCTTGTTTACATGATGTATTGTAGGGAACGAATCTTTTATGGGCATTTGTGAGGGCATTTGAATCTTTCAGATATGAAGGTATTACTTAGCATCTTGTGCGTCCTGATTGTAGCTCTAAGGCTTATTGATCGGATAGTCGATAGGGAATGGGGTGATCGAATATGATAGAAAATTACTTTAAGGTGCATTGTGAAACTAATAGCTAGGGACGAAGTTTCATCCGAAACTTAAATGGTGTGTAATTTTATGGGACGATCAAGAACATTTTAGTGACTTAACTGACACTGATATTTTTAATGCTAGTTCCTTCTATTTGACTGTGCCAACATTCCACCCGAGGGAGAGGCAAACGAAGATGGAAAGAAGGACGTGCAGAGAAAGAAAATTTTCGCATGGATTTTTTGCTTATAAAACAACGAAACGTCGAAGGATTGAACACGTCACCACTTCATTAAGACATTATTACTAACAAAGTAAGGCACATATGAGAGAGTTCATAGAGCAAAATGTGTGTAGTGAAATATCATAGGTGAGCAGGCACAAATACTATTGTGAGAACCGTTTATTTACCTTTCACAGGTCGGGAATTGCAAATAATATTGGATTTTGATGCGTTCTTTTCTGAGCATTTTCCTGCTGCTCGTGTGGGAAGCGTGACTGAATTGTGCATAGAAATCGCCTCTCATCATGTCGACTTGAGAAATATTCATTTATTTGCATAATGTGTTCATTGAGATTGTCGTTTACAAGAGAGTTTCATAGAAACAAAATATTCGACCACAGTCTGTGTCGCCAATCCTGCAGCAGTCGTTTAAAATTTCTGATTTAAGCAAACCCTGATTGTGTCGTTCTTTCATATTTATCACAGGATGATGAGAACATGAATTCTAATGCACATGATGGATGCTGAAAAACATAAATGCATATGCAGCATACCTCGATAGTTAGACCTGTTGCGCTCTGATTCTGTCATTAAATGAACAGTTTTCTGTTTCGTAATGTAGAGGATATCGTTCCAGGCTTTCAGAAGATAGTTTGAGGTTACTAGGTTTCTTTGGTACTACATATATGTCTTCCATAACCCTAGTTTTCTGTAGTGGAAAATGCTCACTGTCGAATGTTGGAGTGAAAATTTGAATGGTTTTTCATTTCTGTTAACAAAGTTGTCTGACCTGATAGTGATGTTTTGAAGGCAGTGTTCCGGAAAGGCCATTTATTTTATTCGAACCTAACATTCGAAAGTTTTCCTTGAAAGATGAGTGCTTTTGCGAATTCATCATCGAGAGAGCCGTTGCAGTCTGCAGTGCCATTTATTTACCTGGCACTTCCGTTTTGAACGCTACATTTCATGTTTTCTATTCCTCGGTCTTACGTCTATGATGCTTGCCTTATAATTCCCCGGAACGATTCTCATCAGCGAAAAAGAAAGAAAAGTTCGAAATTGTCAGTGATCGTTTAACATTTATTGAATTAAATTTGGAAATGTTCTCTGAAGCGCTTTTCAATAGAGTACCTCTGAAATTTTTAGGAGTTTGCTATTGAAGCATACGCCCGAACAGTGTGCTGCACTGATCACTTACGAGGATTGCCGCTTGCTGAGGTTTAAGCGGGTTTCAAAGGTACGAATTTTTTCTGTTATGAAATTTGAACTGCAGAATTGGAATAAAACTTGAGAGATTGCTGGGATCCTGAGAGTGATAAATGCCACATGAGGAGGTGGGGGAAGAGGGGGGGGGGGGGGAGGGGACTTCAATAATAACATAAAAATAGGAGAGAGAAGTTCAGCTGATAGATTGGCGATTCCAGTGGTTTTAGTTATATATCCTTCAACTGCTCCGTTGTTGGTGTAAGAGATGATCAGGAAAAAAGCGAAGTTTCCAAGAGGAAATTCCATTTTAATAAAGTTAAGCCACGTATTCTATATATCTGAATTGACTTGAAAAGTGATCCTTAGTCTCTGAAAAAGTGCGCGAAGAGTGACCGCTTTTTCTCAGCATTAAACACCACTTGACTATAGAAGTTAAACGAGCAAAATGCAACAATCACAGTGGGAGGACCGCAACTCCCTAATAAAACGAACCACATGGAGAATTATACTGGACACGGTGACTTTTTCGCCTCCCACCCATCCACATTAGTCTACTCTATAGGTTATTTAGGTGGTTAAAAACATCACTCGAAATATTATCTCTTGTGCATCGGTTCGTTATGCAAACTCCACTAATGCGGCTTTATTTATGTCAGGTCGGATGATTTAAAGAGAATTTTGCATTTAATTCACGGAACGATCAGTCAGGCACGTGTTGAGCTTCCAGATATTATATTTATTTATTTATTTATATTTACGTATATATTCTGCAGTTTCTACATCCGTTTGCAACAGTAGGAGGCTGGAAAGTAGTATAACGAAACGGCATACAGTGGGGTGCAGGTGCATTTCAAAGGCCATCTTCAACTTTTTGGTAGAGGTATACAGACAGGCTCTATGTCACAGTTCGCAAGTTGATCCCCTAAATGAGAACTTATTTGAGATGCACTACGGTCAGCTTTTATACGTGATGTGTTGCATGACTAGCCTCTGGATGAGTGTGTAAGCGTCGTTCTTGAGGACACTTGTGCCTAATAGCTTATTGGCAATCGATATGCAGCTTTTTTCGTCTTAATCAAATAAACGCTTTTATCTTGAAAAACTCGTTAACAATTTCACTCCCTCTTTATCTTTTTTTAAATACTTGGTTATTCCTGTTGATATTTCATTTATGAAGACACGGAATTGGCTTATTCCATATGATTGAGCAGAACTTCCATCTGTTTTTACTCGAAACAAATCCATTAATCTCTCTTCCATTCAATCGCGATTATCTTGCCAACAACCTCCTTTCTCTTTTGATAACTGCAGCAAAGACGTCTCTTAAATTGATGTGTTAAGAAAAATTCGTCGTGTAGCATTTAGGTAATGTGTAAGGTGTATAAGTTTGTTTGAGTGTCAGGTAAAATTGACGTCGAAATTTTGCATATTAAATATATCAAATATATTAGTCGGCAAAGTGCGCAGTGTGGAGAACGAAGCCTCGCCTTTCTGCTCATGCAAAAATTAACAATACGATGAATTGCGCAAGTCCAACCCATATTTGCTGATTTATAAGTCGGAGTTTAACAGAAGATTAGTAAATACGATGATGTGATATGGCCATCTTTTTAAGGCAAAATTTCTGTGCTGCTGGCGAGCGCAATAAGTTTGCCCCATATCTGCTTTAAAATTGCCACTTTCAACGGTCAGTTGCCGACCAAAAATGCATTTTTTTGCAATGTTCTTTAGATAATCAACGTTTAAATTAATGCCTAACGTTTTCAGTTTTTCGACGCTATTCGTTATGTGTTATTGAGTGACGCAGTCAGACACTGCTCTGAGCATCTGAACATACTGACTTTTATTTAGTATGATAGTACATTAATTATGCGTGCTGAATTATTCTGTAGGTAGTTCCATTGGTTTTTTCCTATCTGAGAATCCGCATTGGAGGGATTTGGTGGTCACTAGTAGAGCTAATTGTAAAACTCGTTTTGTTGATTCATTGTTATGATCGAATAATGACATAGCATCGCTCCAAGATTTTTCCCGAAAATACACAAGTGAATTATTAGGAGTGCCAATTCCGAGTTATCCTGTAACCAGCCAGTTCCGACTTATCCTGTAACCAGTCATTTTATAAATTGAGAAATAAATTTCTGCCGTTATTTTCAGATTTTTTATGCAAAAATATCTTTAATTCACAAAGTCCTTCAAAGTTGTTATTCGTTCTAATAAGGAGCACTCGTTGAGTCAGAAAAAAAAACAGCTTTAAATGAACCTTCCGATGCTGCTAGCTTACTGTCTGCTTGTTAAACAGGTGGCATGTTAAACGATGTATCTTCAGTAATCGATAATATTAGATCTTAAGAGAATTGTGTACAAGTGAAGGTATTCTTATACGACGATGTTTCATCGTTGTATTGTAATGCAACTCGAAAATATCAGTCGTCTAATCCACTTGATACTTGACATATCCATCATGCAACTGAGTATTACTCGGATGAAGTGCTTCTTTATGACTAGCTAACTTTATCAAGTTCTCTCTGTGTACCTTCTGAATCGGTACAACATCTTGCGTCTTCGCTCCCTGAATAAACCCAAAATGGGTCTATTCAAGATGCCACTATGCACTTTTTAGGCACTGGCATAATTTTACGTTTATGCTTGCTTGTCTATCCATCCGAGCGGTTGAATTCGATAAATGCTAGACCCCTAGTGAAGAAATCTGTAAGGTGCAGTTTTTACTTAGGTGGCGTATTCTTGAAGAAGAGATATGCAGAAAGACATCAGCCATCTTCGCACCATTACTTTCTTGTTTTGTGTGAAATTCAATAGGGGAGCGTGAGAGATAAAGTTTCTCTACATAATTCTACAAGAGACTCTTACTAGCCATTCCTCACAATTATCCGTTCACCGACATCTGCGCGTAACATAAATAAAATGAGGTTTTGTCTTCTTGTTAGGTTCGTCGTGATAGTAATGTGACGACAAGCCTCGCTAATAATCTGTAGCATTGAACTAGATAAAAAGTTGAGTAAAATTGTTGTGCAATATCAATAACATTTCCTCTCGCAGTTGAAAGCTTCGCAGCAGTCCGACCGGTTACGAAGATGTGAACGGCACCAGGTTGAACTAAAGCTCAGTGGACCGCCAGTAAACATTTTTTCTATCAGATCATAGGAAGAATCCGGAAAGTTGATGAAGAATGGCCATCTTCTAATGTGGGTTGTGTCCGCAAAATTTTATCAGTATACCGTGATTTCGCGACAAGAAGTACTGGACTGACGGAAATGAACATATGTACACCCATAAGAACTTAATGTATGCTATATTTACACATAGTAAGTAGTCTGTACTTTTTAGACACTGACATAGTCATATATATATACAAAAAAATCTTTTTGCCAAAACAACATATGAGAAATGCGAACACATAAAAGGAAAGAGACAACTGATTTTGCAGTTGCGGCTGGTCGAGTTCGCAATCTTTTCGCAGTTTCTTGACATCAATTTTGATTGGCAAATCCGGTGAAGTTTTTGTCCAGCTTTTCATTCCCACTGAAATAATTATCGCACTTAGTGACGATAATGTTCCTGTTCTTGAGAGAATGTCAAAATCGCTCGAAATCTTCCGATGATGTCGAGATAACCATACCTGTCCCCTTCTTCATTTCACGTCCTCCTCTCCCCCTACTCCCCGCCCTCGCCGTCCCTCCTCTGCTGGCATAACCATGACAATCACGAGCGACTTTCGAAAGGCCCCTTTCATGGGAACATGAGCGACTGATAAAATTTGTCAAGTTTTGTGTTTCGTAACTTATGAATATTAAGGTGGAGATTTTATTGTGGCTGCGTAGGTTAGCTCACTCAGTTTGTTGCTTATGATCACCGCGTATGAGTCATAACAGCAAACCATAAATGTGACACGTATAATATTGTTGTCTGCGTCATGAGCATGCTTACGCATACTAAACAAACTGTGCAATTTTCAGTGCTTCTTTCCCTGATACAGATATCGTCATTTGCTTTATCTTCACTCACGTTTACCTTAAGCAAGCAATCTCTTTTCGTCCTGTATTCTGGTCGATTTTTTCTCACACATTCATTGATTGTCACCTCTTGAAGATTGGAACTAAACTGTCAGAACTGTTTTATGTTTCTCGAACTTTTTTTTCCTTCAGCCGGTGATAACTGGATTCATTTTCCCCTAAAATGAAGTGTCTTTTCACTCTTGTCCTCGAAAATTCAAAAAGAAAGGTTTTCAGTGGCTAAATGTTGGAGAGGTTGTCTGTGACAAGAAGGGGGAAGGAGCTATGGAGTACTTCAAAAATCGAATAGCTTTTAAAGTATCAAAATTTCCGGTATATCAGTTACGGCCTTCGTTTTCTAACAAACAATGTTCAGAGAAGGGAAACAGACTAGTTGAAGAGTATTCAGAGACGCAGTTCGCTTCTAATGTGTATAAATCAAAGCAAAACAAGAGAAACATAATAAGGAACTAATTAGAATGGGGCAATATTCGAGGCGTTCAAGAGTAATCGAAATAAGGGAACAATGCTGAACAAGGTTCCTGTCGACTCAAATTCGTTGCATCTTTCGTTTATTCAACACTGTCGACAGTGGTACTCAGAAAGAATACAGCTGGGCTGGAGCTGCGTTTGAATATAAACCGAACACAATCACTCCTGCTTAGTTTAATTTAACGTACGTTTTAAATGGACGTGACCTTCAGCAAATCACAGATTGAAGTTCATTGCGACCTAAATTTTTTCGCATTAGAACTATAGAAATCACCACTTTAATCGTATTGTGACGCAAATTAACTGCGGTTTCGAATGTTGTTCATGGCCTCTCGGGTTATGAAGCCAAACATCAGACGGTCCTAAAGAGGAATTGTCTTCATGCCAAACATTGATTGAGACAATTAAATTGCTGCTTTAAAGGAAAACTTTAATGAAGAAAATTCAAATGGCAATGGTTGCAGCGCAATCGTTGATATCTCTTCGTTTTTCCTGGAAAACACATAAATCGAGGAATATAGTGAAGTTTTTGTTTTGATTTGAGGGAACAATTAGTTATCGCCCCAAAAATGTTATTTTTGTTGAAAGTAACTCTTTTGAAACATTTTACAGCCGTAAGCATCCATGCCTTTGCGATGCTGATGTCGAGCTAAATGCCTATGTTGGTTTATTTTTAGGATTATTACATGCTGAATGGAAGAATTAATCTAATTATTACATGATCTGGTCGGAATATTGCATTCTCTACTGTCTTTAGTTAGGCGTCAAGAATTGAAACTGTATATAATCTCTAACTGGCTTATTTAATAGACTGCGATGAATAAAATGCAAATGTGCTGCTGAAATTCAAGTAACTTTTTTGAAATTGATGGGTCGAAGTGGACGTTCTCTGTCGCATGATTGTTACCCAGTGTGAGGTTTTTAGGCCGGCAAAATCAAATTGCGATATGTCAAATGTCACTTTCATTGATCATTAAACAGCCACTGCAACTTTTCATTTCGTTACTTCTTACGATCATTTCCGAACATTATTCAGTGGTCAAATGTTAAAGGCGGATAGCAAAAAAGAAGGAAGTCGAGAATCCTAACAAGATGCACGTTTGCATTCTGTTTAAATAAGCAGTCAGCTTCATAAATTTTAACCACTTGTTTATATAATGCCATCATATTTTCACTGGTCATCCGTTCCTACACACTTTCCGCAAAAGATTTGCTCTGTAGGAACCAATTTTATCTGTGTTTTTGAATTTTTAGACCTACAACTCCTTTAGGCTTTGGAGGATCAATACATAGTGGCATGGGATTGCGGCATCCTATACCCAATGATTTCATACTTCTCGAATTGAAGTTACCGAAACGAGAGACACACCTACATTACTTATGATGCTGCATTGACGTGCTGAGCGCAAAAAATTTGGTAAGCTGACCAAAAAGAGGTTGAAAGCAAATCACTTCTCGTTGTTTTCTACACATAATCGTTTAGTCGATTCATCGAATCCCTTTTTTTTCGGGGGAGGGAGGATGATCCATATGAATTATTTTCTCCTCAGGAAAACGATATTACTGCAAAATGTCATAGACAACTCGGATAGCATCAATTTAAATTGCCGAAGGTGCGATTGGAACTCATCGGTGATGGTGTAGCAAATCTTTGCGCTGAAGCGTAAAATATAATGAAAGAATCGTTGGAAGATTCACATAAAATGGGAAGTAATTTTTCATTGCAGACTATGGAAGATACGCGTCAATGCAACGGGATTGCCTTACTTCTACTGCCGCAAGGTTTCAACGTACGAGCTGATCTCATCGAAAGGTTTTCTTGCTTTCTTGCTATTTGCACTTTGATCACTTTTTTGCATTATTTTCAACGAATGAGTGTCAAATCCATTTTACTGTAGATTCACCAAATATGTCGTTATTCCTTGTGTTGTCGATTTTTCTCTCCGAACATCGAGCCACTTAGTCGCCATAAGTGCTTCTCGCGTATATGAAAACTCCTATAAACCGACCGTCCTTTAGATGATCACCACTCACTTTCTAGAAAATTTGAGGGATCCACTTCCATATATAAGAATTCGTTAAGGGATATCACATCTTGCTACTGAGTGTTAATAGATCTGTCTATAATTTATCAATTTACGAATATAAGGTAACATATTGGTAATTACCAGCGAGAGAACTGTGGCATCGGGCCATCTTTTTTCCGCATTTCCACCGTAAGCATTTATAGAATGCAACTGAAAACTTCATAAATCCTCATCATATTTAAACCAGAATCCAAGGCATTTGGGATGGTCGTAACTTTTGTCTTTTATCCCAGTTGAAGAGTTCTTCCCGCGTAATTTTGTGGATTTTCTTGGTAGCTGTCTATCATTTTTTACTAATAGCTAACACTCGCATCATAAACTTCTCGTAGTGAAAGAGTCCGATCGGGACGTCAAAAATTCGGCAACTTCTAAGAGTCCCATGTCAAAAAAGAGATGGTCAGAAAAAGTTTAAGGCGGCAAATTCAAATTAGGAAGCTGCCAAAATCACTCCAGATGAACAAAATGTTAATTAGGGAATCGCAGTCATCCATAAGCATTTTCTTTCCATAATTCGATTGGTTCCTCGATGTTGTGATCTATTCACCTGAAAGTGACTAAACAGCCGCGTACTCGTCGTTATGGCCTGGAAAAAGTTAAGCCACAACAGCCTAAGTCAACACGCTAACCGAAATTCATGATCCACTATCCGTTGAACCTTCAAATATCGAACGAATTCTGAGAGACTTCGGAGCCAGCTATAAATATTTTGGCTAAGTATCCAGAAAATTATTGAAATTTTCACTTTCATGATGATTTAGCATCCGTTCTATAGAGCAAGCAAGAAATGAAAGGAAAAAATAGTCAAGGAGGGACATTTATAATTAGGAGAGGCAAAATGAGTACGAAATTATCAAGTAGAATGATATAAAGCACGCCAAAAGATTCAACTAAACAGACAGAGCCGAAGAGAAAGCCAGCTGTGAAAGGCGTTGATTGATTTCGTTGTGATGCTTCACGAGTTGATTTGAATCTGCAAGTCCTCGTTCTCGTTTATGCCTTCAGTTCCTAACGAATACAGCCAAAATCTCTGGGATATTGAACTTGTAATATAGTGACCGGGAGTTTTGACTGCAACGTTTCCTGAAGAATTGTCGTACAGCTTCAGCTTGAGAATGCTTAGAAGTCGACGATTAGTGAAGAAATAGCGAATTGATTTTCGGCCAACTTCCCCAAATTCTTTTCTTTCAGGAGTCGTTCGCTGCAGTTTTTGTGCGTCCTATCGACTCTAAACGGCAGTCGAATGGAACGTTGCTGCATGCTTTCTGCGTGGATTCACATCGCATGTGCACTCATTAAAGTGTTTGGCAATGCATTTTCCTACCTCACCATTATGAGTGCACTTCGCTCAAAAACGGTTCTATTTTTTAAACGTTTCACCACAATTCTTTCAAATACATTTTATAATATTTCAGAGGAATTTGCTTTTAAACTCCCTCATAGACGTTGCAGTCAGATCGCCTATTAACAAAAAAATATTTTGCACTCAATTTGTTTTCCATTCATCCTTCGTTGAGGGTTCGGCAGAACCGTCAAAAAAGAGAAAAACGAACGAATTGACGGTTGCAACATAAAAAATGGCGTCTTCGTCTGCTGATGTTAAATCTGCTATGTGACAACAAATTAAAACGTTAATAAGGTTTTCAATATAATTTGAAGTGTTTACAAACTCTTAATTACGATTTCAAAGATGCAGTTAGCATGTGGATGTTGGGTAAATCAAAATATTTTATTGCCTACTTTCTTTTCTATGAAGCTTAGCAAAAAACGAGCGCAAAAACCGTTTCACTGTGAACGACAAGGTTGCGATAGTGAGTGCGATGGTTACAATTCTCTTCTCCCATCCTCCTTTTTCTAGGGGGAGCAGTAAGTCTCCTCAGAAAATGATGAGACAACTGTAACTGCGACAACGATGTAAACATGAAAGGACGTCGTTTTTCGATGAAGTATCCACCATAGTGCGGATGGATGCCGCTAGACGGATTCATAAAACACCTAACTTCTCGCTAGGGATTGCTTCAGAGCTGGCTAAAGTTAATGTTGAGTATTTATATGTCGTTCCTTCTCTTGCACTCTCTCTTCGCCCACAAGAGATTATGTTCAGCTGTATTCAGCAGAATAGAATTTAGCTGGATGAAGGTTGATTTGTTTTTTTTAAGCAGTCAGTGTTGACATTAAGATTTCATACACAAAGCTAAAGAGATGGGAATCGTTTCATATTAAGCGATGTCGAATTTCAAGGTGAGTTTCTGCAGAAACGGGTTACATACTGAGATGAGATCCGTTCAAGAAATAGGCAGCGCTGTGCTCTTCACTCGCTCTACTTTCATCGCACTAGTTGGCAAGCATGAAGTAGCTCTCTGGTCGTCGTAAATAGTCAACCCCTTATGCAAAGAAATAAATGTGAAATTTTTGAATGATTTTGCGCGCTTTAGAAGGATTCCATTCATAATGTCGTATTGATAAGACGGGCTCTATATGAAAATACGCATGCGTCCATCTGTTTGCAGAATGACTTCATTTGGGAAGCCCGTAAAGATGCACTGACGAAATTTGATGAGTATAATGTGATCGATATGTAACGCTCTATGTGGGCGTTCAAATTGGTCCACTTTAATTTCGAAATGAATTATGGACCCAAAATGCGCACAGCAGCTCGCATGCGTGCTTTATACAAGTTATTGATTAAAAGAGCGAGATTATAAACACACGTATCATGCCAACTTCATTAATACTTTCCCACCTGTTTTAATTTGTGCAAAGGTGGCAAATGTGCGGGTTCTTTATGATCACTATCCTCTTTCCTTTAGATAATAGAAAAAGCATTTAAAAAGATTTCAGCGGCTTCGAATATGGTGAATTTTTAGTGTTCAGCAATTGCTGGTAATCAAATTTCAAAAAGCAGGGTATACTTCTGATGACCGAATGTTTACTTCATCGATCAGAGATGATTGTTCTTTTATGCTGTATTTTGTTTACAATAGTTCATCAGAGGCACTGATGCACTTTGCAGTAGTATTCACGAAATGTCGATCGAGCCAGCTGGTCTTTGATACCATCAAAGGGCTTCATTCATAGATTGATATTTATCATGAGCATTCACATGTTCCTTTGCAGTTGATTCAAATTTTTCTTACGTTCGTTCACATCTCGCTGCAGAGATTACAATAAACAAGTGGATGCAGCAAGGCTCCAAATCATAACCCTTTTGCGAAAACGTTAAGCAACAGTTATGGTTAGCTAACGTAATGAATGCATAACCGCATGCGTTGTCATGATCATCGTTGAGAAGCAATCGTCCCCTATCTCTCATTCATTAATGCAATAGAATAGGCAAATGAGATATTCATCTTCACATCTTTTCGCCACGAATATCTGATTTGTTATTTTTAAATAGTTCATATTTCAGTATGTTTCTTTTCCATATGCGCCTATAAAAAACCTCCCACCATAAGAATTCGCCCATTCATATGTGTTTCTAATTGCACATTACTCGTTACTGTTATGAACCGATTCAGTATATATTAAATTTGTTCAATAAATTCAGTTCCGTCAGTGTAAACTACTCCCGTGCGTTTTTTTATGAACGCAGCGCTGTAGCTCATTTACACGAAGCTGTTTATTTCAACGTCTGGAAGATAGCAATTTCGGGTTTTGTGGATCGCACCTGAATTTAGTGCCTTCTAAATGCGGGGACCAACTTCAAAATGCTATTCATCCCTAATCAATTCTAAACGTCTTCCATAGTCTCTTAATTACAGCCCACTTTCGGGAAATTTAACAAGCTCATCTTGCGTCTCTCACTAAACGATGGTTAATTTCTATTTCTGCATAGTCGATGTTTACTTACTATACTATTTCGTATTTACCTACTGCATATTAACTATACCATCATCGCTACTAAAGAGCTCAGATAAAGAATATGGACTATCCGATCGGGAAGATTAGGCGATTTGTGAATTTCGAGAGAATGTGATGAGCGCTTTTTAGGACAATATAAAAGTCTCGTTACGCTTCAACAGGACGTATGCATTTTTATTGCTCGCTCTTAGAGATTACAAATCTAAGCATTTTCTACCGTTTGGCAAATTTGCTTTGCACAATTAGACGAAAAATATTGCTGTATCAAGCATCTGCGTAGGCTTGAGCCTTCTTATAGATGCATCATATGAAGGTGTCGGTCGATCGCTGATAATTTCAGATATGAAAGCGTGTGCTGAGTATGAGCTAAGTCAAAGGAAGATTATTTTCGAGTCTCTTTGATGGGCTTTGCTTTCGCGTTAATTTATATTCCTTGTTGAAGTAAGCATGCTCGCACTAATTGACTAGTTGCGCAGAAACAAACTACAACGAAAAATTAGTAATTATTTTCACTGTGATTCTGCAGTAGAACCGTAAGTCTCCATCAAGACCTAATAAAAGCAAATGGCATTATAATTTGTTACTTCAGTGGACGGAGGTCTAAATTAATGTTTGATGTTCGTTTGGGTTCTCTGGGAATGTGGCTCGTTATAATTTTTGAGCGCCTTTTTCTGTGAATTTTTCGACGTGGGAATAATATGGAATATGTTTGCATAATTAACGTTTATGCGAGTAAAACGAATGCGCTTATTATCCATAGAAGCGGAATTTTATCCGTACCGCATAGAAGACAGTTTTTGTGTTGTAATTTGCAATAGTACTTAATCTAAATGATCAGCTCTTGTCATTTAACCAGTCGAATATAGTCTGAATGTGATTGGTGTGGTGAAAGAAGGACTTGTAGGAGAAGTAGTTTAGTGTATACGATTGTTTCTAAACACCCCCACTTATTCTAATCCCTTTTAGGCGACAGCCGTTTCCTTGGGGTAAGCTGGCAATTAATCCGTCTTGGATAGTTAAACGCTGAGAATTGTAATATAAAGGTTATGTCTGAAAATTCACGACTATGATTGCATAAACCGCTCAAAACTGTTCCGCCTTTTATTCCGCATGGTGTGACCTATGCGTGTTCGAAAATATTAGCGAGTAGAGTGCGATTTTTCTCATATTTCTCCTGCCGTCGTTCTTCCGAAATATTATTCCTTTAAAGGAGTTTTTTAAAAACACTGGAAGCCTTTACTGGAGTGCGTAAAATATCGCTACTTGTCATTTATAATTTCTATTGATTCAAATTTTAAATGCAACACGACGTTCTTTGATATTTCTCGATGCTCCTGAACGTTCTTTAATATTGTTCATGTGCCCGCTGATAGTGGGTTGAGGATGCTTTCCTAAATTTGGGCTGAGGATGCTTTCCTACATTATATCGATATTTTTCTTGGTTCGTCGAAATATTTGTCAGCTGCCTAATCGGTTTTCGCTTTTCGAGGTTTCTGACAATCGGCAGTAATTCTTCAGGGGATTATGATGTGTGACTTTTTTGCTTGGATCTGCTGTCACTTTCAGTTCAATAAACAAGCCCACTTGAGGTGCAAATAACCGTCTCCATTTTCAGTTTTCTTTTTCACCTTTTTGAGTCACGATTCGCACTTTTTTCCACAACCATTGGCATCGTTCATCCTACTTTTAATTCCTTAGTGTTATCGAGCAACAAAAAATGTTCTTAGGGAGTTATATTAGTGGTTATTGAGAATTGAAGATTCTCTCCTTAGGCCATCATAATACTCGTGAGAGTATTTTACTAATTATTTCTTAACGAAGAGAGTACTAACAGTGTAGATATTCGCCCAGCAGAGAATAAATTCCTTGACATTTAAAGCCCTTTTGATTAATATGATGCCAAACACTCGACGTTTTGTCTCTGCATCGTGAAAACAACATCATTTTTCGTTATTTCGCAGTACCAATTAGTCTTTTTTTTTCAAAGCAAACATTTAATCGGCTTTTTGAATTTGTTCAGCTGAACATGATAATCGCTGATCATTCAGATTTCATCGATAGTGACATTATGGGCTGATCTCGAGCCTGATGTGAGGAAGCGATTCCATTCGGAACTAGCTCCATCAGTTCAACGACTCATCGAATATGGCACATTACCGCAAGAATGCTCCAAAGTAACGATTCCATGTGTACAGCCGCTACTCGATCTCCTATCGAACTCCCCTTCCTCAAGTTTCCTCAACACGAGCTCGCTGAGTGCGCAGATCGGTTCGTTTTACAAAGCGCATTACAGTCGACTAAACAAAAAGTTCGATGAAGTTAATGGACTTGTTCACGTTCACAAATATTGTTACCACTTCCAAGTGAAAAATCCACTCGGCTGCGAATGAACTATTCGCGTAATCCGGCCTCTTCATGTGCCTCTTCGCAGTCACGATTACTCTTTTTATCGCTGCACCCATCTTTAAGCATAATGCCAGCCGTTACTGCCAACATCATTGCATTAGTCATTTCCCACTGAAATTTTCAAATTGTCGACGGCTAATCCCACAGTATTCTCCCTTTTCCTTTATGCAATTTCTCTGAGTGAGATTTATCTCGCCATTTTTGCACCAGTCATTCCGCAAGACATATAAGGACGTAAGTATTGCGAGTTCAAATACACCTGTGGGAAAATTTAACTATAGTAGCTCTCCTTTTACCAGCAGCATAGCTTTACTTCGTCTGGTGAAGAATGCGAGAGAACTTTTGATTACTCCATTCGGCAGTGAAATGTTGGAAAAAAATTTCGAAAATTTCAACGGTTTCGGAAGATTTGCCCCTTATTTAGGGATAACATCAGTACATTTTTTTAAAAGCCTTCCGAAGCAGTTTTGATACCTTACTTTCCTGTTCTCTCATAATTGTCGTTCGTGATGAAGTTTACGAGTGAAGTTATTTGTTAGCTTGTTTATTAGGTTTATATGATCCTAATATTTATAGAAAGTCTATGGAAATGGCTTGAAATGGGCAGAGAATGGGCACTCAACGCCGATCGGTTCGAAGAATCAGCTAGCTCAATTTACGCGCAACTAGCAATAGATCATGATAATTTTCTCAGCACCGAATTTTCGCTGAGATTTTTATTTGGTGCTCGAGGTTGCTCGACGGATGCAAAAATCAGATATCAGAAATTGGCTGCTGTTGTTGATGCTGTTGCCGAAAGAGCAAGACTCTCTCAATGAGTCTATTCATAGACGTAACGTGATTCAATATATTTCACTTCCATTGTATAACATAGTTTGTTAATTCAGGTTGTCAGTCGTAGGGCGATTTGAGTACCTAATTTCGCTATGTCCGTCAAAACTGGCGCTTTCTTTCCTGCACCATTTTACCCTCTCCTCCCTCTCCCTGAGCTCCCTCCCTCTTCGGCATTCAACATAGCCTTTCGGAATAAGAATTCCATGTAACATTGGAACAGTCTTAGCCAGTTTTAAAAAACATTGCTGAACTGCATGTAATTATAAGCCTCGCAGACTAATCTCAAGTATAAAAAAGATTTGATTTAGGGATATATATTTCCCTGCTTTCGTTCCCTCACTTCCTCGTTCTCAAATCCTTTTCTGCTAATAAAGGCAACGATTAGAAAGTCTGCGCCGAATTCATACGAATAAAGAAAGCAGCAGGAAATGGATCGTAAATGGATGGGGAGCAGTGCGGTCTTACGTCTTCAGCACACATCATTATAACCGTCGATAAGGGTGAAGGAATCACGTCTGCACCAGTTCTATCCGAAAGCAGATGCTTTCTTGTGAAGTTCATATTTCACTCTGAATGAGCAAACAGAATAATATGTATGAATGGTGTGTGGAGATATTGTTGATAATTGGCAGTGAATATATCGTTACTTATATGCGTCACGTACTGCAACGAAACTTACTCGCCACTAACCGATGAGAGGAATTGCTCAGAATATGTTTAACTTCCATTCTCAATGCTCCTTTTGATGTTTCGCATTTCATCATAAATAAACCATTGTTTCGAAAATTGTATTCACTTAAGTCGATTATTTGGCACCACCGACAGTTCGAATGTGAATTGACTTTATAATTTCCATTGGTTTATAAACAATTTAACTATCAGCCATCACGGCCTCACTATAGACTTCACTACAATACGATTTTCCGAGAAGTCATCGAAGAATGCTCGCGTTTTCTGGAGGAAATAAATCATTTCATTAGTTAAACTTATTAGACCGCTAAGAAATCAAATGCATAACGATATAAATGTTGGATAGTCAGAAATGTTCTCGGCGAAAACAACTGCGCTTCGTGGAAAGATAACTGGAAAGACTGTTTCAGTACTCGAAGCAAAACTTCAAGAGAAGCAAGTGCAATAATTCTTAGCGCAACCGGGCGTAATGAGTAAAACACATCGTCTGATTCCAAATGTTCGATGCAAAATTCTAATCATCGGTCAAATTACAATGTGGAAATGATGATCACGAGTGTGCCTTGTTCTTGGACCAACGTTGCACCTTGGACCATCACTTCCGGTTATAGAACCACGATCCCAAGAAGCTCTCATCCACATAATAAGCGTTGCAAATATTGAAATTTAGATTCAAATACACATCTAATATGCATTCCCACAACGATAGCGCTAATGTGTCTGCGCAATTAAGAACGCACACTCTTGCCATGGCGACCAAATGCAAGACAGCTCAAAACAACGCTCAAAAAGCTCACAGATTCTCATTTACCGCTGAAGGCCGCTGAAAACAAGAAAAAAGTGGTCTGCGTGCGAGTTGACGGACAAATGAGACATAAAACGAAATGAGATTTGCGGCTGTTCGAACTTGCTCTTTCCTCCTAACCAATAGAGACGGCTTGCTTACTTACAAAATAAGCACATTATTCTGCAAGATGGCATGCAGTTGCTATCAGCTCCAAAATAATGTAGTAAGGCTTTCAATGAACTAGTCGCCTTTAGGAACACAGCTTTTCAGAAGATATAAGTAGAGAAAGGCCTATACTGTAAAGAGAGTCTCACATAATCCTCCTACCACCCTGATCGATGAATTGAATAACTATCGCCCAGTAAACATTCAACATTTATAGCAGCTGTTTAACCTATAATACTTTTAGCTTCTGATTATTGGTTTCTTCTGTGGAGAACAGTACGCTTTGTCAGTGAAAGGTTTTCGATGTGGATTCATCGATATCGTGAGGGTAGCGTTTTAACGCCATTAAAATTGATACGAATGACAAGAATCGTGTACGAGGGATATGCAAGAGAAGGAATTAAAATTCCGAGCATGGCTTGTTCGTGCATATATTTATTCTTTATTGGTGTGCCGGTATTGCACGGCAAATAGTTCAGCAAATCAGTGAATCTCTCTGCACGCATGTCTGCGCATGGCATCTTTTGTGGCGAAAACGCATCGATCGAAATGCGCAACGAACTCGGAATTGTTGCTGCGAATGAAGAACAAGCATGCTGCAGATATACGCCATCAGTGGGCAATGCTCGGTGCTGCGTGAGCCTTCGGCAACTAAAAGCTCTCCACCAACGGCTCATCGCCTGCAGCTGCCGTGCTGCCGAAGCCGTCGTCGCTTCACCGCCGCCGTTCCCCCATGCTGGGCCATCGGCACGTGCGCAGCTCACACTGACGATTGCCGTCGACGTTGCAGTCTCACGCTGCGGGCTTGTGTCGTCGCCCTTCCGTGCTCTCCCCTGCGTTAATTCGTTGCAGACGTGCAGCACAGCAAAGTCTGCAATTTGCGTTTTTGTTCCCACTCTACGTATTTTGCGTAAGTGTTCTTTTCCCTATATTCCACTCATATCTTCTGCCACTGAATCAGTTTCCCCACTTCTGTGCGCATCATATTATATTTTGTGCTCGAGGATACACTTTTTCGAGGACCTTCAAAAGTACTTTGGTTTATTGTGGTGTAGACGCTCGCTAGTTTGTGAGTAAGAAAAGAGGCGGACACTGAGCCGTTTAAACCACACAATGATTACATAATAGCAGGCAGCAAGCAGCCTATATTTACTCTAATCTATGACGCGCTGTTTGCGTGTTTAAGACGATCAACTCTCGTCAAGGAGAGCGAGAACCTTTGCGGTGGCTATCATTGCCACACATTCACAATCGGCTGGTTGTGTGTCGTGAGCGGGACGCCCACCGGAAGAAGGCTTCGTGTTGGCTGTGTGCAGTGTTGTGTTCTTTGGGGTGCGGATATTGCTGCCGCACCACACGCTATGCGCCATTGTATCGACGGCACAGGGCAATCTCTCTGCGG
Source organism: Parascaris univalens (assembly GCA_037576465.1). NCBI lineage: Eukaryota > Metazoa > Nematoda > Chromadorea > Rhabditida > Ascarididae > Parascaris > Parascaris univalens. The sequence continues at coordinate 160,153,197 of CM075173.1, forward strand.
CCTCATTGTTGTCACTTCAGTTCATACTTTGTTCTGTTACACTTGACGATTACCGTCTCAGGTAATTCACTCTCTCATCGACGCCTGTGTGGCCATTTTGTGCCCATTGTCTGCTTCACTGTGAGTTACTACGTGCTTAGATTTGGTTGTTTTTAATTTCTGACTGGTAATAGATGAGGATTCGTTTCATTGTCCTCCTCTTATTGCTTCTGACGATTGCTGCTCGTCGCTGTGTGGCTGATCGACGGCGATGTGCGATGCGTGGTGTTTGTGGCCAACGAGGTCGTATGCATCAGAATTGCCCCTATAATGGGCCACCGAGATCGTTTGATGACCCCCACGATGGCGATTTGCTGCGCCAGCTGTGCCCACATCTCTACCAAGGTCAGCATGCTCTTTTCTGTTCGTTTTTGTATTCGGCGCTTAACACTGGTGGTTGGCATTCCAGTAATCACACTGATATTTTTCTGCACCGAAAATTACGGGTCGCAAAAATTAACAAGCAGATGATTGGTAGTTGGGTCTGGTGACTGAGAATGAATAATCCTACACGGAAATGGAGGATAGTAGAACATTGATGAACAAAGAAGTTGGCAAACTTCTACGTTCATTGCTGCCAAAGTTCATTCAAATTTTTCTGAATGAAAGGTTTCGGTAGGAGGCACTTACTTTTTGCGGCATTTTACTCAAATGTGCTAATTGAGTCAACGAAAGCAAGAAAGCGTATGTTGAAGTTGACGCAGCATGTTTTTCTATAGCTTGCCAGACCATTCCATTGCAGAGATATCCGACTGTTGAGGATTTCTCTCTGATTGCTTTCCTAAGCGACGCATCGAGAACACTCAAACAGAGAATTAATTCTTGCTTAGCAGCTGTTAGTAGCACAAATTACATCTCATATTTTCTCCACCATAAGATAAAGTGTATGCACATTAAAGTTGCGTGCAACAGCTTTTTTATTTTCCAGCCTGAAAGTGTTGGACGGATAGACCGAGACGCATGCAGATACACACTCAGAAGTAACTTGGATCATTGCAGTTTTGTAAAGAAACGCACCAAGATTGCTCACGAATGAGTGTTCTCTCCGGCACTTAATTACGCGCAGTGTTTTATGGGTTATCGTCGTAGTTCTCTGACTGTTACTTCTTCTTGCATTAATTCTTTTCGTGTGTTCGCTATGAACTTCAGTGTTGTTCGCGTTGATTATTTTCGCAAATTGCTGCCACTTAGAGGTGGCACAAAACTCGCAAGTTATTTCTTTTAATACTCCTCAAGTTGCGAATTAATAGACTGTTATCCGCTCCGAGAGGGAAAGAGGGAGGGTGAGGAGGAGATTGAAAGAAAGTAACGTTCACATGCCTTTCAGTGCACTTTTGGCTGTGTATGTGTAGACGATTTTGCCCGTCGGCTTATGCGAACTGTTCACCGGCAGATACATGAGCCGGCTTGCGATGCTTGGTGCCGGTTTTTGCAGCGGTTGTTGAGTTCGTACGCTCTAGGTCACTCTAGTGTATCAGAACAAGTTATAGAAACACAACGGTGAAAAGAAGTTTGCGTTCATTTTACGTCAGAGGTTTGCACCTTCATTGAGATCAGCTAAGGTGCGAAGATATATTTCCTGCATATTTCGGCGCTTATCATGCGAGCTTTTCCAGAACATTACTGGATCGGCATATAAAAAGTAGCTGCAGAAATGCATATCATATCTACCTTCGTGGTGTGCATTCTCAGGTGCGACTAATTTGCCTGCTCGTCTAGCAGTTAGATAAACGCCTCGTTGTTGAGACGTGATTAAGATAAGCTGCTAATCACAACTGCCACAGTTGTTTATCTCATTTCGCCTTCGTAGGCCCTTATGCTGGATCGTTTATCGAGCGAGCCGCTTTATTCATTTTCTTTGATGCAGATGCTGTGAAACTTCAAGTAGACGATATTGCCGCCTTTGATGCTCGCTAGTGAAATGTGATATTCGTGTGAACGACTCAAACCTACAAACAAATCCTACGAGGCTTATAGTTTTGCTTATTCAGCGATAATATAAACTATCCGTGTTAAAGTCGAAGAACATTTTATAAGAGACTGTTCGTTGATGAAGTTAATTAAACACTCAGTACCTCAGGTAACGTGTTCTCAAAGAGGGCCCGCTAATGAAGGATCTTAGTCGAATACCTTACAGGTGTGATAAAATCCACGTTGAGAACTATGCTACCTCAGTGCGGTTCGGGTTCATTTCGAATGAATTCCTTACGCTAACCGTTATTTCTACTCAAATATTGCATTTATGGGCGTTTAATATGAAATGCATTTATGGTTAAAACTCTGCTAATTATACAACTGCATATGAGAGTGATCACTCTTTGCTGCATTCGAACCATTCATCTCTTTCGCAAGATGCATCTCATCATACTTCAAATCGAATAGAGGCTTCGTTCAGTGGATGACGCATTCGTTCGTGCAAACATTTCATCAGGAAGCGGTATGAAATATTTTGCATTTCCGATGGCCGCACCCATTCACTTCAGAAACTGAAAAACGAAACGATGAATCACGACCCGACAACCGATTGCTTCTTCTCTTTTATGATCGAGTGGGCAACTCCATAGGAAATCCACTTTCTTATAGCACTCAGATTGTTCACGAGGAATTTTATCCACGAATTTCGGTCACTCTTTGATTGCAGAAAAGGGGGAAAACACGTTCCAGTCGATCCCACTAACTGAGAGGTTTTTTAGCCGAATATGTCGTTTACGAGCTTAATTTCTCCCTTTTCCTCTCTCTCAAGGAAAGAAAACGAGTTCACTCGGTATAGCTCTACATTGATAAAGTCTGCAGTATTTCTTGAAAGCGCAGTTTTTGAAACGTTAAAGAATATTTGATTTTTGGCTTCGAATAGATGAAATAGTCTACTGAATGACCTCTGTAATTGTTGTTTGCATTTTTTTTCATCTATCGTCAGTTGAAAATAACATCAAATACAAGTAACATTACATTATAGTACTACAGAGAAGTTAGACTTCAATGAGCCAGTGATGAATGTACGAGGTTGTTGGCATTCTCTTCAAATGCGTTGCAAATTGAATCTCGTTTAACAGTGGTCGAGGATCGCGACTGTGAACGGTCATTCAAAGATTAGCGCTAAATGAGCCATTTCATACATTTTAGGCCATGGGATGTGTTCTGTGCGACCGGTGGGGTGTTCTCTTTGTTAAGTTGCTTATCTGTTTAGTTCCCTTTCCACTTTGAGCACATTCGTGAGAATAAATATTCTTTTATTAATAATTACTCCAATGTTAAGTTGGTTTCGGCTTGTTGAATTTACATTTAGTTTACTGCTTAATTCAGTTTTTGAAATTAGCACTTCGAAATGCAACAAACTGATGAGTGAGGTGGTTGTGCTGAACGCGTTTATGCAATTAGTGCACCCCATCATTCGACCCCTCTTAGTCGACTAAGCTGTGTTTCGGAGGCAATTCAACGATCGCAGCAGATGGCATTGAGTGCATCAACTAAAATGTTTACGTTCTCGTCCACATCAGTGATGATTCGTCAACGCACTCTGAATTCATCGTTGAGTGGAATGATGTTCAGCACAGGAAGGCCCAGAATTGTTTGCGACACATTATGGGATATTTTTTCATTTGCTAACTATTCGTTCGGTGAGGAATGAGACCACTCAGGACGGAAGGGGTCCTGAAGTGTAGAAGGTATTAACGAGTAGGAGAAGTAACGGTTTAGTGAAGGAATGCAATACCTATAAAGCAACGGTCAACAAGTTTACGAGGCAAATGCGCATAAAATGATGGAAGGATTCCATATCTAATTCAAGTACGAGAAGTCGGAAGTGTTTCCATCACGGCGGAGGGAAATGTGGCAATTCTCACTTTCTCCCTCTCATGTGTGGAGAACGTCTGACTAGACTGAGTGGCTGCACTATGCGGCCGATAAAGTTCCCGAGTTGTCCATAGCGGGAATGACGCCTATATGAGCAACAAGGGAGCCGGCGTTTTGCAATTTTTAAGCCAGCTGTATTCGGGCTGTTAACAAAGAGTGTTTGCCGGTGCCACTGTCGAGTTTATTGCCACTTTCTTTAAGGTAATCGCTCTCATAGTGTTATGTTCTCCTCATCACTTCGCAGTTAACATTGCCTTAATTGTTTGTCTTTGTACCCAATGAGATTTTTTGAATTAAAACTGCGAAGTGCAACTCCGTTCGACTCGTTTTCTATCAGAAATTTCTACACGAATATGAGAAATACGTCGAAATAACTTCTTGAAAATTACATTAAGCACTTCCACGAACGGCAACATTTCCAAATCGATCGTTGGAGTGGTGAATTAAACGAGGCAATTCACGGTTGAAGAAAAAAATAAATGGAACGCCTAGTCAAATGCGCTTATGACGAGTAGTATGGAAGCGTGATCTCGTGGATTTTGCTAGGGAATGACCTGTGTGGTGACATGGGGGGAGGAAACGAAGGAGGGAGGGTGGGGGTAGTAATCGGTATAAGCCTGATTTCTTCTCAAATGTAGAGACTGAGAGACCATTTTGTTCATTTTAAGATTCTTTGAGAAATATTTCATTTTATTTTGTTCCGATCTTATGCAGTTCTTGAATTCATAGATATTACCTGCAGCGGTGAAGTTTACTTTAAGCTGTAAAATTCCTCAGAACGCTCATTAATCCTCACTACATCTCAGTGTAGCGTCTCCCTCATACAACGAGTTTTTCAGCGGTGTGAGATCTTTTGGTTTATGTAGAGTCGTCAGAAGAAAGTTTCAAGTGCAAATCCCTTCGAATTTTCAGATAAGCGGAACTAACTTAACAGTAATCCGAGCACGGTACACTGCAAGTAGTAGCTCGTCCTCCGCTTTCGAATTATCACTCTACGAAGTTATCCATAAAATTCATGAATATCATTATGTAATTCTGCACAGGGAGTTTTCAAAGGGGAAATTTGTTTTGGAGGTGGAAGGAGGGGGATATAATCCATTATCAGCAATTGTCTGTACATCTAACTAAGCTTTCAGATGGTAACAAGGAGTTTTGCTGTGACGGTGCACAGCTCGGGCATCTGGCATCCCAGATGACGTTACCTCGACAGCTTCTTTCACGTTGTCCCAGTTGCTTCACCAACTTTGTACAGCTTTGGTGCGACTTCACCTGCTCACCGCGTCAGGGTGATTTTTTGAGGGTAACTGCTGTATCCGACGATCAGTTTCTGATGTAAGTTCTTTTCACTTTGTGAGTTATACTTTGGTTACTGTACTCCGTTGTAAATGCGAGTGCTCCCTGCAAGTCCACCGAAACTCGGGCATCCATCTAACATCAACTCCGACTCTAGTTCTCACCTCTGGAGACGGCATTGGCCGACCATATAGTTGCCGAATATGGAGGCGCATATAACTCACCCCGCTGGAGGTGTTTCTATAAGTTTTACTTCTCGACGAGAACAAGTGAACACTCTTGCCGATTATGTTACCCAAAGTATCTGTCATTTCAAAGTTCCGCAAGTTCAGCTCTCGTCTGCATTTCGTTTATCATTGCCGGTTTTATTTTTTATATTATGGGCGATGAATTGAGTCTGCGAAAACTGAAGCAGAAACGACTTTTAGCACCGCTATACCGTTAACGGCAGTCGTTTTTTTGGCTTGGATTTGAGCTCCGTGATGTCCATATAGACTGTTTGCCAAGCATTATCGTGTGGTGTTCCTACCTGTTTCAGGCGGATAGATTTGTTTCATCAAGAATTTGAACTTTCCTTATAATTAGCGTTTTTCGCTAGATTTTATTTCCCTCTAACGCCCCTTCAACTTGCTTAGGAAAGCAATTTATTCCAGATATTTTCCCGAGAAACTTCCTTCTTGTGTCTGATGTCCATTTCAACTTCGCTGCACAAAATCCTAAGATAATTCCATAGAAACTTTGGAAGAAACGTCGTTCTTCTTCTAGAAGTTTTCAGTCGATTTGAAAGGTGCGAAAGCTGATAAAATTGTTTGGCAGTTTTGGGAATTCTTCGAACTATATGAAAGTATTTCGAGCGTTGACGAGTTGCTCACTTTAACGATGCAGTATTTCCTGAAAGATTGAAGTGTGTTGCGTTCTGAAGAGAAGCAATAGATGACTCAGCCACCAATTTCCAAAAATTGAGTTCTCCTGAACGTCTTGATTTTGGATTTACTTGCTGCCGACCTGCCATCCACCACATCATACGTTAATCGGCGGTCACTTCAGGTGGAACCTCTCTGCAGTGGCATTATACTTTAAAGTTTCGATGTGCATGCTTAAGTCATAGATTATTGCGCAGCGAATTTATATCGGATAGGGGCTATCCCGATCGCGCAGCGAAAATACCACCCGATCTTTTTCTCCGCTTATTCGTTCTTCTTTTTCCTTTCCTCACCCTATTTCTTACGTTATTTTAATTTTCTCCTAATATTTCAGTGAAAACGAGACAGAATATGTGACGGAAGTGGAGTATTACGTCCGTGATGATTATGCGAATGGTCTTTTGGAGTCGTGTAAAGGGGTTATTATTATTGTCTTTGAAATTCCTTTAGATTTTCGGGAAAAGCAAACAAATTATTAACCGTCCGTTGTATTGCTTATTTCGTTATATCGTATAAAAACACTGAGATCGATGTTTGTATGCGGTTTTATGGATCGTCTTCTTTCTTCACTTCAGCACTTGTGACTGCAGCTGCACACATCTAGATACGTTTTTGCTTCATATGCCGTTGAGATCGATTCGCCAATGAAAGGAAATTTTCCACGTTTTGTATTGATAACGCTGTTTTAATGCAAAGTACTGTCAATGCCTTGCGATGAATCTTGAAATACACGATGATGCATGGGTACGCATTTCGAGTGTTTCGGACACTAAGTGAACCTTTAAAAATGTTTGCATCTAAATAATCGACTCCTCGAGGGGAATAACTGTTCCGAAATGAAGTTTGTGAATTCATTCGGTTTATGTTCGAAATTTTATCCGATTCACCCATCAGCATTCTCTTTGTGAACTTATCGTTGAGTACCATCAGTGAGTATCTAACATTTTCTTATCTTTCGTCTGCCGTAATTATCACCTAAATTAAAAAGAAGCGTTATTTCCCTCAATCTGATGGGAAACGCCAACGTTAACTCTCAGAAAATTCACTTACGCTTTCATATTTCCAGGTTAATAAACACAAATTGAGATCTTTATTCTCTCAAATTTCTTCTGAAATCCGTTCGTTTTCAACAGCTCTGACCTGCGTCCTAAGTGCTGAACGAATTAAGTTCGAAGCAAATAAACTGCAACAAGCTTCGTTCTTAACTTGTCGATATAATTTAGTGAAAGGTACCAAGAAAATTTCATTTTCAGGTGAGGGCAGTTGGTGCAGATTACGCGTTGAGCTTAATGTGTGGTGTAAGCGTTGCGGAATGCAGTATTTCTCAGTGGTTCAACTTCATGGGCACCTATAACGAGAATATCGGTGTACCGTTTATGATCAACTTTATTGTTGGCGAGAATAAGTCAAGTTCGGGTACACCGGTTAGCCCACCATCCACGCAAATTGTGCCATGCTCTCAAGCACCTTTTCCTGGATCCTCAGCATGTTCATGTCAAGACTGTGCAGCCACATGCAGACCTGAAGCTCCATTCCCCATCATCACTCAGGTTGGTTTCCTAGGGAATCGGGAAAAAATCTTTCGTGGTTTTTTATACCAATAAACTTCTCCGTAGGATGCTTCATGTAGCAGCTATTGAATCTGAGTTTTGTCTTTTGAAAATAGAGGATTATTATTTCGTGTTAATTCGCAGAATTCCGTTACCAAAAGAACGATTATCGCTGTTCTCGTTTCCTTCCGTGTCTCATTTTCTTGATCCGGTCCATCTAATCTGCGAATATCATTCGCTGTTTTCTATATCACTAGCTGGAAAATTACTCGAAGGCAGCCGTTTGAATAGTTAATACTTTTTAGGCGAATTCGCTTCGTAATCCCCACTTTTTGTTTTCATCCTGAGATATCTTATGTATGCAAGATATATCGAATAGTTTTCCATTTTTCCAGTCCCTTTGAAATCAGTTTTTTTAGCGAATCTTAATTTAACCTTAGAATATTATTCGGCACAACATCGATGAATCTAAATTTCTTTCAATATAAACAGAAAATTGGAATTTTTGCTTCTCATTGCTGAATCCTATGTCGTCATTATTTAGTTTACATTGTCGGCCGACCGAATTTCTCATCATTTGTTTTTCTATTTCTCATAAATCGACGATGATTAATTCTCAACATTCAGTTCGAATTTTTCTTGAATATGTTTTCGTTTATACGCTCCGATTAGTCACACGCTGAATCCCGAAAGTTTTCGTTATTTTAGTGGAAACATTCGAGCGTTGCTTACTCTGCAGTGATCGAATAGTTTCGAAAGGGATTTGATGGGATGGAAGGGGAAGGGAATGCAAAGGGAATGGAGTTTTCAGTAGAGACAGCTTTCTTTGAAAATAACAGCAGCGTGAGATTCGTTTGTCTTATGATCGTTGAGTGGTAGGCATTTCTCAGACATTTGTGCATAGTCCAAGTCGTTCATCGCTGTTCTCTTTCTCGTCGAAATTGCTCGCGATTTGTTGGCCACATTTCGGTTGCTCTAATTTTAAAAAGTCATTTGTACTCTCATTCCACTCACTTCGCACATTGCAAGTGCAAAACGAATGAATATACACAAACATCAAAAATGGGACGAGATCAAAGCATGTGGCTATTTGCTTGCAGGGTAAGTGCCGTATTGCATCAATAGACTGCCTCTTGATATTGTCGTTAGTCTCGTTCGGCGGATTATGCTTCGCAGTCGTTTTCTTCGTCGCAGTTCAGTACGGTCTTCAAAGACGTAACGAAGCCGATCTCGCTGATTTCAAACCGACAGCCGGAACACTTGATGATGCTGACTTAGGTACAATTGAAAGTCTTGGTTCTTGGATCGAGTCGCAGCTGGAGGCAATGTGCGCTCATTATGGGCAGGTGAGCCTCTGCAATAACATCTGTTGAATTATTGATCGTATTTCTTTCAGTCTTTTTTCTCTTTTGGCGTATTTATGTCTTTTTCTCATTTTTGGCAACAAGGCTCATCCTCATTGCAAGAAAAAAAATTGCGCCACCTACGCTTTTCCGAAAAAGCCAACCCCAGAAAAGAAATTTTCTGGTGCTGGAGGACGACTATGAAGTTAGTGGCAATTTGTAGCTGTAGTACAGTGCATATATGGTTATTTATTTATTTGTCACTCTATTTGTACTTTTATTTTTATTAACATTTATATGCGCACATATTTATTTATTTATTTATTTATCTGCAAAGTGTATTAAAGTACCCCACGGTTGTAAATAGTCTCCTTTGTCCCTTTCCCCCGTCAATGTACCTTTCCGGGTATGTGGTCAAGGGAATGGATACAACTCTTATGATGATGCAGATGGATAAGTGATGATAGATGCAAATGCGCATCTCCGAGAGTAAAAAAATCCTCCGAAATACACTTAAGTTTGTTCTACTAATCCAAGAGTTCTCCTTCAACCTGGTTCACTCTGTCTTTCGTTAGTAATTTGTTCGTTGACAGCAAGAATGAACTGTTGCGGTATTTCCTTATTGAAAAGTCCTGTATCTCTTTGAAATCACTACCCACTTTCCACTGCGACGAACTTTTTTAATTTGCTGGGAGAGGAGCAGAAAGAGAAATTAAATTAAATCTACTCATTTTATATCAGTTTCCAAAAAGTCGTACTTCTTTGTTGTCATTAAGTCGGTTATAACGGCTTCAGAGACCGGTTCCAAGTGTTGAGGATGATGTGCTGTTTTTAAAGCGTTTTTTGAATATCCCAAATAATTCTGCCGCATTATATTTTCCATTATTTGGCCACCGTTGTCCACGTTTATCAAACTGAACCGTTTTTTCGGTGTTTATTTTGGCAGAAAAACCCAAAAAGTTTTCCACGACTTGCACCACAATGTGGATTTCCAAAATTCCGTGATATCCCCTTCTCTTGATCTCCCTTCGCTTATTTTCTGGTGCTATTTCTTGTGACTGTATCAACAAGATTTCATCCAGTTTGAGTTGTTCTGCAAGATGAGGTGCAAGAAGCGGTTATGTATCCACGACTTCAACAAAATTTTTCACTTCTGAATTCCTCTTAATGGCTCGTTTAGCATCTCTATCTCTCCCTTTCTTCCTCACCGTCTGCTCACTATCCTTCCCCTCCCTCCTATCGCCTACTCACAGATAAGAAAACGTTTTTCTTGAGAATTCAATGTTATCATAATTTATAGTTATGTGCACGTCGGCCGTTGACGGTATTTGGTTTCGGAATGCTTGTAGCGTTGCTATGTTCGACTGGAATGTTCTTCGTGAGGTTCACCACCGATCCTGTAGAACTGTGGTCATGTCGCGGCAGTCGAGCTAGAACCGAGAAGAATTTCTTCGACTCTACATTTGGGTTCGTGTTCTGCACATTTTTTCTTCACTTAAAGGGCACTGCCTTTTTATTTTCATTTCCACCAACGAGCAAAGTGGTCAGCTATCCAGGTTTAAATGAACTGCTAGAGATTTCTCCAAATTATTAGTTTTCACTGTTGAAATCATCAATTGCCTTTAAGACTCGAGTTGTTTTCAATATTCATCAATTGTTATCCTCATTTTCATCGGCTTTCTTTTACCGGAACGATGGATCCGTAAGACATGATTGTGCAGTGTAGTTTTCAAGTGATTTTATTTAGTTTCTTTTTTGATTTGTTCTCTCGTTCTTTTAGTGAAACATTGTTGGTTTCCTCCACAGTTTGTAGATTTGAGATAGTGGTATCAGGAGTTAGCAGCATTCATATCGAAACGAGTGTTTTTATAGAAGTGGTGGGTAATTCATCGAAATTCTAATTCCTAGCAGCACCATCTGATCGATGCATGTTTGGCTTGACAGTTGCGAATTTCTCTGGGGTACTTGACTGTATCTGTTATTATAACCGAAGTTTTAGCAACGCAACATAAAGTTAACCTAGATGGTGGGTATGTTCCTTTTTTCAGTCAGACTTACTGTGATAGATGATGATCTCATAATATAATCTAATATTCAGTGATCTTCACTATTTATGCGCTATTTAGTGTGAACTCACCTCATTTGCAAATAATATGGCAACGAAAGCGGATTTCTCTATGAACTACTTCTAGCGCCTAACGAATTTCGTCGAAAAAATTCTCCTCTATAGATGAAATGGGTATAGTTTCAGTTTGGAAACGAAAAGGCTTAGTCATAAAATCCGTCGAATATAATCTGCGTCACAGATTACGCCACTAGCATTTAATTGGCTATTTTTCTCCGACTTCAAGAAACGCTTACAAGCCTATAAATATGCTTTAAGAAATAGATCGAATCCCATATAAGCTGACTTTGTGTAATATTTATATGATTAGGTCACCCGAGATATGGGATCGTTATTCTTTAGACTTCACTCATTACTGATAATGTGTGGATGAGATGAATAAGAGTAGAAATGCCATAGTGTACACACGTTTATCATTTTTTCCTTATATTTTTATCTCATATCCCGTCTATGCTCTTTTGATGATCCTTATTATCCAATAGCAACCATCGACATTGCAAGTGCAAAAGCTTAAGTGTCATCAGATCGGATTGTCACGTATTCCCTTCTTCTTAGGCCAAAAGCACGTTTGTTTATGCGCCTAGTGGTGCTCCTTTATAACTTTATCACTCTCTATTTATCACATTCTTATCTTTCGTTTCTTTTTCATGATGAAATTATCAAAATCGTAGTTGAAAATTGCAAACCTTAATTGGCCAGCGGCTAAATAAGCGACCGATTGGAGTAGAACTCAGATGAATCCTCTAAAGAATTTCGCAGATACCGATTGAACCGACGCACTCCGCGTCGCGGTTATATAATATCAGCTGCTGTGAGCCTGTTAGGTCTTAGGTATTCCAGGATTTTGAGGAAAAGGTGATGAAAGCGGCTTGATTAGAGGGCTTAGGACTACTTACTTTCGGAACTTTTGGAAAACGTAGATGTAACATTTGCTTGTGAGACAGAAGTGAGTTATGAACATCAGTAGACGGACTTTGAGGTGTCAATGAAATGCAAATGTTCACTTCGGCGATGCGCACAAATAACCGCAACTATTACAATGCCGAACGTCGTTTTCCATTTCATTGATCCACTTTGGAACATTGATTCTCGAGTATGGCACCATTGGCACTGAGAATGGAAATTTTTCGTGCCAAAAGGTTTGTGAATAATAGAAACACAGATTTCCGCATATGATCGAATAGCATTTCATAAGTCATCCTTTCGCTGCAATGAACAGTCCAATCTTTGTATATGCGAAAATAGCAGAAATCGTAGTTAATATATTCCGAGTATTTTCATCATTAGTTCTATCAGAAATGGTGCATTGAGAGCCTCATATTTGCACGTCGACAGTGTTGGCAAGGTTTTTCCGCAGAGGTGGAATGCTTTTCCACAAATATTCGCCTTTAATCGTCGCCTCTTTACGAAGGCATTTTTACGTGAATGGATTTGTGTGATTCGAAGAGGTTTGTAGTCGGTGGAATTGATTGCTGTCTTGAGAGGGAAGCATTGCCCCTTCCAGCATTCTCGATCATCTCTCCTCCTCAAAAGATTTTAAATTCTTTCCTTCAGCGAGTTAAAAAATACATATTTTACTATCAAGTCGGAAACAAATCATCGATCTATTTTTTCTTTCATCATTTCCTCTCATTTTATTGTTTCTTTTTCTTTTCTAATGCTTTTTCCCTCCGATTGCGCATTGAACCTTCTCAATTTGCCTATAAATTCGAAATAGTCATCAAATTCACAAAGAGAGATGAGCCATTTGAAGAGATTTTATCGCAGAATCGCGTTTCTTTGCTTTTTGTTTTTTACATTCATCGTACAACTTTAGAAAATGTGCGTACATATCGGTGAAATCCATCAGATAGATTGCGAATTTTTGTGGTCACCAATGCCGGCTATTAAGTTGATTCATTTGCTCCGGGAGGGGCCAAGAATATATATAACGCGATTCGAATTTTACATGCGTTTTGCGATGTTTTGCAACGACCACACCATAGAACAAGCCGAGATGCGTGCCGAAAAAGCCCACGCTTCTTGTTTTTGGCTTCTTTCAACAGTCAGTTCCAGAAATCACATCATTCGGTGCCTAACTCACTATTTTAACCTCATTTACAAATCTGTATACTATTCCCATCACATGCGGAATTCCACGTTCATAATTTAATCATTGATCCAGAGGCCGTTTAGAATTCCCCAAGATATTCACTCCTCTATAGCGCAACAAAGCTAAAATGGGAAATCGTATGGACTGCGATGTTTTTGCCTTTAAATGGTCCATAAATCATTTCGAAGCTAAAGTAGCTCGTCGTGAAAAACCTTTAGAAAACATCTTATTCCCATAGAGTTTACTCACAAAATTTTCAATAGATGCCCTCGCATAGATGATTATTTGTTTGGCATTTCAATGTCTCCGGATGGAAAAACACGTGGAAGTAGATGTGCGCAGGCATGTCATTGTGGCCATTGTAATTTTGAATAAGAAGTTCTGGAAAAAACGTTACAGCGAATCTTCTCCATGATGTTTTTTGAGATCGGTTAGTCTAATGAGGAGATTTTGCAAAGATAGATGTTTTATCGGTTCTCTAGGGGCTTCTTTTTCAGTGCTTTTATAATACGATTGAGGACACCGATGAATAAGCAGCAACTATGAGCTCGATTATGTTGACGTTATGAAAGATGTAATCTATGGTTTTTTTCATAAAATAGGTCCGCTTTCACAGCAACACTTATAGAACGACTCTTGCGAATATTTGTGCATTACGGATTGCCCACCTGAATAGAAATAATCGTTGCAATGTATTGAATATCGAAATATGCACTCAGCTCTCACAGAACGTAAAGAAAACTGCACGTTCTTTGAGGAAGTCCCAATATACAATATGCTAAATTCAGATTCGCTCTTCTCCTTTTAGCTTATGAAAATATTTAAAGTAATGAATGTAGTTAGATGAGATTAAGTGAGATACTCTCTATGTGAACGGTGGCATTGTATCGCCTTTCACTTCCTTCCGATACGTAAACGTTTCATTCGATTTATGACTCGCGAAATATTTACACGTAAATGACATCGGATCGCTGCCCCATCGCAAACGATGCCGTTGACCATACCAGGTTCTTTTTTGGGTTCTTGCGTATGAGGTCCTTTTTTTTCAGGATCCAGACAAGAGTGTTCTCAGCGTTGATTGCCTTGGAATCTCCAAAATGTTCATCGGATAATTGTGTGATCGGACGGTTATTGGTTCAAACTTTACGTTGACCACTGAAAAGAATCTCACCTATAACTTTGTATATGAAAAGATATATAAATATAAAAATATATACATATGTATGTATATACATTAGCTAAAATTTGTTTTTTGAAATGTTTTATTCCTATTTTCAGACCATTCTATCGAACTGAACAGCTGATTGTCTATCCACGGGATCAATCGTTCTTTTTGCATGATAACCAGTCGAATGTTTTCGAACAAGGCTATTATGGACCCGTCTTCCGTAAATCATTTCTTAAGAACGTTCGTTTTCAGTTTTCTCATTCACTCATTCACTCAAGCACGGATTTACTTGCTTATTCTTAGTCGAACTGATAAGTGCCTTCTTTGTGTGTTCTATATTGTTGGTGATCATTTGCTTCTACCCGCCATATGATTGGTTAACCACCTCATTTATCTGCTTGTTGCACCGTCGCATAATAAGCTTAACAAGTCCGATAGTTGAGTAAAAGAAGTTCGATAATAAAGTGCTGTCAATTCTTCTGACGTCTCAAACACTCTTGACGTGAAAATAAAAAAGTGGAGCTACCTTGTTCAAGTTGAATGAAGAGGACACCTTTCTGAGCCATTCTAAAGGTAATTTAGACTTGGAAGGAAAGGTGCTGGAGCGCTTTAATTTATAATTCCCCACTTGTTTTATTCGTTTCGAATTTAAGTTTCATGATTGAGTGACGGATAAGAAATATGTCTGCATTGCAATAAAGTCCCTCACCATCCCTCTTTCTGGTGCGCAGTCTATTTCTGTTAGCTTGATAATTGTGAACCTGACATTGGATGATTTTTAAGGTTTTTGAGTTGCAAAGTGCAGTTACGGCTCTCATAGGAGAAATGGACGATGGTACTCAGATAACACTTCGTGATGTCTGCTTCAAACCGATGGATCCCGATAATCGCAACTGTACAATTATGAGCATTCTGAATTATTTTCAGGTTGAATTTGAGTCATTCGAACATAAATTGAAAGTTGTAAAATTAGTCGATGTTCATTGCCAGTGAAGTTAGCGGATCATTCACCGTAGTGATCAACGATAACTGATGCCATCATTAAATAGAAGTGAAGGGGGGAGGGGGTATTATGCTATCGTCGATCTATGCGCTGTTGTTTGAAGTTAAATAGTACTCTGACTGCTCAAAAAACATTCATTTAATTTTTTGCTGTTTCTTTAGGTTTTTTGAGAATCGTCCGTAAATTAATGGTATTGCAGTAGAATAAACAGAAAGAGACAGTAAATACTATCTAAGTTGCTTTGTATTTTTATAAAAAATCCTCCGAGATGATAATTAGGCGGACCTGATTGGATGGGTCGCAACGTCAGCTTTTTAATGAATAGTATTAAAAAAGTTTTGTGCGCACTGTTCGAAATACTCGGAGATGGTTCACTTTCGATGAATGAAGAAATTGTGATTTAAAACAAGCATCACTTATTGCCTGCCATCATCTCGTATTTTATATTTTGATGTGTCAGATGTTATGATGGCTTAGAGCCTCTTTTTGGTAGACTTTATTCGCTCTTTCTCATTTATGCATCGTCGTTTCTCTCCAGAACAGCTTCAGTCTCAACCGTTGTTAGATGTATTTGAAATGGAAAGATCAGTGGAAAAAACTGTGGGCACTGAGTGGAAAACTTTCAGAATGACGTGGATTTATTAGACGAAGTGAGTACCGACGACTGGACAGGTGCTGAATTTGATTACCTCGATCATATCCTCACCTGCGCACAGTGAGTGCTTTATTGGTCACGTTAAACGAGTTAATCTTGACAACCGCGTTGTTATTTTAAGAATTCATTTGTTGCGTCCGTTTCGCTCTTTAAAATCCCTAATTAGCTGTAATATTAGAACTTGGATCTATTGCAATTGTCAGCTGTTAGCATCACTTTGCCGAATGGATGGCGTTAAAAAAAGCTTTTGGAATATTTCTTATCATTAACAGCATAGGCTTGTTGCTCGGAACAGCCACTCCATCGCCAGTTACCAGTAAATGACTCGTATTCATCGCGACCAAAGTCGTTGCAAAGGTTCTCAATGAAATAAACGCATCTTTTGGATATTACTTTGCGGAGATTTGTCGCATAACATTGGTGAATGTTATCTCCGTAAGAGTAATCAGAGGATTAAATAGTTTGTGCCGAGTGTCAGTTAGAAGCATTAACTAATCTCGTCATCATTAAGCAATCCCTATACGGTGACATCACGTCTTGGCGTTTCTTGTATTTCGGCATTCGGCGTACCACTGCAACCTTATGTGATACTTGGTGATTTCAATAGCACCAATCAATTTGATAGTGCACGCGGTGTTATTATAACGATCGTGCTTGAAAACTATATTGCTCATGAAGATAGTGAACGTGCAATTGCATGGGAAAAAGAGTAAGTTCCTTTCATATTTTCCGGCACTTGTTTTTCCCTAATTCCATTTTTTGAAGCAGTAATGCAATGAGGGACGATCACCGAAGTAAAGATTTTCAGATTTTGAGTCCGCTTTCATGAAATCTCCAGTCTTTAGCTGACAATTAATTATTTTGCCATATTGTCGATATGAGAATATGAGTATACTGCAATAGTACGTTCCATACCAATAGGAGATGTTGAGGTTCATTATTGGTCGACGCACCTACCGAAAAGAGAGTGGAAAGCTGTATTAGGAGATAGATAGTAGCTGTAACAGCAAATGAATTGGTTGGGTCTCCAAAATTTGATTGGAATATTGCTCTTTTTAAAAGAATTTCCTACCCTTTTCACAGTTTTCTATTAATTCGTTGCTTTTTTGTTATTAAAAGTTCGCCCAGAATTTCTATGTCGGTGGTTTGTGATCGTGGGTGTCGAGTTTAAGGGAGCTTTTAATTTTTTAGCGGAAATTAATATAATTTTCGATAACAGGAGTGAAGTTTTAGTGGCAAATGCAGTAAGTATTTCAGTGGTAACTTCTGTAGAGGAAAAGATCATGGGAGGAAAAGAAGTGGCGCTGAATGAGGGGGATGGAGAGGACAGGGAAGGGGGAGGCAGATGAGAGGAGAGTACAAACGAGAAGCAGTCTTTTCACCTAATGACGTTCTCATATTCAACTGTTCACGCTAAATATGCGATCGTTTAACCTTTTGTTGATGTGTGACATTGGCTGTTGCAGGTTTGTGCGCTACCTTCGTAATATTTCACATCCCAACTACACGATTTCTTTCATGGCGGAACGTTCGATTCAAGTAAGCATACCTTCACTTCAGAATTTATTTTGTGAAACGAAAAGTGAGGCTGTCGACCTAAATGAATAGCAGATAGCGATCACTTGGACCTAGGACTGTTTCACTACAAAAATGAGTTTATTAGCTTGACTTGAAGCAGTATCGCCATAGGAGAAATAACCGTCAGAAATGGTTCAGCTCTCGTATTGTGATGCATGCGATACCATAAGTTAGCAGTGAATAACATCGAGCATAATCGAATAATTTCTCGCCGAATATTTAGAAGTTTTTCATAAAGAGAGCCATTTCAGTCCTTACTGCGATCGATGTAAATAGAATTATAAAAATGCGTTATCGTTTTCCAGGATGAAATCGATCGTGAAAGTCGGTCGGATGCCTTCACGATACTTATTAGCTATATGTTTATGTTCGGTTACGTTGCATTCGCGCTTGGTCAATATCAGGTCTGTTGGAATTTTCGATTATTCTCTTTTTTACGGAAATTTGTTCTCCCCAGTGACTATTTTTTGTTGATTTCACCAATTTGAAAGATATGTTTTCTCCTTTGTCCAATTTTTTCCCCATTTGTGTGGATTAATCATGCTTCCTGCTCCTGTTTATAGACTTAAACTTTCGTAGTTTGTGTTAGCTCTTGGGTAGTACTCTTCCCTTCGGGTAAAATCATGGTATTTATAAGTTTAAATCTAGGTGGTATAGTAAGAAGCGAATCTAAATTATTTTGCCATTTTTGCCAGAACTTATATCCGCTCGTCGATGTTGTCCGAGATTTCTTAGCAGCCGCGAAGTAGTAATCTTACTAAACCCTGCCAAATGCGTACGATTTGCGTATTGCTGTTTTGGCTACCACGAAGATAAGCTGAAGTAAGAGTATGCATTCTGTGATGAGTAAAAACCAAACACTTAAATGAAAGAGCGAAGCTTAGGTGACAGGGAACAATTTGTGCACACTGCTTATCCATTCGAAGATAATGCTCGGCGTTGCGGGTGTTCTCATCGTTGCGTTATCGGTGACTTCATCGATCGGTCTTTATGCATTCTATGGAATACCGGCGACGATGATCATCCTCGAAGTGCAGCCGTTCCTCGTGCTTGCTGTTGGAGTGGACAATATTTTCATATTTGTACAATCTTATCAGGTTTCTATAACGTTTATCATCGTTCGACCTTTTCCTCTAGATTGAACATTCCCATTATTATTTATTCCACAGGATTGTTGACATAAGAGATGCCGTTTGTTGCTTACTGCGTTATGCCAGTAAAATAAAGCAAGCCTTTATAATCATAGTGCTTCATCGGATTTTCATTTGAACAGAAATCAACCATCGGTCAGTTCAGAAACTCGTGCTGAAAACATCTAACCGAAGATTTTCACTCGCTAATATTTGTGAGATTTGTAGCGTGCTGATGCGTTAGTATCGGAGCCCTTATATATGCGTATGGCGCGCATCAGTGGTGAGGTTATTCCGTCGATGTTGCTCACATCGTTGTCCGAATGCCTTTGCTTCTTCCTTGGGGCACTTTCATCGATGCCCGCTGTTAAGGTTTGTTCTCTTCCTTCAAATGATCCCACACTTTCTTCAGTCAATGAGAAATGTTATTCCGTAAAGGTATTTTCCATCCTCAATTACATCCTCAGCTCATCTTTTTGGTTTTCTATCCTTTTGAAAGTCGAATTTACATGTTGCACATCTCCATTGTGTTTGTAGTGCCAAGCTGAGATCCCTCAATGTAGTCTGTCTTTGCTTCGTTTGTTCTATTCGATTGATTTCAGGTGTTCTCATTATATGCTGCATTGGCTATATTTTTCAACTTTTTCCTACAAATCACTTGCTTCCTCTCCGTGTTTATTCTCGACGTGAGGCGGCAGGAGGTGATTTTTTGAAATATTTTCACTAACACCAATCAAATTATTATTGTTTTATTAAGGTGTGGATAATTAGTCGTGGCAGTATTTTTTGTGAAAAGATTCAGAATTTTGGTCAACATCGTTATGTCTGATAGGGCACAGCTATTCCTCTCATCTGTGGGTTATGTGCTTTAATTTCTGAAGATAATATTGTTACGGTGAGGTAATCCTCATTTTGCGATTAAATTTTGCTATCAAAAGGCGAAGGAACAGTGATTTACTTGAACTTTCGTGTTTTCATCGCTCGTTGAGTTAGTTCACAATTGTCCATTATGCTGAGTCGTTTCGATGAAAAATGTGCGCTTTCACAGAGCTCACAAATTTCTTTTAAAGAGCGGTCGACCGGAGTTGTGTTGCTGTAAACAGTTCACCACCGAGCCGGCCAATAATGACGGATATATGTTACATCTATTTAGTAACTATTATGCGCCGTTTATTTTATCGAAATACATTCGAGTTGCAGTCGTAAGTTTCTTCGAGAAAATTGTCTTCAGTGCGTAAATTTTATTAATATCGAAAAATTCATATTGTCGAAAAATATTCACAACTGATGTGTCCTTTGCCGTCATGAGAACTTGTGAATAACGTTCTGAACTGTTGCAAAGCACTCAACGCGCTTATAGGAACTGATTTCCACTTTTCTCCGAGGTTTTTATCAGCAGTGATAGTGTCCTATTTTTTGATAACGATTCGTGTTGAACTTTGGGTGATATAGGCGTAACTGCTGTCCACACAAATCAACTCAGCCACCCTTTAATTGTACCGAATATTCCAAATGCATTATATCGAATATCCAGGCTTTCAGAATAGACGCATTTCATCTCCGAAAAATTTCTCCCTCAGACTGCACTTTATGGATCGTTCTTACCTATCGCTTTTTTCTTCACCTGTAGAACTTTGCTGCGCTCAATTATCCGCTTCCTGGAAACACCTTCGTGCAGTTTATTTAAGTTTTGAAGGGGCTTCTATTAAGGCGATTCTAGCGAGCGCACGAACATATTCTTTTCGTGATTTGTTGATCACGTAAAGATATTGACGCTGAGGTGAATTATAACTCGTAAAGTGGAAAACAAATTCTCACTTCTTGCCATTATTGTATAAGGCCGTTAACGGCGCAGTTCTGAAGAATTGTCGAATTCTGCGTTAATGAATCGCGTTGAGCCAAAACCATGGAAACAGCTATGTTTTGCTCGTGACATTTGCTATTTAGACCCTAAGTTCTGCATTGAACGGGGTTTTTTTTGATACAGTTTGGAAGGGTCATTCAAAAACGGAATGAAAAGTCAGTCATTGGAAATATTTATAGGCGATGAAAAATCAAGGTTTGATGTTATAAAACGAGAAATTTGCATTTATATTTATGTGGCTCTTGACAGGTTTTAGGACATCTAAAAGACACTTGGAGCATTTTCTAGTCAAAGAGAAAGATAATTTATACTAAGCTGGAAGTATTCGACATGGTTATTATGAGAGTCATGAAATTGCCATGGAGACTGCTTCCCGATATTCCACTATATCACATCCAGTATTGAAGTCATCACAAAATGAGGTTACGCTAGCTGGATCTCTCCTTCACTCACGATGGCGTTCGGCTCATCGTTCTTGCCTCGTTTAGTAATAGTGATATTCAAAATAGCAAATACAAAGCAGGAACATTGGTAGACTTAGAGCATTTCGTTGAAACACTCATCGTTTCTTTCAGATATTAGCGTTCTTTGCTTGGTTATGCAGCTCGTTAGCCATTCTTGGCGGCGTTCAGCTTGGTCTTGATCAGAAGATGGCAGTACCAGAGGTGAGGACGCGTTGATCCTATATGCATAAATGAATGAGTCGTTTTATTCCTCCTAAATTTGCAATCTTTCCATGCGAAGATATCACATCGAAATGTTTTATGAAAATAGCAATGAACGCCTCGAAATGGAAAAAATATATAATGCACTCACGGGATTATGTTGAGTGTATGTTTTCTCATAGGATAAAGTTGTTACTCGCTTGCATTTCTTTCAGATGCTCTAACGAATTTCACTTTTTTCAATCTTTCGCGTATATTCGAGATTTGTGATGCTTTCCGACATCGCTGATGAAATTCACAGCCTTCAGCTCAGCATCTGCTTTTCGCAGTATACACACTCGTTGAATCAAAATTCATTGACAAGTGCAGGTTTTAAGATAAAAAGTAAACGGTGTAAAATATTGCTCTGAGATGAATCCCTTCTGCTCAAAAGAGAAACGATCAGCCCAGTGAACGTGGAATATTTCCAGAATGGTATTCTTCAAGTTCACTCAAGGCTTCAGAAGAAATAAGTGTATTGACGCAGCAGTTTGCACATTCAAAGTGGGAATTACTCAGGTGGTAAATATGAAGAAAGCGCTTGTGAAGGGAAGGCGCCCAGTGATTTCAAAGCCTTTATAAATTGCCCCAATGATCAGTGACTTCAAGTATACGCCTCCAGTTGTTGTGAATTTTATTGAGCCTATTATTTTCAGGATTCTTACGTTTTTTCACATTTCAAGTCGATGGATCGTTTTCTATCGGTAGGGCCGCCTGTGTATTTCATAGTTAAAGGCGACGTGGACTTCAGTGATCGTTACGAACAAGATAAAATCTGCTCAGGTGCGGGATGTGGTTACAATTCGCTAGGCGCACAAATCGCAAGAGCTGCAAGGTGGTCGAATAGGTAATCAAAAATTATGTTATTTCAAGTATTTCCTAGAATTACGAATTTATTAATGTGGTCTTCATCTGACTGACGCTGTTTGCAGCACTTTTGAATGAGTTGAGTCATAGCATTTTACGAAGCCGTTACTTCCTAGACGTCAGTTAAAATAGCATCATGATCAACGGCCCTACTCCGTTGGAAGAATTGTTACTCATTCTTTTACAGTCTGCAGCATGTCACTACGAAAGAATTCCCTTGCGAAGTATTGCTAACAACAAGAACATTAAATAAAGCGGTGGTACCAAGAGGAGCATTGAAGTGACCGAATGTAATTAGTGTTGTTGAGATGTATGTTATCTGCGATCGTCTAAGGTACAGCAGATGCTAATTGTAATAATGGGCTGTGTTATTGTGTGCATTTCTTCGCTCTATTTAACTTATGGAACAAAGATTGAATCAGAAAGCAGGCTGCACGGTCTTCGAATTTTTTGCGCACTGATTGCGGCGCATAGCACATTCTTTGAATATTTTCGAGCACGGCAGTGGGAAATGCTTCCATTTTCAGGTCTTATATCGCTCATCCGGCAATGAACTGGCTGGACGACTACATTGACTGGATGCAGCCACATGGCGATCCACCATGTTGTCGAGTGTTTTCCAATGGATCATTCTGTCCATCTAGTGGTTCGTCTTTCTACCTACCACAGTCTTCTCATCTGACGTTATTAGTTTATTGTTAAGTTGTTTCTCAAATGCTTCTGGACATGCAGAATATTTCAAATAGAGGAGTCATTCATAGGAATGAAGCTGCATGTGATGCTAGGTGGGAGGCAGGGATCGTGAAACGCCAGTTGTAGTATAGGGTGCCTTCTGCGTGAAATAGATCATCAGCTCACATCATTGTAGTTTTTCCGTTCGTTGAGATAAGAAGGACAGAAAAGAACAAATGGTGGGCAAAAAGTGATATCTCTTTGTTTTTACCTGTAGTTTAGTGTAATGTTAGATGTTATGATGTGCAACACAAGTAGGCTCGCACTCGAGGGAAGAATGGCTGCAGCGTGAAAATTTTCTGTGTGTGTCACGTTTTCTGAACTCGCTGCATCTGAATTTGTCGTTACATATTCGTGGCAGTTAAGCGTTCAAGCATGCGAAGTTCTCGAGCTCTTGTCGCATCTAAGGAGTTTTGTTGTCAATGAGGTGCGTTTAATAGCACGTTCACAATTTGTTAATAAGCAGTTCGTTCTATTTGTGAGAACACTACCCTATCCTTTGTTAGTTGTCCTGATCTGAAACAGTCCAGTATCGGCGAATTGATATGCAAAAGTCTTCACAAGGATTCTAAAATATTCAATTCTGCAACTAACCTTAAATTGCTCGAAAGTAGGGAACGTGAGATTTTTTAGCTTTTTTAAAGTTGAACATGTTAATCACACTAACAAATATAAATCAACACGCCTCGATTGTGGTCCATAACATATTTCTCTTAGTGATGTCGACCAACTGTTCGGCGTGCAACATGGAATTCAAAAGGGGCAGACCACGTGAAGATCTCTTCTACGATTATCTAACACACTTCCTTTCAGACAATCCGTCTGCAAACTGTGCCAAAGGGTAGGAACTTTGTATTTTTATAAATGGGTGAACAGTTTGTCCTTCTTGAAAATGTTACAGATTTTCATGGAAAATCACTTCTTCCATGAAATTGTCGGAAATTTGTTCAGCATGCGTAAGTGGAATTGTCGAGCCGTTAAGAAATTATGGGACACTCTCCCAACATTGCCTACATTCCACCACTTTTAAAGTTGTCGCTTTTCAATATGTCATTTTCATTTCCAGTTTCGCACAACGAATAACTGCAAAATGAAACGGATGTTCAATAAATAACAGCTGTTCTGAGTGCGATGAAACGTTGAGTGACATGTGCATAACCAAGGGTGTTTGATCTCCTTCTGCCTAATTTCACAAAGGTTCGAATAGGAAAAAATTCTGATTTCACAGTCTGGCGCTCAAATTTATCATTTTCGATGTAAACAGCAGATAAAAGATCTCACTGTTGCTGCAGTCTTCCCAATTCTTACGATATGATTAATTGCAGTGGAAAAAGCATTTTTCGTAAACAAATATCAAGTTAATTCACAGTAACTTAATGCTGCTGTTGTTTTCCTTTGAAATATGATGACCTCAATTTGTTCTTTGCGTATTATTCATATCGCTTTTTCTTCAAATAATCCGTTATCATGATTACTAACTGGCAACTTAGTATTTGCTGTGCTCTTGGGATAGTTTGATAATCACTGCAATCGTTTCATATTGTTATTTCATGTCTAGAGGTCACGCAGCATTCGGTTCGGCAGTTCACCGTTCACGTCGCGGTCGGGTTGCATCCTCACATTTTATGACCTATCATACGGTCCTCAAAACTTCCTCGGATTTTATAAATGCTATGGCTAGTGCAAGGCGGATTGCTGATAACATCTCGGCAGTGCTCAACGAAGACCGAGATGGACGGTGTCCCGTCGAAGTGTTTCCGTATAGGTATGTAGAATCGTTGTCATGAGAGTTCCCCGCGCGTACATTCCCGTATGTATGCGCGGGGAAGTAGTCAGTGATTTGCATTTTTTCTTTACCAGCGTAAAGGTAGGCTACAAGTCGTTCAATTCCGGCTGGGTCTATTTGAAGTTTTTGCCTGGGTTTTGTTGCAGAAGTGCTGAGAAGGTATTTGCAGTTGTAGCCAAAATGGAGCGACCGTTGTGCAATAGGGCGCCGGCGATCGTGATCAGGAAAAGTTCCCGCAACTGCTTTTGTTTTTATCTTACAGCAAAATCTAAAAAAGGCATTAGCGGAAGTTTTTGCGGCGTATTTTATGCCAGTTTAATTGAGCAGAACAATAACGAAGATGTGAACTAGAACATTTTCGAAAAAGTTTTGCGCAGATTAAGGGCAGTTAGAGTTTTCGAATTGCCTCCTCCCTTCTGTCAGCTACCAAATTAATTTCAATATCAGAGATTACAGAAATGATCGAAGTGGAAATAAACGTATTTTGCAGTAACGTTAGGGGACCGAAACTAATGCCGATATTACACAGTACTGTATGAGGTTACAGTTACACAGTTTACCTTAGGTCGTTCTCAGCCATTAAAATTGCAACACTTTTCCGAAGTGGGGAAGTTGAGAACATGCGCGTAAGTGTTGCCGAAGATAAGCGACCGTTCGATCGATCGGGCGGTGTGTGCAAAGTGCATCGATGATATCTGAGATGAAAGTTCGCATTCCGATTCACACAGTGTTCTCAAAATACAATATTAGCGAATTGAGCGTATTATCTTCGTCAGCGTCCAATCCTAAGGTTAAAAATTTTCAAAATCTTCGAAGACTAGATTCATTGGGGGTCCACTTGGATTTTTCTTTTCGATAGGATCGGTGGAAGGAAACGAAAACGGCATACACTGAGCGAAGCTTTCCAATCGTTTCTTTTACTCGTTATCTCGTTATTGGTTTGAATGTTTATGTTGTTTAACCGCTTTTGCAAATTCTTTGTCACGGTGATGATTCCAACTCTGCAGCCACTGAAGACAGAGGAGGGGAATTCAGTCGGTATAATTCACATCGGTGGCAACCTCTTGCACCCTCCAATTTAGTCGTCAACCTCAATTAGAGTTAATGACTCCACAATGCGTCTGAGAACTTGCAAGTTCACGACCGGCTGGTGAACATAGTGCAAATACGGAATTGCGTGCTGCACTGAAATGGACTAAGAGCAAATTGAACAACGCGCTAAAGGAACTTGAAAGATATCTGATTTGCCAGTCTCGGTTATTACCTAAGCATTGTCGGAAATTGCCAACAAATAATGGAACATAGAAGGCAGTGCGCCCATATTAAAGTGATTGAGTTGCGCAGAACCTCATTTAGCATTTGGTACCCGAAGTTGAAAGTTGGTATGAGGCAAGGTTACCCATGCTGTGTTTTATCCAGATTTGTGATTCCAGCTCACTTGCTGTCTACGGGGTAGTTGAGACTACTGGACGAATAGGCAGAGAGACACGTCTCGCACACAATTCGCGCATTTATTTTAAATGGGGAGAAAAGGTTTAAAAGTGAATCCTTCGTAGATATACAGAAGAGTTCTGTAAAAATACAAATGTGTTTTTTCGCTTTTTTTTAACTTGACGATGCATAATTAAACGAGACAGTTTGGCAGTAGGAATTGCGGAAAGTTTGCTGTCACCTATGTGTCACATCGCAATTGCTTTGCAGTTATGAAAATATATTAAAGAGTATTAACTGAAAGGAGCATTCAAATATATTTCAGTAACATTCTTATGTGGTTGCTTTTAATCGCTGATAGAGGAAGTCCCATGTTGAATCGAAAATGTGGGCTTTCAGTATATTAAATCGTAGACCCTCTAAAATTAGATGTTTAAGTAATCGTCCTTCACAGTGGAGAAATTTGCATCTTAGATCGCAACCTACTTAACCATCTTATTCATCAATAAAAATAATTCTCTGGGTGAGATGGGCCAGTTCTTCGTGACTTTTTCATTTATGAATTCAATCTTCATGGACTCGTGAGTTATACGAAGAGAGAGCAACTTACTCGGTCTCTTAGAGGATTGTGCCAGCAACGAAGTATGCAATTACATGCATACCGGCAGAAGGGGATGTTGATGATTTCCTGTAGAGCAACCCGTAATGCACATGAACGGGTTGTGGCCCAGTCGGCTAAATACGTTTTGAGATCTATACAAGGATCACAGCACTCACTTAGTGGATTATTATTTCAGTGTATTCTACGTGTTCTATGAGCAATACGTGACAATTGTGACGGACGCATGCGTTCAATTGGTACTTTCACTGATTGCAATTTTTGCGGTTGCTACGGTTCTACTCGGACTAGATCCTTGGTCTGCGTTCATAATCGATCTCACAATTGGATGCATTCTCTTTAATCTGATTGGTCTTATGTATTGGTGGGGAATCGAGTTCAACGCTATATCCGTTGTCAACCTTGTCATGGTTTGTTGTTTGTGTTTCTAATACACCAAGTCTCTTGTTCATAAGAGTCAAAATTCGAGTCAAGGACGAGAATATTTTGTCGTTAGCACACCAATAATAGGTGGGACTCTCATTGAGTTGAGGGACTAAATGATGTATTCCGTGTAGCCGACACTTGACACCGTTTTCTAGATATGCACATCGGCTACTTTTTCAGTTGTCCGAAGTTTTTCGATAACATATGAGGTTTTCCGACAAAATTGCGGCCAGTTTATTTAAAACGATCACGACTACGGGATTTGAGATGGAAAAATAAAGGAAGGGGTTTTTTGCAAAAAAGATTTGTTGATAAGTGAGCAAACAGCCAATTTTCGAAGCGAGTTACTCACAAAGGTCTGTTCTTTTACTGAATGCTGTCGTGAAACATTGTGATAATTAAAAGCATTTTTCCGAATGTAATTACGTGAGGTATTTAAATGTGCTATATTTCCAGTCAGTTGGTATTTCGGTGGAATTCTGCTCACATATAGTACGCGATTTTGCGTTAAGTGTTCATCGTAATCGATTGGAAAGGGCTCGACATTCACTGTCGAATATGGGATCATCGGTTAGTTATTTACATGGTATAATTTAAAATGGGCTTGAGAAGAGGGGAAGGGTGAGAGTCATAGAAATAATGAGTTGCGAAGTTTACTGTAGAAGCAATGAGTAATCCTTCTCATCGACCATAAAACGGTGAACGAGTTGCAATGAGCTGATTTCTCGGTCGTTCTTGATCGCATTCACCTCATTTTTTTGGATTTCTTGCCAGTTACGATATTTCGCTGATAAGTAAATGCAACAATCTCGCCTCTTTTTGAAGCTCATCGCAGTATTTTTTAATATTTAGTAATTTTGCGTTCGTTCAGGTACTTTCGGGTATAACGCTAACGAAATTTGGCGGTATTCTTGTTCTTGCGTTCGCGCATTCGCAAATTTTCAAAGTTTTCTATTTCCGGATGTTTCTCGGCATCGTACTCATTGGAGCGGCACATGGACTTATATTTTTACCGGTATTATTAAGTTTTATCGGTAAGTTATTTCATCTTTTGATGAGATGACTATATTAATTTCCCAGCACTCAACTATTAAGGTTTTCATAATTTATTCCGTCATGCAGAAGTGCTGCAAGGGAGGAGCAGGGTGTGCCCATGAGAAAAAAAATAAAGTGGAAAAATAATGTAGATCCGCCATTCTACAAGCCACCACCTTTTCTAAAAAATGTCTTTAGAGGGAATGGAGAACGAAAAGGAGAAGGGAGGGATGGATGGCTTCCAGGATTAGCGGGAAATGAATGGAAATCCGGAATTCAGGCAGCGGCGCGGTAAACAGATCTCTTCGCTCATTTATTCAGTTAATGAACAACTCAGAACGCAGTGGATCTCAGACTCCAGTGAATTTAAACAGTCGGTTGATTTGCTAAGGCAGCTGGTGCTCTCAAAATCGAGAACATTTACAGGAATAAAGGAAGCTTCAGTTGTCTTGCATAAAGTATGGCCTTCGGGCAGCATCCTTCTCCTTATTTGTGAAATCGTCCGATTAGATTCATCGAATGCTTGGGAGATTTTTTAGCGAAAATTCCTCAAAACTTATAATGACGTTTTGTCGGCGCGTCTGTCCGTATCGTCGAATTATTTCAACTTAACGGAGCAAAAAACAATGGCGAGGGAATTTCCTGGATGTGATCTGTGCCACCGGTCCTCTCCCTCCCCTCCGTCTTTCACCATTCCGGTTTCCTCAGATGAATGAATTATTAGCGCTCAAGTACGCCATGAAATTTGAAATTAGTTGTGTTCTCCAGAGAGTGCGCACAGATTTTTAACTCATTTCTACCCTTGCGGAAGTAATCTGCAATCTAAAGACTTTATCAAACATTAAGGCAACAGACAACTTTGATCTTATTTTCAAATATATCTTCAAAGATTACTGCTGTTTCTGCCGCATGTTCCCTGTATAAAATTCCAGGTCCACCAGTGAACAAGAGAAAATTATTATTGAAAATGCGTGGAGAGAATTGTTGTGTGGGTGAATGTGCAAATACGAATGCGAAATGTACATCTGGCGAATGCACAGTTAGTCGACTCGTTAATCATGTCTTCTAAGTGGAATACCGTGGTTTGAATCTCACTTATGCAATATAAGTATTATCTATAGAATGAGGCTTTCATTGCCTCGAATCTTTCTAGTTTAACATTTGCGGGTTCACGTCTCAATTCTTTGCAATCTTTTTTTCTTTTTCTAGCCTCATTTTGATGTAATCAAATAAACAACGAAAGCATCAAGCTTATCGAACCAGGCACTTTTTTGTTACGTTTGAGAATCTCAGAAGTAAAATTTGAGGAAAATATTAGCAGATAGAACGAAGCGGCGTAAAGCCACATTGATCGCATTAAGGGTTGCTGAGCTAATAAACGTTTATGGGTGATTCTTGCAGCAAATTCCCGGTGAAGAGTGCATAATAGGGGATAGATCATAGGAGAGTTAACGAAATGAATGATGCGAATTGAATAGGCATCAGTAGCATTTGTGGAAGTGTAGAGATGCAGCAAATTCACTTCACGAAATAGTTGTTCCAATAAGCTGTGCCGAAGTAATATATTTCTACTCGCTAATTGTTGTGTGCCTCTATCGCACTGCAGCCATTGCACTCGACTACTTGTTGACAGTGTAACAGCATTATATTTGTGCACTATTGACGCCGTACTTGTATTTTTGTGAAGTGTTGAGCACCGTTTCCAGCGGCTGTGTACAGTCATCCAGCTATAGCGCTGTCGCAGTTCAATTCCTCCACATATGATCGTTTCATCCTTTAGCGCAGGTTTGCACTTCAGCAAGAATTCAGTTGATGATGTTTGCGTTAGCGCTTGATGCCGAGAAAATGAATAATCATATCGTGAGGGGTGCGTAATTCAGTGCGTAAGCTCATGATCAAGGTGCTCGTGGAAGCTCGTGAAGGACATGATGCCATGCATATGCAAGTTCGTTCCTACTCCACACCTTTTTTCCTTCCTTCGCTGACCCTTCTCTTTTTTCCTGGGGCACCGGCAGCCTTCTCCATACGCTCCTTTCGATAAAACTAGTTACTCTCTTTGACTGATATGTCAATACTTTCAATATCACCGGCTTGAAAACTGGTGTCACGATTCTTCTGTATATGCGATAATCTTCGCAAAAGTATTTTAAATACTTTTTCACACTCTTTTGCAAAAACTGTAGAAATTGAACTTAGGAGACGTTAATGTCTGTCTTTTCGTCCGGGAATGGCACTTAAAGATCATGTCAAACTTTCATTTCAAATTTATCTCCGTGTCTCTGAGATATGGTCTAAGAGCGAACTTTCGGCCGAAGATTTATCGGTGGGGCTTTAAAACCGCTTGATTCCTCCTAAGAAGTCGCTGGATTTTCCTGCGAGGTTTTTATGTATGCCGTCCTAACTGGCTATTCTTCCATCTTTTATAATGAGAAGAACGCAACGTTCACAAATGAGCGGAGTAGAGAGTGAATTCAACATATTTTTGTCACGCGATGAAGTCAAAGAGGCCTTTATCATTCACCTCACTTAACTACACTCTAGGCATGTTCTGAACTCGTTAGTAATCATCACACTGCCGAGATAACGCGTAACACGTGATGAACGTTTACTAGTCATCAATAAGCGACTACCGCGTGTTTCGTCCGTTCGGCATAGCTCTTTCCGTCTCATCGACCGCAGTGTTTCATATAAGGGCTGTCGAAAGTAAAGGGAGTGATTTGCTGTGTTGCTTTTTTCACTTGGTGCAAGATTACTTGAGTCGTTTTAAATGCCACAAGACTGTATCAGTGTTGTGCAGTGTCTCGCTGTGGAATACAAGTAATAAGTGAAGCGGCACAAAGAGTGCCGCTCAGCTTTATTCTGAGCCAAACGCTGTGATCATCGTTGTGTTCTTTCGTCCTTTCATCTTCATCACCAGTTGATCTTTTACTGCGCTGTTCACTTCCACGGAGCACTCGAAATAGTGATCGTTATCCGTTTGTTTGCTTTCATTGATTAAGGCGATTATCGTTTGAGGGCTCCACTAGTACTTTTATTAATTGATTACATATCAGCCGTTTATAACCGATTAGTTAAGATTACTCAACTTGCATTTTACTTGACAAAAGAGCCCGTTCCTTATCACTCGGGACCTAATCCGCCATGAGATTTGTCAATGAACTCTTACCAGTTATTACCAGTTTCCCTCACAGAATTCACCTCACTTCCTTAATGATATTCGGCGATACTTTCGTCTTATTTCGAGTGTTCCAATTGAGGCAATTGTATTTTTAAGTGATCTGTCGGGGAGTTTACTTACTTCTCTGCAGTCCTTCACTGTAATTTCTCGCCTCTGCATGTGATTAATCAATAAGCGAACAGAAAATATTTGACGTCCTTCACATTGATTAATTATTTAATGAATTGCAGCGCTCCGCTTCTTGTTTTGCTGTCTGCTTATGATGATACTTAAAACATTGGATGCGCTTATGGTTTCTTCGAAAATGTCAATAAAAATATCGGCATTAGAGAAATCGTCAATGGCGAGTAATAACAGTGGACAGAGGAGTGATGTTGACGGCGGAATTGAAGGATACGCCGCTCCACCGCATTACAAGTGTTTTCGATTTTGCAGTTTGAACTTCTGTTAACATTCCTTCCACTTCGTTCAACTTCACCTGTTGTCTGCTAATGCAAGTCCGTTTCAGCTCATTTCTACTAAAGGCTTGTCTAGGTCTGGAAACAGTAGCTGAGGGAGTAATTAACGTTTCCTCTTCACTATTAACATTTGAAATCAACTTCTGATCGGGAATTACTTAATTCTCGTTGCTCAATGCAAGTTTGTCCCCTTCGCATCGTTAAGCTACAAGTCCTGTGCCTTCTATCCACTGGTTCACAAACGTATCAATGCAGAAGTGAAGATCAGTGAATTATGAGGTCACGGGAACCTTTTACAAGTTGGCGCTTCGCATCACTATTTGAAATAAGTCGTGTTATTAGATGAAAAGTTGCAGGTAAGATCTCTTGCCGTAACTGCCGCGTATTCCCTCTTTAAACAACACGAAAAATCTGCTTAGAAACGCTTTGTAGAGCTTAAAAACATTCGCAGTAAGGAGATGAGTTTATCCCATTTCACTGGGAGCTGAAGTTTGCCTGCATAAGCAAAACAGCGTCATTAAGGTGTGGCTAGAGCACAAAATCGGCAACATTCACCGCCGGGGGTCAAGTATAGAGGCGTTTTGCCTACCATATGGTGATGAGGCGTATTACACATGTTCGGCTAAGGAATAAAACTGTCGCATGGGAGCCAGCAGGAAGTGGGAATGGACAAACATCACAACTGATTTCTTTTCCTTCTCTAGCTCAGGTCTATAGGTTATGGGGGAACGTGGTAGCGATGGAATGTAATCGACTGAACAACCTGGTGCGAAGAATGAAAAATTCTAGACCACGGGAACCTCGCGCTTTCGAGTACTAGGTCGGGTTCCTAATCAATGAACTAGTCTGCTGAGAGTCTTTTTAAGCGGGCATATAAGTTCACTAATGCAATAAACATAAATTCTTCAATGAGAAGTGGAATCCAAGATCGTCAAAATCTGAAGAAAATCGAGATGGCCATACACTTCAGACGAAGCATGAGGAATGTTGTTCCGTGGCAATGGTGGCCTCTGGTCAACTCTTCCCCACAAACATTGCAGCAGGAATGTGCCAAACCACTCGTCTTTCCCTCCACCCTGTGACGTCTACATAGGTGCCGAGGCGATGCAATAAAAAACCTGCAGGATCATCTTTACATGAAATGAGAATGAGGAAAACGCGACGGGCCAACTGAGAGCGTTAAAGAAACTGCAGCATTGCAGTGTATTCTGCTTGTTTATCTTTCAGTAGAAACAGCAAAATGTAACTGTTATGCAAAATCCGGCAGTGAGAAGGAACGAAGTTTATGTGCCCGTCCTGTGATATAATGGAAACCACAACGCCTTCTTCCTTATGCTGATGCGTCAGGTGCGGCAGCATATATGTACCTCCTACGTCAACCTGCATCAAGTTACGTCGCAATCCACCAGCCCCAGGACGTTAGGTAAGACAAAAATTCTACTGGGCTCTTGCTTGCGCTATAACTCTTGCTGACATGGAAATAAACTTCTGTTTGCAGAGAAGGCTTTAGTACAAAAGCTCCCAATAGATCGAACCAATTCCTCACCGAGGTTCGGGAGCAAGTTTTAAGCAAGCAATCTAAACTTTTAAACCTGTGTTCCATGGAAACGTGGAAATCCCCAACTTTCTCGAAGTCTACTAGTCCCAGTCAGTTCACTGAATTCCAAATTCAAAATCCCTGCCGCAGTGTGTATCGCATTTGCTTTGTGGTCGAATATTAGCAGTCTTTCTTATCCACTCATAAGCATCTCTTAGTATCAGTCTTAAAATGTGGACGTTTTCCTCTTAAAGCACCGTGGATAGGCAGTGCGCATTTTGCACACACAGATTTACTAAGTACGCTATAGTAGCAAAGATTGGAGGTGGATGAGGCTGTCATGAGTGACCGAACCTTGCTCCCTCGGTGTATAAAATGCCATAATACCACAATAACAAGCAACGCCGAAGAAAACCTAAGCGATACAACCGTGACAAAATCAACTTGGCCATAAATGCGACTGCCTCCAATACCAATTGTCATGAAATCTAGACAGCTTCCATTGTAACAACACTCTGCAAAGACTGGATGGCCATCCGGTATGACGATAAACGTTTTTGAAGATCATCTGATCGTTAAGACATGTGAAGTTGGTTCGGCGTCGCCTAATGAAGATACTCTATGCTATTATGAAGAGGCGTTTCCTTGTAGGCGTTTGTATGTATACCATTTTAAACAACTGCTTCAAGCATCAACCTGACTGCGACTTGCGATTCTCTACAAGTCCAAAAGTTCTCATAAACTTGGGACGACGTTCACAAGAGATGCAAAGCATTTTATCATCCAAAGCAATAGGTCCTTTTGCACATTAACTATAGAAAATCCAAACGTTCAAGAGCCCTAATTGGTGCTCGAATTGAGCTCTGTCACAATCCCCTTTCACTATGCTCTTATTGCAGTTAATGTGCAATATTGCAATAGAAATATTAACGGCGATAGCGAATTGCACAGCGTAAAGACCCTCGCAGAACTAAATGCGAATAAAGAAACGATAGCCGATTAGCAAATACTCGACCTGCGAATGTGGGAAAAGAAACCTGCCGCATATAAAACGGGCCACATTGAATCGAAATAGAACTACGGAATTCTGCTCAATGAAATAAACTAAAGTAACAGGAGAATACTCACATCCCGACCTAAGATCTAATCGATGAATACCGATGATAAAGAGTAAACATTCATAACCCATACCCAACGTCCCAGAGGTCAGTACGGATAACACATTCCTCTTCCTTCCACAGGACTTTATTCGTCAATTTACTAAAAATAAGTAAAGAGAAGCTATGAAAAGTCGAAAATTATTGCAAGTAACTGAAGGTAATCACAAATTCGAATGAACTCTTCAGTTGGAGGAGTAAAATTCTCTAAATGTCCGGACATCCTGCAAAAAGGATTTACCGATGGGTCCGATGGAGGAAAAGGCTAACAGCGAGCATCCTGATAAGTGACCTACTAAGTGCCGGATATCTTTTCAGTGCAAAAAATAACAAACAAAAAGTGCAAAGACCAATTCTCGTGGTAAACTATTCTCTTGTTATAATAATAACTACGATCCGGCGCGGTTCCTCGTCAAGGACTTTTTATCCCTCACAGTCTTCTTAATAAGGTGGATAAGCCGATGGATGAAGGAGAGGAAGCGGAGTGTAATTGCAACGCCCGGACTGCCTTTTGATTTTATTCGCCATTGTGTCTAACAGTTCTCTCCTTCTCCTCCCCCTTAGGAATTATGTGGAAATGGCCCCTGCACATTCCTTACTCACTTCACACGCACTCAGATGCCTTTTTCTTGTTCGCGCCGCTAATGTTCAGCAACAATATTACACAAACTGAAACTATCATGCTTACCGTTTTCCTCAAAATGAAACTCGTTGCTGTGTTGGATGGTGGGAGGGGATGCCAATAGCTGGGACCGATACGTCCTTAAGTCTACAAAGCTTCCATATTCTAATCCTATTCCATCAGTATCAGTTTTTGAAAACTTCTTGTAATTTACTTAAAGAAATTACATCGTTTTGCTAAGATCTGCATAAAAATTGGACCTCAAGCGCTGCTACTATAACAGTTTTCAACACATAAAATGTACCCATACGAACTTCTATTATCCCCGTCTAAACAATACATAAACAAATAGCATCTCCATATCCTTCAATAATGTATGCAATATAAAGAAATCGCACGAAGAGTGTGGGCATTTCAAAACTACATCAAACTATTAGCATATTGCAAGTGATAAATTAAACTTTACAATGACTTGCAATTCACTATAGCCAATCTTCAAATATTGCAAAGCCAAACCCTTTTTCCATATAACAACCACTGCGCTTTTTTGGAGATATACGAACAGCAACTTCAAAACAAAAAGCTCTCAGCAACGCAGATTCATATGAGTATGAATTAACGCCAACTGTAAGCATTTTGAGATCCATATTTCTCATATATACTGAGCGAGAAGTAATTAGTGAAATCAACGTTATACTTTCATGTAACAATTCAAATCCCCACAATCAGCCGACCACTACTACTGCAATAAAATAACGGCTGCTATTTGCGCGAGGAAAATAACCCATAATACATCAATTCTTCGCCTTCTTCGATTCAATGAAACTTCGGAACTGCTGGAGCACAATTTCCTCCTTCTTTTTACGCTCATCATGGGTGAAACCGCTGAGGAGTCGTTTCTCTTCTGCTGTCATCACCTGCAACGGTTTTTCTTTCACATCGAGAACCTACTTCTTTTGGGCTCGCAATGCTTGAAACCTTTCCAATAAAGGTATATAATGCAATTTAGAACTCATACACTGAGTATTACAACATCAACGATCTAGTCTTACTGCAGAAACTCTCAGCTGTTGGACTTCTTCATTAGACTGCGTCGTGACGGATTGGACACCGAATTACGAAAGCCAAAGACGTACTCTCTACGCCATCAGCATTTAAGGGAACATGCTCAAGAGCGCCGGACGGCGATGGTGCTGCTCGTTACGAAACGTCTCTTTGCGCTGCACGTATTTCTGCGTCGCGGAAAATATTCGAGTTCAAGCTTATTTTAGTGTGAGGTCACTTTCGCGCTCTTCGAAAAAACACCGCCGATGGAGAACTGGCTACAACTTTCGAAGAAAGTTCGGTGAAGATAAGTGCATGGGCCTGTTTACCTGGTGAGGCCCGAATCACAGCTACGTTATAAAAATCTGATAAAAACTTCGAAACCTTAATCGAATTCCATCTGCTAGCTGCTGCTCTAGGACACTAAAACACAGACAAAAGGGATCAAACGAACATCAGAAATGCCCAGCAATGTTGCGGGGATGACAAACACACCACAGTCACAACGCATAAATACAGCCATGTTCTGATGGATGAAAACTAAGGTGTGAGAGCAATACTGCAACTAATCAGGCGAAGGCGAAAATCAGTAATAAACCAGCCCGTCAATATGACTACTGCAAGAGTGATGGTACGTGGATGAATCAATAAAACTTCGGGCAATATGCAGAAGAGAATGCCGATGCCACAGAACGGAAAAAACGGAAATAAGAACATCACAGTCAGCTACTTGTCGCTTTAGAATTTTGGTCAGATTATCCTTTTGGGTACTTAGTAGCAAAGAATTTTCAATCCGTGGAAGCGAACTCTTTAAAATTGTAGCTTTAGAAAAGCCAAACAATTCATCGCGTGGAAAAATTGATTGCTCTCTCTTCACAGTTCTAATTCTCCCGATACATGGTTGCAAACAGCGAAATCCTGGTTCCGTAGCGAATGCAAATGCAAATGGGTGAGGATTAAGAAAGACGTGAAGGGATAGGGAGTGAAGTGAAGTTGTTTACGTACAATCAGCTGTAAATGCTCGACAACAATATATCGAAGAGAGTCTGTGGAACGTTATAAAAATCATAACCCATCCAGGCTTCTTGAAAAGTGAAAAAATTAAATTAAAGACATCAACCAGCGGGGAAAAGCGAACCTGATTTTCCTTTCTCAGTCGCGTCGCCTCCATACTCTTGTGACGTGTGCCACTCATGACGTACCCGATCTTCTCGAATTCCGATATTTCGGCGGATGAAAGTCCGATCTCGCCTCTTCGTGGGATTCGCTTTCCTTGAGCTATATATGCTGCCATTGCAGCTGCTTCGCCGCGTAACATATCCTTCCCATAGCTATAAAAAATGTAAGCACCTAGTATGGATACGTAACGAGTGGGACGATCTACGATTTTCACTGTTCAACCGACCAGTCAGCCAACCTACAGGGTTAATTTTTCTCGCAAATCGAAAAGCATGCAGAGCTGACGATTTGTTTCCCCCATTTTCGCTTACCGGCTAACCAGCCAACCAACCAACTTGCCCCAAATTTCAAAAACACAGCAAAAGGCCGCTATAACGCACAGAAATTTCAAATGAATTGATAAACTGCGTAAATTTGCTGCGAAAGAATCGTTTTTTCATGACTATGATAAAATTCGAAGCAAAAATGATGAAGCCGGAAAAATTTGGCCGCTACTTCTTTAGAATTTGAACGATCTACCCACAAATCGGTATAAGAGATCATTCAAAGCTAGCAAATTTCTCCCTTTTACCTCTGGTCTTTCTCTAATTTCAATTTCCTCATGAATGTATACAAACTTCGATAGGTACGCATGGATACAATTTAGCGATATTCCGCCTTGCACATGCAGATCTACGCGGGCTCAAAAGCTTAGTCCGACGTAACACGAATTTTTAAAAGCGATCGCCACTCATCTAAGCCGTTTAACAAAGACTTTCATCGTTGTTTGGCGTTTAGTGGACTGCACAACAATTCTGTATATGCAAATTTTATGGCTCCCTGGAATGCTCACGGAGGAGAAAAAGTGCTGAGAGGTCAAAAAAACTTAAATCCACGACGGTACCACATGAGAGAGAGTGAAAACATCAAATGTGATTGCTGCAGCTTCCGGGATTAAGAGAGTGAACTGCTAGAAGTCCGACCACCTGTTGTACGTAAGGACGCGAAAATAGCGTGATAAGAAGAGAAGAGGATTGTAGAGAATGCGAAGAAAGGCGCATCGTCTATTAAAGGAGGCACAGCTTCACAAATAAAGAAAAGAAATACCTTAGAACGAGCGGAGATCGGCCGATGAAAGAGCAACATTTTATATGAACATCAGCTCAAAGAAGACCACGTTCCCAACACTGCTCCGAGTAAAACTACTGGGAAATATGAAACAGAAAGCAGACAACGAAGAGCTCAGTTACCTCCTCCCATCTCGAAATTCAAACAGTTCCATTTATGACTCTAATGAATCATCGCGCTCAGAGGAAAGCTAAAATATCCATCCCTCCCCCACAAAAAATAAATAAAAAAACAAAAATTAACGTCAGCCATGTCAGAAAATCATACTTGACATGCTTGGTGTGGTCGACGAGTGCGGCCTGTTTCTCTAAGAGATGCTCGGGAACGGAAGGCCCGATCATCGACGCTTCTTCTAATTTCTCTTTGGCTGCTTCGGCCTCCCTCATTTCTTTTGTCACCTCCACCCATTCCTCCTCGCTTTCGCTCGAATCCGATGTCTTCTTTTTCTTCTGCAGTTGATAAGCTTCGAAGATGCAAAATGAACACTAAGGAGTCGTTTAAGCCATGAATTCGAACTCGATATTTTATTTCAAAATTCATGCTTAAATTCATTCCATATAAACCATTACGCTAGTCTCACATAAAATATCGATACAATCGAATCACCTCTGTTGCATCATTCGCCCCGACTCAAAATCGGCGGCGAAGGAATCGAATGACGGAAATGATTCTTCGAGCTGATAAAGTAAACCTATTATGTGACTATGGGGAGGGAATCAACTGCTCTGCTCAGCCGCTGTGTTTATGCTAGAAAAACATTAATTGAAAACTAAGTTATGCTTCCATCCCATTAACCGAGTACGTAAATACAATGAAAATTACGTTCTCTCTTTGCTTGTCGCCATAAAATTCTGCGAAAAAACAATCTCTATGACTGCGTGAAATTTAAGAAGAGAAAAAAAAATTGGCTCCACTTCGAACTCAATATTGAGACCCGAATTCCATTGCAATTTTTGAGATCGCAATCTTGCAATATCGAAAAATAGATGAAGTACTTCTACACAGCAAGTTCCCGAACTATAGAAGCGATAGCAACAGAAGTAAAGAAGAAGAACGAGCTGCCTTGTCTACTATCACTTTTTTCCAAAGGCGATGCACTGCACAATCAAGCATCGCTCATGGGTACATCACCGGTGATCACCTCATCAAATGAACAATCCTCATCCATATTTTGTGCTGCACCTGTGTGCTCTCATATTTGATCAGTAGAATGAAAACCCTAACGGAACGAAAAAAAAGTACTCTGACGATTTATACGAGGTGCTACGCATGTGACATCCATAGAAGGTAAAGAACTTGCCGGCAACATTTACGCTATAAGTGATCAGCTATGATTACGATGAAAGGGTTATGCTCAGACAGATTAACGCCATGTCGGAATAAAACGTAACAAAGAACTTACTCCACCCTAACTAAGGTTTAGAAAGAAATTTATATGTAACGTTTTGACCTATCCAGTGGTAGGAGAAGGGATCACTCAGCTACGTTCTCCTTCCTTTCGACTGCGGTGCTGGCTCTCATGTGACAAAAGTTATGTACTGGATTCAACGGCTATTGAAAGACCGCTTGAAGGAATTCAAAAAGCAAGCAAATTCTTTTCATAATAAAAAACTGATATGAGGTCATCTCTATCAACAGCCTGAGAATGATCTTGCCGAGACAACGGCCCTATTGGCGCGTTTAACAAGACTTTCTGAGCTTCACGAATCCATATTTCATTCATGAGAAACAAATCATTATTCGTTCCTTCATATCAACTGAAATAGCATAAATGACTCTTTGCAAATACAAATGATCGTTGATAGAGAGGAAAACAAATATAAAAGCGGAAATTTCAGAAAAATTCGTTTAAAATAATTAGAAGGGAAGAAAAATAAAGCAACGAAACCTTTTTCTTATGCTTTTTCGATTTTTTCTTTATCTTCTCTCTCTTCGGTTTATCCCTCTTCTCGCTAATTTCAACAGCCTTCTGCCGACTTCTTTCTTCTCCCTCTCTTGCTATTCTCTCTTGTTCCGCTTCCATTCTTTCATATCTATAGTTTCAACTCCGTCATTATTATACAAAATGAATCTACATATTTGCCTTAACAATCGTTACATCGTTCTCGGATTCGACGATACTTTTGCTGGCAATTGCTCAAGCGGAGTTGCAGCGTTCTCGGGAAAAACCAATATTCACAGGGCTTTCACACCAAAAGAATCAAATCTAAAAATCGCAGTTAATCACAAAGAAGGTGATGAAAACGTCCGTCCGGTAATAATCCCATCACCGTCACGCTCCGTTAGCCACTATTTAGTCACGCTAGTAACATGTCAGTGTTCTGATGCTTCGATCAAACCACTTCCACTTCCGTTGCATTAGTCTTGAGAATACTTCTAATAGGGGCTGCTGCACCCACCTTATGTAATCGAACTCTCACTCTTTATTAGGACGATCACGAACTCGTTAGAGCTCAACAGCAGAACAATTCACTCTTTCAAAATAAAACAGCGATACGCTTACTCTTCATAGACAGCATGGATTTCATGCATCAATGGTGATGCACCCCAAATATTTCGCACACCACGCTCGCCGCGTTTTCCTCGCTCTTCACGTCGCCTGAAACACTTCATTTACTGACAATTAATGCCCCTCTTCTCTCACTTCGAACCCTCCGGAAAAACGACCAACAATCAAAGAATGATATCCATGATCTCCTTGTCTAGGGGAAAGGTAAGAAGGAAGAGGGAGAAGGGGATGAGCGAGGGAATGAGTGGAGAGGATGGTCAGAAACCTGGGTAGATCGATGACGCTTAAATT
Organism: Parascaris univalens; assembly: GCA_037576465.1. Classification (NCBI taxonomy): domain Eukaryota; kingdom Metazoa; phylum Nematoda; class Chromadorea; order Rhabditida; family Ascarididae; genus Parascaris; species Parascaris univalens. The sequence goes on from CM075173.1 coordinate 160,194,494, forward strand.
CACGCCCAATAAGTATATGTCTTGTTTTACCGATATGTTTTACCGATACATTCACCCTCCACATCAATGGCATCTTGATGCATAATGCTTAGACACAACAGAGTGTATATACCTCCAGTGGCTATCTACTATGCAAATTCCTGCCCGATTGCTTAATTATCGAAACTAAGAACATATATTAGCACAGCTGAAAATTTCGAATTTCTGAAAATCGAACGATGTCGCGGTTCACTGTCAAGGTCTCACGACTAATCGCCTAATATTACTCGTTGAGCTCTGATATTGGTCATGTGCCAAAGTCGTCTATGAACTCCTACTGACAGTGAATCACTGCTGCTCCAGGTTTCTCAGTGAATCTGTCGAGACTGTATGATAACAAAAAAAGATATACATTTGTTCCTGTTATAGTAATGCACCTGTTTCCTACATATGAGGAACTCTTTTCCACCCTCCACTCTCCACCTCCTCCCCCAAATCGAAGATCAACTCCCTTTACGATGCTTGTCTAGGTTCAACTACTGCGATGCATGAAACCAATACACAAGAGCTTACTCGGCCCACATAGCATCCTCTCGCGCCGCCTGTGACATTTTCGTCTGCTGCTCACGTCCGTCCTCCTCCTCGTCGTCATTTAAACGTTTCCTGGCAAATTTGCTCTTCGTATCATATCTCGTCACCTCTATTGGAGACCTTCAAAGAGTTTATTGCGGTTTATTCGCAAGTAACTACAGCAAACAGTGAAACTACAATAATTCATATAATTTTTCCCCTCAATCACTTCGATTACTGAGATTCATTTTCCACTAAAATTCTATTCGATTCACAACCCCACTAAGGTCACTCACTGAATTCTACCTGAAAGGAATTCATTGGGAATCCTTTAAAGACACTCAACTGCATGTCTTTGCTGCACATATGTTTAATAGACGAGAAGATGACGGATCCATCATGTGTAATCATAGCGACTAATGTGGCAATCAAGGACAACAAAAACCAAGCGAGAAACCTGCGACTGCATTGAGAAAAACAAGAAAAGCAGTATAGATGATCGACGCGATGATCCCCCTTCCCAATCTCATTGCTCACTGATCTCTCAGGAAGGCAGCAAACTCTGTATGTATCTGACAGTCGAACCAATTAATTACCCATTTCATTTCAAATAACCTTTTTGAGCGTACTCACTCAAAAGTTTTATTTTAGGAAAAATTGGAAAAAATTCAGCAACGAAATTACAACTAATTTTCTTTCAGTAGCTAACAATCGTATTACTAAAAACGGATGAAAATTATTCCTATCCACGAAATAAGAAGCAAGAGATGCATCAGCACAGCTGAAAGAAGATACAGCTCGAACTGCTAAACATCTCACCTTGATCGCGATCGAACGTTCACTCGTCTTTGTGTTCGCTGATCGCTGTTTTCCCGTCCGTGATTTGTCACTGTTCGATCGACGCTTCTTGTTCGTGATCGCTCACTGCGGTGTGCTTCCCTTCGATGCTTCTCTTCTCGCGATCTCTCCCTTCTTTGCTGTGGATGTGATCTCTGATCACTCCGAGATCTCGAGCAGCGTCGTTCAGACGGCGAGCGGCCTTTTCGCGATGGAGAATGTCTTCGTCGTTTCCAATTTGGAGAACGTTGCCGACATGGCGAAACTTCATTCGTTAGGCGATCTCTCCTTCAAAGGCGAAAATGAACGTATACTCATATGAACGGGCACCGAAGAGAGATAACAGGCTTAGAGAAGATCGAAGCAATACTTCCTTCAGGTCCTCTTCAAAGAAAGGCACTTCTTAAACAAAAAATCAAACATAAGAACTTATGCTGTTGTGTGCATACCTTTTAATGTTGGTCTTGCAACTTGAAATGATGAAACCGGAAATACACAATGGCACGTTTAATTATAATAAAAATTCCATATTCCTTTGAACTAGAAAACATACCTCATACAATGTGAAGAATAATAAGAAAGAATACAGTCCTCTAACTGAAGATTTTGGATTTCTTCCTCCACTCCCTCTCCTCTTACAGAAGCGTATCGCCTCGCAAAAAAAAGCGGTGCCAAGAACAAAAGAGATGAATGGGCAAGTTCACATATCTGTGTGGACAACTGCCTAATGAACGAAAGAACAGAGGCCCTAAAACCTCACTGAAAGTACAATCTCAAGGCACAAATCAACTCTTGATTGGAGCGACCGCATTAAATAATAGAGAAGACTGAAAACGTATGATGGAAACGAGTAGAACTTAAAGATATCATAGAAATAACACCTCCTGCCAAGAAGTTCACAAAGCAATCATAAAAAAGGTAGGCAAATCTAAGTCTTTATTTCGTGCTGAATATTGTTCCAAACATTCAATTGAGTAACTTTTCCGTCTACTCAAAGTGAAATAAAATGAAGCCAACAAACCTCAACGTTAAGTTGTCTGAAAACGCAAAGAAATGCTAATCTTCCGTGAGCATTTTCGGGTTAAGGCTAGACGCAAATTGAACTCCTCCTCTGATGCAAACATAAACTTTAAACCATACCAGCTACTAATAAGTTGATCTCTGTGTCTATCCTATCCACTGATAAGGTAAAGGTAAGCGTCCCATTAACGTCACTCATAACGTTACCTATTGCTGCAAGCGCGTTACCTCTCTCGACTTTTTCGACGATACGATGGACTGTCAACTTCTGATCTGCTGCAAACTGCTTTTACTGGGGTTCTCTAAAGTAAAAGAGAATACTCACACTGATGTATATGATGTAATGAAAAGCGTTCACCTTCAACTAAAACTTATTAGAACCTAAAGGAATCACTTGGAATACAGTGAGGAAAGACCTTCTAGCTAGTGGCTGCCTAAGTTATGTGTGCCTCACTGAAGATTGCAAGACCTCCTTTCTAGGCCTTTTCTTCTCCTTCATCAACTCACCCAGTTTTCGTCACTCGAAAACCTCACTCACCGGCAATCTGGGAATGATTAGGGAACAGTTCAGCTAGTTAAGTGCTTCGAAAACAAGGCTGCTGTCTAATGAAAAAATGCCTACTTATAATTATGCAAGCAAATGCAATCTCTACTTCGAAAAGATTCAAGGAAACCTGGACGAGGATGCAGTCGATCGTTTCTGCCGATAAGTTCGGGGTTTTTCGACCTCGCTTCCATCGCGACGTTTGCAACGAATAGCCTGCTTTGACGTCTCCACTGGTTTACTCGTCGTCGGCAAAACGTCCTCCTTCTCATATCGATCGCTTGATTCGCTCTCAACGGAAGAAAGAACTGAACGCCGATCGCTATCTGGCTGCGCTCCAGACGCTGCCGACGATGGGCTACTCCTTCTGGAATCGTCGCTAGAATTCCCCTCACTTCCACGATCAGAGTTCATTTCCTCTTTCAAGACTGGACTGCGCTTTTCGTGACCGCCTGTTCGTTTTTCTGATGCCGTCCATATATTCACATCGCCCGAAGTGTCCATATCGAACTTCAAATGCGTCTTCCAACGGGCATTGTGGTCTTCACTAAAAGACGAAAACCGGCAATTACATGTAAGCAACACCGCTTCTGCTATTGCTCTCATCAACTATACAACTAAAATACATTGAGAGACTCGCCACTGCCACAATTGAAGGTGACCAGGAGGGGCAAATGCACCGAGTGTTGTTCCGTTTAATATTTATTACCCTTGTAGTCCACAATGCTACTTAATCGGTTGGGTGGCGTGAGAGATGGCGCTATGCACCGAATCGCCGAGGAGCATTAAAGCTTCTCAAAAAGATCTCACGATCTCGCCGGACTTGCGAAGAGGACGTCATAAGACCCGCTCACAGATCCTTCACTTTTTCGAAAACACGTTCATTTCGAGAACAATAAGAGACTGCGGCAAGCTCTCGTTTGATCAGATGTCGAATCGGATCAGGAGCTCCTCCACGAGGCTCACAAAAATTTTTCAAACGTTTGCTATTTCCCCTTACTTCTAACAGTGGCTCCTAAGTATGCGAGTGCAATACAACAAACCTGCCGAGGTGGAATGTCTCTGTCACAGCGAACCGGGACTTGCGCAAGTGACTGAAGCAGCGAGTGCTAAATCCGACAATTCAAGTCGCGTGCACCTCGTTCCGATTTAGTTCCACGCTTCCATTCAACCTGAACCCCCACTTTTTCTACTTGCTTTAATCCCCTCTCCCCTTTGCGGAACTCCCTTCTGCAACGACGTGGAACCATTCTAGAAAGTACCAAAGTGGAGGAATTTCAAGCGATTCTAATTAAGGGAAGCATAGCTTACAGAGCAAGCACAGCAAACCTTGAAGGAGAATCTCGTACTCCACCATTCCTGGACGGATGCGAGCCTCTTGAGGATCCGCACTGAGGTGAACCCGCTTCGGGTTCTGATTCAGAAACCATTCTGAAACACTATCCACAATTAGCAGATAAACCCTGACAAACCATTGAACTAATCACTTCACTACTTTGAACGCATAGATGCGACGCCACTGTTTCGAACGTCACCTTTCCCTCTGACCATCTGCGAACCCACTGAACATTTATGCATTAATGTACGCGATTGTACCGTTGGGCAATGTCGCATAGTGTGATCTGTCGTTGCGACTGAGGCAGTCACCACTTGACGTTGAGTCACTCAGAGGGTCATCGAAGTGTCAGGAGTAAATGAGGTCGTCATCTATTATAGTATATGAGATGAGATCCGAATATGATAGAAAGAGATCACATCATTCACCAGCATAGACAGATAGCAAGTTGAGGATGTAATAACAGATAATCGAAGGTGTAGCAATGTAGATGAAATGTCGGTGTGATTGATGCCGCAAACGAACGGTCAGTGCGCGATTGCAGAGTGAATCAATTTGATCCTATTCCCAATACCCAACCGCGGCGGTGACTTCCAATTCGACGAGGCACAACTCCACCCATGAATAAGTTGTGTATCCTCTGCTAGAGGTCTTTTCCTTCCCTCTCGTGGCAACGGCCACTCGAAGGTGATGTCGCCTGTTTAAATAATATTCTGATGTTTTCTGTGCTAATCTTGAGAATGCAGTAAACTTCGACGGTGTAAAAAAGATATCATGATGGTTCTTTTTGACCGATGACATCGCCGTCCATATTCAACCTTTCCAACTTCGAACAGAGCAGTAGTTCTAGTGGGCGAGCGCTTAACACGAACGACGGTGCGGTGCGACGGGATTGTTCTGCCACTATGAACGCATTTTGCAGTAACTGTGCGCCCTTTTTAACGTCGACAAACATGCAAGCACCGTGAATGTCGGAAGTTGAGTGTTGAAGAGAGAGGTGAACTCGAAATGTACCTGAATTCGCTCTCTCGCTGGCAATTAAGCCACTGGCTTATGATTCACTTCGAGACACGTGAGCGAAACTGTGCAAAATGAGTTTCACTTCACAGTATCACTGTGATCACATCTCCCAGATTACATCAAAGAGCACGTTAGCTTTACATAGTGCTTTATTTTCCCTTCATTTATCCACTTAAAGAATCTTTTTTTCGTTCCCGAAACATACAATAAGCTTTCGTTGAGTTCTGACGTATTTGAGGCAAGCTTTGCGTTAGCTCTTCGAACATTTGTCAAACGCAGCCTGACCTCAGGTGCTTTATGCTACTCCACCCGTAGAAAGTGCTTCAGAACCAAACGCCACGAATGCAGATTGCAGCATTGGCACTGTCACACACCTCTTAATCACGACGCTAATGTGAAGTTTGCATTCAATTTGAGTAGGGGTCGTGTTGTGTGCTCGCACCTAGTCACCTGAGCGGAAATTACGGCTAGAAAATTAGCGACTAATCTGCGCAAATGCTTATTTATTTAAGCAGTGAACGAGAAAGGAGCGTTCGGAGATGCGACTCAACGGCTGACGAATTTGCCTTTGCTAATTTGCATTTACAGCAGCAGTTGATGAAATTGTATGAGTGGATTTCTCATCACACTTCATCTCGAGCTGTTTTGTACGCTGTACTAGTCCGGGTCGGTCGTCGGCGATTTCCGATCTCATCTCTGCTTCGACGTCTTCTCCCGTCGTTCCGATCGTGTAAGCTCGAAAATGAAATTTCCTCTGCAAGAAGTCGGCAGCGATTTTGCCTAACCTCATGCCTTCAGGTTGATGTGCACTTGAAGTATTACTTCAAGTCCTAATGAATTTGCGTCGTCAGTTCCTTTAAAAAGCGACTGAAAAAACTAGGTCCAATTCATTTGCTTCCAGCAATATTACCTTTACACTTTATTAATTAGATACTGCTCACTACTTAACAGCAACCAAAGTATATGGCAACACAGTTCCTATCTTCGCACTGTGTAGAGCTCGAGTGCGCACCCCCTCCCCCCCCAACCTCATCAATGCGCACGATCCACCTGTTATTGAGTCGTTGCAATTAACGCTGCCACTCCCGCTTTTAGCCACTGAATATCAGTCAGCCGGATTGTGGCTCTGCAGACATCTACATCCGCTGCTCTGATTCCCTTATTTCTTTCCTATTTTCGAAGCTTGCAAATAAGGAACGACTTCAACGTCTGCAATAAAATGGAGACTGAAATTTCACTATGGGTGTTTAGTGGGATCGCAAGGCACTCCAGCACCATCAGCTTCGTTAAAAGAAACACGCAACAGCGTTTCCATAACCGCCTCATTGACCCCACTTAATAAGTGAGCTTGCCCATAACGAACCCAGCCGATCCTTTGTTGCGGTGCCGTTAAATCGCAAGCGATTGCACTGCAATATTTGTAGTTGGACGGTGGATGCGTTCAGGAATGTGAACCACCGAACGCTCCAAGGTTTTCTGAAATAGTGGGAGCACCCTTCCTCAACATCCTCACGTTCACATTAGCTGCGTCAGTCACCTGTGTTAATATAATTTTAGGAGGCGCTGATAAATGGAGGTGGGATAGAAGAGCCCTTTGCAGCTAGGACGCTTGCAAGGGATTGCTCTGTGTCAGATGACGTCTGAGGTATAAATGAGTGCAGAACAGCTTCCGACATCAAAACGGATTTGCAGTTTCAGTTGCACGCAAATAAATATTGATGCTCTCTATATGAAACAGCTCTCTCCTATCTTCAAATCATCAAGAAAACACCCGTATATTATTCACGAGCAGTGCAAATAACGTCTACTAAAGAGACGATCTTCTGTAGAAGGGAATATCAAATCAGGGCGAAATACGATAGATGAGGGATGAGGGAGCGCGTTGACATGGAGAATCCGCAGTTAAGGAGAAGATTCTATATGGAATAAAATGCACAGAGTTATTCTCTACATGAGGTTAAATTACAGAATTCACAATGGGCAATGCGTTACGACGTTCGCGCAAGAGGAGAAAGAAGATGAAGGCGGCAAGAATGATACCACTGGCTCAGATGCCGGTCAAAAGGGCACAGCATGCAGCACAAAGATCCAAACGCCAAATTCCCTCTGCGCTCGTTGACAGTAGGTCGGGTCGTGAGGGCGATCGCTCGTCTAGCGAGACTGACAGACACCGCCCATCGAGATCGGTCGAAGCTTCGTCGAGAAGCAGCATATTAACGAGCTTCAACAACCTCAAGGAAAAAGTGGCTCCGACTTGCTCATTAAATGACGAACTTCCCCTTAGGTGACAAGAGTGACCTAGCATGCACATCTCAAAAGTTTAAATAGCGCATTGGACCATTAAAGGGAGAGGAAGAGTGGACTGCCAATAAAAGAACACTGGCTACAAGTCACGATCACTATAAATCAGACCTCATTCGTCCATTGGTTATCAAGAAATGATGCCTGTTTCAGCACTGTTTCAGCCAACCGGTAGCTGCATTCACAGTAATCGATGTGACTTTGTCGTTTGTGATGGATTAGCGTTCCGTGAATGATCATCCAGTTTCTCTGTAAATGCTTAAACCTATTATGCAGCTTTCCCACCTTCTCAGCGTGTATACCGGCTAACCGTTACAGGATTAATTTATGCGTATTTGTGTCGTGTAGGCTTAAAGCGAGTATGAAGTGAGCTAAAGTCATGAATGCTCTCAAATTTCATATGTTTACAGGCCGATCTTACCGCAGACTATGCGAAGACCACTAAAGAGCGCATCCGAATGTCTCCATCGAGAAGACCGATTCTTGACGATTTGGATAACATCGAACTTCATGGCGTATCATCATCATCTTCAAAGGATTCATGCACTTCTCAAAAAAGGTCGGCAGATTTTCTCGTTCAGAGTAACGTGAGAGAAAATGTTCAGTAATATTGTAATGACTAGCCAAAGGATAGAAAATGGTTAATTTCACTGGAACGAGGACGTGGAGGAATTTCTGCTATCGTTCTACACGGATCTTATTGAAATAATACTGCAGTTGAAAGGATGTGGAGATGGATTCATAGAGGGCTGAATACCGCTTCTTTATTCCTTTTAGCGGACGTGAGATTTGTTAACATAGGTGAAACACCTCCGAGACTACGTCTACCAAGTATCCTATCTCTGTTTCCTCTGATCGTCGTTAGAATCTTTGGACGGATATGTGGACACAAAGGTGATGCTTTGCTCACCAAAAGTTTGTATCATTTTTTTAACAGCGGAGATATAAAAGCACTGGAATTATTGCCACTTTTGAGAGTTTTAAGTGCTCAATTCATACACGTTGCAACAATTAAGTACTGTATAGCCAGCGATCGAAATCTGAGCTGGACGCGAGTTTGCGAAGCGAAGGCAGCTCGAAAGGCGTATCGGACGAAGAGTTGCTGAAAGGTACTGTGAGAAGCAAACAGCGTAAATGCCCGCCGTCGAGGACTCAATTCGCCAGTGACTATCCAGGCAACGTGGTCAATGCACAGATGAGGCAGGCGGTGAGTGAATTTACAAGATTCATCTTTCCGTCTCGTCGAATCAAGAGGAGAAGAGCGCAACAGCAAGTTTCTGAATTCCTGGCGCTGCAGTCGCTATCAAACAGCTAAAAAGCGAGCTCTTAGCCTTGAAGTTAAAGCATGGATGATGCGTACAAGTGGGTGCTTCTCCAAAAGTGCAAGTAAATTTCTATATGGCGTTCAGTGTATGTAGCGATTTTAGAAATGGGCTACTGATACAGCGGGAGAAGTTTTCTCCACGTCAAATGGGGAGGATGGTGTGACTGCATTTAACTGCTCACTAAGTAAGAGCTTTTGATGAGAAATGAAGGAAATGGCCGGGATTTCGAAGTTTTTGAAGAGATTTTCCAGAAACCCAACTAAATCAAATTCACGCCGCATTCAACGTCCTTCAAGTCTGCATCAGTTACTACATCACAGAAAATTCTCCTTCTCTGGCAGCTTTCATAGTCGGATTTCAATTTCGCTGTATAAAGAGGATCGATCGGTGGCAGCCTACCGCTTATTGAGACTCTAATTTTTGATTTTTTTCTTTCAATATATTTTAGTCCAATATCTTAAGTGCAAGAACTTTTCGTGAGCAAGTGACATACTCATCTCCATGTGCGATTCGAGCATGAAGTGTGTCCAAGTTTCGTGCAGTCAAAGGTTACTCTGGAACACGAAAAAGAGCTTTAAATTTCAGTTACCCTTTCATTTAATGAAGCCTGAAAGTCCCTTAAAACAAACGTTCATTAGCAGCTTGGATGAGGAAATCGTCTAAAAAGCATGAATTCTTCAACATTTAAGGTTTTAGCGAAATTCGTAGACGCGCATGATCGCGTAGAATATCAGGTTCTTATACTGTCCAATTTGAATGCAAATGTTTTTTATATGTGGTTGTGCGAAAAATAATCTGTTAGGGTTAATTCTTGTAGTATTCGTAACTTTAAGCAGTACTAAAAATTTTTTTAAAAGCAATCTCGTGGTTTCGATTTCATGTGCAAGTTGCTTCTCGGAAGAGTGCTGATGGATGGTACTGCAGGTAGAAAAGTGGGTTGAACGCACGCTACAAAAAGGTGTGAGGGGACTGCTCGACGAATTCGCACAATTGCGGTTCGAGACCAGTCCAAGCGCCGACTCATATCAGCATTTTACCGACAATCAACCATTCGGTAAGCGATATAGTGCAGCATATACGAGTCCGATAGGTGTGCAGTTGATCGCAATGTTTTTTCGGTCGCTCTTTTCAAAATGGGGCGTCAACGTAACAAATAACGGCGTGGTTTCAGTCCATTTCTTCTGGGGATGTGGGAATTTTTAGCGCTTAACCAGTAGCCATGACCATGGACTGTCATCGCGGGAATTTCGCACGAAGATTGACCTCTCGCACAGTTGACTGCGGCTCTTTCACTAAGGGAAACTGACGAACATATTGTTATTTAACGTTTACTGACTTTATCCGACGTGAACCTCATTCATTGAAAGAGGGTCGCTGAAGAAAACACTTAACAAAGATTCTTTGGCTGGTTCAAACATTTCAGTTGGAATGCTGAAGAGTATTCAATTTTAGCAGTTCTTTGCACCCGCGGAAAATGTCCGGTGGCATCTAACTTTAAACTGAAGTATGGAACTATGCATAGTTCCGCTCTGCACATTAAACTGACCCTCACGTTATGCGAAAATACGTGAAATTGTCGAATCTGTACTCTTTTCGAGACGTATTTTGTTCTTCGCGATTTTCCACTTTCTAAATGCTGCTTCCGGAGAATTTTTCGAAAACTGGGAACTGCGATCCTATTCTGCATGATAAACTGCCTCTCAGTTCATCCCTATGATCGTAGGGCAATGGCAAGAGTGCACTCTACTGTTGGAATGTCTTCATCTCAACTCTACTGGAGCATCCACTCGTCGTCAATTTGTACATCCTACTTCGATGCTTCCGGCTTTCTCCACTAAACTTCTCTTTACGCAAAAACCACTCGCTCCGGAATGATTGCCGCGCTGCATTAAACTTTCCTCTCTACTTATCCACCGTCTGGTCAACTGATGTCGCAGAAAACTGGCGGAAGGTTTTCTTTGTTATTCATATCAAAGTAAAAAATGATATCAGCGGTTCTTTAAAAAAGCTCCACCTCGCAGCCGAATTTCGAACGTTTCTTCTTTCGCTTTTTGCATCCTCTAAGCGAGATAATTAACCCAAAACTCTATGGCCGGTTAAGGACGTAATCGATATAAGGATATATTTTGTTTGGACGATTCGCGAATCGTACTGCACGATCATCCGAAAGGAAACGACTATATTCACGCTAACTACGTGAGTACGCCGCTAATGCCGAATCGCTTCATATGTACTCAGGTAGTGACTAGCAAACAACGTCCTACTTTACTCGTTTCCAGTCAACTCTAAAGATCAGCTCGGTGTTTTCGATTTTATTCGAACTAGTGTGTTCTCTTGTGAGTTCACTCTCAAGCTCGTCTGAGGGCAAAGCAGACTTCAGCTTCAAGTGGAATTGCGAAAAACGATCGTCAAAAACCGCTCGACGATCCATTTAAAGATAAAGATCAATTTCGCAGGTTGTGTGAATACCGATTTCGTCTCGTGTACACCTTTCAAGCTGCCCGAAGGAATGATGTTGAAGAGTAAACTTCTTGGTAAATGGTGTTCCTCGACGATAGAACGGCTAGAAAATAGCCGTTATTGTTGAAGTTTGCGGCGATTAAAAACGGAAAGAAACCTCTTATCGGTCGGGTCACTATTAAAGGCGATCACTATATGGGGTGACAAAAGAACGAGAACGCCGTTCATAAGGAGGCTCTAACCGGAACATTCAAATATTAATTAAAACTTATGAAATTATCGAATGAGATATAAATAATTCTAAATTTAAACTGATAAGCTTTTAGTTTATTTCATTGGAATTGGCCTTTTTATTTGCTGCCATTTACTGCTAACTTAATAAAGGTTTTAATTAGGCGCCCAAAGAGGAAACGGTCTATGACTTCTGGTTGATGGTCGTGCAGGAACGTGTTGAGGTTATTGTTATGCTTGGTGATTTCATTGAGAAGGGCAAACAAAAATGCGCCTTCTACTTGCCACGTAAGGAAAGCGAAATTCTCGCCACGAATGACGTTATAATTCGATGCGATTCTGTAAGAATTTAATATTCGCACATATTGCCTACGTAGGAGTAATCGACGTAACGCTGTTGATTTATTTAAGGTGAGCTTCGAGGAATCGAAAGAAGTCGAGAGTGGTGCTGTTGAGTGTTGATTACTGCAACGTCGTAGATCACTTGTGAGACTCTCTTACCTCACTTCGATACATTCAAAACTCGCAAACGAACTTCGCATAGTAGAGGCGACACAAAGCGCGAAGAAATTCCAGCGGACTGCACAATGTTCGATACGCTTTTCTGAGCGAAGTGAGAATAGTTGAGATGAAATGTCCTCGTGATAAGTAACTCGGGTTTAAGTTTTCCACAACAATAAGTGGCTGCTGTTTCATTAATTGCTTTAAAGGTAACGAGATTGTCCGAGTTCAACCAGCTGATGTTACGGCGCTCGCTGACAGTCACAAGAAATGAAGCCTATTTCAACGTGACACATTATCACTGGTCTTCTTGGCCTGATCATAGCGTACCTGTTGCTGATCGAGCGCCATTTATGCTCTTTCAAATGGTTCGTTCAACTTGATTTGAATTATTTTTGGCATCCACAGAGTGGTCCAAGAGAAGGAGCTCGATAATCGGACCATCGCAGTCATGTCCAAAAAAGATTTAAAGGTGCAAAACGTTTTACTTCAATAATAAAACATAGTGCAAATGCGTGTGGATGACAATTCGGGATGGATCGGTTGATGCGTTATAGATGACAACATAGTCCAGGAGTCTTTCAGACACCACATTAACATATGAACGTAAACTGATGGTCCAAAGAGTTGGTCATTTGCAAAAAAGATGGTGAGACATAGGCCAGCACAGTGACAGATTAAATGACGATTTATCGTAGTGCTTTATAATAGCATACCTTGAAGGGGCTAAGAAAGGTTTGTCTGCTGGTTATTATAAAAAACGTTCTTTTCTAGAGCTCTTTATGAGACTATATTTAGGGAATTTCTCGATGAAAATTTCCTTGAATAACTTCTCATAAGCGAATGTCTTGAATGAACGAAAACCACGTCTTCTTGCTTTGCCACCATCAGAATTTCTTCGACTATTTCAAGCGACCTCGCAACGGCGGTTGTCTAGGAGCTGTGGGAATGATTCTGAGGAGCATATAAGGTCGCAGCCCATTTAGGTCGTCGTGTCATGCGACGCACGGAAAAAAGCGATGTTGATGGTGCATAAAGGAATCATTGTAAGCGACATAGCTGCGGCGCCGTCTTCCTATGCCTTATCGTTGGGCGGAAGTAGAATGTTGAAATATTGAAACCTATCGTAACTATCCGTTATTTTTATTAGAGTGTGGTGCTGAAATTCGGAAGTTATTAATGCAGATTGCTGCATCAAAGCAACAAAATCTGAGAGCGAGTATCCTTTGAAGCGTGCGAATAACGGCAGTTTGTTGTTTGCACTGCGTACTTTGCCTCTGTGAGACATGTCTTCTAAATAAACAACGCTACTTGACGGTTGTAAAATTCTATAAGCCTTCAGATTGAGGGAAACCTCGAAACGTTGCCAAATACTCGCAAAACGCCAACGAAGTGAAGAGCGAATTTGCAAACGCTCACACAGTTCCATCGTATTGTGTCAGCGTACGTGATATCGCAAAATCTACTGATCCTCTGCAACGGTCGGCAATCTAATGCTTACCTCGGGGAGTTCCAGCTCGAGCTTCACTAATATTGACGGGACGCTGATTCCCCATCCTTAACCTTTGTTTTTCTTTACCTTCTGTTAGTCTACGACCGGTCTGTCAGCAGGATCTTCGGCATCAACTCGAAATGGGTTTCAGGTTCGTGCTGCAAATCGACCAATTTGTGTGCACTGTTCAGCTGGGATTGGTAGAACCGGTAGTGTGGTGACGATCGCATATATTCTTGAGTGTCTTCTTAGCAATATTCAGTTCGGTGATTTAGTGCAAGTCTTGAAACAGTTGAGGAAACAGCGCGCTGGCATTATACAAACCGAAATGGTTAGCGTTTATTGCACCGTTTCATCCAAGTAAATGGAACATATCAATAACTTTCTAGACCTTTACTGCCTGCTTTCTTCACCGATAGAACATACTCCGAAAATATTCCTTTCCCGCAAGGACAAATGAAAGGAAGTTCTCGCGTTCTTCGGCGTAATTACCCCATCGCCCTCACCTCCAAAGTAACTCGTGTGAATTATAGAACTGACGTTGCATTCTCCAGATTCAGTTGATGAGGCTGTCAACGTGTGATAATGAGGAGAGGGAGGCTTGAGAAATATTTAAATGCTGATGAGGATGGAGTACAAATTTCGCTGCTTAAAATAAAAAGAGTGCTTTGAGCACCACTGAAGACGAAGATGCCTAGAAAACAATCCACGCTAAACGAACGGTTTCACTCCACTCACGTCGAAGCGATTTTGAAGGGAGGCGAAACCGGTAAAAGCCAATCGGTGATATTTTTACCTTTAAATGCCTTCGCTATTTCAAAAACAGATATCCACTAAGTGCTTCTGAAACATTTAAATCCTCTACATATTTGCCTTCTAATATGATAACATCTGCTTTATTTTTAGCAATATCTCTATGTGCATCGGATTTTGCTCATGTGTTTTATGGATATGAAACTCATAAGAACATCCGACCGTCTCAACAAATTCGTACGGGAATACAATCGACTCGTTCCACCTGTGCAATGAACACACATCGCCTACCTGGCTGTCTTTTCCCCGCCCTCTCTCCTTTCAACAGAACCGATTAGCTTACCACCTCTCGAAAAGATGCTACATAACTTCATAAACAATAAAACGTACAGCACATCAGAATAAAACGAAAGAATACGCAAATGGTAATGTTCTTCGCGGGAGAAGCTGGCGATGGATGTGTGTTTACGAGTTCCGACGTTAGCAATCTAACGCTTAGCCATCATTTCATTATGTGAATCGCTCGCTTAGTGATCATGCTTCCATGCGATGGCTGTATCTAAAAAGCCAATAAAGCCATTATCACCCGGAGAGCTCTCTTTGACGTTTGCAGATCGCTCAAGAATGATTTTTCTCTAATAGAGAGACTACATCTGTATTATATACCATAACTCAGCAGATCCGTCTACCAAATAAGCTAACTACAATGAACTGGGAACGTCACTACTTAGCTGTTTTCTGCGGAAGGGCTCAATTAGTTTAAAAATAAGCCCAAGAACACCATTGAAAGCGTTAAAATAACGCAGATCTTAGGCACATCATTATTCGGAAACACAGTCCCAAATTAAGTAACGGTCCGAACATATTTCACCTGATCATGTGACAAGGCCACAGACGCACGTACCTTCCCTGGTCTTCGTAAAAAACCCATCCGATAAAAAATATCCTAAGACCCGTAGTCACGAGATCTAGCAATGACGGAATATGCCTCCACCCCGTAACAATTTAAAAGCGCCCACCTTCGCTTGGATTTGCAACGACATAACTCCTAATTCCGTACACATAAAAATACCTTTAACAAATTCGCAACTGCAAAGCATATCAAAGGACGTATTCGCCCCTACCCGCAGTTCCAAATTCGGAATCACCGATAATAAGTTAACGAAAAGTAGAAGATGGAATATACGGGCACGGATTAGTGATTCGCCGCACCACATTCTACGGTGACTCCCAATCCCGAAAAGCTACGGGGACACAACTGTGCCAGATACTTGAGGTGCGTTCGATGTCTGTCACATGCTCGTCTTGAACAACAAATGGAGAGCGACGCCATTGCGTCCAACACGACACGCGCCCATGCTCACATTCCACTGAGTTACTAGCAAGAAATGAAATACTCAAAAAAGTTTAGATGATACAGATAGCAGCAGCAATCTGTCGCAAACGATTCATTTTTAAGTGGCTCAATCTACGCAAATGCAAAGTACAATTGGTCTGAACCCGCGCAAGATCTTGCTAGTCTTGAAGGTCAACGGCCTCCTTTGGCAGCTTTAACTTCGATTGCTCCATTTCCCAACATCATCATAATGCAAAGCAAATTGTCCAGAATGGATTATGAATTTCCATGTCTGTTCTGCGGTGAAAGGTTCGCCCTCGGAGCATCATCGCAGTGAATATTGGATTTGATATATTCGACGGTTTAAAAAACCCTCGGCGCACCCGTTCCAAACATTGCAAAACTGATTCATACAACACACCAACAAATGACGCCGTGTCTATGTCCAGAGCCCACTACTTCATGGATCTGAAATGAGATGGATAAAAGCGAACAAGCAGTCCACCCTATCCTCACTGGCACCCTGCAAGCAACATATAAAATCGCCGTGTTTATAAACAAAACATGCAAGAACAAAGAATAGGAGACATCAATACCCATATACAACACAACGGTGACTTCGATACCAAATCAAGGCAATCCATCCGCGCAAAAGATGCATAAACGCAAACTTGCATGAAACAAATAACAAGTGCAGTTTGCGATACAATAAAATAAATTACTGAGATAAAAGAACTGCTGCACGCAGTTCCCGGATGTCATAAAGGTCGATAACGGACCCTTCTTTACTGCAAATAGAGAACGGTTTCAGTTTTCGCAGCTAGGCTGTGATGAGAAGCAGCCACTGAAAAGGTCTGATCTCAGAAATCGACATAGCTTGAATCTTTTACGCCCCCTGTTGTCAGTTAATCGACCAATACACGGACCATTATGTATTAACATTTATCTACGAGGGAATGCTGCTCTTCGCTTGCTCCGGGAAAAAGCCTGGCAATCAACAACTGCCAGCAGAAAATAACAAAGCGAAGGTCAAACATATATTGAGACTACTTCGGGAAAACGCATTGGGATTCCCCAATTGCTTTACTATTACTATCAAAATGTACATGTCCTCACTGGAAGGGATGAAAATCGTGACCCCATAACTCCTCATTTCCCTGGGCAGCCATCACCGAAATAAGGCCAATCGAAACAAAGCAGCGCTATTCCACAATCGAGAGAAATGCCTCCATTCCGACAATCATCCCACCATTTGCAACTAAAAACACCAACACTAGAATAATTTAAAGTTCGGTCTTCTTCGACGTGTCGAGGTCATCGAGCTCGACGTCTGAAATATCAATTTCTTCGTCAACGGGCATAACACCGTCTTTGCCATCCCAGGGTTCCACTTTG
The DNA here is from genome assembly GCA_037576465.1 of Parascaris univalens. NCBI lineage: Eukaryota > Metazoa > Nematoda > Chromadorea > Rhabditida > Ascarididae > Parascaris > Parascaris univalens. The sequence continues at coordinate 160,211,594 of CM075173.1, forward strand.
CGAATTTTCGGAAACTCAGCCCCCTTCACTGGTGCCGTTTGTCCTTTACCGAATGAGAGATCGCGCAAGAACTCGTTGATGCCGTCTTTTCCAAATGACCCCTAAATGAGATTTTAACAGAAGTCGGTGAACATTGAAACAAAGATAAACAATTTTCAATGACAGGGTATATTAGGCAATCCCCATAAACTTACAGCCCTTCAAACAACCAACTGCCCTCTATGCTATAAACGCTAGATTCGGACAAAGAAGATTCACAACTAGCGCCGCTTTCTTATACCATGCTTGATGAACGAGCGTTCATACATCAACTGTCTCAGTAAATAAGAACTGCTTCGAATATCCCAGAAGCTCCTAACGACCGCTCATGTAGAAACTGTCGGTAATCGTGCCAAGGTGCAAAAATATCTGAAAGACCACTACTGACTCATCCACGATAGCCATCCTTTCAGAAATTTTAAAGCGACAGTACTAAACCTCAACAGTTCAGGTTGCTTGCCAATATAAGATTACAACGACCGACAAACCTTGAGCATGGAGAATTTCATCTTACGATAGTTGACAGCAGCCATTGCCGGGTATCCGAATCCACCCATTCCGAAGGCCTCCTCTAGCTCGGGTTGCTTGCCCGCTTCTGTCCAAATCCAACCCCACATATTTTTTTTGAACTTCTCACCGAGCTCCTTCAACACCTGAAAGAGAAACACTTTTGTTAAACAGCTTTATCACAGTCGCACTAACTTGCAATCCAAGTTGCAAAAAGTTATGGGATAATACAACAGAAGCACAAACAAGGGACGACTGAACATCGTGCAAGAACAGCCTCGGGTCACTGCTTCTAAATGCTTGCAAAATCTAAGCATTGTTACCGCGTTATCACCAGCATTGTGGAGTAAGCGTTGATGAGAACCTCGAAGTACGAAAACAGTGCTGCCAGAACAGGAGGCAAAACATTCATAACGCTATACGTCTGAATGTTTCGTTTTCACATGACTCAATCGCATTTATAGCTTTCCCGGCGCTGGTCCAAGTTTACTCTAATTTTTGCATTACTTGAAGTCTCCTGATGACAAATCTGGCTTAGAATTAATTCCTCCCTTATCATATAAATAGCTAAAACAGTATTACATAGATAAGCAAGTCTGACACTGAGCGTCTACAGCACATCAAATGCAAAACAAATACTTATACTGAACGAACATCAAACATCCCCACCGTTAAGACCACAGTTTAAGACCACATTACTTTAAACTTTAGCACTAATGATCATTTAGGCATAAAAGTAGTTTCTTAGAAACCGCGTAAGGCATTACAGACATTCCACCAAAACATCCTCATCTTCAGACAACTAGCGTCTCCCACGTATTCCACAACCGAGCAGATGTTAAGGTCGCACCGCAAGATAGTCGTTTCTGCATTTGCTTTGACAATCGAGAATATCGGGCAGCACAGACACAATGCATAGCTGCTTCTCTTTGCATGCTTCCTCAACAATCGGCTGTGAAGTTGCCTCCATTATCTCGGGAGCTGGCATGTTCTCTGCGATCTGAAAAAGAGGTCCACATAGCCCATTACTTCCAAGGAACTTTACATAGCGGATGCACAGTTAACAGTTAACCCCACACAGCAATGTGAAAAGTAACACAACAACTAGAAACCCTAAAATGTAGTTCTTACAAGGAATGAACTCTTGAATCAGTCTAAAAGTTCTATAACTCAAGGCTCTGGAACTATATGACCATCATGAAGAATATGAGTACCAAATATTAAAAGAACATTCGCCATTAAACCGAGCTCAGCTTCCCAATGTGTCTTGAAATCACCAGTACTTTATAGGCAAGAAGTACTCGACGCACTCCGCTTGCACTGAAACAACAAAACAACCTTGTTGAGAGCCCACTGCACGATATCTGAGCTCGACCTTCCTCCATCGTAATCGATGGCGTCATCAGCTCCCGATCCAGGTGCAAAATACTTTATTGTCGGGAATCCTTTTATTCCAAATCTGCTAGCCATTACTTGATGAACAGTTGCGTCGAGCGCGCCCAGCTGTAAATCGATGAACTCAGTCCAGTGCACTCCACGAGAACCGTCAACACATTACTTTTTCACTCTTCGTTCTTAAGCATGAACAATATGCGAATAGCCACGACTTTTCAATACCGACATCTAAGCGTGCTTCAGAATCACAAAGATCGAATGTGACGCTGCACGAAAACGCATCTAATTTCTGGGGATGGAACTTTCCCCAGACTTGGGCTGTTTACAGTCATATAATTATTTCTAGAAGGAAAATAATAACAAGCTGACTAAAAAATTTTGCAAAAAGGATCCAACTTTTTGCAGAACAGCAATCTCCACGGGAAACAAAACTTACTGTCCCCTTCCCACTTGGAAGTTCCACTGTGACACCCCACTGCTCTAATAAACTTCACACTGTACCAATACAATGAGCGGGTAAAGTCAATAATCCAATCCTCATTAGGTTTTCATAACTTACGATTCAATAAACCTAATCAACTACCAACTCCTTTGGTGGACAAGCGTCAGCCAAACAAATCTGAACAAGAGAAGCCAAATGAGCCACGTTCTAAAAAGTTACGCCTCTACGAGGAAATCCTTGTTTCCTCATACGGGAACTATTTCGTCAGCTGATGTCAACAATGGCTGTGCTCACTACAATCGAGCAAATCATCGCTTAAGTTGAACTTTAGGAATCGGACATTACTGACTACCAATACTTTCAGCTTGAGGTTCAAGGCTTATAATAAAGGTTTAACTTTGCACACCTTGTGCCTGGGGAAGGCGGTTTAACCGTCCATCCACGACCAATTAACAGACAGGACAACAAAAACATCTTTCGACGGCATCAATTTGTATTCTGAAGTTTGGTGATCTGCTATACCTTGATTTTACCCTTGAGCTCGGTAGCTGCTTGGTCCCAATGAGGCTTGAGCGCTTTGCAGTGACCGCACCACGGAGCAAAGAACTCGACCATCCAGGCATCCTTACTGTGCAGCACCAGCTCTTCGAAATTGCTATCGGTGAGTTCGATAACTTCTTTACCCTCCCCCTCTGCGCTCTTTTTGCTTCCGCTTCCGCTACTTGTCTTGCCACCCAATCTGGCCGATACTGTTCTCCTTAGCTCCTCGATTGCCGCATCTGCCAGACCTTGCGCCGTTCGTGCTCCTGACAGAACAAACACTAAGTTATCGTTAGTTCTCCTGCTATCGAATTCATCTGTGGATCCTTACCAGATCTGGGCTGTCTATGAGCTCTCCCTCCCCTTTTCTCGCCAAACATGAAAAGCTACTTGATATTTTGGCACTCGTGGCTGCCACGGTGGGGTCTGGGATACGAAACCGTGGAAATTGTCGGACGAGTTGGATCCCTTAACCAGAGCCTAATCAAAGACACGAGGATCGACAAAAAGTTCCGGAAATTTTGCTACTTCTCGAATTCGAAAGCAATTCGAAGTCTTAGCGCTACGTCAAACTACAAAACACCTCCTTAGAAACATCTTCCATGAAACCGACCATTAACGAAAGATCAGGGTACTATACCAGCCTGTGGATAGAAATGAATAGCTACCGCAAGCTTCACGTGAGAAACAATCGCGGTATTCATTTCTTCTATCTCTCGTCTGTCCCATATTGTTTCCTCTGACTTGACTGCGGCCCCAATCAAAAATTCCATGGCAGCTCTGGTAGCCCGTTCAACCTGAACATGCTAGTGGGGTCTGTGAGACAGCAAATTGTGAACCGTTATGATGAACCTACGGAATTAACTGAGGTAAAACAAGAAAATACCTGAAACAAAATCAAGCCCGCTAAACATAATATCTCAATTATATACCAATGCTTTTGAGAACCAATCAGCGGACATGAGAATGAGCTCGACTGAGAAGTTCCAACCTTTGCAAAAACCCACCAACTTTCATCGCCTCTGGCAAGTTTTCGATGAACCCCATACACTAAGGTGCGCATTTCGGAACGAAGTATACCACTAAGCATGCATAAATCAAAAGAAATGTGCCTAACATGAATTTCCGCCAATCTCTCCAAGGAAAACCGGACTAATTTGCTGCGTGGACCTTGCTAAACGGATAGTCAGATGAGTATCCCTGCTATACAGAAACAAAGTAATGGAGGTGCCCGAACGCAACACATTTTAGGATCCCCTGTAATCGTGACTAAGTTCACTTCAACCTAACGAAGAAACTGTTTTGTGGTTAAAATGTGGTGGACTCAGGCAGGATTGTAACGCACCCTGAAATGCGTTGACTCATTGTTTTGTTGTTAGACTGAAGTTCAAAACAAAGATCCAAAACGGGCCAAGCACCTTGGTAGTCCGTTGGCTTTTGCTTGTTAGCGCCGAAAATCTTAACAGTTGGGAACCCTTGCACGTTGTACGGTTGTCCCACCGATTGGTGCTCAGTCATGTCAACTGCGCCCACTCTGATGAGTCCTTTCAACGCCTTCGCAGCCTTCTTATACTCCGGCGCAAAGTTCTTGCAGTGACCACACCTTCAAATATTCCTCTTTAACACAACGCAAAGTGACTTTGAAAGAATAGAACTTTATCGAAAGAACAACGACTTGCTAACAAATTTTCTCAGCAGATATCTAAGGAAGTATGAAATTTGAATTCTGCTTCATGAGAAACACGATCTCACCTCAGTTCTCTTGACAGTGAGACGCGTCACTGATTGTAGGCTACTTGGAAGCATCTATTAAACCTGTTTTCACAACGCAACCAGCGATCAATTCTCCCAGCTTACAAAGCGTTTAAGAACACGTTACCTAAATATCTTTTAGAAACCACCTCCTTAGCAGACGCACCGATGGATTCATGAAAAAAAGCCCCTGGCACTTTGTTTCCATTAAATGAAACCCTACAGATCATCTTCTTCCAACTAATTTCAAAGAAGATCCTTAACGCTCTAAACTTATTCGTGGTTGATGAAGCAGGAGAAGTACCTTCAACACCTTTCTCTTTAACATTTTTGCTTTCGAAAACATAAAGGACGACTATTAATGAGCAATCCTTGGTCCATCCAATAGTTTATTCCATTCTTGCAGAATAATCCACAAAAAAAGATGATATCTCTTCTGCAACGTGTTTTCTCCCCTTCTCCAATCAACGCATCAGCGGAGGTAGAAACCAGTGAAACTTGTGAATGCGTCAGCAATAGCGGGAATTGTTAACTCAATTGAAACTCACCACGGAGCGTAGAATTCAACGATCCATATCTCATCACTATTTAGCACTCTGTTGTGGAAATTCGACTGTGTCAGCTCAACGACATCCGTGCTGCCATCGTAAAGTGCCGAGCACACACTTGCACCCACCACTAAAATAAAAACATAACGAGTAATGTTTGCGTCCCCCCAACGAGTAATGCATCCACTACTTCGAAGGGAAATGCTAGTCGCAGATCATTCAAACTTCATGGAGGTTAATTTGTTGAGGAAAATGTACCCAAGAGAAGGGTAGCTGAAGATTACAGGACATAAGAAAAGCGTGACAAACCTCTCAAATAAATTCAAATAAGAAGTGAAACATCGCTGAAAGGATAACGCTAAGGCTGAAAACATTAACCAGTACATATCGAGGACAATACAAACAACGACCCGTATGGAAGAGATGGAATTTTGTAACAATAATACCGGTGCAGAGGACACCGTTAAATTCCTCTCTCCTGATGGAATGAGCGAACTGTGATATCAGCATCGGAGTCTGCAGCGAACCTCGAAGAGAACAAAGAAGTAACAATTCAGTCCGCCAAATTTCTCTTTTCTTTTCAGTCAATAAAACCACTGAATGGCTTTCTCAACCAGCGAAACTTTACCGAACTTTCATTCAACAGTCGACCCGTGAAAACTACTTTCCCACACAATGTCGGCAACGAGATTTCCACATCGAAACTTCGCAGATGGAAGTCACAGTGACTCCTTGTACTGCCCACAGTGCGTCTTCCCCTTCGCGTCATAGGTGGGAGCAATTTCTGAGCTAACATCGAGTGAATTTTTCTTTTCCTCTCTCCTTTCCTCACTATAGGCAAAATTAATCGACTCGTGAAGAAAGGCAGTGAAACTGTGCTCGGCGTTTCGAAAGTGGGCAGCCTAAACGACCAATTACTTTATCGAAGTATTCTTATTATGACGACTGCATCACTCAGTTGAGGGCTCTTAACGAGATCTCGGATGCCAGTCGCCAATCTCGACGAATTCCGGCACAGGAAGTGAGAAAACGAACGAGCAAGAAGCCATCAAGATAAAGGAAGTGAAGTGCCTGACGGTGCTGTAAGTGAGGGGGACATTACAAAGTAACGATGAACTGTCAAATCCCCCAGCTAAAGCCCAACACAAAACCCGCCCTATATTGAAGGACTTTAATGCTGATACATAGACGTCAATTACCCGAACACCGACATATCCTACAGAAACCATCTTAAACAACCTCAGGTCGAAATCGGAAACGCACCGAGACAGACGATCGCGAGCATCATCCCACCACTTGAGCGACCGAGCCGCGCTGCAATACCCAAACTCGACAAGTGCCCACGAATCCGCTCAGCTCGGGCTACTCAAACAAACCACCACCTATCTACGAACCGTGTTACAATTTGATTGGCTCTTTTCACATGGCAACGCGCCAAAAAACGTAGCGTTGTTGCCATAGCAACGCGATTCTCAACGAGAAAACTATCGTAGTATGTGTAAAAGTGATCGTTACGGCGACAAAGGGGACTTTGTTGGCGCAGCTCTGCTTACTTTCAGAATTTCGGGCTAGGTGGGGGCTGTGGTGTGGGATGGTGCTAGCTGGGGTAAGGACGAGTGTATCCTGAGAGGTGGTGCATGAAACCGCAGTGGATCGATGTTATGATGGCGTGATGTGATGAGGCAAGGAGTGACTTCTGCTGCGTGAGCGTTGAGGAGTTGAATAATTAGCGGCTTCGATTGATACTGCCGATGCTCGTCAGCTCAGGTTGAATTAGAGCTCAGTAATTATTTTAGGCGGTAGGCGATCACCGCTTGAGTTGCTCGAACTATTTGCAGTGAGAGTGCTTGTTTGATAATTTAGCGGCCAAGAGAAGTACAAGTTACAATCGCAGGTCGCTGCACTCATTAATGGATGGCTTTTCTCGGCCGTAGGGGATGTGGCATAGCGCACAACTTTTAGTTATTAGGTGCTTGCAGGAGTTGATGCTGATGGTTGTCGGCTTAAGAGAGTGAGTGGGTCCGTAGATAATTAACAATAATGTGTTTACTCGATTGCTTCTCCAGCGAGCGTCGAATTTCCACAGCCACTTCACGGGTCGTTATGTGAAAGAAACTTCACGGCAGATGAGCTATTTCATAAGTGTTCGTGACCTGAACAAATTGTGCGCACACCCTCTTACGTGTTTGTGGATTCTTGAACGGTAATACAAAGCGCGTTTGTGCTGCGGAAATGACCTCTCTTCTATCGAAGCCGTAGTTTCCATACTCGTTGATAGTGATGCTAACATGCCGTGAATGGCACTCGAGCAAGCATTCACCACATCGGTCTCGCTCATTTAGAGAGATGCAGTTAGTTAGCAGTTAGCAAAAGATGCAGTTAGCAACAGCAAGTTTGCAATTTTTAGTTCGAATTAATGAAGGGTCTACGTGAGGTTAGGTTCTGGTCGCGACCACAGCCACATTAAGCGATGAACTTATAGTTATGAGAGGGTAACCTCATGAGACCCAAGTCTTGGCAGGAAACCATAAGTGTTTCCCAGAAACATGGGTAGTAGAACTTTTCAAAAGTAGTGGGGGTTGGAGAGATAGAGACATCTGTGTGCCTCGTAGCACCTAGTTTGAAAATGCAGCATGATTTAAAGCTCGTTTAACGTTTTCAGGTTTGGCGGGTAAATCGCAATATAATGGGTGACAGGTGGGTGACGGAGAGCAATGATGTGGGGGCTTTGGATGAGCCAATGGGACAGAGTGACCTGCCTGAGGTGAAACTTTTCGGCAAATGGTCTCTCGATGAGGTCTACGTTTCGGATATTTCGCTTGTGGTTCGTTTATTTTATTCTTACTTTGCATTCCTTTCTCTTGAATTCTCTTCATCGTTCGCGTTTTTGCAAACGGTGATGAAGTCGGATGAATGGAGGAGTGGGGAGGAGAAGCAAATTCCGCTCTCAAGAATGTGCTCGGTTAACTGGTGTTTGCTCTCTTCATATGGATAATGGGCTAGAAAAGCTGTTATTTAAAGCCACCCTTTGATGATTTACGGGAGAGTTGTTTTTTAGATAGAGATCTCGTCCACCGATGCATTCCATGTTATTGGGCAGTTGAGTTGATCTGTCACTGCAGATATGTGCGTTTGGGAATTAACTGCAGAACGTTTAGGACTATGTGGCGGTGAAGAATAAGTCGGCGAAGTATTTGCCACATTCGGCAGGTCGTTATCAGGTGAAGCGATTCAGGAAAGCGACTTGTCCAATTGTGGAGCGACTTGCCTCGTCAATGATGATGCACGGACGCAATAACGGCAAGAAACTGATGACCGTTCGCATTGTGAAGCACGCCTTTGAAATTATTCACCTCCTATCCGGAGAGGTACGGAAGGTTTTCGTGACCGTTGTGGAAAGATTTGGGATAAGTTGGCAAGAAAGATCTTGTTTACATGGGTGGTACTCTATCGGAGGGGTGCGAATTTCAGACTTTCGGTTACACGGTATGTGCAACTGCTGCCGATGGAAATAGCCACCGAACTGGAGGGTTGAGGAGAAAAGGCAAATAGTTGAATATATGTGAGAGACAATATAACGGGACTGCGCACTGCGTTTTCAATTGCATAGTTTCATCGAGTGAGCTTTATATCTTCACTTCCCTAAAAAGCCGATCGATTGGAGATGTGACGTCTAGAAAGTTGCATTGAGTGGTAGTTTTATCGCACCGAATATCGCTGATCTAAGCTACTACTATATCTGCAGATGTGATCTCGAAGGTAATATGCGCGAGTAAGAAACAATGAAAGTTCGCTGCACACTATCATCACTCGTTTGCCCAATTGATGTAGCGATCTCTGTTTTAAAAAATAGTTTTGTCCATTTAAACCCGAGAAATGAACGTCCTAGAAAAGTTAGGAGAAGCCTTTTTTGTTTTGCGGAAGTTTTTGGTTCTTTTTCAAGGAATTGCACATCGATAAACCATTCGAAAAAGAGGAGAACTCATGCGGAATCCGCTGGGTTGATATGCATTAAACTTTTATTGTGCATCTTGAAGTGCTTCTTATGGAATTTCAAATTGCAGTTGAGGGAAACTTTTTTCAAGCAGACGATCAGCAATCGTGGCTTAGAATTGGGATTTTTGGTAGAACTTTGAAGATATATGCATCTTGGTTGGCGTTACTAATTTTGTAAATCACCGGTTTTTGAAGACTGAAAGCAGAAGAGTAGTTAGCAAGCTTCTTGAACTTGAGTGATATCATCCTAAACTATGGAAATTGAGATTATAGGCACGATCTGAACAGTTACTTTCTGCCTGTGTAAGTGAAGAAGCTCCATGTTGGTGTTGTTTCTCAGCAGAACTTTTCATTCGACGTTCCGAAAAGTCCTCGAAATGAACGAGGTGTCTATAAATGTTTTACATTTTCGTTATATCTCGTGAACTGTAGAACCCGGTTCAAGTGCTCGTGAATGCGGTTATAAATAGTGGTCCGCGTGAAGACTCGACACGTATCGGACGCGCTGGCACCGTGAGGCGGCAAGCGGTCGATGTATCACCACTTCGGCGTGTCAATCAGGTTGCTGATATAGTCCTTGCTCATATTTTTTTCTTTCTAAAGGTATCCATCCAATGATTTCAAGTAATGACCCATGGGAGCTATGTGGCGTACAAGCAGTGCTTAAGTTGTGCGTTATTTCTGACTTATTGGTAACCTTTAAGAGTCATTGGCATCGAAAGGTGTCGTAGATGCTGCAAAAAACATTTTGTAACAGGTTAGGGCGTGTTGCGCTGCACGAGAGTTGAAGCGTTTCCTTAGCTGCTCGTCCGACCGTCTGTCCGTGATCGGATAGTCAGTCGTCTCCCTTTTGTAAGGTCACTCAAATTCAACATTCCCATCTGCATTTGCTCTTAATCTTCATGGGGACGTTGTTGGTTAACACTTCATAAAGTATGCTACGGGAGCGTTGGAAGTCTTAGTCACGTTGTTTTGAATTGCGGTTTTGGTGAAATTGTGCATCGAAGACTGCTTCTACAGGGCGAGTCACTTGGCCATTGGTTCGCACAGAGGACCGATGCAGAGCGCGTGAAAAAAGTGTTTCCGGCCTATTTACCGATTGCCGGACGGTGTATGCAAGTAACTGATCTGAAACACTTGGTTACAGAAGTGCATATCGTATCAGTTCGTGTGACTTTTCATGTCTTCAAATTTACATTTGCAAGGCGCGTTCTAGTGACTGTGGATTTTGCCTAGTTATAAGCATTAGTTAAGGAGTAGATTTTTGGTTAAAGCCGGTGCTGTGAAATTTGTTTGTTTCACTGTACACCCAGTCCTACCAGATCCTTTAAATTGACGCACTAACTTCGAAGGGAGCTGCATACGTTGGTTGAAGCACAGTTACCGTTTACCAGCCCGACTTGCACAGGTGAGGTGCTTGCTTAAAAAAGGTTCATTTATTGCATACATTGTATTGTTTGCTTTAGAATTTCTGCATGTGTCACTCTCTTCCGCAAAATTGCTCTGCAAAAACGCATCGTTTCTCTGAGCGTGTGTGTCGTCTCGTCGAATAATTTTAATTTTGGAACCGCTGAGGCTATAATTAGGGAGTTGGTGGACACACTTTATTCAGTTATATTCCGCATCGTACCATTATGCTCAGAAAAAGTCGCACGTATGAAGGTGGCAAAGAATGTGCATGCCCTCTGCACTGGTCGCATTTCCATTACGCATCGACTGGATAGAGAGGAACGAGTCTTTCATGGAAGATTTATGAGGGTGATCAGGTAATTTGAAAGGTGGGCAGATTAGTTTCCTTATTTCACTTTTGAGGAGACTACCGAGATCAGCTGGTTAGCTGAGTGGGACGTAGAAAGGCGTGTGGTTTTGCGCGTCATCAACGTATATTACAGTCACTGAAAGGAGATAGAAGGTAACAAAAGTTGTATGAATTAGGTGGGATTCGCATACCTATATCTCTCATGGATTTCACCCTTCTCCATCCACCTGTTGTTTTATATTTTTTCTTTTTGTGCCTTTAGGGAATGAGAATATAGGTGACACCTAGAACATTTAAGGCGATATGGCTGCTGTGCACGGGAGCTCGTGAGGCGGCGTTCCGCAATATCAAGACGATCGCCGAATGTCTGGCCGATGAGCTGATCAATGCGGCGAAAGGCTCATCTAACTCGTATGCCATCAAGAAGAAAGATGAATTGGAACGTGTCGCCAAGTCGAACCGTTAAAGAGAGCACCGCGTTGTTATTATGTTGTGTTTTTGTTGGGTGAGATTTCGATAAAGCTCCGTTGTTTCTTTTTTTGCTGACACTACTGTCATCAGAGTCGGCATATTTGAGAAAAAAGATTGAAGTTCATAGAGTCGCTTGGGGATTTTCTAGTTTCCTAGCAATTATTGAGAGAATTTCTCTTTTCTAGCGTCAAGAAGTTGCAGTACAAGCATTTCTCCTCAACAGTTATTTGCAGTGTAGACAGAAATCGGTTCAGTGATATAATTATTTAGTTGGCGAGTTAAGGCTGTTATACCAATGCTGTTTATTGTCGGCTGAATTGCATAAATGTCCTCGTAATAGGCACTCTTTAGTGAAAAAGATGACAAATAACAGAGCCAAGTTTGAAGATGCGCTAAATAATAGCAAGGTAGAAGTCGGACTGCGAGATGGTTGAGTGTAGTAATAAATTGAGATTGTGAACGCTTCTAAGCTTTATTGTGTTCAGTGGTCCAGTGAAGTATCTACATTTTTTGCGAGCTGTAGAGTCGTTTTCCTAGAGATTCTGATTAGAGTTGCATGCGCCGTCGATTTTCCGACCATGGCAGTTGGTGGTCAATGAGTTTAGTGTGGGGAAGACCCGATTCTCATAAATTTAATCATTGCCGGCTTACAGATATGGCCACTGTAATGGGGAGTAGGAAGAAATTAACTAACGACCGAATACTTTGAAGGGAGGCTGAGAAACGGAAAACAAGTGACACCAAATTTCTGGTGGGTCTCTAGAGGAAAAATCCGAGGAGATAACATTGCGACGTATAGGGGAATGCTTCGAAGAGGCTTTCGCGGCTTTCCTATAATCGTCTTATTTCTCTTATCGCATAGTTTGACGCACATTTTCGACCGTTTCATTGTGCCGTGGAATTGGCCGGTTTTTAAGAATTATCGAACTGGAAGTAATATTGGCAGAACGCTGTGAAAGAAGCAACTGATGACCGAACATTTCCGACTAATAGATTTCCGACTAATATAACTATTTTCGACTAATAGATTGAGAGACGACCACGGAGGTTCGTCGGTGAGGAGGCGTTAAGGAACTACAAGCGGAAATTACACGTAGGAGCCCCCAAAATGGTACCCATGTTGGGGAAGCAAGTAAGTCGATGCTTGGCTGTCTAGAAGATCGAAAAGTTGACTTCGTGGTGAGGCGTGACGATGAGCGGATATGGAGAAATCCAATGGAGGAGAGTCCCGCACACTGCTATTCTCCACCTCATACGCCTCGAACTTTCTTGAGAGAGAGATTAAATTCACCGGTGTTTTTCGCGCCCTCAGATAGCTCCCATGCTATGAAACAGATTTTTCTTATCGAACGATTTGAAAAATGGCACTAAAGATGTTAGGGTGATCGATGTGGATCCCACATATTAATGCTGTGACAACAAGTTTTCCTAAACAGTCGTTAACTGAGTTGCAATCTGCAAAATATGCATTTAGTCCTTATAAAGCTGATTTTTCGTCACGTGTAGGCAGAGTCTTCAATAATTACATTCATGCGCCCAATAGAGATGCAAGATTGTTAGGGCTGCAACTGCCAATCCCCCTGTAAGATTGTTTTTCAGCATGCGGAATAACTCAGATCTTTTCCGATGCCTGCAAGCGGCTAACAAAAAGTTCGAAGGCGAAAATGTGCGGGAGGAGGGGAGCTGAGGACAGAGGAGGGATAGAAACAAAGGCCGATCCTTGACGGCAGTGACAAGTTTCTAAGGTGATGGCTGATTGCTGAGAGAAGGAACGGCTTCTAGAATGGCCGTGCACAAATGTTTATAGAATTGATTTGTTGTGCATAAGATAAGGAAGATTCTAGCATGATGTCTTTGTCTCGTTCGAACTTTTTGCCTAATGTCATTAGTGGCAATTTCCGGCTTCGTCTGGTTGTGTATGATCGGATTCCCGTTTGTGTCACGTACACAGCTGACTGATGACGCCGTTTTAACTCATTCATTGCAATGATAAAAGTTCTAATGTTGCCTGGGCAGGTTAGCATTTTGCTCTGATGGCGTCATATCTGTTTACCGTCATACCTATTTACTGCTACTCATAAGTTGCAAATTCAGCAGTGGACCTTTTCGACGGGTCGCCGCTTATGCCTTCAGTGTTCTTATCGGCTAATATAAAAAGAACTCAGCGTGCAAACGCTTAATCACCGTTAGACAACAAATATTACACATCGAAATTCGCGTCATAACAATACAGTGCTGGTGAGGAAATTCCAAGATCGCGGTCACGGTTTTTCTTTTGCTTTTCATTTAATGAACGAACTTGATGATACGAAGGCGAAACCTGAATACTGGAACTGTGGCCTCGGAAAAACAGAACTATGAAGGAGAGCGGTTGACGGGAGACATATTGTAGCCACACAGAATGCTGGGAGGCTGTGTAAGAGGACTCGTTCCCTGCATTCCACAGCCGAAGACTGGTGATTTACTCGGCACTCCGACCCTTTGGAATATTTCAGGACAGAAGAAAACGAAAATAATTCAGCGCGGGTTACCTCAATGTAACGGCAGTTACTTTGCAATAAGTGTAGGCTGTTTGAGCGCAAACCTTTCGGATTAAAATGACGTCGATAAAAGTACGTAGCGAAGACCATCATTACGTATTCTGTCGCTATATGAATGACTCTCAGCACAACCATTTCTTATTTTGAACAACCACCTCAGTGTCTCCAAAATGACTTTGGTTCCATGTACTCTCTGTAGGTTACGCGATTGAGAATCACCGTATAGTGTGCGGTCCGAACCAGGTGGGTCTCAAAGGAGCTGGAAGCTGATCCGCCGCAATCTCCTTGAAAGCCCCGAGATTAGTGCGCTGTGCCATCAAGGATGTAGTTTTCAACTATAGGTTCACTGATCTGCGGACTAGCGGAGGCTTTCCTTTCCCAACTATTGTTATTGTTTATTGGGAAATCTTTTAAAGTTGAGTTGTGTGAGTTTTTTTGAGGGAATCGGAATTGGTGACGGATGAATTTTCAAGGTAGAGGTGCGCTCATTATCGAAATTCCACCAGCCAGCGAGCAGTTATATCAACACTGCCATAATTTTTTCAGTGTTTCTGACAACGCATAATTTCTGTTTTCGAAGTTTCGCAATGGAATATACTAGACGACAAGTGATAAAATTCTACTTCAGTAATTATGAACAAACGCATTTTTGGGTTCATGAAAGGACACTACGTATCATTTGATGATTGGAAGCTGAGTCACTTCGACGATTAAGGTATCATCGTGCCGACTGACCACAGTTTGGTGAGGTTCTTTCCAAGATTATGAAACCTGCTGCTTGTCAGAGGAATCTCTTGTGTCTCGGTGACGATCGGTCCCGGTCTCATCCTTCCTTCAAATGTTCTGCACTTCAAACGCATGAGAAGTGGTGATAGGAGGAAGCGCAGAGTGGCCCTGTGGGCAGATATCAACGAAAGAATTTTAATCAGCGCACAATATGCATTCAATAGTAGAACACATCTAAATGAAACATTCACACTGTAACAAAGAAATGAGTGATCCAAGGCACATATCGAAGACAAGCGCATTTTATCGAACGTGGAGACGCCGGTTATAGCCCACATGAAGGAGCGATGCGGCTGCACGGGCGTGACAGGCTGTCTTGAAGACAACCGGCTACACAGATGTTTGGACTATTTATACGATTATTGGTTTCTTTTTTTCACGATATCGGTGGGACTTTATGGCGGTATGAAGGATGCACATTTACAATAAAGCCGCACTTCAAGTTGCTGATGGCATAATAAATTTCTAAGAGAGAATTTCTTTAGCAATGGTGTTCCGTACTTTCTTCGCGTAGAGCATTCGGCGATTTCCTCTCTGAGTCATATGCATGTGACACTCTCCTACAATTTTGACTCGCCACTCAGCTAATACTTGAATAACATGAGGTTAATGGTAGCGAGAAGTTCTGGGCGTAATCCTTCAGCTGTTCAGCTGACAATAACAACAGAGGCCAATTTCAGCGGCGGTAATCTCTGTTCGCAATCAATGGCCGCTCACTGCACTTCCACAGAACATCAGTCTTTTTGCACCGAAGCGACCAATAATCACAGGAGAGCATTTTCTTTCATTATCGATGATCTCTTTATAAAGTTAGCGAACCTATCGTTTGCACTAGTAAATGTCCTCGACGGTGCGTGAAAGAAACGACAGTTAGATTGGGAGGATGACGTATTTGGATGAGTTTAAAATCATTTATAGTTTAAATACAGTTTGCGGGTAAGCCATGTCGTATTATGCATCTGATAAGGTGATTTCTATCACAGACTGATCAAATTCAAGGAGTTGATCAACGGCTGATGGAACGTTTAAACGAACGCAATCGCAATGGAGGCGATCAAAAGGATATGCTGATAATTACCGCATCATAATCGTATCCGAAGTGTGATACCAAACAACATTAAGATTATGAAATTCTGGCAAATTGATCCAGACGTCATTTTTCACCATTACTGCGAAACAGCACACCTGATTACATTTTGCTGGCGACCTGAACGACTTCATCGATCAAATAACAAATCTCATAAATCCACACTCCCCCATCATCACCCCCTCATTGTTAAGAATGGAAACCAGCTCACAATGAAAATTTGCTTCAAATTTACTACCTTCGGCATCAAAGTCAACTTGCTAAGAAAACCAACACTGCTTAGATTCGAGAACTACGAATAAAACAGGCACATCAAACATTTGCATAGGATTAGCACAACAATCAACCGCTCTATAATAACACATAGCAGAAAATAACTGAAGACGTCGGGAATGATAACGATAAGTAGTGGAAGGTGGAATACAAAATAATGCTTAATTGTGATGCAGCAATAATAGTAAATGCTTAATATGAAGCGCAGTTTCCAGATGTGCATCCTTACGTGCTGATCCATTCACCAAAGTAACTGACTTTTAAAGTGCACGTTAAGCGATCTTTTATGATGCCTTTACTATAGCTTCAATTTGACGACAATTCGGCGAAAACATACTCCAATTTCCCGACTCCCTTCCCTCCACAACCTTGCGAAGAATTAGAACATTGAATACAATAAGAAAGTATTTCCAAATCAACACTGCAAATGCACCAATTCAACAACAGCAACTGGTGTACTGAAGCGCGAAAAATCAGCTTTGCAACTTATCGGCGAAATCCTCGATCACTGAGCACAGAATCCATGAATTTAATCGCTGCCTGTTTTCCAGTGTGACTCCTTAAAACTGAGCAAAGTGCTGAAAGAGTAAGAGAATGGGCAAGGAGGGTCGATGTGGCATGAGGTGATCCCTGATAGTAGTGGTCATACCCAATACAGCACTCAGCACATCGCCTATCGCTGTTGAATTCGACGGCTGAGAATGGAAATTTTGTGTGCAGTTCGTGCATTTTGATTGGCGTTACACGATAATAGGGTGCACGCTGGTTATCACAGCTGTTCACACTGAAGCGTACTCAGAAAGTTCACGGTGTTCCTGCAACGCAACGAGAGAACTCCATACTTGCATCCGGTGTTGCCTTCTTGTCCAGTGGCTGCAATCTATTCATTTTATAAGTGGTTATGCTTTTCTCTATCAATGCAAAAACATATGGATAAGTATGCAATGGCGTTGTTTCGGCAAGTGGAAGTGTGTTATCACCGATCAGCATTTTCGAGGTTCAGTATTGCCACAGCGAATGTTATCACTCCTTCATAAAATCGTGTAGAAAATAAACCTTGGGAAATTTAAATTACTGCTTGACGAAGTTGCCAACGACACTAGCACCGGAAACTGAACGAAATTTTGATCTGGTGGAGGAACAGTAAACCATGATTAGTGATCAGAAGTCTGATTAGAATGTCAGTGTTGGAAACCACCACCGATAGCCTAAAGTGGTTCACTCCAATATCGATAACGGGTATCGACGTAATGCATATGATGTCTAAAGAAGTAAAAAACTGAATGGACAATGGTAGCTATGCTCTGTTCACCTCAGAAAAACGACTTGTATCCGAGAGATTACTCGAAGAACGTTTTCGCATATTTTTGCCTTCGATATGCGGCAATTGGCTATGTGAAATCCGATGCACTTGAAGTGTTCGAGATTGACAGAAACCCTTTTGGCAAATATCGCATTTGAACGGTTTTTCTTTGGAATGAATAAACCTGCAAATATTGCGTATAAGCGCGTTCCAACAAAATTTCTGGGCTAATCCCAACACACGATGCCAACATCTGGCGAAAACTGGGTAAGAAAAAAGGCAAAAATTCCTCGGAAGTTATATTTTCACTCAGTGAAAGGGGTCATAGGAACGAGGAGGCACACGAAACCAGCGAAATGATCCAAAGATCACTTCAAGGAAATCACGCACCTGATCAGGCCCATAATCATAGAGCTATTTGCAACTATCTCAGTTGTATTACGTTTCGAAGCAAGCTGACAGGGATTGATAGTTGATAGAGAATGTGACCCACCTGTGGTCTCTAAGATGGTCTTGACGACGAAACGCTTTTCCACAAATGTCGCAATCGTAGGGTCGCTCATCGGTGTGTGTGCGCTCATGGATGAGCAAATTATAAGACTTGGTAAAATGACGATTGCAAAATTTGCATATGAATTCCTTTTTTGGGCGTGATGCTCGACCACCACCTCGCTTGGGTAGCATGAACCTTAAGAAATCACCTCAGAGAAGTTAAAGGACAAAAAATGTGATGCACATTTGTGTGGAAGGAACACCACCTAGAGGAAAAATGGACGCACGAGGCACTGCACTGCATCGTAGCATCGTATACGTGATATTGAAATGCGGGCGATAATAAATATTCAGTCGTTAACAGTAATAATAACGAACATGACAGCTATCTTTCAACTCCAACCGCATATTCGTTTAAAATTCGAAAGGGCAAATTTCAGGTAGCCCAGACCCACCACACCTTTCCTGGCTTGGTGACCATTGTTTCTTTGATGGAGGTGTTTTTCGACTTTCTGCTGCGATTCCTTTAGTTTCATGCAAGCTGCATGTGACGGGAACTGAAACTGAGGACACAAAACAACGTTGACTTCTCATGCGACTGGTTGAGGCCAGTAGTGGCCAACTCATGTGTCAGACTCCCTCAGAAATTCCTTCGCATAACTGATTCAAATTATCGGCTGGTTGCTCGCTCTCTTCGAAAGGCAACAATATGTTTTATGGTCGTACTGAAAACTCTGACTAACAGTGCAAATGCACTCAGGAGCCGTACTTCCAGATGTACAGGCCTTACTCTAATGTCGGCGATCAAAGCTTGAAATCGAAAGAATAAATCATCTGAAGAGATCTTAAAGAAACTCGTCCGAGTAGATGCTAACTAGGTACGAATAGACGGGGATACACTTACCTAAAGTGATTGTGAGTGAATCAAAAAAACATAAAAAATGGCATAATGGGGTAGCATTTTGTTTGGTGGATCTGCTAAAAGTCATCTATATACAACAAGTACAAATATTACGTTAGCTATCACTAGTTGGATATGCTCACTTAATATGTTTAAAGTGGATTAAACAGGACAAAGAAAAGGTAAATGAAGCTGAAAAATTCACAACGACCGAAACAATACACGTCTCTTCCAATACAGCGCGATGTACGCGCACAAATTTGTCGGCATTCATCTTTGCGATCATTTATATGTTATACAGGGTCACCATTCAAACCACGAGTGGCTTAATTAATTTGTTAACTAAGGAAAATTAAGCTCATAATAAGACTTCAACTACTCTGCTTTGTTTACGTGTTAGCCCAAAGTTGCATGTGAAGTATAATTTTGATTAGGCAGCAAATTCATTGACTGTTCAGCTAGTGATACTCCGCGACTGGATTGTAAACGTCCCTGAAGGCTACCGGCAGAGTGATCCCCACGCAAAGTTCACTTCGGCACCTAACATACATATGGAGCGGCGTTCACTGTCAGTTGCTAACTTCGTTATCTGCCTAACTGGTGAGCGGAAAAATATTTTCGAACACTTCTCTAGATCCTGTTAGCTGACCATCTCTGAAGAGTCCTAATTCGCCATTTACATTTTTCCACAAAGGTTATAAGGAAGCGATGTGCGATGCGTTCACATTTGAGTAAGTTCTGTGACATTTGAGGTTGCTATAGGTGCTCGCAGAATATCTGTGCTCAGGAGCAGCGATATAAAGAGATCGAAAATGTACTTAGAAAAGTACTGATGAGGAGGCGACTTACCAAGGCTTACTATAAGTGGCTAGAGAGAGCGCTGAGGCAGTGACACGCGGCATCAGACTCTTCTCGAGAGATGTCGCCTCTAACTGCATCTGAAAATAGCCTTCAAGTCCAGCTATAGAATTCCATTTAGAAATTATTATACCTCATTAGTAAAAAATTGTATGGACGACGAGGCAGGATCAGGTTTAGAGTACCGTAACCGTGCTAAGAAATGGATGTGTGCGCATTTCACCGCTGTGACCTAACCTGTGTCGGGAACTGTGAATAAAAGTGATGATGAGTGCACACCAATCTAGACGGTAAGAAAGATGAAGCAGAACGTGCAAGAAGATGCATCGAATATTTGGTTGACTTCTTTGGTTGGTGGCTACTTTATGGGTCTTTCAAAGGAAAGAATTTAATAAATATTCGTTGAGAAAGTGAAGATGGTGAAAATGCCAATGGGAGCGCATGCCTACATTAAAAGCAATCGATGCAGTGCATTCTTTACTACAGTTATAACTGCAGCTATAACAATGAGTGTCAAAGAATAAGAACTTCTTGGTCAACATTTCATACGAACATTTTTTCCTTACGTTCACAAATATGTGAGCTGCCTTATGGAACTAATAAAGCTAGCCTCCAGAACAAATCGACTTTTAGGAACCGAGCAGCATTACACTCAAAAAACGCTGCAGCCAAAAGGCGAATTCACTGATTTAGGTAGAAAGAAAACAGCAAACCTTTTGTTCATTTTCGATGCTCTTGGCCAATTGCGTGAAGTCGAACTTTGGTTGAGAGCTGGAACTCGGAGAGCCACAATGCTGAACGAGCGCGTTTTCGGGTGACGGTGTGGTGCTGTCAACTGAAGACGCCATGCTGCTCAGTTCTTTCACTCTCTAGAATATAGCTGAATGGCTGATCTGTCAGAGAACGCCAATCTTTATATTGATGATGCTCGATGTCGTCTCACCTACATAAAACATCTGCAGCTTTTTGCGGGGGTCGAGAGAAACTTCATGATAGAGGAATCTTTTAGAAGCGACTGATATTTATAACGTCCTTCTCAAATGCGGACGCTTACAATGCCACTAATCAGTGCGAGGTGGTTCTCTCCTCAAGGATGAGATACGCACTTCGTTTCTTCCTATGATTATAATGAGCGCGAAAGCACCTTTAACACAAATAACTTCATTATAATATGGCGTTACCTGCGCTTGAACAGTTTGCACGACCACCTGTTGGTACATTTGTTGGCAATATCTGAGCCATTGTTGCGGTGTTACAGCGCTAGGAAATATAGTAGGTGTCGGTGTAGCATTGCCAGTGAAGAAATGCGGTACGAGTGGTGCTCGAAGCAGAAAAGGGACGTGACTAGGTTGCATTAGTGATCGAGCGAGCGGTGATGCTTCGATCATAGAAATGTTGACGGTCTGTGCACGAAAGTGAGTTAACAAAGAAGTGATTCCTGCAACTTCAAAAATATTTCATATACTGCATATTCTGTTCGTTGGATTACATTATCCACAGACAAATGCGACACCAAAACATTCCGCATCGTCGATGGTGACGCATACATACAATCACTTCTCCAGCTCATTACTCTCATCAGCAATCTTGAATATCGACAGAAATGAGATTAGTTGGCGGAAAAATGAGTGTGACAATAAACTGAACCTTTGCTAACGCTGAACAGCGAATAAAAATGGCCCTATTCAATTTAGGCCACATTGGGTGAAGCGATACGAATAGGTATGCATCTATAAACCCCATCTTTCGTGATTCCGACTTTTATATAATTGGTTCTTTCATTTTAAATTACTGATGAATTATTTCCACTTCTCACAAGATCTCTCTCAATCCTCACTTTGTCGCTTAAACTGCTTATGAATTTCATCAAAAAATCACGAATTCAGGGGACTTCCATTACGTAATTTGAAAAAAACCGGTGAAAAACATCATGCAGTATTGCTGAAATTTAGGACCCTTGAGTGAGAGGAGTCAATGAATGAACTGTTTAAAACTCTCTCACAATAGAGATTGATTTAGATTGCCTTCAGAGTCACGGTCTATGTTAGAGCTAGCTGCTACATTCATTTCGAATAATTCACTCACCAATCTGTACTGCACTTTCCGCTTGTTAATGAAATGATTCTACATTTAAACTAACACTACACCGTACAGTTTAACCTGCCTTCATAAAACGCGGTTTTCATATTGGTTGATGGATCGCTGACACATAAATCTCAATGATGGACAGTTGTAAAA
Source organism: Parascaris univalens (assembly GCA_037576465.1). NCBI lineage: Eukaryota > Metazoa > Nematoda > Chromadorea > Rhabditida > Ascarididae > Parascaris > Parascaris univalens. The sequence goes on from CM075173.1 coordinate 160,233,521, forward strand.
TAAGGCAATCGAGGAAAAGTTATCAAATAAAAACTGTAACAATCTGGTAGCAATCATCAAGGAGGTTAGCAGCCGACAAAGTGAATGCAGCAACGGGTGAAGTGAAAGAAAAGACGTCGAAGAACTCTGCTTAGAATACCCAGTAAGAAGTCACACTGCTAAATATGTACATTCACAACAATCTATTAAGTTTCAGTTTCATAAACATTAGCATATAGGTTTCAGTGAGGTGCAACTAGGTGAGAAATATTTTGAACAACATATGCGTTTAAGCACTACTCTTTAGATCATCCATGTCCTTACATAACTGGAAGTAGCATTGGCATACTGAATACTAACAGAATCACTCTTTTTATCAGAATTCAGGTCAAAAGTTCATCATTTAAGGCACATTCCGTAGCTCGAAAAACAAATTTAACTTGAAAGTAATTCTTTAAATAGTAGTAATTCCTGAAGAAACTGACGAAAAATAACAAAATAAGGTGTTGAACTCATGAGTTAAAAGCATCGCTGCTTTAAAAAATTCACGTATGGTACGCAGTGAGGTCACCGTAATATCCCAGAGCAAAAATTAGAAAACTGATCACTTATGCCATTAACGCGACACATCCTCATTTTGTTCACTCGCTTTCAAATGTCTCCTTCATTATTGAGGAATGCGCGAATTGAAACAGTTTGGACTAGCAAACAAACCGACTTCGCGCATAACTTCTCACCGCGTTTGCACTCACTTCTGAATGACACTAAGTGTCCAGCAGATGATAACTTCCACAGAGCAAAAGCTTCGTATTTAATGAACACTGATGCGTTTGATGGCAAATAACGGTTTAAAAACGATCCCTATGCTTGCTGACAGCGAGCTTCTTGCGGTGTCCTAGCAAAGCGCACACACCTCTGTGATGACGCGGCATCCATAGTTGCCGACACCCTACACTGTCAACAAAAATGTGCGCTCAAAGTGGGCCACCCCATCGAATTTCATGCTTCTTGTTCAGCTGCATGAGCATTTTCTTCTTCCCTCTGTTATGAGCATATGCTTAAAAATGTATGTATTTAAAACAAGTCTTTTTGGATAGACTTCTATTGAGAACAATACTGTCTTTTATCTAAGTAGAATATGTTATGTATCCGCAGGAATAATTGTTTATGAGCGGCGATTCCAGAGAATTGAGCAGTAGGAATAGACCCAATTTTTTGAGTGAAAAGATTCGAAAAAAGCTGAGCATCCAACTCTTCAGGGAACTTGATACATTTTCCTAAACAGGTTCGTTCAAAGAGATTTCTGGAAAGAGAGAAAAAGAGAAATTCGAGTAATCGGAATTCAACATTTTACGATTGAGGCGACATCCAATACCTGGACCCGAGGTGAATTTTTTAAATCCGATGCAAATTTAGGGAAATCATCTCACTGCTGAAAAGAACGGTGAAATTTCCGGCATATGACGACGACAGCCAAAACCAGGGAGCTTGCGAAACATGCCATAAAATTCTGCGTGTTAATTGCTGTCTTGTCCGCTGCTGCCGTGTTTTTTCAGCGCCTGACGCGAAAGTTTGCCACCAGCGTAGTGACAACGACACGATGGCGTGTGTCATGACGTCGTCTCATACGTTAGCCAGCTCGCGAGTGTGTCTCGAAAAGTTCATAACTAATTTTGATTTTGTATATTTTGAATCGTAGAATTCATTCTGCAACTCATCAGAAAATTGTCAAATCATCTGGCTGTACATCAGCAGCACCACATTCACCGTTCACGCCAAGCCAGAATTCATCAATTAATTCCAAAAATCTTAGACTTCTCGGAATGCGATGTCAGACATCCATCAGTGGATCCGGAAGTTCTATCAGGGAGGCTCAAAAATCCGCTTACCGAAGTTCGTCAGCAAAACTTCATCATCTCACGTTGGGCTAACGACTGTCGTTTCCACCATTTCACAGTGAAAATCCAACAGTCTTCGCATTTCAATGAAAACAGCAACGGGACACACCAATGAATTCTCAGACGCTAAATTAAAATTAGGTCACTTTGAAGTCCAGCAATTGCCCTCGCTCCTCAGACTTCATAAAACACTATTGTTGCTGATCAGTGTGTGAGAGCTCTGAATATATATATTTTTTTGAATGTATATTTCCAATAGTTAGCATCGGTCAAGAAAAGTGCGACATTACTATGCTTATTGGATTCATCACTTCTTTGGGAAGGGTGGTTGTTTCGGATGAAACTCAGCACAGTCTGAACATCAGCTAGCAAACACTTGAGCATCTGGAGCGCTGAGACGTGGCACGATGCAAGGGACGTCTTGGAGCACGGCTACGTTTTGCTGCAAATTCTTTACATTTTTATAACCTCTTGTTCCACTACGTATTAGGAAACCTAACCCTCTTTCAGATTTTACTTTAAAAGTACGAATGGATTTTCATCTGTCAGCGGCCTTCACTATGCAAAAAGCACCCTCAAGGTCTGTTAAGGAGGCGGCAAAGTGTATTTCAAGTTGCAGCCATTCAAGCGCACTCATCCGCAGCAAAGCTTATTTCGAAGTTCTCCATTTCCGACGGAAATCAAAGAGAAAGTTCTTGCCTGTATATATATAGTTTGTTCTCTAGCGTCTGCAGTGGAGGTGCGTTGATTTCACTGCAGTGTTGTGGCTGTTCATGTGCAGTGGAATAAAAATTCATATCTTATATATAAGTTTTATGTGATCGGGTCGGCACAGTGCTCACGCTTCTAACAGCCTCAAAGAGGGGAAAGACTGATAAGCAGGTGGGTGTTGTCTACGGCTAGGAGATGCGACACTGAGAAAAGGAAGCAAACTGACACCGTGTCGGCGTCTTTGATCTCCTTTAATGGGCTTACCGATGTTAGCTGATAACAAAAAACATTGCACATTAAACGGCTTCTGATTCGAATGCGTGACAGACATGAAAGAGCATGCCGCCCACAGTAATAATCAAGTGATAAAACCGTTGCGGCTGCGCCTTAGAACTTCTCGATTAGTCATACCACAGCGCGATGGCTTCTTTTGTGAATTCATGAAAGCTTCTCCGTCACTAACGTAAAGCGTCCCTAAACGCAGAGCAAACAATCGGCAGGATGTCGCTTTATATGCGCTTTGGCAAATTTCCACCTGTGAAACTTATTATAACGACAACTTGTCTGTCGGCATGTTTTTTGTTTGTTCTGTTTGTCTATTTAGTAGTTACAACTGCGAATTGCTGATGAGAGAAATTCGACGGGTAGTATTATGGCCATAGAATAACTGTCCTCGAGGTTTACGAACATTAAGAAAGTCCTTAAATCGGACTACATTTTATAAGCGATTAAGTTAAAAACGGATTCCTTGTGAGAGGCCTGTGCAAGTGGCCAGTTCCGTAGTCTTATCCCAACATTAATTGGTTCTTTATGAGATCTGTTGATAGTGGTCGTAACGTAAGTGTGCAAACCACGTTGGCATTTCTGCAGTCTTTTCATAATTAATCACTTAGCTCATATATGACGATGTTTCTGTGAAAGGAAATAAGAAGAAATGCTGTAAAGGGCAAGGAATGCTAAGATGAATGTGCACTCATTAAAGTTTCCGAGCCAAATTTTAAAAGACTAACTTGAAATTACTCGAGTGCTGAGCATACTCGCGTTACCTAACGGCGCACTTGTCCGATGAGAGGAGGAGATGCCCATATCGATAGCAATTTTCCGTTTAAGTGCTGTTATAAAAGTTAAACGTGAATTGTTTGCAAATTAGAGGCCAGTTATTCTTCCAAGCAGTACTGCTTACCTGAACAGTTCTTTTTCCTTTTGACTTTGAAGAACAGCTGAGCGCATTAAGTGAGTGAAAAAAGCCCATTTAAGCCAAATGCATCTCCTCCCTGAGTCCATAAATTAAAAGAAGCTGAACTCGAAAATTATCGATCGCACTGCAGCTTCAGTCGATGATAAAAGGATAATTCGTTGTGTTCCTAAGATTTCAACCTGCAGCGGTAAATACTTCATGAATTACACATAGCCGCCTTCCCTTACTCCAGCTGAATAAGAGTTGGTTGCTTGCGTTGACGTTATAAACCGAAACAGTTTGGGGAAGCCCATAATTCATTTCGCGACTGATGAACAAAACTGAAGTTTAGTGGCTGGATGTCGACGGGGTATATAGGAGCTCTCAACTGCTACTCAAATCCTGCTCATGAAGGGGGATTTGCAATGTTTATGGATTTTGAGGAAGCGAACAATCTTCAGACAATGTAGGATTAATCTTTTGCACTATAACGGCTGTCAACTCTGAAAGTGAAATGCTTACAGTCGTAACTATGCACTAAGAGGCAGCTGAGCTATCCGGGTGTTTCGAGGATTTATCTTATCTCTTCTCAGGTTTCCTCTTCCTATTCTCTCTTTCCTTTATATTGCATACTGCTGCTTAAATGTTCTTTTAATTTACTTTCTCCTCCACATCGCAACATCCCACACTATGCACTCTTCCCCATTCAGTGAGGATTTGAGTATTAATTGATTTTCAGAGAATTAAGCAAAATAAAATTTAAAAAGCACCAAAAAACTGGGCGCATTCGGCAATATTTTCTGTTTATATGATGCCTCATCAGACTTCCTCACTCAAAAGCGAAACTAATTCTGGCAATTTTATTTTTCAGGCACTGGTTTACGCTTGTTGTTGATGAGGAAGTCACAAATTTGACGCAAATTTTGCTCGCAAGTATTGAGACTAGAGGTTAAGATGATGTGAGGTTAGCCGTTTTTTATTGTACATAATGAAGCCTAACTGCAATTACACCCTTAAATGGTGAGACCGGATACATAGTGAGGGGAAATGAAGCCTCGAATTCTGAAAAAGAGAAGCACATCTTGTGCTATAGAATGCTTAATGGAATTTCGTGGTTTGCGTTTATTAATTCGTGCACTGCGAACGCGGGAGGTGCATACATATGCATATTCAAGCACAGATATCGCTAGCGTAAAAAATGCACTGAATGCAATGAATATTTCAAAGAGTACGTGGAATGATCGCAAAAAACGCATTGTAATAAATATTCGAGCACGTCTTACCATTTCGGTGCTTCTTGCAAAGTGTAATTGAGCTTTCATACTAAATTTCAGAGAAAGCAAACATTACCGCATTGCTTGATTAAAAAACGTTCAGATGTGATGAAGCTTCGCTTCACAGATACACTGGTTGGCTAACAAATTCTTCTGACTTCGCTTCGCTTTTGCAGTGAGTAAAATCAAGACCGGTTTCGTCGAAATACAAACGAAGGTGAAATAAAAATGTGAAAGAATAGGTAGTGAGTAATGGCTACTTGCATTGAGCACCTGTAACTTCGCTGCCGATGATGTTGATGCAGTAAACGTTGTCCTCGCTGCGTACCATAAGTGTGATTTTTCAGCTTAGTTCGCCAACTTCCAGAGATGTCTCGTTTTTATTCACACTAATCAACTAGAAATTCCCTCTGGGCAATTGTTTTTTCTCTGTTTCCATCGCTGCTGCGAACACAGCAACTATAGGCAATCACTGAGTAATTTGTGGATCCATCCATCAAAACCTCACTAAGCCATGCAAGCGAATATTTATGGGCAATTCTCATTTACTGTATAGCTGCAGTAAGACGTGGTGTCTACGCTGCTAAATTTGAAGCAAACTTGCGCAACGTGCTATATGACTTTGATGTGAGGATCGTCTTGTTGAGCCTAGTCCTTTTTACCTTTTCTCTTGCTCATTCAAGTCAAGGAAAAAAACCTACTGTGTATTCAGTTAACCATTTTCGACAGGCTGAGTATAGCCGAAAAAAAGCTGAGATGCCTGGGCGAAAATTTGGAGCATCTACACCATTAGATAGTCGAACACAATAATAAATTAAGGGAGATGATTTGAGCAAATGATTGTGACCTAGAGGTATTTCGAGAGTGTTGCGAACAGACTGAACAAACAGATAGATAGCCAAAGATCGCTGTAGCAGCCATAATCATTTTATGGTGAAAACTTCGAAGCAAATAGTCAGGTTTCCAGGCCATTTTATGATTCCATATGCTACATAATGATGCCCTTACTTTGCAATAAAAATTTTCAAACATAAGCAAAGGAGGTATGTTCCTATGAGTATCGAAGCGTGGCTGCAATATAGGATACAACAATTTCATGCACGATAACAGAATCGCATAAATAGTCAAAGTTTAGCACTGATGAAGTAGTAAGGAACAACTCTGATGAGCTTGACTAAAAGTTATATTAAAGTCTTAGCTTGTGTACTCTTGCTATCATTCCTCACGAAAATGCTCCGAGAAATGATAGGCCGAGAAAAAAGGAAGTAAAGTCAGTCAACACAGTATGAATGGAATAATGGCATCGGCGGTCTTAGTGCCTACAGTTTCCATCCTAGTTGCCACCTGATGCGACAACATTGGTGCGTCTGCTTTGTTGAACACTGGATTATTAACTAGTCAGTCTATCACAACCCCCCACCTCCCCTCCTTACCTGCGTTCCCTTCGTACAAACAAAAGTACAGTACGCCACATAGTGAACGTCTTCAAGGAAGCAAATGAGGCCTTCTAGAGAACAAATTCCTGCTGGAGATTCTAATTTCCATGGGATGACTTCACAGGACATTTTTAAAATTTCGGTGTAAATCAGACTTACATGGATATAATAATAAATCTACGGATGCTATATATCAAGCACTGCGCATACGGTAGTGTTTATAAAGAAAATGGACGTTGTTTGGTCATTAAGAGAGCGATGGTGTTCAGTTGCCACCGAAACCTGGTCAGAAGTAATCGCTTCCTAAAAATGACAGTCATTTGCCAACCAGTGCATCTGCTTACGACGCAATCTCAGTTGCAACCGGAAAACAGAAAATGTGAAAGCCGACCGAATTCCAACAGACGAAAACCGATGAAAAATCCGGTATGCAACTGAAATTCGTTGTTTTGTTACAACAGTAGTATGCAAAAAGCTTAGAAAAGAAACTTCTACTAAGCACTAATTATGGAAGTTCTAAACGAGACGCTTCGGATATGAAGCAGACGCTTGGAAGGCTTGCTTGTTGAAATGCCTTCAAAGTGGGATGACTGCCGCACCACTGCTGCCATTAGGAAAAGGGCAACGACAACCGTAGCAGAAGCACGCACCCGATTGGCTCCCATCACATCTTGTGCACCGCCCACTGCAGTGCCCCATCAACGCCACCTAACCACACCCACTCATCGGCAGGAAAGCGCTTCCAATCCACAATAGCCGATACTAGTGTTTTCACCATCCCTCACCCTCACAAACGTGTTGAATCGATGCGTTTACAACGACTAACGAGCGTAGAATTTGAACCTAATCTTCTTTGTGTTCGATACCCTAGCGTCATGTATACCCGTCCATCATGAATGTATTAAAAAACTGGAGGAAGCTTCATGTTACGCTTATTCGGCTGTGGGAGTAAGGGTAATGACTCTGCTTTACCAGTGGCCAACTTATTGATATAATTAGTCTTCATATCAGTATACTATGCTCTGAAGAAAGATCGATGGTTTTTTCCTCCACTGTGCAAGTAAATGAGTATAGCGATCAGACGTTCAGGTATCAGAATGGGGGTAATCCGCCGACGACATGTGCATTATTGCCACGTTAAAGTCTATTTTGATTTGGAACTGCTGTGGCGCAATGTTGCTTCAATTGTCCTTTGCGGTTTCATCATTTGAAGTGAACTTTGCACCAGCGAAGGCAAATTATGTAGCAGTGAAGGACCTATCAAGTATTTATGATTTTATAGCAAATGAACGAGATAATTAACCAAACAACGACCCTTTAAATATCGGCCTCCGATCGGTGTGATCATTGCAAATTGCAAATGTGTGGGGAAGAAATTTACTTTCCTGCAACTGATCTAAAAATAGGAAGTCTGTAATCAATTGTTCTCGCAGTAAGTTTTACGAAATTTACTGCGAATCCGCATCAAATACTATTGTTAATGTTACCGCATTAGCAAATAGGATTTGCCGTCTTGAATCAGCCTAAAAGGCATCTTCAAGAAAATGTCACCGTTACGTCCTGAAATGCAGGAAAGTCAATACAGAATCTATTTCAAACAATACTCGAAAAAATTAGCGTATAGTAATCGAACATATCGTACTGTGGCGTTCGGTGTCTTGGGAGATAGTGGGGCAACTTCGTGATGGACATTTGTGGGGATAAATTCTTTAGCAGCGGTGAACACAAAGAAAATTGCATATTGCAACACGTGTGCGCCTATATCGTTTATCGTATAAACAATTCATACTCGGGGTTCAAGTGGGTAGTGCTGAGCTAAAAGTCCAAAGATAGCGATATTACCACCCATAGCGATTATAATATGACTATCGCATCTTTGTGCATATCACATCGTTGTTGAGTCATTCGCCTATACAACGCTTCCTCAAAAACAAATCTATAATTATTACGCGTCATCCGAAAGGGTTCATGAATGGTTTTTACAGCAAATGCTACCAAAAATCTGCTCACTTTATTAAACTCATCGCTTTAGCCCTTATTCGAGACAGTGCGTCCCCCACACAATAGCTATGGCTGTTAAACTGTAAACTGGCACCACGTTACCGAGGCGCTGGCGCAGTTCAAAGCATTTCGTAACTGAAGGGAGTCAGTACCCATGAGTTGCACCATTCTGTCCCATTAAATCGATTCGCACAAGACTTGCTCCAGCTGGCAGCAGCTGATAGTAGTACTAAAGACGTTTAGACAGTAACATATATGTTTTCGAGCCACTCTATAGCTGAGAGCCATAGTGCGAAATTTCTAGGATTCACACGGATTGCATGTGATTCGACAAGAGAAAACATGTGATGTCTTTAACCTGTTCGAATTAAGATGTCTACAGCACGTTACGAAGGAACGAAAATATTTCATGCAAAGCGAACAGAAAGCGAGTGAGGGCTCTTAATTTAAGAATAAAAATTACCACTGCAACTTCATTCTATCGCTCTGTAACATCCACCAGCGGATACGTTCACCCCAGAATCCATCTCCTTACTATAATCTCATCGCGACAGCTCTTTCTACAATATTGCAATAATTTGAAAGCCATCTACTTGCAGTAGCAGAAAAATTAAGAAATTTGGAGTGATGCAAGTCTAAGTGACTGGCGCCAAATTTAAGAATGTTTATCGTATCTAATCTCATATTAAACCTACTGGAATAACCTACTGGGATTCAGTGTGAGCTTAGTGATCTCACAGATCACACGACAATAACAGGAAGTATCAGCTGCCACTTCCTTTTGCCCTTTTCGTTAATACACTGACCACTGCAAACTTTCTGATGCCAAAAAAGAAGTCTAGTTTGTCGATGCAAACTTTGAATGCGGAGTTGCAATATCTAATGGCAATTTTTACTTAATTTCTTGTAAGAAAAGGATGAGTACTTTCTTTGTTTTCCTCACGAAGTTCAAGTACGCCCATTAAGCCGATCATTATTTCAATATCTCTGTTACGCTAAATTTTTGTCCCCTCACATTATAATGCTTCAGCAAAGTTGACACTTCCCGGGTTACTTGGAACGAGCCTTCAATTGATTGTGGATTATGCGCAATGCCGCGTCAATAACTGTCTGTTTCTTAGGCATAAAAAAAGACAATAACTGGGTACTATATAACGAGGGAAGAAAGGGCTTCTGTGTGCAGTGGTTTCTTCAATTTTAGAAGTCCTCAAGCTTGCATGCGCACTCCCAATGATGCAGATTTCAGGTTTTTTGCCAGTTCAGACTAAAATATTGCAAAAACAATGTACACTTAGTGAGGTGAATAACACGGAAAACGAGAGATGGGAATGATTGCGGTTTAACTGGTCCGTTCGGTGTTAGCCTTGAGAACATGTTATTCCGCCTATCAACGCATCCTACGACTGGTCATAAATATATCTCTAATGACGGCGCATGTAGTGCAATCAGAACTATTCAAGAAATCTACACAATCTCGGAAAAAGCGACTAATTTCTGCAGGGTTAGTCTATTTTCGAATCGCCACGAAGTTTCCAACAGCTGCTTTCCAATAGAAAACCTCAGGTGATGCAACTCTCAGTTCGAAAAGTGGTGCTAAGGATTCTCTAATTTGATCGGAAAAAGTTGAACTGCCTGCTATGACGAAGTAGAAATGCTGGTTAGTTCAAGCGGATCTCAAATTCAACTTAACAGACAACAGACATGGTAATCATAAAGTCAGATTAGATTTGGCATTGCGCTGCCGTGGTAAGGGCCGCGTTTGTCCCTCGGAGGCGAACATATGCAAACTTCTCATTATTTCTACTGATCAAATTTTTTAAATATTCGTTTCTTTAAATACTCACAACCTGCGTTTTCTTCGAATGCACTGATCACCAATTCCTCCGAGCGAAGATTTGATCCACGTGAGAAAACAAGTGAGAGCGGTCGAGAGGAAATCATTGTCGCATATAATTCCTCATGGGGGATATAAATGATGACGGAGGAGATGAGCATAAAGAGTGAACTAGACTGCGCTTAGAGAAAAACTCGGATGATGACTGAAAATTCGGTCCCTCACATTATCGTCAATGTTCATGTGCAAGTACTGCTAGTAATTACTACAAGAATGTTTATCGCAACTCATTCATCGTTCAGTGGCAACACTCGTTTTTGAAACATCGAGAATGTGCATAAGTACATTGAGCCATCACAGCAAAAGAATAGCCGAGTTGGCCCACTGCGCTAATTCGGTGATGTTCACCACATACGAAACGATAACAAGCACACATCAAAGAGCGCCGATCGTGATCACTACTCAAATACTGTTTGTTTATTTTCGATTGTGACCCCTCATCCTCTTACAGTGATCGGCAGAGGTGTGAATTCGAAACGAGAACTATAATACCTCTCGAATGAATGCCAACATCGCATCTTGTGCAGCGTTCGCAACAATTGAAAGGCTCTTTCTTTTCACATCCCCTTCTTGCTCATCTCCTCATCGTCATGTACACTGTCCTGACGCCTTCGAAGTTTTTATAAGCATATGTGAGAAGAAGCGAATCTCGGAACGTTCTTACGTGATAACTGTTTACATCGTCGCACTGATTCAATCGACTACGTTTAAATTTTACCACTCACAATGTTTCAAGGATATTTCTGCATTTAGATACTCTTCTCAAGGATTCAAGAATGCTAATTCTACGGATTTCTTTTTTTGCAAACCTCATACATTAAGATTGATCTGGAGAAAGGGATAGCTGAATAAAGTAAAACTCGAGCAGTTAGAGTGCCCAGATTGGGGTATTTTTTGAGTGTCTCCACAGATCTACCTAATGTGAAGTACATGTTCATCCACGGTAAACTAGATTATATATATATAAATTAGAGGGGATTTTTTGTCAATATATAAACCTAAAATTGGCCACACTTTGCATAAATAATCACGCTTAAACCGAGATATTATCATTAGCAACACTGAGCAAGCACATTTTTCAGATGCAGTATCCAACCAACGATTCGCACAAATAAAAGTGCGTAGAAGGAAAACATGAAAACTCGTAAATCCTTAGAGGACAACAGAGAAAATATACTTTGTAAAATGATAGCTGAATCACTGAAGAGCACAAAACGAAGAAGCAATGACTGCAAGGGAAAGGCAATGGGAGGAAAGGAGAGAGAAATTGTCTGCTGAGAACAGCACTTCTGAGGCACACTAATGGATGAATCACTCATTAGAACTCCTAGATAGAGATGTTATATCGATCCTTAAAGAGAATAGAACCTTCAAAAATTACACAAAATTTTCTGCTTTCTCTAGAATTATGAAGCATGTCAGTAACCTTTTCTATGCATTAAATCAGCCTCATGTCATAACCATTAACCTCTTTCCTTCCACCCAATCGAACACTCCATATCTCTGATAGTAACTTCGGTACACGGTAGAAAATTTGATAGCTAGGTGCTTTACGAGACTAATGTCGCATAATTCACTATGCTCTTCGTTCTCTGTGCCTTCTGCGTGTGGAGTGTCAACTTTAATTGTTCACTGAAAATAGTACTCGTAATCGTGCGATGGAAAACTGTAAAGGTTTTCAGTGGAGCTCAAAGTTGTACACTACTGTTGGAAAAAGCCTCTATAGTTCATTAATAAACTCAGATCCCTCCCTAGGTATATGCCCGAATGCTGTCACCTAAACTTATAATATGTTTTTGACCACTTCTCCAGCATCGCACTTCCTATAGTTAAGCCAATTTGCGTTCACATGTGTGCACTATGAAAAATCTTCAAAAATACTTTGCATGAGCTGCGTTATAGCAAGTCAGTAGGAAGGATAAAGGCTTCTGGAATATTGATGAGCATTTCCCGACCTAGCATCGTGCTGCAAAAGACTCAGTAGGCTCAGTATTAGGCGCGACAAGTTGTTATCACCTACTCTGAACTACTACGGAAATCCCACCGGTTTCAGCTGTCCGATGAAACAAATAAAATGAATGCCGTTTTCAGTTCCTTTCAAAATTTGCCTTAGGTTATCTTCACAATTGCTTTTTCATTTTAATTGCTGCGTTGAACATTAATTATTTGTGGAGTTATCTTTTCTGTTAGTTGCTAGGACCAGACGATGATGGTTATCCGCTTTATGCTTCATGGGATTATCTGATTTTTTAATAAGGCTGACTAAGTGGCTGATAGAGCACGGGCCTTTGCGATTTAGCTGCTTTCATGAACCGGCTGCATAAAATGCCAACGAAAAATGAAGGATAGTAATAATGTATTCATGCTTTAGCTGATTTATAGGGAAATACTCTCACGTGCGTTTGAAAGTTTGTGTTTGTGACGGACGCTGTAACAAAGCAGTGCTATTACGCGTTCATGTGTTGTTGCCGGTCTACCCGAATATTTACAATTTGGGAAAGCCTAAGCTAGAAGACGGGAATTTGATAAATGCTGTCTATAACATGGTGTAGCTTCTTATACCTCACCAACCATTAAAATGCGGAAGAATTGGAGTTAAAAACACCTCATTTAGGGAATGAGCATGCATCTCAGACGAGCCGAACTGTCGTTTCGTGTGGGTGAGCCCTTCAGAAACCGATATTTTATAGGGCATTCGTAACAATGATCACATTCGCAAAATTCACTTGTTTATTGTGCATATTTTGTGACCTTTCGGCAGCGCAACCTAACTGCTGGAACGAGCATGGTCACGAATGCGCATATCGTCCTCGCCCTTTTTTCTTCCGGTTTTGTTGCTCAATCGGTTTATGAGTCAGCAAAATATATGAAAAAGCTAATTTTTTGGAACATTATGAAACGAAACTGTTGGAGCAGCCTGATTAGTCAAGCAGAAAATGAACCTAGGGCAAACACTGTGGACGCTAGAATTTCTGGCCACAGTTCCAATGTTTATCGAGCCGAGTTCGAAAAACGGGTGAACACTTGGGTTCGAATCTATGCTTAGAAACACGAACCGTTATTCTCTTTGCAATTACTCGTTTGTAAAAGTCAGTAATCTCATCAACTGCAAACCGATAGATTCTAAACATAGAATGGCCTCTAACTATAACCATATTGTGAATTGAACGCATCCAAACGGTTGACCTATGAAAACAAGTTTCATCCGTAATACAACACAGTTTGTCGCAGTGGTCCGACAAATTTTTCCTAAACATACTCACATAATCTGTCTGATTTTTTAAAGGAAATAAATGCAAGTGGATGAAAAACGAGGATCCGGATGACCAGTTGATATTAGTTCAGAAGAATCTAGCAACACTAGCAAGAAGAGTTTACAAAAAAAACAGCCGAAGTCTAGCGCAAAAGCATCACTTTACATGGCTTCTTGCTTTTCATGGACGATGTACACCATAATGCACAATTGTTCGGCGCCCATCTGTTGACTTTTATAGATGCCGCCGACAGGAATTCTGAAAACGCCGGTGCTACGACTTTTCCATTCGATATGAACGTTCGTTATTCCGTTCCCATGCCAACCACAGCTTCCGGTCCCGAACGATATACGTTTCTCATGCTAACTTCAACGCTCCTACACGCATAGCTAGCCGCCAATGCACATAATTGCGGAGTCTTTCTCAATTCCGCTCTGTGCTTATTTATGCATATACAGCGGAAGGAGTCTCTTAGAGAGCGAAGCTTTTATGTTATGAATATTCGGTGCGACTGTGCTATTGCAAACAAAAACGATAGCCGCGACGGCATCAACTTCGAGCGGTTGCTTGATGCAGTTTGTTACGATTCTAAAAGAAAAACCTATTCAGATTGCTACAAATTCCTTGCGATTCCACTAAAAATTTCGCGCTCGATGCCACTTTTATTAGACTGAGGTACCGCTCATCTAAGTGCTCCCCAGTTTACTGCATTTCGTATTAAGGTTGGAAATTCGTTTCTAATTCGCCCGCTTGAACGTGTCGGATACGCAAATCATGGGTAACAAGGAGGCATTTGCACAAAACATTACCTATGCTACATTGATTTATGTGCATTATGACTAACAAAAGTTCTGTGTTCGAGATCAGAAAACGAGAAAAGCTTGCATGACTCTGATGTATCCTTCCAACTTCAAACAATGCAAACCAATTATTACTGCAAAATTTCCTTCACGGCAGACGATGAATTCAGCACGAAGGGCTCACTTAAAGGGGTGAGAACGAGGAATGGGAGTGTATCGTGGACGTGCTAGGTGTACTACCTTTTTTTTTCGCGAAGTCTGCGATAGGAAACCTCGAAAGTTTCTCATACAATAAAAGATATTCTCTGTTAAAGGCTGACTGAACGCAAGTCGGACCAGCTGAAAAGTTCGGTTACAACTTCAGCACGTAAAAATTTATGAACGCTTTCTGGAAAGGAAGCTATCTTTTTCGATTTCAAGCAGAGATTCCTTTTCATATCTTATCGGTAATACCAAATCAAAAGCGATATGCGTATCCTTACTTGCCCACGTCAGATTTCACGTCGATTGGCCAACTTGAAGAAGAGCGGTTTTTTCTTGAAAAACGCCGAAAGATAAAAGGAATGCGGAGATGGTTGCATGGACATTTTAATTAACTATAACATGAATGTAATAACTCACACATTTATTCTTCTTTGTCATTTCTGAAAGCGGTGGGTCATATGCTCTGGATAGAGAAGCACGTATCATAACTATGCTTCTCTATTTGCTTCTTTCGAAGCATTGTTAAAATGGCAGAATTTTTATGAAAGCAGCGATGATTTATGTAAAAGGTAAACGAAATTACAATAATGGCTCCAAAATATGTGTTTAACGCTATGAGTGCCACCATTGCAACTATGGCCTAAACCGTCGGAATACGCAGCTATCTTGTAGAGCCTAAGGCTGAACTATCCTAGGGAAAATGAAGGTGAGAAATAGAGTGTGCCTGAGAATGTGATGGCGCATGAGCTAATGCACTGCCTATGAAATGAGAAAAAACTTGAGGCAGCAAACGTGCACGCCGCGTCTGATGCAGTACTGTTGCACATTGAGGCAGAGCACAGCGTACTGTTTTAAAATGTTGCATGAATGATGGAACGTCATTCATTGCTACCTGAGCATTCAACGCCATAGGCGTGCTACCTAAGCACGCCACTGACGTTGAATACGTGCTATGCGTATAGAATTCTTCTGAAAATAACAAAATATCGTCCAGGAGGAACCATTAACTTGCAGTGCTATAGTCATCTTTTGTGATCAGTTATGCGTTGCATTTTAGTGATGAGACTGTTTCTGCAAATGATTTGATAGGTTCCTCAGCGCTAGTTAGATTTTCCTACTATCTGAAATTCGCCTTGAGAACATATGACCACCGAACTAATAGAAACGCAGAATTTGTACTTGGATGGTTTGTTACGTATGAATTCTTGAGGGTAAACTTTAGTAGAGATATCAACCCTACAATAATAACTTTTGTTAGTTACTTTCATCGTCAGGGTTAAAAAAAGCAGATGTTAAGTTTCGTCATAATCCTTTATCCCACGTACAGGCATTCTTAAAATTTAGTCTTTGCCTCTTATTAGTTCTTTAGAAGGAAATAACTAAGTTTAGTCGCTTTCCTCCAATTACTGCTTATATATTCATGCTTGTTTTAACTATTACTCAGCACTTTAAACATTTAGACGCTAGGATAACAATCTTGCCAACATAAATTCGGAAAGTGCTGCCGAACGGTTGAAAAACTGTTACATATGGACGAAATGTTTTGCGCAGATTTTTGCTGCCATTAGTCCGTGCAGTGCTAACAGTTTTAAGTGTGAAACTGCCTGCTGAATGCAGATTCCAGACGCTTAAACTCCCAACCACTGGGACATCCGTAGTAGTCAACGAAATATTTCAAGAGCGCGACGGCAGTATTGCATGTTTACTTAAGTACAGTTGGAGGCGTCGGTGCGATTCTCATTGTCTAGCTGACCAATTCTGCCAATATCCTCATCAATTCTAACGAACTTTTCACAACACAAATTTAACAGCTATTCTTGCACTTGCTTACATGACTGACAAACCTAAACATGGCGAGTTGCATGCACTGCTGGCTTAAACGGGCACTGCAGCAAACTGATTTGTGTAGTCAATCGTTAGTCTTTTTTATCCGTTTATTTAATTTATTTCCGCCAAAGACACTTGACACCATCAGACGCAGTTTGGAACACAAGAACCCTGCCTAACCCGCAAGATTTGTACAATCGACTGAGCTAAGATCTAAGACGGTATTTTATTTCCACTTTTCTTGCGGACTCGTCTCTGTGAACCGCATATATGTACTTAGCAGAGAATAAGAAGATGGTTTAGATATTATCTATATTGACTGCTGATCGTTTGGTTCCTCTATTGCAGCTAAATTCCTTGCATTTTGTTCCTCAAGCGCGTTTATGTTATTAGCTCTTAATGAAAGCGCGCCTTCTCTTCGGAGTAGTGGGTGGGCGCGGCAGCTGGACAGTTTCCAAAATGTTGAAGATTTGTATAGGCGCCCGCTGTTATTTCAAAAAATAGTCTTTTTACTGCAAAGAGACCTACAGTCGGGCTTCGCTTTCATATTTCACATGCCTTGTTCATTTCGAGTGTTCGGGACGACAGTGAAGCTTTCCTGAGAAAGGGAGCTCATAAAAATCTGATATCAGCATCTGATATCATTTCGCTTGCAACTGACATTATTTTTATGGTGCAATGTTTCTCTAGACTCAGCTTCCAGCAGAACAATGAGAGTTATAATAACTTTCTTCAAAATCAGCCTATTGAGTTTTGCATCTGGACGGACTTTCTCTATATCCCATCTTCTGTTTTGAGCCTCACATTTATTTTCAGGCTCATGAATCCCCCAGATATCACTGAGCAATGATAAATGTGGTCGCTTATTGTCTGATGGGTCATGAGGGCAAACAGGCATGGAGAATGCAGCAGCGACGCACGCTGAAGCAGAACTACGGCCGAATTTATCCGATCTAGCGATGCAGTAATGTTCTTATTCGTCACGTAGTTACCTAGCATAAAAGAATTTGCTTCTTAGCAGAGCAAAAGTGTTTAGCGGGAGCAAACAGTACGTCTTCTGAATATTATTCAAATAAAAAATTAATATCACCTGGAGCGTTTTATATTTTGCAATGTCATATTAAAGACGTAACAGTTTAAATTTTAAACAACGTGCAATTTGCTACCATATGAGAGCTAATGTCTACCAGTTAAAGCTAAGCTCTAGTACTTATCTTTGCCAGGTATCACGGGATGGACAATCGGTGATTTCCTCCTTATAAGTCTACCTGTGGTGTTTCACCAGGGTGTGCAACGTATTTATGCGGTTCCTTCACTTGGTCAGTTCTTGGATAAGTTTCTTCCTCACTTACCTCCTTGTCTGAACAATTTTTCAATGCACCTATTTGTGCCTCAGTTGAGGGTTAAGCCCTCACTGAATGGTGCAGAAGTAAAAAAATCTCGAAGATTAAAGCGCCAAGTATTTGTGCTTACATAAACGCTCACTGCTCGTTGTGCTCACTACGTGTTAGCAAACTTCTGATGCATCTCTGCCATTATCGTGCACAGGCGTTTTCTATCTGACACACATATATTTTAAGCCGGTAAATTGCACGCCATAATGTAAGCGCGACATAACTGCAGTAATTTCAACCACCAATAATTTCACTGCCAGCCGTTAGCAACACTTTGATCGTGATAAGGTGCTGCTCAGAGCGCAAGTACGGACAGCCATTTCCTCGAAAATGCGGCATGCCGCTCCTAAATCCGCATATTAAATAAGTAACCACAGCGTCCCATTCAGGAGGATGGATTACTCGCTTTCGTTACCCAAAGAAAGAAGAGGTCAGCCTGAAGAACTGAGAGACGAGTAAACGATAATGATCAATAATTTAGACTTTCTAAAAGTGCTGTAAGAAATTATTAGGACGACCTCTACCTCAAATAGACTTAGTTTCCATGCAACAAATATGACGGTAGACACATACCCTGCAGGTTTTCTGCGCTCAGTGAAGTTAGCTCTAAATATAGAGGAAAAAGCATAATGAATTAATAAGGTTACAATTTATACGTCTACAGCACGTCGAGGCAAATTAGTAGTTAGTCAACAACTGCTCTATGTGAACGGCATGTGATGATGAAGACATGTCTGTGAAAAACACAAACAGTTTTCAATAGAGAGTGAAAATGCAGAAGGAAGCCAACATCTCCTATACTACAACTGCCTAACTGTGGGGATTACTGTTTTAATTTAACGAGTAAATTACTAGTGAGAGATATCGATGCATGAAAAACACACTGAGGAGCACCTGAAAAAGAAGCAAACGCTCATGAACAACCATCTTTCCACTTCGGGGAAATCAGTAATTGCTGTTTCGTCTAAGTAAACAGGACGGCTCGCTCTAACAAAATTACCAGCTGCAAATGGAAAGAATTAAGTGGTCAGGTCAAACTCAGATAAAGCGTATTCAGCGCGGACATTCTAAGTCATGCTATGGGAGAGACAAAACACTGTGAATAATATGGGCGGTACAAATGACGAGTAAGAAATTCGCATGGCAGAAAGGTCGTGAAGAACTTCAGAACACTTAGTGAATACGTTAGATTAGGTTGGCATTTCGTCACTTGCTACAGTCATTATCGTCAATTTATAACTGATATGCTCATTTCAAAGCACTATTCTTCTCGGCAAGAATTTTGACCAATAATTCAGGAAATTTAATCTAATTTTTTACAGACGGTACTCGTGCTTGAGAGCTAGAATGGTGTGTTCCTTGCTGCCAACAGTATACCAACAAAACCCAACCATATTTTGTAAAAAAAACCGGGTAAAGCAAAAACAAAAATGTAGTGATAACTAAATTCAATTGGAGAGATAACAGAGCAGTGAAATAAATTTTGTGAAGTGCAATACAAAAATTGTTAGTGCTAATTATGTCACGCAATTAGCCAGCTGTACGAGCATTTTGGCCCAAATTCTCGCTAAAAGCGCATTGCTTGTGCTGGAAACAGTGTTACTGAATGCCTTTGCAAAAAAGTGCAACACACCACAGCGGTCGTATGGAACGCAAACAAGTAGAACAGTATGCAAGGGATGCTGACTTGTCATTATGGCCACGGAAATGTTCTCATCGAAACAACCGATACCACTAATTGTCAACAAATGATGCAACACGTTCAATAAAGCTTTCATATTTTTGTGGAATGCGCTTCCACGAGTCTACAAATGATTTACTTTCCAACATGACTGGCTGCAAAATATGAAATGCACTGAAATATTGCAATCTCGCCCTATTTTCAGTGCAGACTATCGAATGAAGTTGAAAAATGCCCTGAAATTTGAGGAGAAATTTAAGTGCTCATGGTTGCTTTAAAATGTGACTCTTGTTTTCGAAAATTGCTGCAATGTGCTGTGTTAGGACGCAATGAAATGTGCCATTTTTATGTCCAGCAATCCACCAAATTTTGCAGCTCTGACTTTGGCGTTTTCTTATTCCAAGAGAAACAAATAGAGAACCCAGGCAGACGGAAATATAATGATGATAAACGACGCAGATTTAAAAGAGAATACCTAGTCTAAAGTTCTAGACTTTTTGGTCATCTTCAGTTCCAACGTTCATACAAACCACCACTTATATTCGAGTCCTGCAGTGGATTTACAGTGAGATATTGCCAAAAAATTTCACTTACAGTGTGAACTACATAAAGTATACATTTTCAAACTTTCCTTATAAAAGAGCACACTTTTAAAGCACAAAGCACTAAGTGAGTAAGTGTCCTCAATCTGACTCTCTCTTATTCAGACACATTTGCCGAAAAGAGCATTCCCGTGAGAATGCAAAGCAAACATAGTGAGATGAACGACGTGATAAATATACGATCGGATACAGTATACATTGGCACATTCGGATTTGCGCTACGCTGCCGCAGAAGCCGTAAAGCAAACAGGCGATGCGTCCTAAGGGTTGCTTTAATGGCCGATTTCGGCGAGTTGAGCCGAGGCGGCTCTTGCATGTGCTATATAGAAAATTTGCAGATTAGTGAAGAGTGCAAAGACGAGGCTATCGGACGTGCAAATATATACGCCAGCGTTAGCGGATGGATCACTTCCGAGAACACTACGGCGGCAAGAATGCAAAAAGCAGAGTATATTGCCGACTCGATGGCGGCATATTAGCGTCTCGAAATCTGAGATGATAGCTATGACTGCTCAGGCACGCATGACTGAAACCGTCTGGTGCGCGAATTTTTACTTGATGTCCGACCCACACACCTTGTCATTTATTCTTCACTCATTTCATTCGTTTGCATTCACTTCCTATATGACTGACGATACCGAAAAAACTGTTGCAATCCTGATATATCCAACGTGAGACGTAACAGCAGCAATCTAAATATTCTAGCCATATTCGCTGGATTATTCTTTCTCGTTGATTCACTATTCGGAATGAAAATTGCCTTGAAAGCGCAGCGAAGTCCTGAATTTTTGTGAGCAGTCAACATCTGCATTCTACACCATTTACTTCGAAGAACCAGTCATTACTTATCACCTTCTAAAAAAGAGAATAATGTATTGAATAATGAAAGAAACAGAAGGAATAGAAGGGTTGTTGTGTTTGAAAGTTTTGCAAGCGTCCTTTGCAAATGCACCACTCCCACTTGATTTTCGTAACTGGTGTTAGAGGGAACTAGAAAAAGTGAAACAACGCACCAATGGGTATTGACTGAAGGTGTGCTCTTAACAGTATCAATAAGGAACGAAATTGCAGAACAATATTTTGACACACGGACTCACTTAAGTATTCGCTCAAATCTTTCACAAATTATCCAGTCTGTTGTGACTCGAGTCCTATAAGATGAGAATCCAATCAGAGGAAAATAATTACAAATTTTTCACCACTTTTAAGCGTTAAAAATCCCACTCCTATCAATGAGAATTACTGTAATATGTGATCTCATGATGCACATTACATCTAATAAGCGCTTCCGAGATTGGATTTCATGGTTGCAGAAATGATGCGGTGAATCCCGCAAATTCATTAATAAGCAAAGGTGCACACACTCATAACCGCCATCCTGCATTCCGCATTTCGCGTAGCGATTTGCAAAAGTGCAGGTAATGTGCTGTTTCAGTCCATTTCCATGTGATCACTGCACGTGAGATGATAAAATTTTTTGATGCGTTTTCTGCACTTAGTCATTTGCAGCTGAGCATGTCTCAACTGACTGCGCTCAGAGTTGCTTACATTTGGAGGTTTCGAAACGGATCAGCAAATATCTGAAATATATTTTAATGCCTTTCAAGTGGATATCCTCGCAAAACTTGGAATAATGAGCAAGATATAAGTTCCTTGCGTTTAAGCAGGACTAATAAAGGAAAATGTCGATGACATCCAGGCATTATAATTGGCGACTTTTCTATAAAGAGTAAGACCAGAATAACTATCAGTTTTCTTCGAGAATATAAAATAAGCTAAATAATTTTAAATGATGAGAACGCAAATGAATGTTGGTTGGTCACCTAAGGAATTAGTCGGGTGATGCGTAATCGTGCAACTTCGCTTCTTGAATACTTCCCTCGCTGATCAAGCGCTGTTTTTCCACTGATAGTGCATCGCCAAGGGAATTGCAATAGGCTATAAGCAGTACTCTGAAGCAAGTGAATAAATATATGGGAGTTTAGCATCTAAAACTGACCAAAAAAATTATCGGCCGACAGGAAGGATAGTTGTGATATCGTCGCAGCTAAGCAGGAAAGTGCTCATGTATAACTACGGTAGCTACTAGGGTGAGAAACACACGGCGAATGCATAGTAGCTTGTGTGCCGGAGTGCACAACTGTGGCTGGAAGCTGCTATGACGCCGGCTTTTCCCCTCTCACGGCTTTAATGCGCCTTTAGCAAATACACTTGGCTGCACCAGAAACGAAACTAGGTACACTAATATTGCAAATCATTGATGTGGTGAATCAAAATGTATTTCTGTAAACGAACAACGCATAGGAGGATAGTTAAATCTGATTCTTTACATGGAATCAGAATGATATTCTGGTAAAGAGGGTTCCAGGACGCGTGCTTTCTGCATCTCCACTAGTCAGGCTGACCGTTTATACAAACGATCTTTCAGTGGCATCTGCATAACAAGGAAAAACATTATGATAATGACTTATACAGAACTTTGGCCAAAAAATTTGCATTTTTGATCAACGTCGCTTGATTCAGTTCTGTTTCATATCTCATGAAAGAACTGAGAAACTGGAACAAACTGAGCTTCGAAGGTCATTTGGGACAAAAGCATGCATACCAAGCTTTGTCGCCAGGTCTTCATGCATTACAGCTGAAAGAAGGAGTAAATATGTGAACAGTGACGCACGAGCACAGATGTGCTATGGCCATTGTACGTTTTTTCAAGATTTCGCATAAATGGCAGAGAAAATAGCTAGAGAGGGACGAGTTGAAATCGCTCGCTCGATTCCACCATTGAAGTTTACATAAATCTTTATGAAAAACGGGTAAAAGTTCACCTAATAACGGATATATCGCAGCAGCACTCAATTCCAATCGATAATCTTTCCGTTTCGGTGAATTCCGTAGATCAGTGATAAACTTGTGTAAGAAAGGTTATGTGGCAACTTGCTACCACCTTTGTTGTCATTTGGTCAATGCACGGAATGTAAATTAAGAGATTAAAAATAAAAAATTTGTAGTGGGTAATACTTGTACGTGCAGTTTCCTGCATACTTCTCCGCGACAAGCGCTTAATGAAGGACCAGAGGTGGAACTTGTGAGGTTTTTACGTTGCTCAAAAGCAAAAGTCTTTCAGTTTAATTTATTTACCTAATACAGGTAACGCTTACGTACACTGCCAGAGTTTCAACAGTTTCCGGCAGATTTAGATACTCGAAATTACAACGACTAAGCGCAACGCCTACATGATTCTCCAAATAATGCCTTAGGAAAACTCCACGGAGAATGACACTTTTGGCCATGGAAACGCTTTGTAACTTTTATACTGCCATTTTTACTTATCCAGTTCACAATTCTGGCAACCTGCCAATAAAAGTAACAACCTGCTTTTCGCTCGGTTGTGCATGCCCACACATGCAAGTACGTATGCACAAATCCCTCAAAAGTTCCGTTTCGATAGCCAGACGCGTTAAAGTGACGATATGTCAGTGCGTATGCGGTGCACTCTGTCTACACCGCAGTTTCAATCGGAGTCCGTTCAAATTATGGTGAGCGAATTCGTAGAGTGAGGGCGGTTTTGATTGGCCTCTGATAAAAGCGGTCGAATCATTCTCATAATATCGAGATGAGCCGTGGCTAATTGAATATATTTAAAATTTTGTTCACAATTAACCAGATTTTTTATTTCATATTGGTCTGATTCTGAAAAACGAATCCATTATGAAGGATAGTGCGTTAATGAATAGTGAACTGTTAAAAAGCAAAGGTATCATTTTGTCATTTTATTACCCGTCTATGATTTATGGAACTGGTTATAGACGTAGAAATACGAAAAGAATACACTCTGCCAGTTCCCTTGCCAACCCTTTTTGCCTTTCCGCGAGTAATTACGACTTTGAATGCAGAAGTTTGTGAACCTTCATAATAATTCAAAAAAAAAAAAAAACATTTTAGGGAGTACATCTGATGGTTAAGATAATTAATTCTCTCGATGGTCGAACAGCAGGAAAATCTCTTATCATGCAAACTGTGCCCTTCCCACTTCTCAGACTCTTCCCTTCTTCCTCCTATTCTCCTACCTTTTCTATGGGATGTCTCATGTTGTTCCCTTCTATGAATATTCTCATCATCGCAAAAAAGCTTTTGATCGCAAATGAGAATACGGCGGTTGCGTGTGAGAAACACAATATACCTTAATTCTGAAATGGAATAATACACTGGTCTCAAGTCTAGTTTTACTGCAAGATCGCAGATTGTTCTCAGTGCATATCGCTGTGAGGTAAGGCTAAGAACGGAAAGTTAGTGTTCCATATTCGCAGATGCTTTTATGTGAATTTCCTGCAAAGTTTATCTCGTTTTAGCGCCATAAGACAGCTGATAAGATGTGTGCAAGATGAAGAGCGTTTTTACTTCTACTAATTCATTGAGGGGGGATTTTTGGTGATGACTTTAGAGTTCACTTCTTTCTCGAAAAACCTTAGTGAGGTGTTTGAAGAGAGGGTGTGAGCTGCGTGAAGATGCTTTCTGAAAGTTTTTTCGAGGCGTTAAAATATTCTGTTAGAGAAAGTGTAAGATGAAAAATTATGAAAACACGCTGGCGTAGAGTTTTCATCCTCACAACGCAGTGGCAGTAAACAGATGCAGCTTTATAAGACTACTTGCTTTGTGATATGCAAGAAATGAAATCCCTTTTGCACTCGTCTCTGCATAAGAGTCGAAAACAAGTCATCCTCCCATTATTCGAATCTTGCGACGAAAGGGCATAAAGCATTTTCATGAAGAATTTAATAGCTGCAATGAATTGACATCCAGCCGAATAGATGTGCAAATTTATTATTTAGTTTCTAGTGATCCAATATGTTCTCGCGTTGTTTGTCGAATATTCTACATTACTGCAAATGCCTCGTGTGCTTCAGCTAAATCACCAAAAAAGCGATTACCTCTGTTTTTTCCAACAAAATTTAAAAGATCAAGAGTGATGAATCACTTTTAGTATAATACTTCGTCGTATATTCAGTAATAAGTGGAACTGAGCACAATTGATCAAAACTTTGTGGGTAAGTGGCATCACCAGCGAATTATGACTGTTTACTGCCACATACGTGGGCAGAAATTTTCCCAAACGAGCTAGAGAATCATATTAAGCTAGATTTCACATGAGCTAATGCAACCTCCATAAATCAAGAAAAGTTGACAATTCCCCAGAATCACATTATTTGAAGGACCACAGAAGATCATGTGCTCAAAGGGTTCGTTGGAACATTGAAACCATCGATGTGCAATGCATTTTTCGTTCTACATCCCAAAACGTGATACTGCTTGAAGTTTTCAGCTATCTCAAGCCGCCAAAGCGCAGCGTATTAGGTGGAAGGAGCTACCCGTACACGTTCGAAGCTCCTGTCCACATGCCATTGTTCTCGACTGGTAATTTGCATAAGCAGAACAATTTAGCTACCAAGCCTTAAGAGCAAATTATTAACTACTAAATCTTTATGCATTAGGCTTAGTACTCGTTTAAGCCCTGGTACTGAGGCATATATGCGTATTGGAAATTATTCACACGCAAAGTGCAGAAAATGGTGCTCGTGAACGCTACGTTTCGTCAGTCACTTTATTCGCGTATTAATGGTGTTGTCTGATGCAAGAGACTACCCAGTTACCCACTTCATTTTCCTTCTCAATATCTTTTCAGCTGTTCTCTTTCCTCGACTTACATAGACACTTGCTTTGGAAACGGCTATCAGGACCTTGATCTTCAGAATTCCCAAAATATCAGGACGATGAAAAAATTGCTAAAATAAGAGCATCTCGCACTCCTTAATAGACTACTCTCTCTAAATTTTGGCAAAGAAGATACAATCTTCCTACAGTGTCTTTATTCCACACATTTAAATTCTAATATGGCGCTGATGAAGGTTTTATTAAGCAGCAACCGTTGCCGACAAGAACAAACTCCTCGCCAGAAATCTAAGCAAACTCACACTCGCAGGGGTTATGCTCGAGGCACTCCGACTACGACGGTCCTTTCGGATCACTTCCGTGGTACGGTGGCCCACCTTCTGAGTTGACGTAATCCAAAAATATGAATTCTGTTGTTGCAAATGTTCCACATTTGCAAATGACATTACAAACAAATTCGAGACCTCGGATGGGAAAAATACTTCCTTTGCGCATTTACTAACACGTGGCTACGTCAATAAATAAGCTCAAGAAGTACGGCAACTTGATGTTCATATAAGTCTCTTTGTTCTAACAAATACTAAGGGAAATTTAGGCCTTTTTTTGGTACAAAGAACAATACTCACTCACGTTTCCTTTTATCGGAAGTGTAGTTGACTAACTTTGCAATCCAAATCCTCGTTGCAACAGCAAATTTCCTATTGAATTTTAACAAAGACATGATTGATCCATCTCCTTTCTTCTCTCCCACCTTTCCCCTCAAAGTCGTTCGAAATCAGCATTCAGAAATTTTAGGCTGCCAGAGTGTCAATGCAGATTACTGTAGCAGTATGTTTGCAAGGCGACAAATACGATCCGTAGAGGGCCACTGGATGGTAGCGAAGTTTTGTCACATGACTGGCGCCATATCAATATTTTCATAAGATAATCTTCTTAAGACGCGTTGCTAGTGAATATATTTAAGAGGCGCCTGATAAGCGAATTAAACAACGCTCCAAAGAAGAATTCCTCTGCGGAGCATTCGTTTGTCCCCACATTCGAAAAGATTTCACTTCTGTTCATTCTTAATGGCTGGTCGTATCGCAAAAATAATGATTTCGCAAGCATAGAGACCACAAAAATCATTTTCTATCCCATCTATTGGTAAAACTGAAAATCTCATTGCGCTGACGACAGCTTCTTTCCACTCAGGCACAACGCCCCTTCGAGGAATAAACTTTTAGGTTAAATTTAGAAGTTTAGAGAGGTGGTTCTGAAACTAGATCTCGGCTGGATAAAATATAAAGCGGTACACTGAGCAGTATGTTGTGCCCCTTTCTCAACTTATAAAATATTTTCGGATCCAAAAAGCATGAAACCAAAGGTGGCACACCAAAAATCATAGGTACAGACAACGGGCTTGAATCGAATGCTTAAACAGATTTTTTGTGTTGGTCGGGTTGGATATGAAATACGTGAGCGATCAATGACGAAAACGACAATTTAGCGCGCAGACGAATTTTTGCTGGAATTTGCACTCGCGGCCTGGGATCCAGAAATACCGATAAAGGGGCAACGGCACTGCATTAGCGGAGACCTGTAAAAAATGATATGCAGCTGCTCGAACGACCGCCCGGTCAGTGCCTCAACGACTGCTAATTTGTTCGCAGGCGGCTCTTTAAATAGGCGGTAGTTAAAAGCCATTTCAAATATGCAAAAACTGGGCACAACAATTGAAGGCAAACAGGCAGGTAGCCAAAGAGATATTTTCTACACCCAATTAGCGCAAATGAAAGGCCTTTGTAAGCGTCCACAATAATGATCTAACAACAGTTGATGACTTTCTGATAAACACGCAAGCACAGACATGAATAAACACGCGTATGCCCACGCTGACAGCTGCTAACAGAAATGAGGAGAGCAGGATCCCAAAGAAGCCGGCAAGATGTGGGCTTTCACATGCATTCAGGCATTTTCATAAATGCTAGTTACTAAAATTCGATGGATGTTTAGAACAACACGCTTATATGTCACTCGGAGGCTATTTTTATTATGATTTGATCGCAGCTAAATGAAAATTTGCTAATTTCACAGTAAAGGGAAATTTTCATCATGTTCGAAAATTTAATAAACTTCCTTAAAGGTGACGGATGAACGCGGAAAGTAGTGCAAGAGGTCACTGTATATGCCTTTTTTAGCAGTTGGATTTGATAACGTTGATTATCATCGAACTGAAACAACAGGTAGAAGAGAAAGAGTTGGAGGGTTTTACGAATAGGTTAGGTTGATAAAAAATATAAAAGAAATAACCTTTGTACTTTCCTGCGTTTCTATCCATGCGAGTGAGAAAAAACTTACTTTTTCGGTAGACATAAGAATAACTCTACTAAATGTATAAAGCAAATATTCATAAAACATGCTATCAATGAATTTAATCAATTTAAGGGCTCCGCCGAACGGACCTGTCTGATCAAAACGCTGCGAACAACAATTGTTGAAAGCGACTATCTTCGGCAGGAAAGTTTTCGGTTCATGAGGACCGGAGAAGGGCATCAGAGCAACGGCCTAGGACAAAATTTCCTTGAAAACGTGCTCATCTTACAGCTCAGTTTCAAGAGATATCAAGAGATAATAAGTATGCAAAATTACTTCTTCATATTTAAACAAGCTCGACCGCTCGCTGAGATCTTCGGTAGAAATTTCATTTTGCGTGAACAGATCAACGAAAATGCAAACAACGTTTCATCACCTTATATCTGTAACTTCAGTGTTGATGGGCTAGCACAAATATGGCCTAGAATATCGCACACAACATAAATTATATCCAGTTCAGTTTCCTCGCTTTAGATTAGTAAATTGCAGAGTCGATGTTAACAAACGATCAACAACATAAACATCCACGAAACGCCATAATGCGCCTTAGCGAAGCAAATTTTGCAGAAACAATGAACGGCGATATCAGATTTCGGCGATATCAGTTATCATGATATAAAACATTAGCAACGTTTCATTCCTTAAGGCAAAAGATATTATTTTGGCTAAAAAAAAGTTATAATAAAAATGTGGTAATATCGGAAATACTTTACTTTTTCATCCGCTCTTCGGCAAAGGCGGACCATTTCTACAGTCTTAGGTGTAAATAGGATATCTCCTTGGCACAGACGCTCTCACGTTTAAGCATTCATGCAAGCTCGCTAGCTACATAGCGACTGCAATGATCTTTGTGAGGCATCTCCTGCTGCCTAAAGGTAAGAAGGGTAAAAACCAAACGAGACACAAAAAATAGAGAAGCTAATGTTGGTAACGAAATTCAAATACATCGGTAGAGAAGAGAAGAGATGAAACAACGGATGTAGGTGGAACAAATAAACTGCAGAACTCCTTGAACATTTTGTCACTGCTGATGATCCCGTCACATTTCCATTTACTATGGCTGCAATATTGAAAAAGGTCATTCCCAGTAATTCTTGTGTATTATGATAAAAATCTTTTCTATACAAGCACTTTGTTATTACTGAAGATAAACGGACGGCGCATTTTCGACACTTTTCAGAAAAAAAAGATCATTTTCAAGAAAAAATCCACGTTAATTGCGTACTTATAAATTTGTTATGCCGAGGTTTATATTTATGAGATACCTAAGCTTGAATTCTTCAAATTCCTGCAGTTGATTTCAATTTTGACATCAAACGTTGATTTGCTAGTGTTTCAATCATATGTTTGGATTTATTTTTAGTCATCTGCGATAGCATTTGGACAAATCTTATGATCTTACTATCATTACCTAATAAGCTCACTATCACTATCAAATGACAAATCGAACGATTGCGTCACATCGTATATATATATATATACATATGCGTCATATATATATATACGATGTATATATATATATATATATATACATATGTATGGTCGAGAACAATGTTAACTCCCACCGCGACCGGAAACATAATAATGATTGCACCAATTCAGTCGTATATAGCTAGCAAAATAAATACTAGAAACCTTTCCGAGAAAGAAAAAATAAAGTGCGAGAAAGACACTGCCTATATGTGAGTTGAGCTGTGCAGCGCAACGAAACAAGGGTGCGATGGCACACCAGGGCTTCATCAGATGTTCTGAGGGGGCGTCATTCACTGAAACCGATACTGCAGATTTATTCGAAACATTCGTTACAGTGCTTGGTATTAGCTGTAAATATGCATACTTTACTAAGAAACTGTTCGAGCGCGAGCAATTATTAATCGTTTTTGCGAATGCCTCTTATTAGGAAATTTCCCTTTTTCGGTCCCTCATTGTAGGGTAAATAATATTGTTTCAAATGTTCAGTGTCGCACTTGAGAGAAATTTTGAGCAGCCGTCTCTCTGCGTTTTTGCTGGGAGAACAAAAAGCTACACTGTGGTTGAAATTTAGAACAGCAAATAACAAGTATGGCACGAAGAGAAACGTTTAATATAAGAAACTGTGCTGATGAGACAGGCAACCAAGCAACTTTAAATGGCTCTATACCGTTTTGTGTACAGTTAACCACAAAGGCTGTGAGAAAATGAGCAGCTATTAAAAAAATGGTTAACTTGATAACGTAGTTAGGAATGAAATAATTTTGTTCCAATAGTTTTGTTCACTTTTCTGACGAGGATCTGCCAAGAAAGACATCGCGTTTTGTTTTCCATGAGGATTTGAGGGGAGAGACGAGAGATGGAAGGCATGGTGGATGCTCCAAGCAGCCACTTAGGAACAGTTACATGGGCAAGTGTGGTCGGAAGCTCGATATAGATCGCAAAAAAAAGATCAAATGCAAGACTCTTCAGCAATTTAAAATCACGCTGACATCCTAAGTTATTGGTGACGTATAAAAAAGTAAGCAATTTTATTTTGTGCGTCAGCAAAACGCAATAAAAGAACGGAAAGAGGGGGCGTGGTAGTCGGCCGAATTTCCGCTGATAAACAGTGGAAGATGCTTGACGGTAAGCGCTTTTGGATTTGATGACATGCAACGACCACCAATTGTTTTGCGAATATCGAGTGAGGACGCGTCCCTTATCTAAGCGCACTGCATCGCAGCTCCGTTTTCGCATCTACATCACCTTCGATAACGCTACTGCAAGAACAACACCAATGTATTGACGGCTGGCTTCTGAGCGCTGCCATTTCACTAAATGCTCAGACAACGACCATTCGGGGCATTATTCAGCCGTTGTCGATGCCATTCTAGGTGGCCTTTTCCTTAAATCGTTGTTAAGCACAAAACAGTTGCGCATAACCTTCCCGTTCTTCAAAGCTTTCTCCATAGCAAAGAAATTTGAGAGGAAGTTGTCCCAAAAACTCCTGGACTTAAAAACTGTATTAAGCAGATGCCACCTGCAATGAAGGAAGTGGGAATGAAGCCACTGGAAAGACGTTGAAAAAGCTTACGGTCATGAAGAAACTGTGCATAAGCTCGGTTAAACTTCAGCTCTTATATCTTGAGCCAGAAGAGAAGACTTATACGAAAATACAGTCTTCTAAGTGCACAGGTGGTAGAATTCGAGCGCCCTGAGGTCATTAAGAGCAAAATATCTTTGCGGATTACTTTCTGCGACATCAACTAAGAGGCTAGCTCTTCTCTATTGTGATTGTGTTTGCACGATAGTGATAGAAAATAACTTATTGATAAGCGGGCACGCACTCTCACCAAGGTGTGACCCCGGTTGCGGATTAGCAGTTGAAACGACGTCAGCAAATAATCACGCTAACGTCGCATTGTGCACGCTGTAACCGAGCTGAGCCTGACCCAGCTTTTAGGTACGTGCTCATCATCGATAATAATGCGTGCACCTTACCAACAAAAGAAAGCACATTAAGAAGAAGGCATAACATTGAAAAGCACTATGCGTAAGCATTACAAATGCTCTACCATTCCGAATATGAGGAGTTCATTTACGGTCATCATATTTGCATACTGAATTCTCCAAAAAATCTCGAAATAGTGCTGTGGAAGTTGTTGCGAAAAACATTTTCTGCGAACGTGACAGTATGAAGCGTCTGCAGACGGCAAACATCTGGTAAACAGGGTCGACAATGCAACTTCGATGTCACTGATCTCTTTACCTCTATTGCGAGCTAATACTTCAAGTGAATAGAGGCCCTCTTGCCGTCGGGGAATATATGACGGAAAAGGTGTTGAGGAAAGAAGCCGCGACGCAGTGTGGAGATCCTTTTAACTACCGTACGATGAGTCAACGGCCATAGTTTACACGTCGCGATTTTATGCGCGGTGCCTAAAAACGGCGCCGCTCCTCGAATGGCAGCGATCAAGCGACGACCATCACTATACTCATTGAATTGTGCCGACCAGCAAGCAGCCGCTTTGTTGGGCGTCACTAAAGAACACTTTAACGACGTTTACATAACACACCTCTGTGATCAAACTGAGCACAGACTATAGCCCTGTAGCCCTGAACGTCATAATATCACTGCACCTGACGTGGCCCTATGCCCATGGATAACACATGATGATTAATTAAACTAGTTTAGAAGCGCAAGCTCGAAAAAGTCCTCGCGAACGCTTTCGTATCTACTGAGTGCCCTTCATAGGTTTCCGTTGCCGGCGTGGTATAATCATTCAGTATTTTTTGAAGCGATATTATCTTTTCGCAGTCGATTTGTACAAAACACTGCTCTGAAATCCATACCCATAGTCTGGAGAACTTTATCATAGGCGTAGGTTATTTAGGGAATTCCGTATATATGAAGCATCAATAAAAGAATGTAGCAAGTTTTCTGAGCCAACTAAACTGTTCATCGGTCATGTCGGAAGAGAGCGGCTTGTAAAACGTGATTTCGTTTCATAACACGTGTTAATTCGACATCCGCACGATTCCAACACTCTGATGACTCAAGTAATTTAACCAATGAGCGTTGGTGACCGATGGTCAAGAATCCAACCAGCTGAGGGTCAGCTCGGGAACTAACTGGATGTTAAATTGTTGTGGCCGAAATTCTATTGAGAGAAGGTTGAAGCTTATAGTTTACCGCATAAATCAAAGGAGAAAGGCGCGTGAGCACTGTGCATGACGCATCAATGGTTGCGCAATTCGCTCACTGTTTCAGATGTGACGGTGGCAGCCACGACCGAACACAACTAACGATGACGGACAGCGTGTCAACAGAAAGGTAAGCTGTTTAAGTTTTCGTTTAAAAATCCCTGAAGTTCCAAAATTTTCTTCCTGAAATATTGAAGGTCATATCTGAGGGCAAGAATTCATCAGCTATGTGATGGTCTACAGGATAATTTCGGTCAATTACCCATCATAATTATTACCAATCATTATTCCTTCGCTGCTCGGTCATTGCCACCCTCTTTTCTCATGCGCCAGAGCTCATCCAACAGTTTTACCTACCTATTCATTGGAAGGCACTACTCAGGTGCGGGAAGGAGCAACACTAATGACGTCATATATTTGTGCTACTGCTTATAGGCCAAATGCAGCGCATTTTCATAGGCGATGCGATAATCGGTACTCGGCTAGAATTGTTTTCGCCAAGGTAAATGGAGTTG
This sequence comes from Parascaris univalens, assembly GCA_037576465.1. Lineage (NCBI taxonomy): Eukaryota > Metazoa > Nematoda > Chromadorea > Rhabditida > Ascarididae > Parascaris > Parascaris univalens. Next base: position 160,266,843 of record CM075173.1, read on the forward strand.
GTTTGTGCGAAGCTGTATTGCCCGACACTGAAGGTGAGCTCAAACATTGTTCTGTGTGTACCGATGTGCTGAATCAACCATCAGCACACACACCCACACTACTCTTGATATGAGCATGTGCTGCATTTTAAATTACGCAAACAGTAGCAACCGTCTAAAACTCTCCTTTCGAGCAACGTCACTTTGTACTGCTGGCTGCAGTGAGGGAATCGCTTAACGTATAAGCCCTCATTGTTGACCATACGCAGTTGCAAGTTGCAATTCAGATAGCACCTGACAGAATTCGCATGCCGACGATCGCAAGACATGTATATAATGTATATCAGAAAGATCAGAAAGCTACCCCACCTCTAAAATGAGCTAAAGGAGGAAACGAAGAATCTCATTTTAAATAATATATGAAATAGCAAATATATCTGCAGGCGGGATGAGCGGTCACTTTATCTTCGTTACATTAATGCTGCGCCATTCAGGTACTGCGGATATAACTGGCCTGGCTAACCATTTACCTCAACAACATTCCGTCCTAGTTGATGCCACTTACAATGTTACTGGCGCGCAGCACGCTTATGAGAGATGTTGCATTATGATTAGATTACAAATGACGGGACCTAGAAGCACTGGGAGTAGATCGTGAGAGATCATTCGTCAGGCAACCGGAAAGGCACTTATTTGCTTCGATATGCAGGCAAGAGCCTTGACGCCTCTTTACCTGTTTTGGCGAAGATAAATTTACAGCAGGAAGCTGATTTAAAGGGGGAGGTTGATCAAGATTTCTTGACTGGATCCTTTGGATTTTTCGGTTGTTTTGGTTTACTCTTGTCTGAGTACAGGAAACAACCGATCTGTGAGTAAAACTCTCAAATGCAGGAAAATCACAGTTTTCATGAAAGTAAAGGAAAAATGACCCACAGATACTCCCCCATGCAGATAATTTTGCTGAGTATCATTATAACACAGACACTGACCGGAAAATGGCTGGTCTGCATTAACGGCAAGAAAGAATGAAGAAAAGAATAGGAGATAGCGCGATGATGCTATATTTGAGTGGTAGTCAGCAAAAAATATTCCAAAGGATGAAATCACCGTTGAAGCGACGCCCGAATGAAATGCAAAAAAAGGACACAGAGAGAAATACTATAGAAAAGAATTTCTTGCACTAATTTCGTCGAATGGTCACGAAGTTGTAATGGTCAGTTCAAGAAACCCAATTGTTTAACTTAAGAAATAAAAGAAATCTCGATGAAGTTAGAAGTTTCGCAAGTAGGATATTTGGCTGGAAGAGTTGTGTCAAAAATCTTCCCTCAAATTTTATTTTTTTTCAGTGGAATTCGCTCAAAATATTGCAAGAATGCAAGCAGATCTTATTTAATGTGCTGCACATATGATGAAGAGACCTGGTGAAAAAACGTTGCAAGAGAAGCCGTCTCTGTAACGCCAACCATCCAACAAATCTATATAGAAACATATCAAAAAAAAACTCACGCAGACGCATTGGTTAGCGGACACTTTGCTATAGTTTATCATCGTCACAATTGGTTGCTAAGTATATGTGCGTATTCGTCATTTCACCTTGCACATAATATCCCGGAGGGGATATCTGGGCACACTTCAGCAGCGGTGAACCTGTACAAACATTTCCTCATGGGTAGATACCACGAAATACTTCGTTTCCAATCAATACTTCCTAGTAAAACACCATTAAAAGCGGACTTGATTATCACTCTATGCTAGGTTTCAGTTCAGTCAAACCAAACATACAAATTCAGAATCCAGATGAGCTAATCATGACCCCTATCAACATTCCTTCTTCATGCATTATTAAACATATCACAGCTTTGCTCAGACTCAATTTCTATATTCTAGTCCAACAACTGTAAACCTGAGAAGACGTGGAAATAATGGAAATAATGCATACTCAGGAAGTTTAGAAAAGATTTAAGGGCAGATAAGTAACAGAAGTCGTAATTTGCACTCTTAGTGCCAAGTCCTTGTAAGTGCTTGAGAAGAACTCGTTTTCGCCAAAATTGGCTTGCTAGATTTTTGTCAAAAACTTGTTCCCACTCCCTCAAAAAAACTAATTAAAGAGAAAACTGGCTTTGTGATTCGCAACGAAAACAATTGCTCAAGCGTTAGTTCTTGAACAATTCGAGTCAAAGTTCTGCTTATGACCTACTTCAGGAAAATGAAAGGGTTAGCTGCACCCGCAATGGAAGCGACTATTACTCCTCTCTTATCCTCACTATTTTTATTCCTATGCGAATATAGGATTACGCCGGTTACCTTACACTGTTCGCTTTACCGTCCTTATCTTTTTGGATTTCATTAGTGAATTCGGCAAGTTTCAAAACTTTGATCTTTCCAGAGGTGCTGCAATTTTTACTCCCCTAACGACAGGCGTTTTTTGATCTATAATCTAAGTTGAAACATACTTCCAGCGAACTTCACGACAACGCTCATGCTACCGAGTTATTCAGGCAACTGGTGTCAGACTCCAAACAAAGCAGCTAAATTTCCGATTTAGTGCTTGAGACAATTCATTTGAGAAATTAGAAAGAGCACTTTTAGAGACTCTTATAGTAATGCCAAAAGTTTGGTGTAGTTCTTGGGGATAGCAGGCGGTCACTCTCAACTTTAGGAAGGAACTTTAAAGCTGATTTATCGAAGACAAGGGAACTTTTTCATAACTGATCTCCATCGACATCAATTTTCTATTTTCAAACATTTTATTCATTGTTTGTTTTCTTTTTTTTGGAAACGAAATGAATGAACGGAATGCAGCAGTGATGGTATTCCTCTTATCAAACAAACTCAAAGGGCCGAACTGCTCTCATTGCTAAGAACACTGTCGCATCAATATGAAGCTTGTAAAATTTACGAGTTCTTTTTTGTTTGCATCGAGGATTGAACATTTCAGTCTTTAAAAAATCCATTGAGAACAAGGCAGTTACTTGGGTGCAGAGTAAAACAATAGTCTGCTAAAATATGTCAAGCAACCAGTTACTACTGTAAAAGCTTTGGTACAATGGTCGAGAAGTGAGATGACAAATAATCGAAATAATGAAGTCAAACACTAAGGTTAGAATAAGGGGTCCCTTCAACGAACGAACTTTAAAGATAAGGCGGTAATCTTTCTTTGTTAATGAAAAGAGGTGGAATAATGAGCGCCGATATTTATTAGCCATTTCATTTGCAGCGAAATGTGACAGATATTTTCTGACAATAGGTGAACAAATACTGCTTAAATTCTACTGCGTTGTATGGACCGAAAAGGTGAAAGAAATCGAGTAGAATGCCGGTATCTGTGTGGTGGTTATTTGAATAGTGAGAGGTGAGTTTTGAGGGTAAAGGGGAGGAGGGGGAGAAGTTCGAAAGAATGAGGACACAGGAGGATGTTTAACTTGCCTTGTGTAAAAGAGGAATGCCGTCAGATAGGAGAACACGAAATGCAGCGAATTAGCAACACGTTGTATCGTACGAGAACGATAAAGCATTCACCAAGGTCACGCAATGCATGCGGTCTTTTCAAGGATTTCTTGACAATTATTCTCCAATGCTTGTTTAACTAATTCTTTTATTTGTTAAGGAGAATATTTGTTGTGTTTGGTTCATTGAAAAATGAAACAAATGGCAGATTACAAAGAAAGCTGGCTAAATTTTATCGTCTTATGAACGGATTATCTCATATTCCAGTGATAATGAAGAAAGTGGACTGGAACATCTCTTAGACGACGGTCAAATTTTCATCAATATTTGATGAAGAAAAATCCACTTGAAACAATTTCTGCGGAATGTGCATAAAAATTATGTGGGCCAATTTCGTAGGAACTTCAAATGCTTTGTAATTTACAGCGGCAACAATGAGTCGGACGGTGTGCTTCGAAATGCAATAATCCACTGTGCTTTATATCGACCCCTCCCTCATTGTGCATGTTCCTTCGATTAGCAAGCAAAACGCTTCGAGAAGGGGCACAAATAGATGCATGCAAACATAAATGTGAACAAATATGATATTATTACAGCGCAGTTTTACGGAGAAACCTAGTTAGCTGTGAAAATGGACATTGACAAAATGCAAAAAACGCTGAAAATCGTCAGTTGCTAAAAAAATAAGAAATAAGGACTCATTAATCACCAGTGGATGAGAAAAGGAATCAGGAATTCAGCTGAAGATTTATTCCGACCGAAAGAAATTATCTACGAAAAACTATCCGAAATACTGGGCAAAATATGTTCAGCAAAACTTCTTCCAATGGGCACATTGCCAGCTACCTTCTGTGTTGTTTCATCGAAAACATTTCGTGTCACTTTAGTTATTGTATTCTACTTGTATCCACTTATCGTTGTTTACCTACGTGTACGCCAAGGGTGGTTATTAACAAAAGATGGAGAGGTGAGCTTTAAGTAGCTCATCATGAAAAATTAACATCCTCACACTGCGGTTTCGGAAAGATTCGAGGACTTAGGAATTTAATTTCTGAGCAATGATGGAAAATATCAGAAATCGCGAGAGCGCTTCGACCATATATAATTTAAGACCTCATCTGAATGACGTCGCAGAGAACACCAAACACCCTCAGGAATGCAACCGCTACTGAATTTGAAATGTGCTTGAGGAGCCGTTAAGTGTTAGAGCGGATGCAGCCGAGAGGAGTTTCTTGCGTGAAGGCAAATGTCATTTTCCTGAAGGGATAGTTATGCTAGGATATGACGCAGTCATTGACACGTTGGTGATTTACTTTACGCCATGTTGCAAATCGCTGACAAATGGTCAACGTTTTTACGATAGCTGCAGTGTGCAAGAAGGGGAAATGAGATGGATCTTTGAATTATGTTACGAGTTATGCTGTCCTTTTATGAAACGCTGTTTCGAAGTGTCAGTCGTCCCTAGATTTAAGTGGTTATTTAACATCTACAACCTCAAATTTGTTAACCTCGAGGAGACGCTTACTTACATTCGACCACGACGAGTGTAAACGATAGAAGTAACATCATTCGGAGAAGTACTTACCTCTTGTTAAAAAGTGTAAAGTCAAAGTGGACCAAAAAGTCCATAATATAGAGCGGAAAGACCTCATCACCACTTACCCACTCCAAATCCTTAAAAATTTCAAAGCCTTCATGTAAACATTTACATGTTGCACCCTTTATAATACTGCAGCCTGGTATTGCACTGATTATAAAGTTCCGCTTCAGTACGTTATCTTTTATAAATCATCAAAAATGATGTAGTCATTGATTACAAGGTCGTTTTAGCGCACATTCGAAAAGCGAAAGAAGGCCTCAATGCATAATATTTCATCTCTGCCACGCCAAAAAAGTTATGCTTAAATAGGACGTCAAGCAACGATATCGAGCTTGAACATTTCTTGATAGCCTTCTTTCAAATGAACCTGTGATCGCTCACTGAAACAGTTGATAAATGTGCCAGTGAAGCTGATACTTTATGTAATCTTACAGTCTATTCATCTCATCAAACACTGCGTGATTAATTAATAATGCATTTGTCTTAAGGGTTATCCACTTCCACAAGTTCTGCATAAAAGAGTTCATTTTAGGATCGCTTCAAATTGACGTTTGCAAAGGACATTACAACAACGGCGTGCTTGTGCATCCGGCTTATAATTTCAACTCGCGAACCAACGAAAGCAGAGTGGGAGGTTTACTCGGCGTCACGTCTATCTGAAGTGATTTTCTGAAGAGATATTTATGCAATTCCATCAAATCCGATAGAATCTGGAAAATTTGAACGTTTTTAAATGAGCGATTTTCATTTGAGGAGTACGAGCAACGTTCGTAAGATGGTGAATTAAAACAGTACCGAATAATTAAAATTATGAGCAATAATTAAAACAACAATAATAATGAGTTAACTGCGCTTGCAGCACTTAAAAAGCTCGACAACTTTAACTGCAACATTCGTATAGATCGAATAAATGAGTACTGGCAAATTTCGATTGCTATTCGAGTGAAATGAAATGCTGCATTATAGCGAACTGAAGAAACAACTAAATTCTTCACATAAGCATTCGTCTGGCTGGATAACGAGTACGGCATACACAGCAAAAGCAAAGAAAAAAGCGACAATATCTGCAGCGAACCTTTTCGCGTCACTGTGAAAATACAATTTGTATTTAATGTACCGTCTTAAGTGCGTCATGTTCAGTGCCCTCTTTTGTTCCCGCGGTAATTTTTCACTGCATTCTCTGCGATCATCTATCTTTTCATCCTCTTTGCTTTCCGTACTTTGAAAAGAGCTCTTCTGGAACAACAGAGAGATGGTTCCATTACGGACCCCATGTATCTTCGAGATTTGTAATTTTTTGCGCCTTACTCGTATGCCGGCCAAGCCAACGTGATGTTAAAATTCACATCTGTTACGTAATCGACAACAGAGCATCGACTCGCCTTTGACAATATGAAAGACAGAATTCATTGTATTGATTTGTCGATCAAATGAAGTTGGGAAAAGCGGTTCAGCTGCTTGCTTAGCAAGGGACCAAATGAGGCTTTTTGTTGGTTTGAAAAATAATCATGACACCTCTTGAAATGAAGACGTTGCAAGTGCCAAATAAGGAAGAAGAAGGAACAAGCAGGTAAAGAAGTTTACTTACCCAAGAATAGCGTGAACACCCAAAAACTATACCAGCAATAGAAGCACCTCCTCTAAACATTTATTCATAAAAAAGTCCACCTTTCTTTTCTGACTACAATCTAATACTACAAAAGCAGAAGCAGCCAATCGAGCAAATAAACGAGAGCTGGATTTTTTTTGGTGGAATATCATGAAGGAGCACAAAGGAGAGTGAAAAATTCGATTTCCTCATTAGCAACACTGCTTCATCTATATAAATGCGAACTTTTACAGTGCAACAGACGCATATAAACTTATTTTTGCAAATCGCATAATGAGAGTACCGTACTTATGTAAAAGTGTATGGGCGTTCATTCTGATTATCTTTCCCGTATTCCGCTCGGAAATTAGAAATAATGTGCTCAGTGCGATGATCTCCTGCACTAGCCTTTGAAGTGATTTATCAACTTCAGCAACTCTTACAAGCGATTGCTTATATCCGAAACTTTGCATAAATTTTCTAGTGATTGGACTGCGTTTTACATTTACCGAAACCGAAAACGAATATCTTGGATGAGATCAATGCAACTAACCGGACAAACTGCAACAAGGATACCAATATTGCACCGCAGATTGTCTACTAGCAATTGATGCAACTAATAAATCGGTTAAGTGGTAAGCAAAACCGCATATCACACTAATACGCCTTTCCAGTTCATATGAATTTAGGCATTACAAGGCTGAAAAAGAACATAAAAAATCAGTTGTTTGTTAACAAAATGCAGCGCAAGTAGACGAGAGTGTTGTATGAGCGATGAACGTTTTATACGCTATGCCAAATCAACGAGTCGTTGAAACAGTAAGCTACTGAATGAGAGGCGCGCTCTCAATTGCTGAGTTCACTCGAAAAAAGCGATATTCCGTCGATAAAGGGTTTTTCAATTCCACTTGAAAGGATGTGAACCGAGTGGAACTTTTTGTGAATGTGTCCCTTTGTCTCATATATCAGAACCGCAGGGAGCGCGCTAAATGACCGTTTTCGCTACCTCTATTGACAAATATCCTTGAAGGATGGGAACTATTGCGCATCCTACTTGTCCTCGTGCAGTAAACAAAACTTCTGAAATATCTGATACCAGCAGTATCGATCACTGTCCGCATTCTAACATTGCTGCCTGTTTCTTAGCCTATCGAAATCGACATATTAGAGGGAATTTTGATGAACCGAAGATCAGATATTTCAAATTTGCTTGAGTGCCTTTAATGCTTTGAGTGAAAAAAAAGCATGAAAAGATCAAGTAGACTCTTTCAAGTTCCCATCATACCGCAAAAGGAAGCCGGTGAATTCGCCAGATGCACCTCTAAGTCACAAAGCTGATGGCCAAATTTGCTGCAAAATTTAGCGAAGAAAGTAAAACGTGAGGAACGATGCAACAGTGCAGTGCTACTGAAAACCCCTCATGAAGTGTGCTGTTGGGAAGTTGCAATAATTACGCCAACTAGCATAATGAGCGGTTGAATAACATTTATACATATTTGAATATCATTATCTTTGTTTCAATTATTGGGACTTAACTTCTGTAGCTCGCAGTTATAAAGGTTTATTTAAATATGGAAACAACGATCGGTGCAGCCTACAAAAATGCCTCATTTGACTGTTCCAACAAAAAGCACTTATTCGTTTGCGTACTTATCGGTGTAGCAACCTTACTCACTCTTCTTGCTCACTACCGGTAGCCTATGAAAGGTGACCGCTGTGAAGAGATGATCAAACTTCATCAAAGCTTGGTGTTGGATTAAGAAGAAAGAGCGAAAATTTGCGTTACCGCAATCAGCGTCCCATCTATTCGATTTGAATATTCCAGCACCATTGTTCATCGCCGTCTGCGACGACAAATTACGACCTCACTAATGAAGGGCGGTTTAATGCTTGCACCGAAATGAAGTGGCAAATCACGGAAAAGCACTGTGAACGGCAACGGTAAAATCGCGGAAGCAATATTCCTTGTTATTCAATCTTCAATCTGCAATTTAGCAACGTTACTTCAGCCTCTCCACCTGCACGAAGGCGCAGTCGTCACTCATTTGCAATAATAGCGTAGTATAGGTAAATGCAGGTAGCTAGTGCCATAAAATGATTTGCTTAAAAAACATTCATGCTTTTAAAGAAAAAGAAAAAGTGAAAAAGGGGAAATCGTGTTCAAGGAGACTAAATAGATCAAAACAAGAAGCATTAGGACATTTGAATAGAGTGGCGAATATTTAGCTGAGTTCATTCGTTTGCATCTAGTAGGCTAGATGCCATATAAAAGTGACCGAAATTCCGACAAAGCGCGGGTGGAAAGCATTAACACATAACTCAGTTCAAGCAACTCAAAAGAGGTGTTAGAGGCACAAGGATAATTTTAGAGGCGTAGAAATAGGAAACAGCGTTGAAGAAAGGAATTTGGCTGACACTTATTCATTAATTAAATATTATGTGAGATAAGGTTGGAGGCACTTCAAGCTCGAAGTTTGCTAAAGGAAAGTTTCCATTTGTTGGTGATGTAATAACTGGAAAGTACGCTACTGGATGATTCTTCCGAACTCTCAAGAAGGCTTTTGAATTGTATACCAAAGACTGCGTCATCGGGAGAACGTTTTTATAGAAGAAAGTTAGTGGAATGGAGGTGTAGGCAGAGACATATATGCAACGAAGAAGTGCCAATAAAAAATCGTACTGAGAAGTGATAAACATAAGTTTCTTTAAGTTCTCTTAATGAGAGGTTTGCGACAGGAAAGACCTCAGGTTGTCACCGGGAAAAAGAACGGTTTGGTGGGTGATGGTGCAGAAGAAAAGTGCAGTAGTGTGGGGAGCCGTTCACATGGAGAGCACTGATACCCTCGTGCACGTTATAAATGCGTTTTGAGGTGAGCAAGCAGACAATAAGCTTCGTGAGCCATGCCATGAACAACGGGGCGCAAATAGCTGCCTGTAAGCTGTCGGAAGTGCGTGCTAAACCATCGACGACGTCGCTTTCGCGCCCGTTATCAGACTCGGCGATGCGAGACAGTCGCAGAGAGAGCACCCAAAAGCGCGCGATCGACGGAGAGTGAGCGTGTGCGTCGGACGGTGCGCCGAAGTGAAACCAAGCTCGGTTGGCCTTTGCTAATCGCAGCTTTACATGTTGTGCTTGCTCTTGAGCATCGGTTGTCAGATACGGTTGCCTCGTTGTCATCTGAACAAGGTCTATTGTGAGCAGTTATTTCCTTTCCTTAATCGCCATGTTATCGTTAGGAGCTAGAATGTTCGAAGCGGCCACGAGCGAATCAACAAGCGATCGCGTCATTTGCGTCACGACGAAAAATTGCGAATGCGCCCCGCCCAGCTATTCGGGGGACCACTACATGCCATTTGCTACCGTAGACCAACATCTATAAGGGTCACTAGAAGCATTGCGCTATTCATGCCTTTAAATCCTTCTTCATCATTTTCTGCTAAAAGATGGAATTTGTAGGTGCTGAATGCTAGTAATTGTGCTTGCAGAGTGAGGAGCATCATTGTGTTCGTTTCAGCAGTTAGATTCATCTTTAGCTTTTCACTCAATTATTATTTAAGGATACTGTGAACTGCGAGTTCAAACATATCCAGAGGGAAATCCACAGTTGTTCAGCTATCTACTTTATCCACAATTTATTCTCCTGTGCAAACGAATAGGCTCACAGATAAGTTCAGTTGTCCGTCCCTTCAAAATCTGCGGCAGTAGTGGTGGTTTTTGAGTGGTTGTATTTGTGCTACGCTTATTGAACGTAGTGCACGTCGTGTATGTGGTTTAGAACAGCGCTACTTAAGAACCTTAGCTTCCCTGAGATCTCTAAGATCCTTAATATTTTTAAAATTGTATAAATTTTTTGAAGTTTATCAGACCTTTTGAAAAATTCCATGAGGGTCATCGTATTTTTCGTTCCGTCCAATCTCTGTGAGCTCCAGACCCTCAGAAACCCTCAAAGTTGGTGCAGGCATCCGAGTATTCGTCTGTTGGAACTCGAGAAACACTCAAAGTGGAGGCGAACTTGTGCGACTGTAATAGTCATCAGTCCCATTCGCCTTTCCTTGGCCCACAGTTAGATTTAGACTATGGTAGAAAGTGATGTTCCGTGAGGTAGAAAACATCGATGACAGTCTTGGAACCTTGCAACATGCTAAATCGGAAACTGGGACCCTGCAGGACTAGAAATCTGAAACTTCTGAGACCTGCTCTTTGGTGAGGGGTAGAGTGTTGCCTTCAACTTTCTGAAGGGATCTAGGATTAACCCATGTTCAGCACTTGACGCACTTCACAGACCGTCGATTTGGATGGAGTTGGACAATTTTTTTGCAAGGATTTTGCGTGAGATGTTGGTTCAGTTACAAGGAATCATTTTTGCATAAACTTTATTTTTGCTAGCATTTTATAGCAGTGGTTGATCTGATGAACTGGACGGCAGAAACACGCGTTGTGTTACCAGCTTCTCGTCCATGTCTTTCCGCATTTTTTAAAATGCCAAATAAACATGGATTGTTTTACTAAGAGTAAAATGCCACTAGCTCTTCGTTTTGGATTCTTCTGCTAATGTAACTCGTCAAATGTTCGTTTCGCACTTTTTGTAGGTCTTCGTAAGTAGTGGGGGAGCACTCAACAGGGATTCAACCAATATCGAACTTTTATATGTGCCTCCTTAAGCATTTTCCAACATTTTTTAAACAACTGACGACTCAGTCTCTCTTGCTTCTCCTCTATTCGTATTTTCTATGGAGGAACTTCACCAACTTTACTCGCAAAACCAGTGAGCTCTGTGAACTCGCAGCAAAAAGTGGAACGCATGCAATGCCATATTTATTTTCTAATTATTCCAACGCTTGCGCAATCCTGTGCAAAAGTGATCTCTGTCATAAACCTTTTGTTGATGCGGGAGGTGATTCTTAAGTCATACTGTGACCACTAAATTTTATAGCCCTCTAGCTTCAATAGTTCCCAGGCTAAAGCAACAGAGGTTCACACAAAAACGACGGTGCCGTAATACATTACCGAAAACGGAAAGGTGCAAAATGCAGTGAAATACATGAAAAAAGACGTTCGAGGAAAAATTTTGTAATGCATGTGCGTGGTGCCCCTTAGGTGCACGAAGAGTCCACAGAGTTTATTGCATCCTTTCGTATTCTGCAACAAATAACCGCTTTATGAGTTAAATTACTTGAAGACAAAGTTTCTCGCAGGGCGTTTCCGGTGAACGAGTCTTTTCGTGCATCTTTTTGCATGCTTAAATTATCGCTGAACATGACGTAGAGGTTGCGGGCACTCAATTTTTGATGCGCCGGTGTGTCGATTCATCCACCTCTTTTAACATCAAAACGAATTTGAAGTAGGACTGAGAAATTTGGCGAGTGTTGTCAGCTGCCGGTGGAAGATTTTCTCCAGCTGCCCTCAAGCTGATTCCCACATTTTAAAAGAAATTTCAGACAATGAAATATGTGTGAGAAGTTGCGTAAATATTGCGGTTAAGTGGCTTGGAGAAATTCGGAGTTTCGTGGAATATTGGAATTAGCGATCAGGTTGATTGAAGCATAAATGCATATTAGGGATATCATATGGTTCCACCACAGTTCGCAGGTTGTTCTTTGACTGCTGTGATGAGTGAAACCCAAAGGCACATATGTATAGTCGGAATGAGAAGCTATCCGCTTGTTTTAAAAGAAAATCGCAGGTTAATATAAACAGAGACCGTTGTATTCGAAATTCTCCAGAAATCTGATTCAGCCGAGCTGTCGTTTCATCACTGAAAGTGGAAGATGTCAATCGAATACATGGTTCGTAGTCTGCGAAAAGTGATTTCAACGGATGTGCGAACGACCCACTTTGAAATCAACCATCAAATTTGTCCATCATAGGCGGACTGTGACCACGTTGCTATTCCTCATCTATTTACTGTCTGTTCGTTTTGGAAAATTTTTGCTTTACGCACGAATGTTCAGGTGCAGTATGCACCATAGTATGAGGATATGAGGAATGCCATTGGTCCGGAAAAAATCCTCAAAGTTTCACACCTATAGGAAACTGCTAAAGATCCAACAAAGTTTGCGCACTCACACTCGCCTTGGACAGAGATATGCGGCCCATCCTGAACGGGAAAGTTGAGGGAAAAGCACGTGGACTGTCGTTTGAAAAGTTTTGACGCTCACGGAAGAAAAGGATGAACTCACTTCGCCGTTCTCATCAAAGAATGGTGACAGTACTTGCCGCACCATCTCCCAAGGGATGAATTGTTGTATCATCTGTTCTGCTGTAGAAGTCGTCGGAAGCACTCTTGATTCTACGCACTTTCTAAACTGTCGCTCGACTCATCAACATCCAAATCACTTGAATAAGAAATCGCCAAAGTTTCAAGAGGATATGAAGAAAATTGACGTCTTGCAGCAACGCATTTCTGCAGGGAGGTCTGCAGTTAACCGCTTTCGATAAGAAAAAGGACATTGGTTAATTCATGTTATTTGGTGCCAAAAACATAGTTATAATATTTTCGATGCAATCCGCAGCAGGTTGTTACATCCCGCTGCACAACTTCGTCGTAGCAAGAGTCCATGTTAATACAGTTTTCAGCTTTGCATTACGAGCAAATATTGGAAAACATTCGTTTCGTGCTCATTAAGTGCGCTGAAATAAGGTTTGAATCGCATAAATGCATCGATGAATATTTCCGGGTTCACTTAATGATTGCAGGAGCAGGCGCAGAGAGCGATCTTTGCGCTTGCTTGCTGTGGCATCGAAACCCGATCAGTCAAGTATAAAACCACCCATCTAAACAAAATTGAAATAAATTGGAGAGACCGTTTAGGTAATAGGAGGCTATTTTACGTATGCATTTTTTAAATGTAAATCACAACGAATTTTAAAGGCCTGCACTCAGCTGTCCCGATACTATTTAGATGAGAGTGTGCTGGGTTGCACTGTACGCTCCGGTGAACAGATCCGGTTCTTCTGCCGAAGCAAAGAAGAAGGAAAAGGAGGAGGATGAGAGGCTTGAGGAACACCAGATGTTTTTCTGCGAGGTAAATCAATGATTTGAATTATTTAAGGCTCGCCACTTTCAGTGGAATTCTGATGAGCATGAATGATAGCATCATACGCATCGAATGTTGCGCATGTTTTTGATTCTCATTCATTTGGATACACAGCAACGGCAGTGTTCAAGTCAACAAATAATAAGTTTTATGCAAATCCAGCTGATCTAAAATCTAAACCAGCGACCCATCAAATCAGGTTTGCAAATACCTTCACTGAAGCAAAACACACACTGTGCACATTTAAAAAAGGAATAAATTACCGAAGACAAACGTTTGGCTGCTAGCTGCCATTATCCTGCGGTTGCGTAACAGTGGAATCTCCGATGTGGTGATAGTTGCTTGCAGGTGCTTGCAGGTTCATTCCTCTTGTAATTTATTCAAAGTGGCAGATAACAGCAGGGTTTTGAACTTGCCAAACTGGTAGACGAATATTCTCCTGATTCCGTAATCGCTGCTTAATGGTCGCGTAAATCGATGTCCGGCTGCTATTATAACGTAAATAGACTCAGTTGATCTTCACGACTCACTGCGACGAATACTATTGCATACACGCAGGAGCACGGAAGTATGTGCGCGTGTATACTGTCGCACACAGATCGACATGCATATGAACAAAATCTCGCATAAACTCGCAAACGTAGACAGAATCATAATGTATAACGAAGAGCCTGAAAAATCGTCACTGACTTCGATGGTAGCCAACAAATAATGAGTTTCTGCACAAAAAGATGTAGTAGCCAGTGAGGACTCAACTGGGGATGAAAAGTTGGATCAAAGTTCTCTGCATTCCCATTGCCTTGAGAGCTCAAACTGCATGCTCCCTCGTGTTCTGTTCTATCTTTTGGCAAGCCCAGTTTTACCAGCATCACGGAAACTCGGTAAAACTCTGGAAACCCTTTGAAGCTTATTAGGCCGTTTCAGGCAACGCTTGCTCATAAAATTGGCAAAGTACAGATAAGAGCAACTTCTTGTTGGTGACTGCCATGACCTCAAAACGAGCTTATGCTGTAGTTTACTACTTTCACAGGCTTGCACATAGCTAAAAAACTGAGGCTCGGAAAAAGGCAAACAATTGCTAAGAAAACATGCGTGCTCGCATCGCACTTAAATAAGTGACGTGGGTTCGTAAATAAGGGACTAACTTCAGTTTTTGAGAACAGGTTCATGGAATAATGATCATCTTCAGGAATCAATGAATATCTGAGCAAAAATCGCAGTAAACATTTTAAAAATAGGGCTGCAAACACGGCGTTATCTGGGATTACAGGTGACGCAGTGAGTTGCAAATTTATTTGCAGACTGGTAAGCAAGACGCGCATAATTGTGTTGGTTCCATTGGCGTATTTTTGCCGTTTTTGGGGCAGCAGTGCCACATGCCAAGCGAAGGTTGCATCTTTTGAAGATAAAAAGAGGAGTGCCTCAACATAAGAGAGTAACTTTTCCTAAAAATGGCTATCGTAAAGAAGCATTCATCACCGAACGAAAGGAATTTATTAACAGTCTTACATGAGGTTTTCTATTAGCCATAACACATTAATATTTTGTTTTCTTCGAAGGGCAACGCTGTGCTTGTAAAAGAAGAAATATTTCCTGCTCTATAAGCCGGCGAGTTATTCTGTGCTAAATCGACGAAAACATCTAGAGGAAGTGAGCATCGAACTGAGTCGGCGTCAATCATAACGAAGGCTATTTTCACGCTTATCAAGCTCATATCTCGGCGCCTCCTGAGCATCTCATATGCTACCAGCCACTTTTTATAACATCCTCCTGCATTTAAGTGGTGTTGCACTGAAACATAGCATTTTGAATGCTGAAAGCGGCACAAATCTCAATGGTATGACGAAGCATTCTTATTTTGGGATGCGCATATCATAATTATAAACCTAAGTCTTCGCCATGCCATTCTACCAATGAATTAAAGTTGTCGGCTGTCACGAAAATTAGGAGGTCAAGATTAAGCTAAGATAATTTAGTCCTACAGATCTTTGCATCAGTGATCTGTTTTGAGGTTTCGTCTGTGTCTTCAGCCTGAAATTTTGTATGCGTAATGCGGAGCGCGGATTTTGCAGGTGAAGAAACGCCGACCTCAGTGAAATAGTGTCGTTAAATTTCTTATCAAACTTCACATTGTGAAAGCTTTAGAAATAGCTCAGCTCACGCCACCTCAGAAATGAACAATTGGGCACCTTATATCCTTGCATTCCCGCCTTCTTTGGCCTCTGCAGGAGGCTTGACTGCTTTGAAAGCTGAAAACTGAAAGGCGAATGTAGCGTGTGCACACCTTCGTCTTCATCCGTTAAGTTTGTCAAATGATTATTCGCATGGGTACTTCAAATAGAACGTTCCGTGGCGAATTTAAGCATTAATTGGAATTTTCTTATGACTTATAGTTTTCTTGTCGTCAAGATTACTTAAATATATCCATTTTGCAGTACTTCCTATGAGTAATTTTACTCACATATATTTCATGGTTTTCGCTCTCAGCAGAACGATTTAATTAAACGTACCGATAAATTTATTCGATGAAGAGATCAAAGCAGCAGAGTTGAGGCCACTTATCTAAGATGAACTTGCAAGCTTGCTTTGCAGGGTGGGAATAAAGCCTCTTTTGTGCTTTTAATCCGTTCAAGTAGAAAAAACGTAGATATACTTCAGCAAGAAATTCACAGTGACAAATGCTACAGTTTCAGATTCACTGTGTTCTTATGAGCGTTCATTACTCACTCTGTTCAAAGTTTTGTTTTTTGTCGAAACGGTACAGCAGAGAAAAAAAACACTTTAGATAAAAAACAGTATCATTAACATATGGGCAGAAAAATTCTCTGCATCCTCTCTGGTGAATCGATAGCGATCTTTAAGCTGCGTTGCATTTTGAGCTGTGGCATTGCAAACGCTTCTTTAGACGACACGCGAAATGTTCTCGAGTTTTACTATTTGTGTCTGAAGCTCTGTGGCACAAGATTACAATGAACTGTTGCAGTCACAGAAAAACTTGTGGTGTCAAATGTGCATTCGAATGCGTTTCATAGGCTTTCACCAGTATTCCTAATGTGGGAATCATGGTGCGATGAGTTAGAAAGAGGAAGGTTATCAAACGAAACGTCTCTACCATGAAAAAGGTAACTGGGACTACGAAAAGGAACAATGCTTGCTGCTTATTGCTGAAAGCTCAACAAACAGCTAAACATAGAAACAAACCAGTAACGTTCAAATTTTATGGAAGACGAATAATGTCATATATATGTCAATGTTTGCGTTTCTTTCTTGTTAACTTGAGTGTCACAACAGAGAAAAGGATATGAGTGAGAAAAACTAGTCACATATTTGAACTCAACATGAAAAAGTTTGCATTAGAGCAAGAAGCTTTCCTCGCGCCAAAAAATCACTTTATTTTCCAATGTTATAACGGTCGATCGAGCTTAGCAATATCGCTGGATTGAAATCTGCTCCAGTCTTGCAAGTTCAAATCAGGATGGAGCAAATATTTTCCTAAAACGCACAAACGCGAGACGTACTGAGCACTGCTGGACATTTTGCTGCAATGAGGAGTCGTTACGCTACTTAGACACTTACTGTGAGTGCTTTATTGTAGATGGATGATTTAAGCAACAACCAAAATGTTTGTCATGTAAAGACGCAATGGTAAAACCTCAGCAATGAATCCTCAGGTCCATCGAAGTGTTCCACACTGCACAGTAAGGGCGATTCTTTCGAATGTTTTAGGTCGGTTGAGCCTTCAAAAATGAGTAGCGAAATTCTATTGGGCCAGCAATGACTCGAGTCTGTTCGAACTTTGCTAAATGCAACTTCAAAAACCTTTCCATATCTGCAAGAGAATATGAACAAGAAGACGTTGACAATTTTGGGAGTCAAATCGTTAAGACGGAAACCAATCTGGGCAAGAAAAGAGGGAAAAGAAAACAGCGAAAATGCACAGTTTTTTTATCAAATACGTGGCTTTGCAAACGCATAAACATCTTTTCTGCCAATAGCAACGTGCAGCAACAGTTGGTCGCAGAGGGGAACGAGGTTAATACAAGCAAGTCCAGATGACTTTGAGGTGGTGCTCATAAAAAGCTCCCTGAAAAATAAGAAATCATTTGCGCCACATAAACGTTTTGTTGTGACATCCTAGCGCTCCCTTTCAGTTATGTATTGCAACTGTTTGAAGAAATAAGCTTGCAAGAGTTGAGTTTAAATACTGTCATTCTGAACTGCGTTCCACACAATACGTCGAGAAAATTTCTTGAGGTATGGCTGGTACTTGAACCATTTTCAGTGGAACCAAATTTCAATTTGCTCTTAGCGAGCGAAGAAAAAGGAAGCGGAATAATTTCCTCTTTCCGTGACCGTGAGAATTATTGCAAGCGTTTATAATTCCGGATGCATGAACTCTTCTGGAAGCAATTCGAGACGATGTTGAGGACGCATGTCTGCTTCGTTAATTGGTGTCGATGTGCAAATTTTTAATTGTTCAGTGAACAGGTTGCACAGTTGAAGGCAAGTCCTTGAAAGACCTATCATAAAACGTGAAACAGTTGTGAGGCACAGATTTGGACACTTCGCTACGAGACAGCATTCCAGTAGTTCGAAATCGGAAATTTTCAACCGAATCGGATAATGCAGTATCGGTAAGTAAAAAAGCAGTTTTTGCGCAATGCCAGACCTATAAGAATTTCCAACTCTTTTATATTGTAATTAAAGTCGTGATAACGTTAATAAACATTTTGCAGCAATGGTCTTGGAGAAACGTTCCGTCAAACCAAACTGCAATTTTGGATTTTCTCGAAACTACCACTGTTAATGAAGGCCTCGGTAGTTTTAGAGCCAGATCATTTCTGGCGATAATGAAGAATATCTTATGAATGCAGCTTTTGCAATTACGAATGTCAGATTTTCTATCGTGGTGCAGAAAACTTTTGTACACATGACTTGATAAAACAATAAGAAAGTTCTCTTTGCAATTATATCTTAATTCCATGCTCAACGCTGCCTTCATTCCCGAGCAAGTAGACATGAAGGATGTGAGACAACCGGCCTCAGAGGCCTCTTGAATACAGCGCAAAATTGCACTCGGTGCGGCCGGAACCATATACACTCGAAACTGTAGCTTTCGTTCGTTTCGTCACTCACTTCAAAACTTCGTATTTCACACGAACAAAAAATTGGGAAAAAATGAACTCCCTAAATTTGAGCGTATGAAATTCAAGATGAATTATAACTCTTCACCAAAAAATTGCACGCCTTTATTCCGTCTTAATAACCCCATTTTATAAGATACGGTCTGTGACAAGAGGCATAGGAAGAGGCAAAATTAGAGGCCTACCCAAAATAAATACGCATGTTAAGTGCGACGATAGCGCGGCAGCTTCAGCCTACACTGTTTCCACTGCTGGACCGAACTGAAAAGGCAGCATAAGACGGGCCGAAAATTTCTCTTTCATCATCTCGTTTGCAAAATAAAAAGAGTGCTTTAAAGGTTCCATGTAAAACGCTGACTGGCTGGTACCACCATGAGTTTTTTCTGAAGGTGAGATATTTATGTATGGTTAGGCTAAGGTGCAGAATATAGGCCAACTGTTGGCGGTCGTAAACGGACAACTGTTAAGGTGTCGCTGAATCAGCGGTAAGGCTTTTGCTTCGCCATGGCTGAGGTGTTGATCCGTTGAGTAAACGTGGCAATCTTAACTGCCGATCATGCGCTGCATCGTCATACAACGCGTGCAGCCGTTAATGCCACATTAAGTTCCGCACAGTTTGCTGAGATGACTCTACTTTGGGGCAGCAAACGCCCACGCTCCCGATAATACACTGCACTTTAGCATATCGATGAATTAGGGATGATGAAATGCGCTCATTCATCTCGGCTTTACCCTATTTCAGAAAAAACTTATCAGTTCAGACCTTGCGAGCAGTGCTTCCAAATTAAATTGTGGGAGCAGCGCTAAGATTGCCTCAGCGATTACACACTTGTTTAAATATAGTATGGAAAGAACAGTTCAATGTTTAAATCCTCTGAAGGCGAAATTTTTGAGAGGGGATCTGCAAAACTGTTCATAAGCGGTCGTCCCATCACAGGCAAAATCTTGTGCATTGTTTGGATGTAAGCCATGAATGCATAGTCTATGGTATCAGTCGTATTAAAATCCGACGGATGCCTTGAATGGAAAGCACTGTGACTAAATATCAAAGCATGATCAAGTTTGGTGTACTCGGTGAGAAATGTATCTGAGCGGAACCGAAATAAACGACCACTTGCAAATGAAATATATAAAGATTGCGAGGTCGGCTGAACTTGTTGGAGACTAGGGGCACCGTTCAGCGACGCATTATTGGCAGCTGTATTGATCGAAGGTACTTGAAACCTCCACACCGCTCTCTCGTTCGAATCAGTCGTCTTCTCACCGTGCTCAAATTTATTTTCAAACCCGACTGCACAATGTGAACGTACCATTTGGCGAAAAACAGCTATGAGGAGATGCTACAAGTGACGCCTCTACGCTCTCAGGCTATGTGCTTGTAATTGGTTTGAAGCGCCTTCATAAAAATGTTCTAGCACGAGATGAAAGGATTTCGCCGCCTCTCATCATATTAGATTGCTGACGTGGCTTGGGTATCGCCATGCTCATAAGAATACGGTGCGATAAACGCAGCCGATAGCGGAAACGCTTATGCTGACGAGACTGGAATGCAGTAAATGTGTGACGTGCTCGATAGATGCACTGCACTGAGCGATGGAATGCACACAGTAATCCAGAACAGGGATGTGCATTTTAGAATTGATTATCATGTGCAATCTAGGCAGAGTATATTGACTTCGACACTCATAGGGCTATTAGTAGTATTACGTCCGAGAAGGAAGAAGAATAGTTGGACTCCACTGGCAGAAATGTCGCTCATTCTTCTCCCTCATTTTCGATCTTCTTTGACTTCCCACACTGAGTAAAACATGACAACCCCGAGCAGATGCTGGAAGGATGAAATATACAAAGCCATATGAGCATGAAAAGCAATGAGTGAGGCGTTCGCAAAGAAATAGTTCACGCATGCAATGCGCTGCTCCGAAGCAAAAAGAATTGATGCATTAACGACGTCGGTGATAAGCAAATTCCAGGCAAAACTGAAATTAGAAACTGCACAGAGCAGTGTGTGGGGAAAAATTCTTTGTTCAGATAGAAGTGATACCCACAGCATCCCTAGGGAGATGCAAACTGGACTATTTCTGGCAGCTTGATGTTGGATAAAGGTGTTCCCAAAAAGCAGCACAAAAAATGAGACGTCCTTGTGCATCTTGGGCAGTAAAATAATGGAGGAAATAGTAGGAAAACATGCAGCCGCTCGTGTTCCTCGTCATAGGCCGATATCTTTGCACTGTCTATTCTCAGAAACATCGCCCACTGAGATAACGCTAGAGCGCTAGAAATCTTCTACGACGGAAGTGTTTTCCTTGGAATCGGAAAATGGGGATGACCCGTAGAAATATCGAAAGTTTGGCGTTAGCATGTTTTTTCGCTCTTAATAAACTCGCTGCAGTTTAGCACGTTTTTACATAGATAGTTTGGCGTTTTGAGTATCGTTCGCAGTCAGCGTTGATAGCATGGTGGAAAAGTTCTTTCAAGCCATGTCTTGCGTGTTTTTTCTATAGTCTGCGCATCATTGACAGTCATTGTATATGCCATATCATTGTATTTGCTATAGGGGTGTGAAGTTGTTTCAGTTTACTTCTAATTTTCTTACATTTTCTGTCAGTGCCTGTGTTATTGCATGGCCATATTTTAGAATCGTTCAGTGTTGTCACGGCATACAGTAAATTGGAGGATTACGCTTCTTGGAACCTGACTTCAGGTCAAGAAAAAGGGCAGTTATTCCGTTGTGCACCCTTCGCTTTTCATTTGTTCGTTATCAGTGGCGGATGTGGAAGCCGATTAGAGAAATGTGAAATGAGCATAAAAAGAATCATAGTCAGCAGCTGGCTGCCTTCAAACCGGCATGATGACCATCAAGGCTGGAGAGGAGAGTAGCAGAGCAGACTCTTAGGATGGACGTGTGAGATTCTCTTAGCATTTATTTTTCCTTTTATTCGTTTTCAACTCATAACCGGCGCCAGCGGCTTCCACTTTGCGATGCGTTCATGGAAGTAAAAAAACTGCTTATGTACGTTCGACTTCCAACCGTGACAGTAAAGAAAGGCTTGGATTACAGCTGCTATAAAAATTTGTTACTAATGATTCTGTATCCTCTTCTTTTGCGTGGGAAGTGAGGAAGCCTGAGAGCATGCGAGGAGGCAAGAAGAAGTTATGATAGCCCGAATACATCCTTGTACAACCCCTGCCTTATGAGGTTTTAATACCCGTTTTCGAGGGGATTTCTTACAGTGAAGCATGTATTCTTTTCATGATGTTTTTGCGTACTCTTCTGTATTTTCTTTTTTTTTTTCATTAGGATGAATGGTAAATTCACCTTGATCCTTGGACATCGGCACGATTTTAATCAGCCCTAATCACTCTTCCCATTTTTCCTTCAAAAAACTCGTCGACTACATCTAAGCAGGCTTATTTATAAATACTATTCAGCCATTTTTTGAATCGAACTACTTTTTAGAAGCCAAGGAAACGAATTTTCAGGTTAGACTGCATTTCCATTAGTCGGTCGACGCTCATCGGTGAAACTGATCCAGCAGGTTCATTTTTGCAGGCTATCTCCCTTGAAATCCAGAAAATTTTCTTGTGGAGGCAGGGCTACTAAGCTAGCGATCCTCGTGAGCGATTGCCCTGAAGTATAAAAATCCGATTGACACGCGTCGTGCTTTATGTTTTATGACTAATGATAATGTTTTATATTAATAACTTTTGAATAAATCTCAACTTTTAACTGAAACCACGAGTACTAAACAATAAGCACTCTTGAATGCTCCTTTACGGTAGGCATATGCAACATAAATAAGCTATAGACGTGTGCACTCAGGCATAAAAAACGTCGACAGTGAACATATTTATTCACGATGTGAGGGGACCTTCCACGTGATCGAACATCCCCGCGATGCAAGTTTTTTTCCACATTTATTCTGGTAGAAGATTAGAATTGAGCTCCATGTAACTATTTGCCCGCTACTCCAAGTGACTAATGCTGTGGGAGAACGACTTGGAATGTTGTGAATGATATGAAAGAGTTGATATCAAGCTAGAAGCGGATACATTTCGGTTGTGCGAAAAATCCGCTTGCTTTTGTGGAGTACTTCACAACTCTCAAGTATTTTTCACTCAGTAAGTTATATCGAAGAATCTTTTGCATTATCGCAAAGACTGTAGATACGAAATGGAAAGAAATGCAAGTACATTGTAGAATGAAGGAATCAGAATTTGACAGAACAATAAAACTTTTCCGTGAAAAAGTGCGAAAGCTGAGAGATGCAACGAATTCATCGAGGGGAGCTGTCGAATAAGTCGACTGGGTATTCTGAATAATGCAGCTTTAATTTTTGCTGCATTCTCGAAACAAGCTGGCAATTTCAGCGATAATGCAATTGAACGGTGTGTGGGTTTGCCATATGCAAATGTGGCGGCTACATCAAACGCAATCAACTAGTGAACGGCTTTCATCCGTTCCGAGTACGTTATCAGAACTTCCGTCGAATTATTAGTATGAGTAGGAATTGTTTTTGTAGTCTTATTCCATGGGTGTGCCTTTGATGTGACCGCCGCTCTCCTTTAATGCACAAGACGGTTCGCGGTCATGCCGGCTACATCCGGCACTACAACGCGTATTTGAAGCATATCGCATGCTTTTATTTAACGTCTCCAATGCTAATACAGCAAACGCAGTGCGTGCCATATTTCACATACGACGAAATTTAAAAGGTCTTTCAGCGAAATGAGCGAAAAACCATCGGTTGATCAACGAGATGCAGTTGTCTATGCTTTTGATACTTTATCAGGAGTTTGTTGAGCAGCATGGCTGACGAGCTTCGAAGGATACGTACTGGCCATTAGACGATAACGATGTCTCGAATGGAGAAAATTTGTGTGGTAACGTACTCAACCTTATGTGGCATTGTTCATTGAAAGGTATCGAAGGGAGTATCCAACTTCAACATTCGGAAACAGCCATTTCTGTATCTCGAGATGAACCGAGCATGTTTGAATTCAAATTCATCTCTGCCGTAGTTTTGTACCGAAGGAAATAACCTTCGAAATCGGCGTTGCTGGTATGCTTTCCCACGTGGTAGTGAGCTCGGATGAAACCACCTCAATTGAACGTGCGTAAATATCTGTGAAAGCTTTTGATATAAAGGAGATTAATAAAAGTGAAAATAAGCGAGAAAATTTGCATGAATCAATGAGAAAGCCGTAAGTGGTTTATTTGATAAAACAGGTCTTAATGTCATTAATTCACACAAACACGGCCTAATATTTGATGAAAACGTTTTTTGAGAAAATTTAGTGTTCAGATGATCGCTGCCCAGCTGCCGACTGCCCGCATTGATTTAATACCTATTAAATATCAGGCATTAGACATTAACTGCTAAATCGTGGGAATTATATCAAACGTGTATTTCTTCGGAACTACGCTCGCCAAACGCTAAATGACGACGCTTTGTTTTAATGTATAGGTACCTGTGTGCATGCGCCTACAGTTATGTTTGCAGCTATGCACGTATCCGCTTTGCGGTGAAAATGTACAAAGGAGATGAAAGACGAATCTTTCACAAAACCTACACGAGCATTAAGGCCGTTTAAATTCAGCTCAACAGGTTACTGATGTGTTGGCAGTCTTGCAAGCTCACTGACATGAAGCGAACTACTACAGTGACATCCGTTCTGCTTGCCCACCTGGTATGCCTGTGTATGAGGAAAGGCTTTAGAGAGAAGCGCCTGATCTCATCTGATATCTCAGTGCCTCAACTTCCATTGATTGTTGCTACGGCTGTCTTTGAAGTTTTGGGAGGAAGAGTGGTTTCGACCGCACCTTTTCTTAAAGCTTCTTTATTGTAGCCGATCCCGGAATAAAATATTTAAGCGCAAGTGGCAGCCGAATTGGTAAAGGAGAAAACATTGGGAAATTCATTACATTTAAGAGTACAATCTTCCTTGCAGAATCCAAGAAAATCTCTCTCTAGAGACGAGAAAGGAAATTCAGTTGGTGGTAATGACGCTTGAGGTTTTCATGAGTGGACTTTAAGGAGGAAATTTCTGCTAAATGGGGAAATATATACAATATATATGTGCTTTGTATATTTGATAAAATGTACAAAACACATTATAAAATTGAGTAGGATTAAAACACCCAAAAAAGAGTAGGGAGCGTTGGCAGGAAATACGTTTCTACATTAGTTTCGCATTCACCAATATTCTCACTCAATTACAGATATCTTCGTAAAATAATGCAGCGTGAACGGTAATGCATTCGTCTTTCAGCAGTTCTGAAATCTCATATAAAATTTCGACAATCGCCTGGTTATACTGCATTCCATAACCTCCACCGTGTGCTATACCAGCAAACTTGCCTTGGCATTTACTCTTGTCTCTACTGCTTCTTGCAAAATTCATCGTCACTAAAATCAAAGTTCCAGCTGCGAAAATCAAAATGTGGCATACTCAATTTTTCATGACATAAATACCTTGTGATAAAACTGTTGGCTGCCCTTCCGATGTTCAACTTCAAGAAACGCTCGCCATTCCCCTCCCTTAGCCAAAGAAGGTGCAGTTTCAGCCTATCAACACAAACGACTTTCTGCGTGATTTCCATGTTTTTGCGCTATTACCGCTGAATCTGCTTCTTGCTGACATCGTTGTTTCGCCTATTCCTTCATCTTTCAAACCGCAGCTAACTTGTTTCGATCTTGACAACTCTGCTGCTCTCATGTATTGAACGCTAGCGGCCCTGACTTCTGCTCTGTGGACATTTTGCTTTTCATATCTTTCGCATATTCGAACTCATCAAGTGCCTTGTGGGGTTCTTTTTTAGAGCGCATGTGCGCTTATGCGCATCTGTTCAGCGATTTCCGAATAATGTCTTCTTTACTAAACTTCCTCATTTGAGGGGCGTCGCAAAGTGATCTCAACAAATTTCAGTTTCATTCACCAATTTCTAAAGAAGTTGTTTAATTTCATCGCATTCGATTCACTCATTCTGTTGCAGCGTTACGAATGGAGAGTTAAAAGAACGATCAGTAGGAAAATCGCACCAACGATCGATAAATTAGCGTATTTACTGTTTGCTGATGAAACTTTTTATTTGGATAAGTGAGTGTGCAAAAGAGCGCGGATTCCACCACGTTGACTGGCGTGATTTCAGACCTTTATGATGAGCAAGCAGAGCACGTAGCTCACATGAAGGTCAAGTTCTCGGCAAACTGGAGTGGGAGTAACTCTTCCCAGCGATAATGATCATTGCAGATGCAGATTTTTCCGTCACCTTATACAATTCAAACTTTGCTCTAAGTTGAAACAGCTGATCGAGACACACATTCACGTGGACACGTATTTTGCACCGAGCACTCTGCAAATTTATGCGCTCAAGTGGCTCGGAACTGCAAAACAGTTTTGTTTTCTGCGGATGTGCGTCCTTGCCTCAAGAATGGCTGCATATGGGACGACTGCACACTCTGCTATGGCATTTTAAATGTCATCTATAGTATAGCCGAAACAATTTTTCATTGGTCCTACTTTAAGGTGCACAGTTGAAGGTTTTTCTTGAAGAGAGTGTTTTTGCATTGTTGCTTACAGCAGTTATCAGAAAGTTACTGCACAAGTTCAAATCTAAAACTCAATCTAACCAACCACAAATCTAAAACGCGATAGAGTTCCTTTTTGTGTCAAAATTTGTTGTTAATTCAGTAGAATCGAATCCATCTGCAGAGAATCCAATCGGTTTCGGGACTTCAACGGGTATCTAACATCGACGTTGCTGCTCCATCTAATGTTGTATGTCAGACGCATATATGCGCCGTTAACATCTGGTGGAGAGTTCGTTGAAACTGCGTTAATTTCTTTCTCACGAGTTCTCCGTTCCTGAAAACTGTATGTAAAGTAAGCAGCGTATCGAAACTGGTTACCGCTTAAATTTTGTTGTGTGAAGTTTTAGATAAATAGCTCCAAACTTCTTTCGATTTCAAATTTTATGATACTTCTTCTTCATCTGCTCGAAAAGCATAAAATTTAAGGAAAAGTTTACTGCAAATTTTCAAACAAAGGGAAACCTTTCATATAGATACTGTAGCGAAAATAAGACGAATTTCCTCAAGAAAAGAACGGGACTGAGTTTTTGCTGTCTGACTGAGACTAGACCACAAAATGTATGCAACTACGGCTCTATGCCAAAGAGAACATAAGGAACTGCACTGATAACATTGGTCGTTATTTGATAGGTGTATCTTTTGCCAACTTCTAACCAATATCGCCAGACTTACTTTCGAATCCTCAACAAGCCCCTTTCCTAATTTTCGTTATTAGAATTAATGCAGTTATAACCAAAACATTGTATTCGTCAGTGTAACAGCGGATGAGACATTCCACTAACGTTGAACCGATTAGCAGCTCGGCTATAAAAGGCTGTCAAAAAGTCCTCTGAAATCAAGACTCATCCTACACCTCCTTTGATTATTCAGGATGTTTCAATCAACTGGTTTTTGTCGTAGACTCGAAAACGTACTCGGGCGACGAAGTCTCGTGCAAGCCATTCAAAAATGAATGAAACGAACAGCTTAAGAAGTTGAAACTTCTCTTGAAAGGCAGTTTTTGCTCGTGAGTGTTGTTCAATTTGTCTTCTCACCTTCCCTTTCATCTCGAAGCGCTGTTCGTCATTGATTTTAAAGGAGTTGCATCAATCAGAAGATTTCGAAATAAGTGAAGATTTATTGACAGCAAAGAACTAATTTACAGGTAAAGCTCATTATAACATCATTAGTCATTTTCAGACAAATCATATATCGACTAGATAATATTTTAAATACCAAACCATTCAACAACTAATAGCCGATGAGCCAAAGTTAACAACAAGGTGGAAATTCCTTTCAAAATCTTCTCCTTACAGCAGGAAAACATCACTGTCTATTTTCTTGAGCCGCATAAAAATTACATAAAATTTCCAAGCGTACCAAAATATCCTTTAAAAAGCCACAGTGAGCTCGGAATTGGAGATCGTGATTCCAGAATCCTCATAACTTTCTGCTAGCTCACATTCTGCGAGTGACAAATTTTCCCTCACCGAGGAGAGTCTTTGCAGTCGACATGCACATTTAAATCTAGCATATATCTAGTAAACAGCGTACAACAAAGACCGGTCGAAAAATCCTGCTCTGCAAATGCGCTTTAATATCTGAATGTTAACAGATTCCAACTTGTAGGAGATTGAAAGTGCGAGAACCACAGTGCGATAGGTGATTTAAAACGCTTTCACATATTTGCCTGTATATCGTTAATGCTGCTTCAAATTACAGCAGAAGAGTGTGCTGCTAGAGCAAGTCGCATAGCCATTATAACGATTGCTCAGTTAGAAATATTATGGAACAATAAAACCACAATTCTTCCGAAATCTTCCAAAGTTCACGCAATCTTCCCGAGTTTGGTTTCGCATTAATATGCTATGAAAATACAACAAATTATGTGAAAATTGTCCTAGCGATTGATTACCTTACGGAAAATACACTGATAAGAGTGAGGAAATTTAGAGAAAAACTGTACTGTCCACTGATGCTCATACTATGAAGAGATTGGCTTTTGTGCAAGCGAAAGTATATGAACAACGCGTTGTGCGCAATCGTAAAACTCTGCTAAGCTTTTCATGCTCTACGCTCGTGGAATGTAGTTGTGAAGTTGAGTGAATGAAGTGAGAAAAACACTAAGGGTATTGTGGTGAAAGCATCAGTGGACAACTTAAAGCACGAATTCAACTTTCCTCTATACGGATGCGTCAACGAAGAGAAAGGCTCTGTCAGAAGCAGACACTGCACACTGCACATTTTACACCAACTGCTCCATGCTCCCTGTTAGGCAGTTGCTGACCGGAGGGTCGGCAGACGACTTCAGGCCGAAATATTTCGTCGTCTTGCATCTATGAGACGATGGCATCGATCGCTATTTGACAACAAGCGTTCTCACAAAAATCGCATAGATACTGTCTCGTGCATCCTTCTGCATGACAGCAGTCGGCGATTATATCTGCAAGTGATCTCGACTAATGGAAGATAAATTTGAGTGCATTTATGAAAACACTGATCGACTTTTAAGCCAGTAAGCTCAGCCTATTTATTGCAACGAGACTATGTTCTTGTTCACTGAGTAAGTTAGGAGATGGAATCCAAAAAATGGTGGAGACCCTCTGTGATTAAATTGGTTTTCTAGAGAACGAATTCTCGACAAAGCGATAACTGAAAACAGAGGAGAGCTAAAGTTAGCACAAAGAGGACATTTTCATCATATATTCGTTTCGAAAATATAGCGAATGACTTCCGCCCACTCTACATGAGCAAATGAGTGTCACCTGGTCACTCTATAATCCAGGTAACTTCTTTGCACTTAGAGAAGTGAGTGATGATGACCGCGATTGAAATGCGGATTTGGTAACTGTACGATGAATTCAAATAGATTCGTTAAGCCTTCTGTAACCGGCAGACATGCGCCTGAGCGTCGTAAATCACGTTAATAGCGGACACCAAAATATTACATAACGACTTATCGTCGTACTATGAGAGACGTGGGATGTTTTTTCGATGTCGTGTCGCAGTGACGACAACAATAACGAAAAGACACGTTTTCATGCTCAGATGAGAGTATATGAACCGTTGACGCAAGCACAAAAACTTCTCTGCTACAATTCTTTGAGAAATCTGGGAAGATATTTGGATAAGATCTTACATTCGCTATCATAAATGGCTCCAAGCAGAATTTTAAGCCTTAGAAAGCAGAGCCAACAGGGCTGACAAATGTGGTTTTGAAAGCCTTATTTAGTTTTTGCTGTACAAGGCTGTTCTCGACAGCCGCACTGTAGTTATGGTTAGCCCGCGTTCGTGTGTAGCATTAGCCACTCTAGGCAGTAGGTCAGAGCCATAACTCCTGAGAGTGAGCGCTTTGAAATGGAGTGAAGAGAAACATTAAAGCGAAAAAGTAACGAACAGTGAAAAAGATATCAAGAGTTCTTTGAATTTTTGTTCTTTGAATGAAAGAAGGGATACCGTTAAGATTTCTCTGAATAACCATTCTTCTAAAAGCAAACATGTCTGCACCAATTCTAGAGGAAGCGAGGTCCATCGTCAAGAACAATGAAACACCTCTAGTGGGAGCTTAAATTGAGAAAGGCATTTTGGGGGAGTAAATCATTAATGGTAACGAAAGCAGAATACCATACGATGTTTTTCTTCCTCATTGGTAAATGTTCTAGATGTCTTCTTCCCCTTCCCCCTCCCCGCCCATGATTGCGCTTTTCACAGCATTTGGAAGCTTCACTTCATCCCAGCATTGCTCTCAGTACTGGTGTTTAAGCTAATTTTTGCTCTTTGTTTAATTTTTCCTGACGTCCATAGCTGTGTTTTGCATGCTAGGTGAAGAAGCTATTTCATATCGCTTATTTTCTGAGAACAGTTGTGACATACCTGCCCCAGCGTATTTCAACATCGGTCCGTGAATGCCACCATTATTTTTGCATATTTTCTTTAGTACAGCCCTGTCTTTCACAGAGCATATCCGGTAACGAAGTAAGCACTCATCTCCTCGTGAGCTGATCACCATTATGCATAAAACGATGCTCAGCAATGGCATATACATCTGAACAGAAACCATTTATTTGCTCGAACGTGCAGAGACGCATCACTGAGCATTAGAGATGTGGAAGCGCACGAAGAACAGGAAAATAATTTGTACAGCGACTGATAAAGCATATCTTGTTTCAGCGCTCAAGGAAACAAGAATGCTGAAAAAACGTGCAACTACTGGAAAACCTCGGCTTCAGTGTCATGAAGCTGGATTTTGCAAGAAGTGAGGCGTCAAGTAAACGGACGTTTTTGGTATGATCATGTGATTTCCGCTCGTTCGCTTGCATAATGAGTTTGAATGACTGTATAGGGGACAGCCCATGGTTGCCCCGGTTACTACACAACTTTTAATATGAGAAAATGACCAATCTTAAGCAGAACTGATCCAATTTTAAAACAGCTGATTAAATATATACCTTGAATCCCACTTTATAAAAGGGATTTATTTCTTCGCTATCGGAACAAGTAGATGAAATAATAAAATTATTGCAATTAACCTCACTGCAGTTCGAAACAGTCAGTCATGGATATATGTTTATAGCGCTGCGAACTTTCATTTTGCTCATATAAACTTTGAACTACTCGCAGCAGCTTCAACTAACTATGCAATACGAAGGGCTGAATGTTTTTAACCCGAAAATTCCAGCCTTCTGCTAATTGATCGTTCACTGCACCTCACCTTCCTCTACAAGTTCTCCTCATTACAACTAACTTTATAAATGAAGCTGCAGTCTAATTCTTCCACCAACTGTAACGGAATTGCGATGCATATCAGAGAACTTGATATGACTCTGCTTTCCCACCTGATAATAACCACTTGCATAAGTTGTCAGCAAATGACAACGCGTATGCGACCAGCTATTTATAATTTATAGTGATTCCACAGATGTAAAATCTCGAAAAAATTGCTTTTCTGAAAGAGATTCGCATACTTTTAGTTAAAACTTTTTGGTGAATGCAAATATTTATAACACATTTCGAAACAGCGACGACAACACGGAGATTAGTGTAACTTTGCATTCATGGGCTCAACTATAACTGCGCCGACACAGTTATCGGCACTGACGGAACAGTGGTGCGGAAAGTGCACAAGCTGGATCACGCTGCACTGTGTCAAATTGAGTTTCAAAATTACATGGGAGGAAGAAGTATTTGCATAAATTAAAACAAGACGTGCAACACCCAAAATCGTTCACCGGAAATACAGTTTTATGTCTCGTTCTTCAAATTCGTCACTTCCATGAGATGCTAATTTATTTTAATTCCGAACAGACGCAGTGCCGATTTAGTAGGAAAAATTTGCTTGCAGCAATTATAAAATTACATATATATATATATATATCAAATCTGCATAAAAAGAGCAGGTCGTAGTTTATTTTCCTAACGGAAACGATTAACACAAAAATCCCGAAAGAAAAAATTCGGTCCTTTGGCCACACCGGATGCCTACGTTAAGAAATCATTTTGGGAATTTCCAATTGCCTGTAACAGCGAATGGCCGATTTAATTAAACGAAATGTGGGGAGACTGTGAATGGATCGGATGTGCAATCAAAGGTCAGAAATTTCAAGGCGTGAGCACAATGCAGTTTTAGAAACACAACATTTACCGGTATTTTCAGTGACTAATTCACAGCTCTGGAATAGGACTTCCCTAGCAGATTTCAGTGAAGAAATTATCAAACAACGGCACATAAATCGAATGAACGCGGTGTCACTTATCAACGCTTTCGTGCAAGTAGGCGCAATAGTGAAGTAGACGACATTGCTTCTGAGATTCAGTGAAGTTTGAAAATATAAATGTGTTCTATGCCCTAAATGAGTTAGGATTCGTTCTCTTCTTCTAATTCTTTAATATCACTTTCGATCATCTCCCTAGTTCATTTTTTAAATTTGACTCCTAGTGCACATCTGACTTTTTTGTCCACGTAAGAGAGATATGCTAAATGACAGAACGGCGCTGAGCACGTGACAACTTGCAAAGAGCTTTTTCCCTTTTATGCAAAAAAAGCTCTTAATAGACATTTGAATGCAAATGAGATCTATTTGTTGTGATCCCGAAACATCGAATTTCACAAAACATATCGGGTTAAACTTAGACAGACACTTGAGACGTTCTTCGCATCAAATGCAGAGCGTAAATGAGTTACGTGTTTTAACAGAAAAGGGTGCAATGTCATCAACGATCGATTTTTACTTGAAAGATCACGAAAATTCTCAGAAAACTACAGCAGTTAAGAAGTTCTATGTTTTGAACAATAAATCCGCTTTGGATGCGAGGATGAATGTGGTAGACTTGTTGGAAGGGAAAAAAGGAGAGATACTTCTCCATTATTCGCTCCTAAGATTTCACTGAGGCGATATCAAAATTTCTATTATTTCGAGTACGTCTAGCTGGGACCTAAAAAGCTGAGAACGTAAAAAGGCGCGTTTAGGAATAAGGAGGAATTCACAAGCGGCTGGCATCCGAACGAAACACTTTATGAATATGTTTCATTAGAAACGGCCAAGAAAGTTGTGAAGAGTGGAAAAATTCAAAAAATAAGTCAAGTGATTCACTCACCTAAACTTCTTACTCACCAATCGCCATGTTTTATAATAGGACAGCCTTTCAGTTGACCACGAAGAAATATGAGAACGATACAGTTGTTCTCATTAAATAATCAAACCCAAATGGGATAATACTCTTCTAAATCAATTACGCTCGCTTATGAAGCTTCAGACATGAAGCGGCACCTCCGAGGTATTGGAGAGAGAAATGAGACCGAGTTCATTCAGCTTCAACGAAACAACCCTTTCACTTATCCTATATCCACAATGAAGCAAAATTAAGTGATTTGCCATTAGTATGGAAAAGAATGAGAGGCACAGTGGCATGCACACTGTCTGAATGGGTCGTTAACTTTCATACATTTATATTCGGACGCTCCGCCCACCCAAGAAGATCACAACTCAGCGCACATTCCATGGGAAATGCCATTAAGGCGTGTCCATTCGGCAAGATCTTCATGTTCCCTATATTCCCGTCATTTTAGCTCATATTTGGCGTTGATCAGCAAATTCTGAATTGAATATGAGATCGATGTGAAGCAGATAGCACTCTCGGATGTAATCAGCATTTTGCAGAAACGACTCTTTACAAAATATGCCAAGGATAGTGAAAATTTTTATAAACTTATGTTTGAAAAGCATCAAAAAATACAAGCGTGGCTTCATCAAGTCGAGGAGTTCACACTTCTCTTCTCAACAATGCCAATACAGAACAGACATCTCAATAGGCCCCTGCTTAATGACCAGGCTTTCTCATTTGTTCGTCACCTCCCTAATGCCTCATCTTTCCCCCTTTGTGGTCGCCACGAGATGAGGTTTGATATGTTCGGTGGACAACTGCCTCAGCTACACTGCCTATATTATAAACAGTATTATATAAGGGATCATGAACACGTCCACCACCAGATGAAGGCTGTAACTCTTCAGTGCAGTGAATGCAGGAGCGAGAAGAGTGATGAGCAAGGGGTCATAAAGAAAACAAGGGAAGTTTTATCAACAGGTGTAAGTGAATCCTTTCAATGTACTTGCAAGGAACAGCAAGGACGAAACAGAGAGGTGAGTAAGCTTGCCAGAAGGACTGATGCTCTCGTACTTTCTTCGGCAGTCCAAACAGTTTCACAAAACGCCAACAGTAATGAAATCCGCTCAGTGATATATGCGTACTTCGACTCAGCGACCATTCATGTAAATCCTTCGCATAAGACGCACTTTCCTTCAATCTGAAAGTGAGCCTGTAATTACTACATCATGTAGATTATAGTAATCAAATTTCGTAACTTTGGCTTTAACAACTTCTGAGTTAGACTGCTGACTGCGCACCCTGAAGGTACAAGCATATTCAGCATGACCACCGTGCGCTTTACAACCACAAATGTGCCGAAATACAAAGACGTGTAATGCTTGAAAGTTGGTCTCTGTGAACAGGAAAAGTTGGGACGAAGCAGCTGGCCTACACTACACTTTCTTTTGCCCACAAGCATGAGCAATGAAACGAATACGCCTGAAAAATTTTGGCTTTCCCTGAACCATCATCTCTGTGTCAGTGACGATGAAAAGCACCGCATTCTATTTCACATAAAATACTATGTGAATAACACTTTTAAAGGTCCTTCTGAGGCGCTCCCAGCTAAACGAAGATCTACTGCGAATACTTTTTTCCTAGTGCTCTCCTTTGATAACGGCACTAGCCAAGTGAGGAATATCTTCGCTGCGCAAAATACTGATTATCTGTCTGCGTTGTACTTTTCACAAACTGATTTTAGAAGAAACTGTCGAACAATCGGATGGCGAAAGTCTGATGTTCATTATTGAAGTTGAGAAGAGTAATCGAAGCTGAACGTGAGACACATTTTATCAACATTCCGTGTTCACATTCAAGTTGGGCGAAAGCATGGACAAAAAATAACTTCATTTCATTGAATAGTCAGGAAGCTGCCACACAACTTTGCGAGTAGATGAACCAGTAATATTACTCACTGAAGCGCTCACTGAAAAACTTTTTCTGGAGATAAATCAACAGATGAGCTTTTTCATCTCGATATCATCACTCCGCGCAAGAGGAATGGATGGTGAGAGCAGACTCCCGATTTTGAAGAATCTGAATTTGCTTTCATTTATGCTAATTGCTTTTCAACTCACGTTCATTCTGCTCACTTCAGCGTTTAAATTAAGCCTTGACTTTGATGCAGCTAAGAAGTGAAAGAGCCGAAATTAAGCCCTTTTCTTTTTTTAAGTGTGATTCCATACGGTCGATTTACACCATTTTCTACTTCTACATATGGCGAACCGTTTTCTACAGAAAACTAAGGGTTTCTGCTACTTTCGTGATGCAGAAATGGACCGTTCAATACTGTCAATGAGACCTTATACTCTAACTCACAAACGGCGTAGGAGCGAATGGTATTTCAAACACTATGTCTAAAGTATTACGGCAATGCATCAAGGTGCCCAGATATACGAGGATATTTCTTGTGAAATTGAAACGTAGAGAGGATGAGATATTTCAGACGGAAATGGGATTGCATGAAAGATGATACTTTGTACGTTTTAAATTGATAATTAGAAATGCCGCTGTTATGTTTGTCACATACAACACAACAATGCTTCATATTCGGCTACGCCTTCTTTCTCACGCCATGCCGCTATTCAACACAATTCCAACCTGTGGCAAATACCACTTGTAATGCCACATCTGCGCGAATGCCCTTTGCTGTGCCGCATCGCAGAACGAGTCACTGCGCTAAATAATGTTGAGCATAACATCTCAGTGTTTTATTGCTGCTCGTTGATCAAATGCACCCAGTACTGGCTGTATTGCAATCATACGGTCTCACCCTAAACGAGCAGGATTTTCAAGCTATCATACATTTGAGGTTTCAGATTTCAAGAATCCTCTTCCACCGAGTAATCGCATGCTATTCGATGTGCAGTGATTTACAGACATTGGAAGCGCAGCAGCTTCAAGTATCGTTTATTGTATGGGGTGTGCAAAAACATTATGAAAAAAATCTACGGTATGGATAGGAAGCGCAGTGTTGCCACTGAAATCCGCTTTCTAAAAGGAATACTCTCAGCAGTTTTGATGAATTTCGAAACATTCAGCAAAGTTGGCAAACCTATCTCCAGTATTCCACAATACAATATTCACTGGATAAATTGGTACATATATAAGGTTAGTTCAACATCGATTTTATTGTTGATGATACTATCTAAAGAACTCCACACATTTGCATTTAATACCTCACTACTTCTCAATTATGTAAATATTATTCATCTATAATATAGAAGAAACCCTTCCAACATATAAAAATGGTAAATAGCAATAAAAGAGCACCTGTTTCAAGCTCTAACAGGGTTACGCGTTTCGTTGTGACGATGGCCCGCACATAACTCAGGTGTACGCGTCAACGAGCAAGGGCCGCTTTTGAATCTCCACGTCGAAAAATCATATTTCAGATTTCTTTTACTAATGGCTTCATCTAAAGAACGATGGAGAGTCATTATCCAAACTGCCATGATCGATTATTCCTCCATGAATAGAACGTTACAATCCTCTGTGGCCTTCATAAAATCTCGTTAACATTGGCGTTTTTAAAGGAATTGGTCTTTATATAATTAAATGAAGTTTCCTACAATTCTTCACATATTCTGTACGGAAGGATAGAATCCAGTCACAAATGCCTAAATCTGGTGGTTGAGACAGAAAAATATACACGGCCTCTCGAGCAATGTGATCATCAAAAAGCGACATATGATATTCGATTGGATATAAAATTGCCGGCTGTGGAACATATGTGCTGAGAGTGTCAAGGCCGCAGTCATTATTGTAGTCATTTGCAGATTTGTTTTTCGCACAATTGTTAGAGGTGCTTATGCAAGTTCCACAGTGGTGCAAAGATAATAATGTTACACCTGTCACCGGTTTTCGTCACCTAAGCAACTATACTTAAAAGAGCATCTCATTTTTGGAATTTAGAAAGGCATTTCGAAGCAAAGTTTTAAGCGAAAGATGAGAGCGGCGGCAATATCAAAGACAGTGCTAATCAAAGGTATCACAGTGACAAAGTGCGCCTAAGGCACTGTCAGGCTGCGCGGTGCTTTATTTATAATGAGGGTATTCGAAGACGAGGGTTACATTTTCGGAAAAGTGCATGCCGTGTTAATCACGTCTCTATTGTCAAGATGAGGGTAAGTTGCCCACCGTTGTATTTATTATATATTTCAGACAGTAGCTGCAGCAATCTTAACAGCACAAGGTTGCTCTGTGCTCGCACCATTAGTGAGTCCAAAGTATATTCCGAAGCTTAAGCTCATAAGCAGCATGAGTAGGCATGGAATTCGTGGCAGTAACTTAGCTGCATGCGCACGCTCACTGCAATCGGAGGCATATCGGCAAAAACAGGTTCGGTGGAAATGCAGAAGCGAATAAGCGAATCCATCGACAAGAAATGGAAAATGAAATGTGCGTGAGCATGTGTTGATGAGAAGGGTTATCACCGAAATGTCGCGTAGAGCGTAACTGTCGAAAGTGCGTCACGCCACGGCGGCATAACGTGATAATCGTGTGGGGTGGCACGCCGGGTACGCGACTTGAACGCGTAACAAAGGATCTGGTATCGCCTCTAGCCTGTTCGCATTTCCCCTCCTGCTAGCGCACGGCGGTCAGTTGGTACGTCTTCGTACGTATGCCAGCTTTATAGGCATCTTCATCGGCCATATCTGATGTTGTCGCTTTAAATTATCTAACAGAGCAAGAGACACCTATCAAAAAACAACGAAAATTTCTCTAAGTGTTTCGTAAAACTGATTGCGTGAATAGCCGTGTTGCATGTCGGAGAGGCAGAGAAGGAATCCTCATAAACGCTGAGAGATAAGAGGACTGAAAATATAAAACTGGATAGTCGTAAGTTTGATTGTTACGGTTTGGGAAGATTTGATTGTTAGTTCGAAGACGAAAAGAAAAAAAATGAAAGCGGATATTCCAGTAGAGGCATCGGTCAGAGTTTCTCAAAAATTTGACCGAAAATATGAGATTTTACAAAGGACAAAAAATGAAATTGCAGGCGAAAAAGGAGCAGAATTTTGGGATGTCTCCCGAAAGTGCTACATTACAGAAATATCAGAACGACATTCGTTGGGAAGCATTAAATGGGAATCCCTAAGATTCCATATCCTAATGGATCCTATCCTATTTCAGGAACCACTGCTCCATACCTTGACTGGAATGTGTGGAAAAAAAGGAGTAAAGGAAACAAGGATGATTATCGGGAGAGATATTAGAAAAACTAGAATTATTACATTACAACTGCAGTAGTACACTGATTGTAGTGAATTTTAAGCAGAAAGTGGTAGCATTTTCGTTTGGAAATTAATTAACCGTCGAAAGCTAAGAACGAAATTCGTAACTGAGAAATGGCACGACCAACTTATAGTAAATAGGGAATTAATGGAAAGCTCGCCGAAAATAATGCACTGCTTTCAACAAATTTCACCATTGTTGTAAAGCTACATAATGAAATGCAACAGGCCTTGTAGCAGCGTGCTGAGTGACGAAGATGTGTCCTTCAAAGCGCCAAAGATTGCCGAATCAGCTACAAAATCTTTATTTGAAAATAATTCATAATCGATTTTTTTCTTATGTGTAAAACTTGCATTGTATAATTCATAATCGCTTTGCCTTTTGACCTGCATCTGCATAGTTCTTTTAGAACAACATTGTTAAGATATTACATTGAATCTGCCGTAATCTGTTTCCCCCCTTATCTGTTTCCTTGCTCACTTGCCTTGCAGTTGACTTACATAAAGAATAACTCAGGAAATGAGTTTGAGGTGTTTGAAATGCATCTAGAGCAGTCTCTTATATTTGGTTTTACTCTTACGATATTCTCCTTTACATCATATTTTGAAATCCGCAGATTGCCGATAGAAACAAACATTGTCGACTCAAGCAACAGTTTAGGAGATTGATATCAGACTCGTTTTAAGTCGAGTTTCTCCATTCAATCCTGCATTCAAAAGCATTAACATGTTCTGTTGCTTCTTTTCAAAAATCCCGCCGGGCATATAATGTGTCATCTAAGACCAAGCTGTGAGACCAGATTGTCATCATGAGACCATGCTGGATTGCCAGCCTACAGGTTTGTCGAAATTTCGGTTAATAGTTTGGACATCCATTCCACGACAGCAAGTTGATTCTAAGCATGTTGCCCCAGTTTTATGATTCCCATTTCAGCAAAAGCGTGTAGAAATCCATACCTGGGCAACCAAATCGCCTGAGTCTGGTTCGCCAATTCAGATTTAAAAATATCTGCGAGTTATTAGAAATAGACCTTATTATTCGTGTTCTAAGAAACAATATGCTAGGCTTGTTTACCTCGTCAATGGATAGGTTCGATGTGCTTCTAAACTTTGCCGTGAGTAAGTTTTCGAGCATGCAGGTGTCGAAAACGGTGCTGCTTGTGAAAAGCTAAAGCGGAAGATTTTTTGCCTAAGTTATGGCGTCAGTGTATTTCTGCCCGCAGGAAGCGGTGCCAATGCTGTCTTCACATCCCATCTAAGCCATTCTACAGAAAAACTCTTCACTGCTCTAGGAACGAAATCCTCGGTTTCGATAAATCCGTTCATTTCGGAGAAAAGAAGACACACAGTTTGAGGATGTATTGAATTCTTCGCAACTTTCTTGGAGCATGCGAGATTTATTGAAAAAACGATTGCATCTGTGGCTTGTGTAATAATTCGAAGCACGCTCACTGCATTCAGAAATTAATAAATTCTCGTTAGCAGGAAAAAACAAAAATAGATGGATTAGCGCCGCAGCACTAATATGAATGATGACTGCACGATAGGGTTCATTTTTTGTTACATCTGTTTAAAACACATGCGAAAATGTCGCAAAAAATCGATGAATTTTCGCACGAATTTTTCTAAATTCATTGCTGATATTAATTTCAAACGGCATGTGGTCATCACAGTGAAATGCATCTACTCATCGCATATTGGTTGGTGCAAGAAAAACTTGTGATTCTTAACGAGAAACGAAAATTCACTAACGCATTTCTGCAGAATGTTACGTAATAACTGCTCAAGGTATACTTATGTGCTACAGAAAGCGGTCAAGTGAGCAAGTAGTCGTTGTGGGAACCTTAATAATCGATAACTTTAAAGAGCAAACAGAATCGCTGAGGCACCCTCGACGGCATCGAAGATCACGCAGCAGAAATGAGGTACCTGTGGTGATCTAGCCTAATTAATGAACTGTGTGATCGGCATCAGTCTGAGTGGATGATCACATTCGGAGTGACGTCATATAAATACTCGAAACCAGGCATTGGTCACATCGCCGCTTGCTGAGAATTTCTACCGTTCGCACAATGTTTTTTGCCTTAATTGCCATGCTGGAACTTTGAGTTTCCCTTTCGGCGAGGTTTCAAAAGTTCCACTCTTCAAGTACTTCTATCCTTGCGTGCCACTATTAAACGAAATGATTCATAATGAAAGCGGAATTAAAGTTAAGAGTGCGATAGCATTTTCTTTCTCTGCGAAATTAGATTCTGGTCATTCTGGCCGAGTTCGTATTTTCGCGTGCTTGTTCTCACCGACATCGCAGTTTGCAATAAGGAAATTAATGTGCATGTAAATTTCTCTCTACTGTCGGTCATTTTAGCTTGTAGAAACGTGCAGTTGGGCGAATATGCTTTTCCAGTTTTTGACATCGTGTTCGCACATTTCGAATACTCAGTTAACCTTTCAATTAACCAGAGAATATGCTCGGAAAGTTGCATACGAGGTCGCTGCTGCGGGTACATTGTGTAATTGGCTGAAGGAAGAACAAGCTTAGTTTTTTGAGAGAAGTTTTTACAAGTGACCAGAACAGTCAAAACTGATGCAATTTGAATCGTAATTTGCATATAAGAAATCGTAATCATCAACAAAACGATTCCAAAACTGATGTCTTATCACACACTTCTGCGTTTAACATATTGAGATGCAATAGCGGTCAGAGACAGTTGCACTGCATTTTCGCGCGTTTTCATTTCACAGAAATTCATCGGCTTCAAGCACCCGGTGGGATGTTGTCCATTTGTGACTCTTTGTTCCAAGTGTTTTACCTCCCAGTTTCACTTCCACCAAAAAATTAAGCATTGTGGAAAATGCGTGTGAGAAAAACAGTCGGATTTCTCTAAACTCGCTTTTACAGTAGAGTAATGCAGATCACTTCAGAGATGATAGTTCATAGTTAATACGGGTCCACGTTTACACCTCTCTGCTTTCGGCTCTGCGAAGATTCCGGCACCAGTTATGGAACTTTTCAGACTGAAACCGCTCTTTGAGGCTGAAGCCAACGATAATCAGCGTGAAACTGAAGCCAATCAAGCCAACATCATTGACTGTACGTAAAAATTCAAGACATGGACTCACGTCTTACGGTCGAAGTCAGCTGATGTTACATTTGCATTTAAAAATTTGAAAAAAATTGCAGTCTTCATTTTAGGCGATATTATTCGTCTCGATGTATGGTGAGTGAAAAAGATGGAGCTGTCAGATGTGCTGAAAAAAATATTGAGAGAGGCTGAATCCTTTGAATTAGCGAAGAAAGTGAAAAGAAACGTGCCAGCATGAAAACCAAGTGGATCCCAGCATACTTCGAACTGCTTCCTTCATTTAGTTGCAAAATCACTTGTTTATGAAAACTTGCAGAAGAGTTCACAGTTTCCCTCTTTGTTCAAAAATTAATACTGTTAGAGCAGAAAAAATCCAGTGATAAAGGTTTCACAAATAATATCCTGAACAATATCTAGCGTATGCCACGGTTACGGTGCAAATTTGGCTTTATTTCGGTGTATCATTTTGCCTTTATGAACCTATTTTCGAATAGTGGATCAATCCTGTAGTGCGAAATTTGCACATATAAGAGGATCGGATATTTTCAATGAAATGATTGTAGCTACATGATATACCAATTCCCGCACACTTTTGGCTGATTGCTTCCTTCTTAGAAACAAGTTGTGCTCGGCAGCGAATGATAATTCAAGGGAGTGAGGAAATTTAGCCGCAGTTTAAAGGCTTCTTTATTATCTTTTCCACGAAGCGATCAGTACCAACTGTTCCTGCTTCCTGCCCTAGTAAAGTAACCTTACTCGAGTTTCCATCCCTGTTTATTTGTCCCCTTACCTTGTCCGTTGCAAAGCCAGAAACTGAACTGAATGGAACATCGACTATGGCATGGAGGTCTCGTACTAGCTTTTGTCGCCGTAGAAACCATTTGTTTTTCAGTGCCTGTATCACAATCACCCTGTCTCGTCGTTACTGCTGCTCCGTTTCTTCAAATGAATTTTGAGTGGAGCCCACAGTGAAGACGCATGTGGCTATGAAGCTATTTTGATACGGCCTTTCGGTGCGCTCAGTAAAGCCGCTGGTTATTTAAGCACCTTGAGGCTATAGGCACCCTATGAGCAGTTCTTTCAACTTTCGACTTGAGACTATTGAATGCCTTCCATATGTAAATATAGAAAGGGACAGTCTCCGATTCGGGCTTCTAGAATTTAAATTTGTCTCTGAAGGCAGCACCATTCGTTAACGCACGAGAAATATCACTGATTACCCAATTTTGTCCTCCTACCATATTCGTCTGGAAGTAAACGAATGAGAGAAAAGGGAATTTGTAAGAAGGAAGCGATTAAGGCTGCATATTCCGTCTGAATCGTTCAGAAGCTTTACTTCTCATTATACAGCTGCAATGCTGATCAGGTTTTGTGAAAGTAAGCAGTTTCATATTTCATAGCACTTTATGGATTTTGCATCCGTTGAGACTAACAAATTGCTGGTTTCATTTCTAAAGGGTACGCATGTTGTTGTTATCGAGCAGTGATGAGAAGCCAGTAAAAAGGTCGCCATTTTTTTAGATCGCCATTTTAAAAAGCACGAATAACTAGGGCACAAAGATGGAGGGCATTTTCGCGAGCACTAAAGAGAGATTTTTATTGAACTTTTAAAGGGATGATATAGGTCTAATCACAGAAGAGGATTTTATTCGGCGAAGCAGGTGTTTTCGTTTGTACTTGTAGCTGTCTGTGTTTTGGTGGTGAACACTGATAAGTAAAAATCTCGCTGCTACGAAATAAATTCGAATTGACCAGAGGTTATTTCAATGTTATTAAGGTTGCCTTGTTTAAGCTGAAAAAACTGTGATCCTCGAGCTTATTTTAATAGCATTTTGTGAATTTCATGTAGCAACACTGACCATACCTGCTTCAGCCAAATTTACGCCAGTACTGCCGAAATATTTGATAGGACGGTATAACGGCTATATGTCATAGATATCACTGACAGGGTCGCCTCTCATAGCCACCTCCATTCTTGAATGACATTTATAGGTGGAAATTGCACGAAAAGTACATCCAGAACTGGTGAGCGTACATTGCTATGGATGATTAACACAGCACAGGTGGAGCTTGCGAAGATTCACTTGGAGCCAAAACAAAGCGAAATAATAGGACCGGGTATCATAATTTCTTAATATAATGGATCATTATTTTAGCTCAAGTTGAAATGAAAAACATATTAAGAGGTAATTCGGAAAGCATCCAAAAGCATACATGAATTCGTTTGCTGTAGCCTGTGTCTTCGTGTTCGTGACTACTTGTCTACTCGGGAGCATACGTGCACTGCACAAAATTTCAGGCCAGAAAATTTGATTGTTCTGTTCTCTGAGACGTCGTTAGCTAACGACTTTTTTGACGTTTGACGCAGGCTTCCTTCCATTCGCACACACTTTAACGCCTAACTTGAAGCTTTTGCATCCACCTCAACAAGTAATTAAGAAGAAGGAAGGCAGAATTACAAAAATTTCATCACAATTTTTCATGAAGCCATACTTTAGTCTTATGATATATAATCCCGAATGTATGGATGCTTCAATTTTTTGACCGTGTATTCGAATTACTTTGATTTGTTATTGCTGTGATGAATGAAGGGCACAAGAATTTAGATCAATGGAGATCAATTTCGTCAAATAAGTTTGCAAACGTGCATCAAATTACCATTACCTAACTGCTTGCTTTAACTGAAACTTGCGAAAATAAGCAGCATAGTTCTCTTCGTCCAGTATTGAAGGTATATATAATGTCGTTCTCTTCTTATATGCAATCGTTTCGTGATTCGGTGAGCACATAATAAACAACGTATGAAAAGAAGCCAAAGTAGACAGCAATGCCGAGAACTACTGGGATATTCGAGAACACGTTCCCGTAAATGTTCCTCCTACGTTACACCAAATTCAGGAGAAAACTGCAGCGGTTAGACATCGAGGTAGGGGAGCAATAATTGTTGAAGAATATTATGCAGGTTTACTATTGCTCCCCTCCCCTCTTTCCCCTTACCATGCAAGTTGATGTTGCTCACGATTAGTTGGACTAAACAGATGGGTGGTCGCTAAAAGTTATTTGATATCATGCGCAAATGAAAGAGGGTTTTGATGTGAGAAGCAGTTGTCATACACGAAATCTGAGTTGCCCAGCATTTTATACCCGCGTTACTGGTGAGGCGGTACATCTAACACTCTAATATATCTCGCGAACAACAGATTTTTGCAAATTGGAGAAAGCGATTAGTTAAACGATTAAACGATTAGTTTAATCCACGTACTGTGAAAGAACACACTCTCTTTGTGTACCTTTCAAGTTGCAACGCTCAGAAATGTTGTCCTTTTTCCACGTGAACCTTCAGCGTTCCACAACGGAACAGCGCATTTTTTATGAAAGGTGTGGCACTTCAACGTATGGTGCAGAACCGAATGTGGTAAACAAAATGATAGTACTTCAACGAGCGAAAATCAGAAGTTGCTTTTTGCCTGG
The DNA here is from genome assembly GCA_037576465.1 of Parascaris univalens. Lineage (NCBI taxonomy): Eukaryota > Metazoa > Nematoda > Chromadorea > Rhabditida > Ascarididae > Parascaris > Parascaris univalens. Next base: position 160,311,646 of record CM075173.1, read on the forward strand.
GTTAAATAATTTGTTCGCTAAATGCCTTGTACTCCGGGATCAATGTTTTGGATAGCATAGCCTTTTTCAGTCCTTCTTTATCTCAGTGGCACAGTATGGGCGCAATATAAACAACACAGTCCTAGTTAGCTCTTTATTCACCAAAAAAATTTCTCACACCAACTTATACGATTTTAACTGTTGTCTTTCTGGTGAAGCGATTCCACGCAAAAGTTTATTGCATCGTAAACTAGTGCATCCTTTATATGAAGGCAATGCTTAGAATGTGTGCGTGCATTGTGGGTGCAGCAAAATATCAAAACTTACCTGGCGATCGCTCATATGAACATATCGGTGGTGCTTTTCATTTGTGGTGCGGCACCGATGATGTTCGTGGAAGGAATAATCATTTTATGACATGGTAGCTTCACTGCCTCAGCAATCAGGAGCATTCAACCACCTGTGGATAAATCTGCACTTACAAGTTTTGCAAACCTCTGAACTTCTATTATTACGTATAAAACCTGTTATAGTATGTATAAATCATAAGTCCTCTCATGTATCATTCCCAAGATTCGATCGGACAGTCCCTAATTTTCCTTTCCACTCCGAAGAAAACTGCTACAGAAATATGCTGGAATTTATTTGTCGGAAATCAGCATCGTATATCCAATGTCTTTAACTTCAACTTGGAAATCAAAAAGTGAAATTTGCTGAACAATGTCTACACAACAAGAAAGCTTGATATATCCGCCATTAGAATCATTCATATTTACCAAAGGAGTTGGAGTTACTTGATTTTACCAACTGGTTAAGCAGCACGAGTGAATGAACGGCAACAAAACGAATCCGCTTCATGCATGATCACGAGCAACCATTCAGGTTAAGAATTGAGTTAATTGCTTTAGATGAGCAAATTGAGCTGCCAGTTACTTCAATGAATCAGCCTTCAAGAGCACATATAATGTTGGTGTTATCTCAATTTGTTAAGGCGCTGAAGTAACTGATGCAAGTTGAGAGCGCGTGTTCACTTTTATGCTTCCCTAGAAGTTTACTGTCTAGCAGTTAGTCTGTGAATACGAAGAAGATCAAAGCAGTAGTAACTGACTGACCTGAAAAATGATGCACAGCACAACTGCAAAGCAATAACTTTGAAGCTAAAATTTATAAACATCAATGCATGCAATAAAAAAATGTATGCATTCCCATCATCATTGCCATATGTGTACTGAAAATTGAAAAAACCGTGTGGCACTGGCGGTCTTGAGTAGATGAGAAATTTACCATTGTAAAGGTTAGCGGAAAGGTCAAGCGCATGGCAGATTGCTTTTGTGGAGACTGCTGCCGAAAGACACAAAACAACACATTCTAATAAAAGAGTACATTTTTTTCGATGCTCAGTCATCGCAATCTATAAACAACAATTTCTTTAGCTTTGTTGATCCCAAACAAGTTTCTGCCCAAAATTCTTCAGAGAACATATCAATCAAATGTGCACATCTCGTTTCCTTATTACCCATCATTCCGATAAGCCGGAAAAAACAACCTTTTTCAAAGGGATCGCTGCATTTTGAGCTGTCAGTGAATTCCTATGTGCTGAATTATGTGAGAACGCATTCAGAGTTCGACCTTGCCTCGCAATTAGATTGTACTCAAAAGGACCGAAAATCGAAAAGTGTTATGAAAAGTGCGTGAAAATCAGCAAAATTTTGGGAGAACACGCAACCCAATGTTTTGTATCTGAAATATAGCACAATTACAACTTATATTGCATTTATTTGCAAATGGCATCTAATTCTTGTTCGCTGATCAGACAATCTTCAATTTCAGATCTGCTCATAACGTTGCCTTTTATTCAAAGCTTAGTGCTCACCTTAAAATTCTCGGCAAGCTTACACTCTTCAGCGAAAGGGTCAATGAGTTGCCAAGTTGTCGTCATCTTCATGCACATTCCATCCTGCATTATGTATTAGGGGTAAAGTGAAGCGAGAAAAAATGTTTAACTCTGATTCAAATCCGAAATTGGAATGTTAAGAAGCACCGAAAACCTCTTAAACAGAAAGCTCGAGTTTGATTGCTATCGCTGCAATTGCGCATGGTGAGGAACATAGCTTGTGTATTGCAATCCAAAATACAAAATATTCCTCTTTTACAGTCGATAATGTTATATTTTCATCTTTTTTTCAAACTATAGTTTTCTGTTAGCAAACTATGACTTTTCAAATATTGATATTTGGGCTGTCATGGTGCGTTCGCTCATGTGAATGCTGCACTGACTGCTACTGGTTTCAGCGATTACAATAGCATTTATGAAGACATGAGTAAAGTTAGGGCTGATTGCTGAAGTTGAAGCAGATATCTGTAAAAATATTTATTTATTTATTTATGCGCTCATTTGTTTATTCATCTGTGCATCCATTCTTCCATTAACGACCTGAAGTTGGTAAGCGTACAAAAATGTACGACCGCGAGCAACAAGAAGGAGCAGAACGCTCGCGATTTAGGTGAACGCTCATTAAATACATAAAAGCAGGTGTACTATACACAGTGAAACGACTCTGCCGCAGCATGAAAGCTGAAAGAGTGGACGGATTGATGACATCGACAGGAAGCAGGTTCCGGACTCAAGGAGCGCGAAACTGGAATCCCTGCAGAGAATCTTTCACGCGACATGATTTCTTGGCGAGTCGAAATTGATGCGCAGATCGACTCTTGGGGTGGGCAAATTGAAATAATTCTGACAGCTGGATACTGGAGAAGCCGAACACAGTGTCACGTAATTCGAGCATGTGACATTCCGATAACAGCAATCAAAATTTTTTAATTTGAAACTGGGATCATGCCGTCACGCATCACGATAAATTTTGCAAAATGCCGTGTGTAGGATGTGTTTTTGTGCAATTTCTAACAACCTGATATCAAATACCGAATGAGGAGACCCTACAAAAGCACAGTATTTCGAAACATGTCGGCATCAAATGACGAAGGCACATCAGCGATGAAGGGATCGGTTTACACAGTTTTCAACGGCCTTTCAGAAACAATCGAATATCGCTCTATCTGACAAGGTTTAGAGTCGATTACGATACCAATATGACTAACACCGTCTGCAGCGGAAAGAATCTCACTCCTAAGCCAAGGGAACATTTATGGCGGAAGTTAGGATAAAATACACAATGTTTTTTATCGTGGCAATGGTAAATAAAGCTTGATTGGCAGCAGTGGTTAATAGGAAATGTGGAGCAATGTTGTAAAAGCTTCTACAGGTTAAAAGAGATAGGCAACGCCTTGAAGATGATAATGAAAAGATTTCTGCTATTTTATCAAACAATTTACGCCCAACAGGTTATCGACGCCTTTACTTCACCGCTCACCGTTCTCAATAAATACGATTTTGGAGATTTCATTCGAAAATACACCACGAAGAAGAACTACGTAAATAGGTATTAGGAAGTAAAAAAGAGAAAACCAGTGGGCAAAGCTCATTAGTTTGTAGAAATCCGCATATGGAAACCATGAATACCGTCCTTAAATGTTTGAAAGTCATGCTGACCTTTAAAATATCAGCATCGCATTTGATAGAAGATCTGTACCCGAAGCGACTATCAGATCACAAATCAGAACGAGAGAACGCATCTTTACGAAAAACTTTTCCTTTCACTCGTTCAGCAAACTCCGCTGTTAAGTTATGCGAAAAGACGTTAAAGTGATCATTTCCTTGCTAGGTGCGATATTTGATGCCAGCTCTATTACTGAGTTTATTACAGCAATGTTTTACATAGTAATAAGCGAAAGAATAACGAGCGAAACAACAATCGGCAAAAATGGCAATAGAAAGCAAAGACAAAGAAATGGGCTTCCACGTTTGAAATTAAATTTTTATAAATAAACTGCCCGAGTGCAGTTCTGAATCCGGAAAAGAATTATGGTATGCATTTTTGGCGCTAGAGTCCATATTTTGCTATTTATACGCTGTTTTGCACTCTGGTTCGCCCAAGCCGATAGATGAGCTGTGTCATCGCATAGAATTCTTAGTGCTTCATCTTCGGCTAATCTGAAATTCTGCTCCCGTTTCTTCACAGAAAATATAAGCACCGCTATTACCCATTCCACCGTTCTCGAGTCGGCATTGTTGAAGCCATGTCTCACTAGGGAAACTGCACGTAACTTACGTACTTACTGACTGATCCCCCATCTAAGGAAACCAGTCCGCTCGTTCATCTTGTGCTCAAACTGCGAGGAACCGGTGAACAAGAAGTGTAGACTATACCACTGAGAAGTCAAAGACAGCCTAGAAGATGCTTACAGTTGAAAGCGGAATGGAAATGTTTGCAACGGTGTCAGTATGAAAGTAGACATTAATATGCATACGTTCAGTTCTTTTATATCCTTTAAGCTTCCAAACAAGGCGCTTGGAAACTTGCCAAACGAATTTAATGCTGCCCTCTAACATAACTACTAACAAATGATGAATAATGAGGAAATGCCAAGAAAAAGCAGCGATGGAATAAGCAAAGCTGATAGCCGTCATCAGCTATTACCACTATTTATGAACTCTTTCATGGAGGTCTTAACTTCTTTTTCAAAAATTTCAGCATTTAATGCGCCCATCGTTTCAGCATCTCAATATGAACACAGTATGAGAGGTAAAGAAACTAGCTGACCGTTCCTATGAGCGTTCTTCCATTAAGGTAATGAAGAAGTCCTGGTTCCTAAACATTTAGCGTGACAGATTATTCAGGAACGACTATGCTGTCAACATATTTGTCAACGTAGAAAGTACCGTGAGGGCAATTACGCGTGAAAAGGAGGAGTACGGTGAAGCGCAGTTAATGCTACCGTACAGTTACGATAAATACGATAAATCGATGAGGAGAAATGACTGTACCGAAGCCTCAAGAAATGTTCTAGTACTTCGCAATTACATTGTGTGCGATGTGAGCAAATTTGTTTCAGATAGCCCGATGATGCGATTATCATCCAATATAATAATCCCGGTGTTCATTTAGCTGTCCAACATTTGGCTTATTTGTATTCTCGGTTACTGGTCACTTGCTCTGTTGAACACTCAGTTTCTTCAAACATCACACATAGGGTTGTTTAAACAATTATTAGCCATGGCATGAAACGTTCTTTCCGTTTGGCTTGAGCGTCGCCACCGGCACCTACCATCTGCTTCCATCCATCCACATCTGTACCTAAAGCGCAATTTCCACAGATGTACTGCCTACAAGGCAGACGATACAGCGCTTGAACGTGCTACCAGACCGGGTAGCGCAAGAGTGGCCCTTTCAGGTCCGTTGGCGACTAAGAGCAAGCGAGGCGCGCTCGAACTACTCTTGCCGTTCCGATCACTGCAGATCGGGATATCCTTTCTGGGAGGGCTTCCACTTGGTGAGATTTTAGATCCAACATTCACTGGAGATTCTCTTTGACAGCCAGTATATGCTCTCCACACGTTCCGACCACAACGGGGCCGAATTCTACCTTACAACCATAGTTGACGGCTAGGTCAGCGGCCAAATTTGACCCAGACGGATACGGTATTGTGGTCTCATCAGGTAACTAATCTGAACTCGCCATATGCCGGTTTATCTTGATTTCCCGCTGCCTCAATAGCGCGCTGGCATGGGCTATGGAAACTTCCAATATGAAGATCTTCTTCTGCTTAAATCGAAGACGACTATGTCAGGTCTTCGATGCCTCATTGGTGTCCGAGTTTGTATATCCGTATTCCAAAGAACGCGACATTCACTATTCTCAGAGAGCGGTGACACCGTATTCGGGTAATGCACCGGTGTCATGCCTAGCGGCAGCAAACAGCGTAGCAGAGGTCCCTTGCAAGCGAGTCATGCCTCTCCACGTAGAGACTAGGGAGCCAATGACGGCAGGCTGGTGTTATATGCTCTGCCGTTTCCAGCGCTGCATGGCAAAGGCGATAAATTTCTTGACCTCCTTTGCCCTTTAGGGCAGGGCAGGCTCTAGTAAACAAAGGTCCCCCTTGTACTGCAAGCGTGTCTCTGAGGTTCTTCGCACTCACAAAACCTTTCTTCATCCACATGCATGATAGGCGCAAATCGATGCTTGTGTCATTTAACAGTCTTCCAGCTGAGCTGGCTTCTTTCCATCTTTGAGTCTTCGCCTCAGTTCTTGCTTTCAAAAGCTTTCCCACCAGGTATCGAAGAAGCTTGGTCGGCACTTCGAAGAAAATAGGCGGATAAACTCTTCCGTGGGCAGGAGACGTTGTTCCACTCCAAGGTATCCGTGAGTGTTTCGGAGACCAAGTACCGGGATTTCCGGTTGCTCCAGCTCCTCTGCACCTTCCACCGCTTCCTGCACCTCGGCCACCTCACGCGGAGTGTAATGCGCTTTCGCACATTTACTCAAGTTCAAATGAAGTCTCACTGCTTCCGATACCTCAGACACCACTGGATTTGGGAGTCTAACATCGCAGGCGTTCCGGCGTACAGTTTCAGATCGTCTAAATGGAACTGGTGTCCAATCTCGAAACCGTAACTTACACTCCAGCAGGATGAGGATTTACACTGGCCGACACCCTTATTGGGTGCATAGCTATGCACAAAACAAAAAGGGTTGATGACAGCGAGCCACCCTGAAAGACGTCATTCAGCTTCATTTTGTCAGACCTTAACTTCGGCAGGCATTGCGCCAACTGGAAGCGTGTCTCCCAGTCACTCATAAACCTCTTAAGCGTCAGCTCAACACTCCGGGGTATATTCACGGACTTAATCGCCCATCGAATGTATTCGTGCGACACACTAACGTATGCTTTCTCATATTCAAGCCACGTCACACTCAATGAGTGTTTCTCCTGTGCCTTCGCATCCATAACTGTGGCCCCGTCAAGAAAACCTCTTTTCGGCTACCATCCATTCTCGCCCTGCTGACGTTGGCCTACCTCCTGTGTCCGGAATTGGTGGATTGTTCTAGCCGCTGCATAGACTAATCCATTCAAGCGACCAATTCTGGACTGATTTGGTATCAAAGCCTTGGAACTCCCGATTGCTATAAGGTAATCCGTAAAAACGTAAAATACCTTGGGACAGTCCTGCCTGACTCGATTGACAGGTTCTTCATCAAAGCCCATCTGAAATAACCGTAGAACGCTTTCCGAAAGGCACGAAACCTTGGGTCCCTTTCAAAGATGATACCTCTCTGATCGATCTCTCCTGCTTCCGATTGTTCCTCAGGGTCCTCGGACCCGTCGAATCTGTCCTCACCCTCTGTGAGGCCCCTCTTTGACTGCCGATCTTTAACATGTACAGCCTCTTGCGAAGTGGTACCTCCTTCCATTGATCCACTTTCTATCGGGGCTCTCAGTCTTTTAAGAGTCCCCCACTTCATGGCTAGCGCAGCCACCGTTCTTCCATCATGATATTCCGCAAGCTTCCTCTGCACCTCTTTCCAGTTTATCCGCCTATTTTCATACGCCTCACACTGTTTTCTTAGCGTAGCCACCTCCACCTTATTCCAGGGTTCTTGCCTCCTCGTGAACGAGGACGATGTCTTTCATTCCTTTTCTCGGTGCTCTCTAGTTGGGCTTCCTCAGCAACTGCCGTATCCTGCCGTAAATGAGAAGGTTCTCCAAGATTATTAACTCCGACTGGGAGTTCCAATCGCCTCGGGTGTGGCGTCCGAGGAGCACGCGTAACATGAACGGGGTCACTTTCGCAACACTAGGTCCGTTTACCACCTCAACCGTGTTTAGCTGATGTGAGCGATGGGCATCCATACCTAGGGCCTCCGAAGAGCCAGTCCCTGAGGATGGCCTGGGGCTGTGGCGGTGGCCGGGACTCAAGTGTCCCTCGCTCAATTTCAATAATTTCAAAAATGGGTGAGAGAGTCATAATGGTTCGTCCCGCAACAGTCCAGGATAACCAACATTGGGGAATAGTTCGGATCCGAGCTCCACCTGCTCTCGGACTAACAGAAAATTCACTTCAGTCCGGCCCTCCCGCTGGCGGTGTTAATGACCGGGCACGAACGAGTCTGATTCCTCGTGTGTGGCAGAGGACGCCTAACCCATATCCACCACCTATATGGGATAAATGCTCGCTTTGAACCTGTTAGCCGGAAACTCGATCTCATCCATCGATAGAATAGAGAGGATTTCTTTATCCTCTCGGATCCGTTGCCCAGGGCCACCACGTGGAGGTCGGTTCCTTGCCTAGCGGAAGAGGGCACCAGCTATCTCTTCCCTCGTCCCGTAGGTGGTGGGTCAGAAGTAAGTAAACCCACAGGCCCCGAAAACGTTCTTTTCTAATTAGTAACATTCGATTATTCACCAAATCACAAGGAGACAACAAACACACTCATTTCCGTGTTCATACGTGCAGTTATAGGCTAAATGCTTACAAAAAATGTTTTTGGCACTTATTTTCTGAATAGTTCACATAATTAACACTTTTTTCCGACCTTCCACTTTGTTCGCCTACGGTGGCGTAGAAAATTCCAAGCATTTGTCACATCGCTCATGGTTCCACGACACGCCGTTTGCAATGGAAAAGCGAATGTCTTATCGAAAATCCGCCGAGTGGGGATTCAATAATAAACAAGCGAATTATTATGCATATGTAAGCAAATACAAGAACTCCTAATAACGGTCGGTCGATCATGCGAGTATATGGGATAACGTAAATGCGTCTTTTTTCCATGAGCATAGTACTTGATTCCCGACCTGTCTCTGCTCTGAGGGATCATGCAAAGTTGTCCTTTTAAAACTGTTTTGCTTCAAATCGTGCGTCACATTTGACCCGGTGATCTGCATCGATGTTTTTATTGTAGGAGGCAAGACTTGTCGCAGTCCCATATCCGATGGGCTGTGTCTAAGCAGACAGCTCGTCTTTCCAGTGTCTGATCAAACCCAGCTTGTTCTGAATGTGAAAGCTCTGAAATCATCCTTGATGGTCTCCAGTCGTGCATGTGCAATGCGATCTACTTTTTCTAAAGCAAGCGTTGCTCCTTGAATTTACGAGGGTATAACTTTGGTGTTCACGATACTTTATCAAATTCTACAACAAACCATGCTTCCAGGTAAGTTCATGATAAATTCCTTGCAAAGATAGACGACGTCGAACTGTGCAGTGGCTTTAGCTGAAGCCTGCCGTTCAACTGCAAACATGAGCGTTTATGCCATCTGGAAAGAGCATTCTACGACAACAATCCACAGCGAACTTTGCTTTAATGGATGCGCTCAGCGGCTGTAAAGATCTCAAATCTCCCCTTCCCCCCTCCCCCCGCCGCTTTCCTCAGTGTGTCTATTTATTCTACCGAAGTTAGGAGAACACTAAAAATGTCCAGAAAGTATGTTGGAGCGTGTTCAAGCCAAAAGTTATGGCGCTTTCAACTCCATTCAATGGCAAGTTTAAATTTGCGAAGCAGCAAAAGACCTGTGGATTTTCACCGGTCTCCTTACGTTTGACTCACTGGGATTCCGCTCCCACTTCTGTCACCAAAAAGGTAGTGAAAATGGCTAAATTACTTCAAGATCAGGTTCGGGCATCGTAATAAAAACGCTACCTTTTCCGTGCAGCCTGCTGTCAGGTGAGTGGAAAGTGAGGATGGTGACGGAATCAAAACACAACTTTCTGGAAACGGTCAGAAGCTACAACGCCTACTTGATTTTATAATCAAACTCCGTTTCTTCCACTTCACTTTTTTTAGCTTCAACTGCTTCCAGCGATTTCACTGGATAGTCTACTGGGATTTTTAAAGTGTACTTGGTCTGAATCGACTTTCGACTGCTAACCACCTCGTTCGGTCGGTTGCGGTCAGATAGAAACTTCGATCGATTACAGTCACTACTATCATTGAAGGGAGATGCTAGTGGACAGTCTTGTATTATCTCTTAGCAAAGGAATGGTCCTTCTGTTGAAATCGAACTTTTGCTCAGAAGTTCTATTATTGCAACTTTTTGTTGCATATTATTGTTTTCAATTCGCTAGATACATGGAGGCTGATTATGTAATAAAGTACATAGAAAGGGTGACCAGCCAACGATGGAGTAAGAAAGTCGGAATATAACAAAAAATTGAAGATACCCTACCGACTTATGGGTTGCTTATATGTGATCTGATATTTTTCCCGTTGAAATTACATCACAATAATATAAAAATCGAACTGTTTCTAATTCAACCCTGGTTGAGAGGTGGGAGCGTAATGCCCGATAGGAATAAGGGAAATGAGTGGATTCTGTTTAAAATAACTGCTTAAGCAGTGGGTAAGGGAAATTTCGGACAATTATAATGTTGTTTAGCAGCGAATTGATGATTCGGATGTTTTGAACATGTCGCCCTATATCTGCTCCGTCTAGTATCATGACCTCTCAGTTTAGGACGACATGTGCTTATGACACGATACAGTTCGTTCTACACTTGGCCGTAGTCATGAATTCGCGAATCACATTTTAAACATATGAATTCCTCACCTCTCCGGTAAGCAAATCGATGCGACCAATGCCATCGAGCCTGCTAATAATTGCAGTAATAATAGCTTCCGTGAAAACCGCAGTCAGAATATGAAACAATACAGCCACAGCCGTAAAATACGAATAACTTTCAACAGCTTTTTCGAAAACAGAAAAACAACTCTTATCATATAAGGCTGTTGATCTCATCATCCTGAAAATATTTCACAGTGATCAAACTTAATAGCGTTAAGAAAAACGACCATGATGGGCATGCATTCGGCTGAAAACGTTTCAGACTCACAATTTGAATAGCAAAAAATATGTTTCTCTTGAGTTCTCAGTTGGGTCCACACTAAGCTTTCATGTTCTGTTAAAGTATGCATTCGTTCACGAGCAGTTCGTAAAACAAATTCTTATTCATACTACTCCACGAAGAGGAGAATACTGCATTTTAGGCTATGAATGCTGATAAAAATGATTCCTGTTGTACTGTCAAAGAAACGGAACGGTGGAAAATGCCATCGATAGAGATCTTGAAAAATGTATTTATGCTAAATGCAAATGAGTTGTGGTAATGGCCTTTTGAAGCTTTATCGTCATGTGCATAAATCGCAAAGTTAAAGGAAGCGTATTCGTCAATTCGGTGCGTGGAGCTACTCCTTTAGTGCAGCATTTAGCAAACCTTTGTTCATAATCGTTCGTATTGGTGTGGTTTTCAGCTGCGAGATACGACACGCCCACTTTATTACAGTTTTCAGTCTGCATTCGGCAACACGATTTCGGCACACTGCATAAGCCGTCTTCCGAACACAATGCAAACCACATGCGTTTTGTTGTGTTATTTATCACGATTACACTCTTTCGTTCCATCTAAAGGTTGCTGTGCAGAGTCTCTCCTTCCGCAGAAATTCATCAACTTCTTTTTGCGAGTTACTGAGTGCATAGTAATCTGATATTATCGAGACGAGTGTCGTCGCGTAAAGTGATACAGATTTATGAGCCTCGTGTATAAAGTCTTTTCTGGAGTCCATTTATGATGGATAACCTTGTCCAAGTCATCGAATAACTGGAATTTAGCAGGGAAAGACCATGTACACCACCTGATTTCATGGTCATAAGCGAATGCAATTTTTTGAAAGCCAGTGGGAGGGAACGAGGCGGCTTGAATAAAGCAATGAAGGCCTCCAGCTGACCGGAACTCTAAATTTTATAATTGACAAATCTGAAGAGCTCGTGACTCTTTCTTTTGAACACCTGTGCATGTCTTTGTTGATCATAGCTTGCTTATAGTGGATAGTTACATTTAAGATGTACAGAAGTAACCAAGCAAAAAATTGTCTAATCATCACTGCTCCCATCCAACAACCATTGTGGTCAAGAAACTGGTTTGCCGCGAATTATATTTGATGGTTTGGGATGCAACCGTTTGGATTTTTGAGAACAGATATTCCGGCTTGTTGGTAACCGAACTTATTTGTCTGTCGAATGTGAACTTCACTAGGAACATCAGCAAGTAAAACTCACAAAACTCAAAGGCAATGACCTCTACTCCCTTCCGCACATTCCCTGCAATGTACTAAACGTTCGGGAAGTTCCTTGCAGGTGGGAATGACAATACTTCGGCGGAATTTCATCGTTACGCTTTTAACTCCATAAGTGATGGATTTGCATTGGTATTTTGAAGCGATAGAGCAGTCAAAAATTATTTAGGGTAAGCGGGTGACTACGAAAAAAGTTTAAGCTAAAATGATCGAAGCGATTAGAAAGCTTTTAGTTGAATTAACCAGTTGTCAGCTTGAAGCTGTGGCGTAAGTAGCGGATATTGCATCAGGGTGCACGGAACTTTGTGGATCAATTTGAATTAAAAAGGGTAAGAGAGCTGAAAGTTCCAAGAAGAAATTTTTTTACGAGAATGAATAAACTGCATCGTTTCTAAACAGTCCTCATTCATTTCCAGTGATGATTCAATTACAAGTGGCGTGAGGCTCGGAATATCGGCTCTTCTTCCCGTCACTCACTTATTCAGTTCCTATGAAAGTGAGACGTTTGCGTACAACAGAGAGTCTTACATTTTGCTCTCCTTCTCTACCTTTATGGCAATATGTTTTTCCCTCCGCATTTCAGTCGGCGCAGATACGACACCTCGTCCCGTGATTCTATTTTGCTGCACCGCTGGTTTTAAAGCGCAGATTTCTTGCATATCTCGATCACGATAAGATGTTCTAGAGCCCACTTTAAGATGGCCACATATGGAATTTGGAAGCCTGCTAGTAATCTCGTGCCACAGTTTGTAGCGGTCATTTTGCAGAAGGAAGTCGATTTCTGATGAGCGATTAATATGGACAGAGAAAGAATATAACAGATGTATAGTCTTATTAACAGCAATGTCTCGGCTATTGCATGTCTGCAGTATTTAGCTACAAAAGTGAACTCTTCATCGATGAGTGAATAGGACTGTTGGAAGCTCAGCTACGCAGTAATTAAAAAATAAACTGTCTCAACAAATATGCGAAGGCTTGAGGAAATACCAGCACAGTTTTGCAACCAAGCACCTTTTCTTGCTATTTAAAGAAGTTAAAAAACCATACTGGGTCGTAGAACTGTGCTTTTATTTCAGCTATCCAGTCATTCACTCCAGTGTGAAAACCGCAGCAGTGAAGCTCGGTTTGAATATGATCAATTGCAGACATCGCCAGTTGTTCATCTTCATGAATATGCACTGCGATATGGCCAATGATGGTGGACGATATTTCGGTTGCATGCAGTCCCAAATTCACTGAAAATTCCACCACAAGCTAGTGGTGCACTTTTCTCTGTAAAAGCTTTCAGCTGTGGCTACTGTGCGCATAATCCTCCTGTTCCTCCTGTCCCCCAGACTTTTTTTTACAATAACCAAACAGATGATTTTTCTTCGCAAATAAGAGAAATTTGAAGAGAAAAATCCGAACCTTTCAAGAGTCTCCTTCAACTAGGGTTGCTTCACGCAGAGTTGTCAATAAGCTGCTCAGCCAAACAATGGGCCGGTGATGCAAATTTGTTAGATACGTGACACTCTTTTTATTTTGTTGTCACTTACATATTTCTTGATGTTCGAAAATCAACAGTAAAACTACATATGAGGCGAGTGGCAATTTCTAATGTGCTCAGTATACTGCAACAACACTCGAGACGACCGAGAAGGGAATTCCTTGTTACACAATTGCAATGGAATTTGCAAACACAATGAACTAACCGTTGAAGACGCAGACGATGAGAAGAACGAAGGAGAGCGCATTGTTGAATGATTCTGATAAACCCACCAAGTAATACCATTTCAGACAAGAAAATATAGCTGTAACTGTTTCCGCTAGTAGAAGTAAAATGGCAATCGTGCATAAGCCATTGGTCGAAAATATGAGAGAAGACGCCATCTGCACTGAGGTAATATGAACGTCATGTTATTGAACAGAAAGGTGTGATTCACTTTTCGTCAAAAACTAAATATAGATATGTATGTATGGAACCGCAGAAAATGGAAGATCCACAAGCTTTAGAAAATATCATAGCGCTTGCAAATTTCTTTCAGTGAAACACCAAATGCTGTGACGGAGACCACTTTGTTAACTATTTTGATACTCGCTCAAGAAATCGCTGCTCTTGAGAAGCAGTGGTATTTTATGACCATTTTCAGTGAGATATGGAACGCATTGCCCATTTCATCTGTATCTCCGCCTGCAGCGTTTCTGTCCATAACGTTCCCAACGTTACCTCTTAAAATTTACAAGCGTGTAATCTAAGTGTGTTCATCGACCGTTATATGCCAAAATCTAGCTGTAGAGTTTATTGCTCATAGTGTTATGTTGCAGAAAACCTCCACTGTGGAGCTGTTATTTCGAAATATTGAAAACTCGATTGAACTGCTGTAATATCGCTCTTGAAATGTACAGATGATGTTAGGCAACTGAAGGAGCAATCATAAGCTATGGTCAAATCAGGGACAAGGTTATTAATGATAATTAACATGCTTCGGTGGGCATTCATAGTTTGAAAATAAACGTTGAAAATGCATGATACCTTGCCGTGTACCTCCTCAGTTGAGTATACCTTGACGAAAATAGAAAATTTCCGTTTTTAATGAAACCCTCTCAAAAATGCCCAAAATGGACGTTTTTGCAAACGTAAGAGAGGAATAGTATGTTCTCGATTAAAACACTTTTTAGCTTACAATTCTGGACGATCTTGATGCTTTCCCACTGCTATCCGACACTCGCATAAATGCATCATTCAGCACTCCAAAGAAATATATTTGATATAAGAGTGCTCCGATAAAAGCACTACCACTTCTGAAAATGGTACAAGGCATACTCCGATATGCTTCAGGACGGCGGTTACATGTAACAGGAAATGGATTCTTTATTCAATTCAAGTAGTTTTTTGCCAGGATGGACCTTGTTATTTGATGAGATATACTTAACAGAAATTTCCGATGACCAATTGATAGATGGCGACATATTCACTAACAACTTTTTCAGACACCTCCTATATTCAACTCCACAGTTTATAATTTATAGCTGCGTTTCAATAAGAGCACAGAATCGCAAATATTTTCTTATATAAACTTAGTAAAATACTGACTTTTGAAACGTGCAATGGACTGTAAAGATGAATGTGAGCATTTACCTCACTTTGTGAAAAATACGTAATGCTTCAAGTATTTTCAGAGATCTCGCTGATGCGTTAGGCGCAGAACGTTTGAAAGTGAACACGCACTCGCGCAAACAAGTTATAAAAGAGTGAATAAAAGATGCTGAAGAACAACGAACAGCACGATCCGAATTGTTGTAACAGAGAGAATAACGCATGTCGTGCTACCGAAATGAGCCAGTATCCCGTTCCAATGAAGGAGCGTTTTCTGGGTCCATATTTTTTCTACTTCTAACAACACCATCCCACAAACTGAAAAAAAGTCAATTAAATGCTAATGAAATGCTTGTTAGCGTCTGCGTGTCTGTCCAAGAATGAACTAGTGAACTCGCGCTTATGTGCAATTTTAAAGCACATTTGATGTCGTCAAAGAGCAGACAGCTCATACTATATGAAAAACCCAGCTTTTTTTGGTCCCACCGGCATGATTATTTGCCGAAAGGGACCTCCTTCAAGACTTTCTGTTAGAAGTCTTTAATAAGTTAAAGACTTCTTACGGAGTTCCTCAACTTCAAGGAGTCACTCGTTATTCAGGAGCTTTTATTTCGTCCACAACCTCTTCTTTTTTCAAAAACTTCCAACAAGATCTGGTAGACACTGCACACAAGCGAAAGTTCTGTTCTACAAAAACTTCCTACTCAATGAGAGAAGGCAGATGAAAATTTGCATCCTCAGCTAACGTAAATCAATCCCTATAACGTACTCACATGAAAATTCTACTATATTTCAATGTCGAGTCCATGTTCATAACCGCTGTAGTCGAGAAGAATTCTCCGTTGTTTCAAGGCCATGTAAGCAACCAAAATGGCTTCTCTCCCACATTTTTCATCAGTGGGAGCGAGTAAAAAAGTGCTTTCGGAGTTTGCTTTCACAGACCATGCAAACAAATCATCTACATGAACTTCCTACATCTTGCGAAGGAGATTCTCTTGCTAAAAGAGAATAATAGCAAAATGGCTACGCAGAATTAGACCAGGAAATGAATTTGAACTGAACTCACCAGTGAATATTACTGTCACAACCCTAGTCCAAACAAACCACCACTAACTTCACTTACGCCAATGAATGACATGAAATTCCGAAGGTTGTACATAGCACAGTGCAGAAACATGTTCCCTGCATGTGAAGTATTTTTTGCATATTTTCTAAAAACACATATGGAAGCGACTCGCTTATGTGTGGATGAATATCTTGAAGCTGCTGCTGATAATCCAAAGTCATCAACTGGCAAGGTCGAACAGCTTGCTTCATAGTGTTAGTTGAATGTAAGTTTTATTGTCCGCCGCCCAGTATTTCTCTCCCACTAGAACTGACGAGAGAATAAAAACGCCTTCTGTTCCTCCGCCGAAGATAACGCTGATTCGTCAAATCATGGTGGCCTTGTCCATGGAATGTAGCAAAAATATTAAATTGACCTACTTTACGGAGAAATGGGTTTCCTAAGCTTTATTAGAACGATATGCATGGTCCATCCAATCACAGATGACACCCACAGTTGATAAGCGTTAAACAGAAAACAATTACAACAGGTAGTAATGTACTCGTCGACTGCAATAACCTGTATATATAAGAAAAGTGCAGAACCTTGGTGCGAAAAAAGGAGTTGATTAAAGAAGGCCAAAATTACTGCTGCAGCAAGGGTGTGTGAAAAATTGTGATGCAAGGGAATGGTGAAGTTAACAGCATTTTTTGCATTAACGAGGCCATTTTGATTTTTTAAAGCTCGTTTAGAACTGCTATGCATCCTATAAACACTGTGACCTGACGTATATTGCAAAATATATATATATATATATATATATATATATATATATATATATATATATATATATATGAGCAGATTTCGGCGAATGCACACAATTTTCATGTTAGGGAAGAACGTTTCGGACATTGGATAATTTCTTTAATCACATCCTTCCACGTTTTGACAATAAAGCGCTGATTTGAAGTGCACACTTTTGTTAGCATTTTTTTTGTGTGCAAACTTCGCGTGTTTGCATGTTCGACGGCCCGAACTCGTGAATCGGGAAATCTGTGCTGACTAAGGCCGAATGTTTATGAGCTACATGTGGGTGACCCTCTCGTCCCTCTTTTACTTGCTATCTTTCACATTTATTTATGCAAAAAGTTTAAAATGAATTACAAAAAGCAACACGTGTTACGTGAAGTTCTGTTGCGCACTGTTCGAATTGTTTTGCGTCATATATCGCAAACAAAGGAGAATGAAGCACGCAGTTTGAAAGAAATGCGAGTGGAAGCAGCTCATTCTCTTCGAACGTTAGAGAAATGTGTCGAAGTTAATATAACAGCAAAATGGCATATTTACAGCTCATCTTGAAGCCTTTTTTGACACTGATCTCATCCTCAAATTAGGGAATATTAATTTCAAAATGTGAAAATCTTCCATAATAAAGGAAGTTGCTAACGACTTTACTTCACTATCTCTATATGCGCACAAATATAATGAGATTTAACTAATGCTTTGAGGAGATATAAAAGGAAAAGCAATAAAGTTGCGCAGAATTTAATTATTTTCCCTCCTCTTTCTGAAAACATGGCGCTTTCCTGGGACAAGATCATTTTTTCAAAACAACTAAACTGAAATTGGTTGCCACCTCATTTCAGAAACAAGTGAAAATCGTCGATTTGAGCGGCGCCGTTCACAGTGCTACTACTGCTATGATCCCTACATGTATAAAAGAAGTGTTAGGGAAGCGAAATATTTAGCTCACAGGATTACTGTTTTATGAACGTCAACGACCCACTGTTTTTTTTTTACTGATGATTTGTTCTCAATATACGAACCAATTCCACTGAACAGTCACAAGCAAACCCCAACTTCCACATTCCCAACAAACGTACCCTCTACACCCACGCCACACTGAACCATGCCTGACATTCCCTGCCAGCCTCAGCACGATCGCTCGCATCACTGCGCATTCACTGTGGTAGATCAAACATCATCGGCATTCCACGCACTCGTTATGCTGAGCATATAACCAGGCAGAGAGAATGGACGCCGGGTCGCTCTTAAGGAGAGTAGAGAACTAGAGATGGCATGGAACAGAGTCAAAATTTATCAGCTAGCGAAGTCCGCAAAAAATGGTTGTGCGGAACCCTGAGCAATATTTTGACCACGATATTTTTTGCATCATGAATTTCATGAACAACAATACGAACACATGCTTTGATGCTCGGTACAGGCAACTTCAAAATGCTATATTTTGCTCAACATATTTACGATGTCGTTGATTACGCAAGGTAACATCACTCAGTCTGAGCTTCCTCTGATCCAGAGCAGTTTTATAGGTGCTACGCTTGTAATTCCTACTGTTTGATAGGAAAATATGAAAAGGTCCAATAAGGCTATCCAGAAAGGTGCTTGATTTTCTGCTCGGAGAACGCAATAAAATTCAGTTTTATTCAGTTCAGTGTTACTGTTTCAGAAATACTGCTGTTAAATATCGGACATCAGCTCACAACATTTTGTATCATTCGTCAGCACAAGTCGTATATGATTTTATCTTGAAGGATCATGAGGTCTTTCATAGTCTGTGTTATTGCCGAAGATAAAAACAGCAATCTATTTGGTCAAACAGAATTTTTCGAGCGTTAGATGAAAACATTAAAGAATTGTTTTGCATCATTTGGAAGTAGATATCAGAATAAGATCAGGAGCTGCAAGTTTTTGATGACATGTGATGCACGGCGAACCTGCATCCACCTTTAGATCCTTTATTTCAAACCTCCGTTTCTGAGGAATGCTGCCGAAATGTTAAGTTTCGCACTGTTTTTAGAAGTTTCTACTTTTATTGCTTTCTCACACCTCAAGCCTGGATATCAGCTCAGAGGGCGAGTTGTGGAAGTGATTTTAGTAGAAAAGAACTTTCATTTCTGTGCTAGTTGAGTTTGTGGTTTCAAGGATAAATTATTCATAAATGCCGAGTCGAACTTCAGTAAACGTGGCAAATACGATTAGATGTAAATAAACACAACATGAACACTGCTACATATCTATGTATCAACATCGCTTAATCTGGTCACTGCATGTGAATGAGCGCTGTCACCTCTTAATGTGCTTATGTATTGAGGAGGTGAACTCGCGTCGAAAAGACGAATCGCAGGCGCATGATGGATTTAGCAGAAACCTTAATCTCAACAACCCAACTCTGCTCCGGCCTCCGACTGTTTCATACTACTTTTGAAGGTCGCTTTTAAGGTGTAAACTTCAAAATTTTTTCCTGCGGATCACTCTGGAGTGCTTTTATAAGGAAATCCTTAAACGTTTGCTCTGCTGCTATGGCATCTGCCGATAGACGTTGAGCTATCTTTCTAAGAACGCCACTCAGAAAAGAAACTACCAGATTTATTGGCACATCTTCACTTCATCAACGATACGAAATGTGCATAAAAGTGATGAAAAAAGGACTGATTCTTCCTGCGCAAACCACTCTAATTATACATTAGAGAACAGCAGCTTCCTCATATTCTCGAACGACCGCGTTTCCTGAAACGTTTCTTTCACTGAAAAATAACAAAAAATTCCAGTTACCTACATAAAGTGTAGTTATTGATCAATGGCGGATAAATTGCAGCGTTTCTACGAAACCACTTCAAAATGAAATGAAAGAGCATCTTTTATTGCTCTCCGTCCTTTGGATTGACCGTCCATAATCGCGCAGCCGTTGCTTGAATAATGCCAAAAAATATTGCTTGAAAAAGACCGCGGTGAGTTTATTCTCCATTTCCTTTCGATTAAATTCTTCTTGTCATATTCGTTTAAAACTACGCAGTGCACGTTTTGCCAAGTTACCATTTAAACGAAGAAAAGTTCCTCAGCAACTTTCCTTGCAAATAGAAAAGAAAATCTCTTGAAGCCCTGAACGTTCTCGGCCAAGGTCCGAAATGTGGATGAATGGCCACAAACGTATTTTGCGCAAGAGCAACGTGAAATGTATCACTCATCGACTGCGTGAAATACAGGTATACAGAAATATCAAAAGATGAGGCTTTCTTTCTCAGTAATAACTTTTAGTTGCAAGGGATTTCTTTAGACAGGTTTCAAAACTGTATGAGAATATAGCAGCTACGATTACTACTCAAGGCGATCCTAGTCGTCCGTGCTCGCTATCGCTGACTAATTTCTTTGCAAAATTAGCACATAATGGGCGTAACTAACGTAAACGAACGTGGTGGGTCGCACTTGGCCGTAAGTGGTTGCCTCATGCTTATCTGAGCTCATTTGCCCTTGATATATCATGTTCCTTGCTGTCCTTTCAAACGGCCGGTACATATCACGCACGGTATGCATTGCTGATGCAAGAAGTTGTTGGCGGACATACCGGGTCGAAGAGCTTGTCATCCCAACTTTTGAACAGCTTCTTGAAACCAGGTGTCTCTTCTCCTTGGTAAATGGTTTCGATAATTGGGTTATGTCTCGGAATAGAATCCGTCTCCAAATATTTCTATAAAAACCGACCACTGCAGTGTTCAAAATATGTCTTTACTTTTCTCCTCTAAATTGGTTGCGACGACGTGATCGGAGTGGGTTTTAAAGATAGTTTATCGCATCGATAAAATGTCAAGAACACTTTTGTTGCAGTCGTACAGGGGTAATTTATAGCCAAGTGGAGGGAGAGAAAAGAGGATGCGGAAGGGTATTTAATACTTCCCTCAATAACGTATCTTTACCTCGGTGAAAATGATATTTTCTTGCAACTGGCAGAGAAAAAATGCCTAAGACGATCGAGAACGCCTTTATGAAGCTTTAAGCAACAAGCTGGAGCATGGTAGCCATTTTGTGACAATGAGGAGGAACTGCTGCACGCTTAATCCGGTCACTCGTCAGGAAGGAAGGGAAGCATGTCGGAACTCAACTTTCCAGCTCGTCGCAAATGACCCGTTCAGACTTTTAACACCTCCACTGTTCGCTGATTTAACACCCTCCTTCAGCTGAAAACGCTCCTTCAAAAATATCCCCTCATTGTCACTGAGGCAATTTGAATTCTCTGAGTGCCTATTCAGAGAACACATCTTTATAAACTGAAAAAGTGCGAATACCTGTGCTGTTCGTACGGCGTGTTTCTTTTCGTTGGGATTCGCGTTCATTCCAACCCAAACATAAATAGTATTCAGTGCATCCAGAATCATAACGTCATCTCCATCGAGGTCCTTAAAAAACTGACCACTTTCCTTTCTATGCGGTAAGCAACTTGACGATCAGTATTTTATAGTGAAGTCTGGTTTTACTTCTGCCACTTACTTCCTTGAACGCCGGAATTCATTTTTGAACCTGCAAAATTCGGTCAGCGCACGAAGGTCATTTTCCTAGCAAACGTTTTTGAGAAGAATGCCGCAAAGCAACTATAATACGAACTTAGCAATGAAATATATTACCTCTCCATTAGAAAGGACAATCTGAACCCCTTTTCTCTGCAGTCCAAATATTCACTGTTGGAAGGAAAACCTGTTTAATTTTTAAAAAATCAAACAAGCTCCTTCCACTTGTTTTCAGTGCAAAAAAAACTATTTCTCGGTTGTCTCAGCTGCAACCTAACTTTACAGCCGAAATCGCTTCACTGAGTAAAACTCACTTGTACCTAACATAAATTTGGTGATGTTGTTAGGATAAGCTGACACAGTATGAGAGGGAACTAGTGCCACGTATGGAAAGGAGTAGTATTTATTCACCTCTTGCGCAAATTTAGCAATCTCTTCGACCACCAAATGTCCACGTTCATCACTGCATTGATATAGTCTTGGCTTAAAATTTGCTACTGTTGCACCGCGCTCCCAGTTGCTCGCCCACTGCGTGAATATCACTGGTTCGGCGCCCTCGAGAACACGAACGACTTGTGTATAAGTTGGCTTGTTCTTAATAAATCGACTTTCAGATCGCCAATATATATGGCGATTAATGGAATAACAATTTGGGAATCTAAGTTTAAAATGAATAATTTAGTTTAGTGGTTATTTTTGTCATTAATTGGAATGAGCACTTCGTTCAAATAAACTGTTCAGAAAAGCTTAGCTACTTAGCCATCGGCAGCAGAGCAAGCATAAACTTTCAGCCACATCTCGATCTTCACAGCTTGTTTCGAACTTATTTCAACTTTTGAACCCATCTTGAAACATAAATCACACAAAATTTAAACATACGAAAGGAAACATAACATTTGAAACTTTCAGCCATACAAATTGAATGAATGAAAATTTCCGTCAGTTGGCAAACCTATGGAGTGCATTCAAATAAACATACATGCCACAGATATGAAATCATCGAAAAAAGGGTTCGATATTCAAACAAGCGTCTTGGGTCACCTAATGCTGAATATATTAGCACTTCGTTCCTGTTACCAGAGCGATTTATTTCGCGGCGTTATCATGGCTAACTTCTTTATCGCTGAGAAGCTTATACTGGCACAAACCACTCATTCCCTACTGAAGAGCCAATGTGAATTTCCGCTGGCTAAATGGGTAAGACTAGGGCAATAGAACAACGCCGTTCCAAATACGTTATAAGCAACGATATGTTCAAACATTCCGGAATGAGCAAAGCATTAGCAACATTCTCATTCTCAATACGCACAATTGCTTGAAACGTATTCAGCTCCAGTTAAAGCAAAAATCATTTCTGCAGCAAACCTTTTTATCATTTTCAACAAACTTGTACCAGTA
This sequence comes from Parascaris univalens, assembly GCA_037576465.1. Classification (NCBI taxonomy): domain Eukaryota; kingdom Metazoa; phylum Nematoda; class Chromadorea; order Rhabditida; family Ascarididae; genus Parascaris; species Parascaris univalens. The sequence goes on from CM075173.1 coordinate 160,334,414, forward strand.
AAAATTGGGGGACTGGGTAAATGCGCCGGTGTTTCGAACTAACAGAATAAACCTCTTTCTTGAGATATTCTTGTCCCCATTGCATCGCTTTTTTGCGTTCGTCCATCGTACATCCCTTGCCAACCCAGACATAGATTCCACCTCTACCAGCATCCAGGACAAAAGCATCCTGAAGGAACACACTTTGTTTCTGAAAAGAATGCTCCTAAGGAAATTGCACAGTAAAAAACGCTGACCACGTTTCCTGTGTTTTTCGGAGAATAATCATCAGCTTATCAGCTGTCCAAGAACGTATCAGCTAAACCTTTATCACAGACCTTTACAACCACAAATTGTCAGTGCTAGTTCTGGAGTGGCGATCTTGTGAAAACGAGAGAGAATGTAATTGAAAAGGCCACGCTGTTATAGAATAAGTAGAATAACAAATAAAATAAGAGAAATACCTTATCATAAAATTAAAAAGAAGCCAGATGCCTTTAGGTGGATAGGTTATATTCCATCTCAAGTATATGCATGACATTAGGGTGTGGATTCGCTTAAAGGATTCACGCTATTATAAAATAGCTACCGCCTAGTTTGCCTTCAACCAATCGTTTCGTATACCCCCGTTTCACTTCCTTTATCTTCCTCACCCTTTCATATGCATTCACACTCGTTAGCTCTCAATTTCAATTTCCTTCTTTATTCTCCCGTGATTGGTTAATCAGCTTCTTTCAGTTATGACACTCATCTGGTCATCTGTTCCAGCTGTCTCCGCATCAGAAATTCTCCCGCGATCAGTATTTGCTGCGCATTCCAGCTTTGTCATAACAGAATTGAAGACAAACGACGTCGTCAACCTATATGTTGATCAGTTACTACGGCGACTGCCGATCACTTCCACCGCTCCCTTCCCTTCTCTCATTTCATTTACCTTTGTTCTCCTAAGCGTAACAAGAGAACATTTCTTCATGGTTTACGATGCAATTATATTAGATTCGGATGACTGTGCCTCCTATTATTGGTCATTTGTCGCTCACTTTGCGAATTTCTTTTATCTAATTATATTTGGTTCTCACACTGACTTTTCTCTTCTCACTGCACTAAGTGCTCTTACCAAATTCTTTCGTCCCATTTCACATCCACTTCAGCTACCTTTGCTGCTTGACTCAGAGTTATCACCTCATGAAAACGAATAACCTCAAAACATTATGGCAGTGTTTTTAATTGCCTTTCCGTCTTACGCAGAAAACAAAATCTCTCTAGCTTCGCTAACTGTACAACAGAAAAGAAAAAGCTCAAAGTAAATTGCCTATAAAAAGTTCACATGAACACCGATGATTAGCTGCAGCGTTTTGTGTTTTGCTGTGAAAACGACGTGCAATGGACGGTATGACACAAGGGAGTGTGCTCGTGTGGCAGAAAATGGAGTGCTGCTTAATACATTAAATATAAATCCGTTTTTCAGTTTTTCTGTGGCACGAGGTACTATTTACACGATCAATCACTTTTTCACTAATGACGAATTCGAAGAGTTCAAGCACTGAACTTTTGAAATTGCCCGAAATATATTCCACAGCTGTGCTTCAAGATAAGTGATCATGAGATCATGACCACTCTATTAATGCGCCTAAGTGACAAAACTTCTTGTTCATCAAACAAAATGTCGTTCAACTTCATTGCCTCTGATTTAAAAAGAAAAGCTGAAAAAAGTTGTTACTGAAATCTCCATAGATATCTTCCTGGAATACTTAGTTTTAGCGAGAGCGAAAACTCGTCCAAATCTTCAATTCCTTATTCAGTCAAATAGAAAATTTCAGGACGGTCTATGTATATTCACAGAAATTTATTAGGGTAAAAACTTTAGATGAAATTTAGTGGAGGCGGTGACCTCTAAATCAAATCATTGCCATCAAGCTTCATAAGTATAGATTCTCTGACTCATTGGGAGAAATTAATTGATGAAGAGGATGCAGTTACACAGCCTCGCATTTACAAGACGTCGTCAGATAATGTAACAGTAGCCCCATGTGTCACGACGAGTAACAGGACAGGTGTCCATGCTTCGCACTCATCTGATCAACCACTTTCATAAAATGCCAACAAAAATCAAGACATTCGACGCTAAGTGCTGGTAATTTAACTGGGCAGACAGCTTGGCAAGAGTGTCTACAAATAATTCGTTGGTCTGAAAATCGACCAGTCTGTGATGAATCCCTTAAAGTCTAACTGACGGAATGAAAGATAGTATAGGCGACAATAGCAATGTGTGCATGAATACCGGCTAAATTTTAGTGGTCGTAGTTTTCTGATGCTGGAAGTAAAACTATCGGGAATAGTGAGGAAAGACGTATATACAAGGCTACAGAGAAAGACACAGTGTTCATGTAATGCTGATTTGCAACCGAACAACCGCGATACTGTGCAACAATCGTTGGCATTCATCTGTCTATCACTCGCCTATGTTTGGGGTCTAAAGTAGCACTCTTTAGTTTGAGATGCTCTTATCATTCGTACTGTCGGACCAAGAACTGCGGAAATTTACGTCGCTAAAATAGAGGGGCGGATGCAAGTTGATTGCTTGTGACATGAAGTAAAAGCAAACTAGTGCTGAGCGCTCCCAAGAGCAATAGTTTTTAAGGGATCATTTTGCAGCAGGAAATGTTGACAAGCACTGCCTTCCCATCAACAGCATCGAAGATTTATAGACGTTCCCTTCCTGACAAGACAACTCTTCTCTAGCACCGTTGTTTTAAATCACCCGCCCTTAGTTCTCCAGTTTTTTTCCTGATAAGTGCTTCACTGCAAGTGAGCAAACGCTAAGGGACATCTGTCATTGCACTTTTTTCAGATGCTTACAAAACTAAAATAACTCTTTGGAGCAGGCACTGCGTAAAATCAGCAAAGAGAGGGGAAATTTTTTGCTGAAACGAACTCATCTACGCTCACCTTACTGTGACAATGTTTGAGATGTTTGGCGTTTTCTTATCATGCAAACAGCGGTGACATCACGAAATAGTGGTGGTGTCGCGAAACGCGAGATGCGTCATCGCGGCTCATTGCAGTCAACATGTAGCAAAAAAGGACTAACCGTCTCAGCGGCGCCTATAACGATCAGAAACGACAAAGAACCTAGTGCAAACGATGGTACACCCAGCGGAAGCCGAGGGATGGGAACCAAACGTTTCAATGGGGAAAAGGGCATGCTGCATACAGTACCGAAAATGGTCAATGGGAAAAAGGGCATGTTACATTCATCACCGAAAATGGTCAATGGGATAAAGGGCACGTTGCATGCATTAGCGGAAATGGAAGGCGGAGCGAGGCAGATCGTAAAAGGACTCCCGTAGAAAGGACTCGTCAGTCGGACCGCGGTGAGAACGAGGGACAGGCCCCTCGTATGGAGCTCAGGAGAGCTCCCGTTTGAGCGCCTACAAGTGATCCTCCCCACGTGCAGTTGTCTTTTATTCGTGTATTGAATTGCTGTCAACTTCGCATTCCCTCTGTATAATATTCACTTGCCGTCAGCACGGCCGCGTCGGCACATCCAATTGCTGAGCGTAAGTAAAATTCGTTTGATATAGATACATTTTACTTTGTTCAGTACAGGTGGCATATCGCATGACGCAATGAGCTGTTCTTGAAGGAAGTTCAAGGCGCAGGTGAAATTTCGGCCGGGAGCACAAAGCGGAAGAATAAGCGAAAGCAGCGGAAATTTTCGATATAATTAGAATCTCAAAAGGCGGCAGTTTAGAAGTTTTATTGCCCCTGAATTCTGGAGTCATGCTTCTTGTCCAGTCCCAGACTTGTGCATAAAACACTTCATGCACATCCCCGTGCTAATTATAAAACCTCCAAAATGTGATTTTTGCCTTTTTGCAAACTAAAGCCTGCAACTGTTTGGTCACAATCGGAACTTTTGCGTGGGCTATGTCTCTCTATAAAATATCACTTCGAAGATTTGAACCGCTGATCTAATGACTGCGAGAGAAAACTGCACGCGGTAGCTGTTTGATCCTCGCCAGAAGAACAACCACGCATTTTCTGCTCCTGCACTGATGATTAGTCTTGCAAAAGTTACACCTAACGGGGTTTTAGCCCAGAAACTTCACTAACGGCAAGTTTACGGAAGGCAGTGGTTTAGGCGATATGCGATATGTTTACTGAATCTAGAGACAGTTGTGTGCAAAAGAGACCACTGACAGGCAGGCAGAACTTTAGTAACTCGAAACAGACATTCTTGAGTCTGCAGTTCAAGAGAGGTACAGTGGGTTACGAAAGCTAAAATTTCTGTTTAATGGATTAGTTTTGCTTGACGAGAATCTGTTATTCAGCACAACAGATGCTTTCAGGGAAATCACTCGCCTCTGACTTCAGCTGTGAGCTTTTGAAGTTGCCTTGAGAAACCTTTGTAATTTGCATTTTGCCACTCTCGTCGGATACTCTGAAAGAACATAGTTGAAGTGGAGAACATGCTGAAATCGCTTTGTTCGAACAAAAAATGAGTAATTTCTTGTTTTTATATCACAACGATAGGGAAGCTGAAATTTCATTTCCAGGCAAAGTAGCCTCGCGTTTCAGACCTTTGAGGCTAACTGGGTTCGAATCACTCAGAAAATGCAGAAAACCTGCCAAACGTCTAGAAAATTTTCCCTGAACAGCTCGCAGGCAATGAATTCTCGACAGTGAGCATAAGCAGAATTTCCAAACAGGTGCAGGTTGACTTGTGGTAAAATGCTATCTTCCAGATGTGGCGGAGCACCCACGCTCCGATGCATGTTTGCAAATTTATTTTTGTTCCTAATCAATGAATTGATGTAAGCATATGTGTTTGCGTGATTTCATAAAATGCGCTCTATTTCTGAGAAATATAGAGTTGGATAAAAGAGAATGCAGAGGAGCTTCCTTGGAAAACTTGTGGAAGTGATGTATGGGAAATGTGAAACTTCTCCGGGTCACCCTTTTCTCTTGATCAAAGGCTTCCTACTTCCATCCACTATTTCCCTTACCTCTTCAGTCATTCTCGCGTTGTGTGATGCATTTGGCACCTCATGAGGCGAACTGGAAGCCGAATGAAAAGGGTTTCCTGTTCATCTGAGCGAAAGAGTACTGCTGCTATCATTGCAGACAAGGACTCAGTTCACTCCAAATTGCATCTGCCAAACACGCTCGAGCATATGTTCTGTTGCACATCTCAACGCAATAATTCGCTGCTGCCGAATTGCACTCATAACTAAGCCTTGGCAGTGATATATGTGTTGTTGCTGTTTTTAATAAGCGGCACATCCTCACGATTAGCTATTTCACCTGCTGAATGGGCATCGCACTTGCACCCTTTTCTTATTAGAATAACATCGTGTTGACTCACTCCGATCATTCAACACGTACTTTGATGGATGGCCGTCCTTCCTTGTTTCATCACTCTTTCCGTGATCTTGTCTTGTTGAGTGTTACACATAAGGAATGGTTGAAGCAATTAACCTACATTTGATGCCGTTGTTGGTTTCTGCTCAGGTGAGTATGCCCGACTGACTGCGTCAAGACAATACAGTTGACATAAAATCTATTTTTGGAAAGCATCAATATGTTGTTGGTTTCTGCTCAGGTGAGTATGCCCGACTGACTACGTCAAGACAATACAGTTGACATAAAATCTATTTTTGGAAAGCATCAATATGGTAGTGATTTATTATGAAATCATGTCATCATCATACACTGTTGTAACTAACATTATTTTGATCGTTTTATATGAGAATTTTATTTTCATGCTAGCCGGGCCCATAATCCATTTTATACGTCCTCTGGACAAAGAAGTTACGCTACCTCCAAAGAGTGACTTGTTGTCGATTTGTTCGCCAATAATTTTCATCAGTGCCGCCCTCCTCCGCTGATTTAAGATCTGCTATATCAGCAGGCCCGCCCATTTTCTTCCAGAACTCCTCGTTCTTATCCCAGTCCTGATCTGAAATTTCAAAAAAAAAAACAAACTAATGGCATTGAGGTTGGCTGACGAAAAATTACAGTGCAAGAGTAGCAACCCTCCTTTTGTGACCACTTTTCCTCTGGTCGTCAATTTCTTCTGTCTGCATCTAAATTAAATTCAATTTAGATCTGAAGCTTGAGCGAAATGCAGTAAAAACTGAGATAGTTAAACTGTTGAAGGGTTTTATTGCACTGTGTCGCAGCAATTTTTGGTGCACTTGAGACGCAACGGACCCAATTCGACTGTTGGTCAAAATCGATTTTCGAAAGCTGCTAATATTTCGAAAATAGTGAGTTATGTAAATTGTTGATAAGGGCACCACTAGAAATTTTTTGTTCTGCCTTTTCTTTTCTTTCAAGCTTCCTTTTCTTTCAACTTTATCTTCACGAAGGGAGAAGAATGAATGAAATTTGTGAGGCTATAAAGTCTCCTAAAAAGCAAAATTAAAACTCCAGAAAGAACGTGTTTTTCCCTCACCTACAGCAAAATCATGTACCGCCTTAGTAATACAACCGCCAGCAACCACTTTGTGTTTCTGCTTAAATAAATGAATGTTCTACGAATGCAAAAGTTCCTATTCAGTTTTTCTATAAATGAACAAATAAATAAACAACGAAATAAATTTATGGTAAAGCAGCTTGGTCAGGTTAAGCGAAATTGCGGTGAAAAGCATGCAAAGTGGGTGGGTCGAGCTTATCTCTTAACAGCCGAGTGTTCCCAATCTCGCCTTCTGAATTCCGCGAATCTAGCAAATGGCTGAAGCTTCGATAAACTTCCGAAATAGCTAAATGTTTTCCCGTTGTATTTTTGAATTTGATAAAGTCATCCTGAACGATTCGTCATGTGAAAATCTTCTTCCGCAAATCGTGGGTTCCCTCATTGCCTTGAATTCAATGATAAACGTTGAACATAGTCGACAGGTCGCACAAAAATGAATTTTAAAATTAATAATAAAGTGCCGTGAAGGTGCTTGCATTTCACAGTGGTATGTCCATTCAAATCCCTCAAATTCGGTACCTTACTTTTCTGCTGTACTGACCTAGGAATAGCCTTAATACTCCTTTCACATGCAGCGGGAGCATAATTTAATTTTAACTTAATAATTAAACGTGAACAAGCCCCTTCACCTTCCCCTCCCAGAAAAGCATAAACCGTTTCAAAGCAACACTTTTTTATTGTTTATTGTCATGTGCGCCCCATAGATATTTTCTTCAAAAACGGCTTCCTTCCAGGTTTTCATTGATGTAACTAAAATTCACCGAGAACATGAATTTGTGGCCTGCCAGCTCTTTCTTGATCACGAATACTTCTAGCTTGACGCATTCCCTGCAACAGAATATATGTAGCACTCTCCTATGCCACGAAATGTCTCACTGCAATAACTCATACGAATGCTACCGGTTAGAGAAAAAGTGAGGATAGAAGATCAATGTAACATGCGCCAAAGGGGTTGATGGTCCTTATTCTTTTGTAGCTCAGTTAATTTTATTCAGTAATTCAGCAGTATCCACTTCATCCACATCGTCAACAGAAAAGTTAGGTGATTCGCTTTGCAATCGTGACGGACCACCTTTGAAAACGTGCATGCCAATTATTTCTCCGATGTGATTCTTGAAGTAATAAATTTCAGTTGATAAAGTGAAATACAAGTCATCTTCCAAATGAAATGAGGAAAAGGATTATCTTTTAAGGACATTTTTGAATGGTGAAACACCCGTCTCATTAATAGTTTCGAATGTGATGAAATGGACGTCATTGAGTATAAGCTTTAGCTTCACGCCAATGTCAAAAGGATATGAATCAGTTGCATAAGGTTGCATATAAACGTGAGCTTTTTGACTATTATCCGCCTTTCCTGAAGATGAGAAAGCAAAATAATGCTCGTTTTAGTGCTGAGAGGATAGCGTAGTGCGAATTATATCTACAGAAATTTGCAGACGGTCATTCGTGGTTTGTGGTTGGAATAGCCAAACTAATTAACTGATATAACGCAGATGTGCATATAATTCCTATCCATAATGCTTTTTCAACAAAAAGTAGCAAGAATTGTACAAAGATAACCTAATGTTTGTACTGTAGGAGTAAAGTTTATCCTTCCCAGCTGTCATTACTGTTGTTTGTACGCGAGCGATATTTTTGCTTCTTATGATATTTGAGCATTTTGATTGCTATGCGAGAAGAAAAGGAAATGAACGTCAACGACTATCGCTGCTCTAGGTTTGCCGACTGGGTCGGGGGTGATCGATCAGTAGAAACTTTTTGGAGTAAACCAAATGTTACTTGCCACCCTTTTCACAGAGCTTCCTTCACACATCAGTTTTTCAAGCATCCAACGTCTACTCACGTAAGACAGTACACATGAACTCTCTTGATTTAGAAAACGCCGTTGTATTACGATGCTTCTTAAATTAAGCAAAGAGCGGATAACCTTAATTCGCTCTAAGCGACCACTTTCCGGAGGCATCCAAACATAGATTTGCAGGCCGCAGTCGAGGATAAATACGTCACCGAGGTTAAGAGATTTGCGAGTGCAGTCAACCTGAGCATATTTAGGTCAGCTGAGGATCCACGATTTCATAAAAAGCCGCAATATTGGCAACGGAAGCTTTCAAGTACCAGGCTAGTTTAGCGGATACTGTATACTCACCAGCGTTCTTCACTGTTACAGTGCCTAAATTATGCCAAATAAGTGAGCGAATTAATTTTTTTTTTATATCATCGTTAAAAAATACAGCATAGGCTTTTCCCAATCTAAAAGCTTTTCTCGAAAAGAACACTTAGAAACGAAACGAAAAAAAGACATAGCTTCTAGTTGTAGAGTGGGAATGACGAAGAGTGAGAAAATGAATCATTTTGATAGTAGTTTGGACTTTTGTTACTTGTTTAACATGTTGAAACGATCCACGACAATTCAATTTTTTTTATTAATTGACGGCAAAAGTACGAGAAAAATATATCGGTGAGGAATCCTATAGATCATCCGTTAGAGCTTTTTGCCTCAAGCAGACTGCCAAATCATACTGTTTGTAGTTATGAAAAAAAAGACAAATCAAAGTAAGAGTTACCTGTGTGCATCTCACATTCCTTTTTCCTTTGCAGTGGAGCAATCGTGGCTGCCAATTTTCGAAATTGTTTTCTTTCACATGTTGGAACCCAGATGCAGCTCCACCCTTCAAATATCTGCAATTTTAACGCATTAATTCCAGATAGGCTCAAAGACAACAACATCTGTACAAGAATTCGGTTAACTGCCAAAAATTGGAGACAAAGGTATTCAACTGATCAGGTACCTCAAAGCCTCTCCACATCATGAGAGCAACAAGTGCAATGGAAAACTCGATCATTGGAGACCTTAGTTGCATCGATGAATTTAGAAATTTACTTGCAGTGCAAGAAATGGGGGAGTCTTTGGCCCAGCTTTCAAAATTCCTTTAAACTCGCACTAATTTTTCAAGTTTTAATTTGCACTTTCACTTTAATTTAGGCTTTCTTCCTTATATGCTCCTTTAAGGTTCAACGTTCCAGTTATTAGCTCTAGCAGTTGTAGCGCACCTTGTTCATTTCTCATCACCTTATATTGGGCGAAGCGTTGGAGGCGCTGAACCTTCACTAGCAGAAATCCACATGACGCAGAAAAAATGTGGAAAACGACGTTGTAATATGTGAAATGGTGGACTGAGAGTCATATTGAAATGACAGCTGTGGCAAGCTTTCTTAACTTCCATGTTTCTATAAGCCGATTGGTTGTCATTATAATCCAATAAAGTGACCTGATTCCATCCTTGAAGTAAGACAGAAAAAGCGCCGACTCGTGTCCTTGAACCTGAAATTACTACGCAACTGAAGCAGTAATATGGTAAACAATATAACAAAGAGTCTGCAGAGTTTCAAATCAAATAGTTGATCGCTTCCTTCTACATATTCTGACTGATTGTAATAACTGCAAAAATTGATGAGAAGAAGAAAACCTCTTAAAAGGACATATCGGGTTTTTCGCATCAGATTCATCATGTGAGCTCCCGTTTCTAGTATGGGAAAATTTTGGCATTGTGAAATAAGAATTAAGTCCTCTTTAAGCAGCATGAATCTTCCCGCAAATATTACAGCTGTTGGAATTTTATCCCATACCTCGCGAAATTGCACAGGTAGCCCTCCTAGGCCATCATCGAGCTCCACTGTTTTGATGGCAGCTGTCCCCTGTTCGTCCTGAAAAATGCTTGAACTTGCGATGCTTGAAATAGAGGACGTCTTTACCGTTGAACCACTGGAGCAAAACTTGTAACAGTCAATTAATGCTGAGAAATACTCAGTTTACCTAAACGATTGCATGAACATTGCAGAACTTCAGTTTGCAAACTCTTCAGATGCTTATTGGGATTTAGTCAGGATCGAGCAAAAGGGACCTACTGGATTCGGTGCACGCTAGACGGTTCCCAGCTTCAATCAGAAGAAACCCATTATCTCACTGCTGTAATGCTTAGATGTAGAAATTCTACAAAACAGAATGTGTCACTGAGAGCACTAATTTAAATTCCTGACCACCCCGTAATTTTAGGCTGCTGAAAGAGGTGGCGGCTGAAGCCTAAAGACAAGGTCACTTGCGAACAGTGCTTCAAAATGCCTTAAGGGTAAAATGGAATCAATGCCACGTGGTACGAACGATTCATCGGCGACAGAAAGCAACACTCTGAGAAAGACGAGAGTGAAACTGGAGACCAATGTGAAGATTGATGCTGGAAAACTGGTAATATTTGAGGATTGCTTAGTTCATCACAGCATGTATGCAATGTTTACTTATTACTGTTTATCACATCTTAGCTCAAAACTTACAACAATAAATCAAAAAGCTGCAAAGAGTAACTGAGTCATACAATGGTGGTCTCGTTGCCAAGCCAGAAGTGAACGTTCCAACGGCCACGGAATTTCGTCTGGAACAAATGACGTCCTCAACCAGTTAATGGAGTGAAAACAGGAACTCGTTGTGCGGTTGAAAGAACTGTTTAATAGATAGATAATAAACAACTTGATGGAATGCCGCAAATTTCAGAACGAAATATGTGAATATGCAGCATATAAATGCGTTGTGTTTTACACACAGAGAAAACGTGCATTTGAAATGTTCTACCAGGATGTACTCTCAGTGGCGAGAGCTGAGATGTTGCCTCAAGGCAGGAAATAAAGGGTTTTTCCGAGGCTTTCAGTCATTGGTATTGAAGAAAAAAAACCAAGAAACATTTACTACTGCAAAAATTGGGATAAAAAACGAACATAGAGGATTATGTAGGAATCGCCCACATAGAAGTTACCATGTTGTTCTTCTGGGAGTTTCTCCAATCTGAACTGCTAAAAATAAAACGCTGGTTATTTGGCGCTGCTTGAGCCGCGTTTGAGCTTGTGAATGATGAATGATGACAGAGACCATAAAGAAAGAAAATTGTCGGATAACTAACTGCTCGAAAGGCACGAAAAAGTGTTTGACTATCTTTGCTCAAACTGTCTTGAAGTTGCACAAAAAACTGGCAGGTTAGCGCCTGTGCCACCTAAGTTTCCTTCTAGTCGAACTGTTTTAGGCAACAACCACACTTGGCAAGTCAACAGACTCAGTAAATTATTTCTTTAGGATATTAATACTTAGATAGTGAGCAAATGCGTTTCGTTACACTGAAAATGGTGGTTTGCAACGTCCTATACAATCACTTATACGTCGAAGTTAACATCTCTCGAAATCTAAAAGTTTATGAGGGATAAGTCTTATCAAAAATATCCGCAGATTTATTCTGCGCATTGATTACCAGATACGAATCATAATCAGAAAAGGATTGTTCAATTTAAACATCGAAAAGCGCAGCAACTTCAAGTAAAATTTGCTTCCAGCCTAGTATATCGTAAATTCGTTGCTGGTTAACGGATCGGCGAAAAACAACGAACCACAATCCTCCATATCTCGATCCCAGGTTGCCGGCCAGCATCTTTAAGCTGAGCATCGATCGCATCAGCTGGCATTGCTGTTACACGCTTTCTAAACCACTCGGGCTGGATAGAACTTCAGTGTAAGAGGACTCTCTGACACATTCCTAACTGACTTTACTTTCCGAGCAACAGTGGTGAACTTTAGAAAAAAGGAAAGACTAATGTTTATAGCTGATAGAATTGGGCAAATGAACGATTGCAGTTAGAAAAACCGTGCTCGCAGTGATCATGAATTTTTATTCGGTGAAAAGATCCCTTCTTCCTAATAACGACTTCAGCCATAGCTCAACTCTGCTTTGTCTCTAACTCATGGGCAATGCAGACCTCAGTAACAGCAGCTTAGCATGAAACACGTCTCCGCGAAGCAGAACGATTACCTCAATGAGTCAAAAATCACCCAAATCACCGTGCAACAAATTTCTCAATTCGCGCGATTGGGGTAGTGTAACTAAAACATTGCGTGCATATGATGCTCATTTTTTGCCGCATTTCCTTCCGACGAGATTCCCCACACATTTACAATGAACATCTGACTCGTTTAATATCTTTTGAGCAAACTTTTCTTCACACTTACGACAGTGTCGTTACTACTTTCATCCTCAGAACAATTTCTCTCCTCTTTATTCTTGTTTTCTTTTTTTTTTAAATCTGCGAGTCAACTGCAGATAAAGACTATGTCATGAACTGGTGCAGTCTCGGCTTATTCATCCGAAAATCTCGGTTTTTCCTCACATATTTCATCCGTTCATACGGGTGGCAATTTTGACCTCATGAATAGTGGCTTAAATATTACACTTAAGTGAAAGGAACCTACTGACAGGTAAGAAGAGCTAATTAGATTGACTAAAACTGTTCCAAGGAATAACAGACTAATTGGGATACACTGTTTTCGCTATCACTATGAAGTAAAACGAGAAAAATTAAGTAAATTTTTCTGGTTGAAAATGGACGTAGGTCAAGATAGGTAAGGTGGCACTGTGGATGACAGACATTCTCCTTGAAGCTTTTTCGAATCGAAATACGTGATTCGAGTGCATCACATTTGAAATACATGGAAAGCAAACAATGACTCGAATAAGGAAGTTCCTGTGCACTATTCTGAAATTGTATAAAGATCTTTGTTGTTAACTCGTGAGCGGTAAGCTCAAATTAAATCGGCAGTGGCTAGCAATGAACAGTCTTCAGTGGCCGTTGACTGCAGAATAAAAGAGCTCATCTTCTTCAAGCGAATAATGCAATTCATCAAATTCAACGCCTTATTGCACTCAGCATAGAACAAAAACAGAGGTGATTTTGGGAAAGGCCAGTTCGAGAAACGCTAGTTCGAAGTTTGAAATGCACATCTGTTATAAGATGGGTGCAGCCCATAGGGATGCTAGGCGGAGTTTACGACTTTGATCACGAAAGCAGCTATCGTGGGCAAGAGCTCGATGAAATGTTCTTTGCACACGTGGCTGAAGAAAGTAATTTCTGACAAGAAAGATGCCAACCTAAAAGCTATCCAAAAACGGGTTTTCCGGTATTTCACGGTTTTGTGATGCAGTTTAAAAGTAACTTATGAATTCATTTTGTGGATCGACTGAAAACTTAAAGGTCCGTCTTGAATCCAACATCCTTCTTTTTCGAAGATATCATAATTGAAGATCAGAATGGTCACACGTTCAAACCCATCAAAACTGATAAGAAGCTGGTTTATTGCTTATCCAACGGCGTTCGGGAAGCGAAATGCCCTGCGTGCATAGGTGCATAGCAGTTACGATAGAAATGTTCAAAACGATTTCAGCGCATTATTGCTGAAAACCTAGACATGCGGGGAAAGTGGGAATCACAACGTCGTTTCACTACTAATCTTGACATGCTGGATAGTTTGCTGCACTGGAGGACTTCGAATTTCCGCACATTCGGGAGAGTGAGATGAAGTGATCAAGGAACTTTACCTAACCTACTGGTCTTCATCGAAAGATATAATTCATTTCTGAGTGAATATTGATTGTCTGTTTTCTAGTAAGTTAGCTTCTTTTACTTATTGACATATTCTCTAAGGCTTCTATTTGCCCATGCAATAAAATACCTCCTTCTTCGATCTATAAAAAATGAGCTAGTTCGACCGGGAAATACACAGACAATGCTGGGAAAAATTTGCGTTTATGATGAATTTCGCTCCTTATTTCTGTAATTTTCAATCTCACAGCATGTTTGCTTACCTCGTAGCTGATGTCGACTACGTTAAAATGACCTTCGAAAACAATGATAAGGAGATTTGCAAAAGGCTTTTAGCTTATGCGTAAGGATCAAACAGTTTAAAAACCTGGCCGTAATAGTATTATTCACCATTTTTATCTGGGACTTGAGTAGTAAAAATCTGCGGCTGGAGTCCACATTGCTTATTTGTGCTTGAACGGAATTAAATTGTTCACTAATGGAGAAAATTTCCATAGATTTTACATTTTACAAACCTAGCCGTAATAGCAATCTCAAAATCTCTCCTAAAATTATTTCATCTCAAAATTATTTCTGTTGAATATGACAGAGATCGGACGGGTTTCAATTTTTGAGGCTTTTGGCAACGTTTCAAGAGTTTTCCATTCCGTATTCGAATCATCTGCACTTCTAGGAACCATCTTTATTATGGTCTACATGGATGAGCAATTTTAGTCTCCCTGGATCCAGACGGTGAAATACGTAACACTTGTCAGTGCTGTAACTTTTACCGTCATATGGACCGAACTAATTGAAGAGTTTTAATTCTGAGTGACCGTATTAAAGAAAACGAAAGTCTAAGAAGTCAGAGTGTCGAATAAAGAAGTCTGATGGTGTCAGCAATCAAAATATCGGTGCAATTTTTACCCAGAAGCGTAAAACTCAAAATTATAGAAAAAATTAATGTCACTGTTCATTATTCCATAAAAATAAAGGTGACAAGCACGATATGACCTGCCCTTTGCAATTCGTTACAACGGTTAGTTACTCAAATATTAAAAGAAAAGACTTCAAATAAATCCTATAAAGTTTCACAACTGCACAACTCAACAGAAAATAATTCCTTTCAGTGTCTGCTCACAAACTGCCATCGGATGATGTCGACTAGAGAATTTTTGATGGCGTCTGACGATAAATTTAGCGCTGATAATCAACGTATTCAGGAAAAAGGTGAGAGAATATGTTAATATGCAGTCTGTCCACCGATTTCGTCATCATAGTAACTTTGGTTGATAGGGTGAAGTAAAATGACGAGGCCTGCACATGCCGATTTTCTGTGCACAGATTGCCAAACTAAAACGTTTTTGCAAGTTTGCATAATAATATGCCATTCAGCAGTGAATCTCCGTTTGTTTTGCAAGAGACATTCTAGCTTACGCGAGCCCTCTTTATTACAGCAAATCACGCCTGGGAGATTACAACTGTATGGGCAATCCAGTTCACGCCGTTTGCTAAGCGCTGCTTGAGTTTATTCGCTGCCACAGAAGCTATCACCTACCATTATCTACCTTCAGCCTCTATTCGCCGGTCTCCAAACTGATTATGAATATCTATAGGAAACATACCCACGGATCGATGAAACATGCAAGTGTCTTTCATCGAGAATAGATATCAAAAATGAACAAAATTATGAATGGGACTCGCGTCCTCTCTGCAATCGTAGGAGCCACAGGTGTTATTGAGGCGCATCCTCTTACAGTTACTGCAGCTTATGAGATCTAATGTGCGAAGGAATGTGACGTGCAGTTGAAACTAATAGAAAACGATCATATCATCGTTTCCGGCAGAAGCAGTGGTACTCGAGATTTGAAGTTTTTCGTTGCAGTGCCTTCAGAGCGGTATCATCTCAGCCTATATAAACACTGGAAAATTTGCATGAAGATGAATGAAACTCTTCATTGCATCATTTCATGTGGAATCCAGCATAAGAAGTCAAAATGAATTAAGAAGAAGCATATATATATACATGAACTGACTGATATAGGGAAGAAAGAGTTTCTAAAGAAAAACATTTGAATGGTGGTAGTTGATGACGACGTACTTGAGCTGTTCCCTGCTAAACACATAAATCTTGCAGTTCATTGTCGGGAGTAGTAGTCTTTTTATAGCTTTGCGCCAGAAGTTGTAAAGCGAAAAATCCAGACCAAGCAGATGTTGGTTCGCGTATCATTAAATTTGTGGATGAACTTCATAGTCTTCTCTGCTAGTTTAAAGCTAGCGGTCATCTCATATAGCCCCCTTTTGTTAATTTCAGAGCAGCACATATTTACCAAGTAAGAAACACATGGTGAGTGAGTAACCGGGATTTTTTTCAATTTATTTCGTTTCAAACTATCAGAGTGTGCGATATCACTGGTGTAGGTGAAGATGTATGAAGAGAGTGCTTAATTTTCCATTCACAATCGCTTTGAGTTAACCGTTTCTTCAGTTGCAAATCTGTTATATGATTTGGGTTTTTTGAATATTTTGTCGCAACGGCTGCTGTTTGCCCTTGGGAGCAATCCTGACACGGGCTTACTGCTTATATTCAACCAGAAGAGGTAAATTATTATTTCACAGAAAAGAAAGCAGCTTTTGCGCTGCCCCAAGGTAAACTACAAAACTTTTTAATCGACACTTCATCATCGCCACTCCTTATTTGGAGCTTACGTGAACATTGGTTTCCTCATATTTCCCACACACAGTGCATTCTGCAATACTGGCAGTGTGAGGGTGTTAGCATGATGGCACCACAAATGTGACCAATGACAGAGATTTGAAAAAAAAAGAACTTTAGGTGCGATAGCAACCCTAGGAGATGTGAAATAAAGTGAACAAGTGAAATAAATATATGAAGTATATAACGTTACATGTAGCGGCAGCTACTCTACCGCTACATGTAACGCCTTATCACATACAACAGCCCATTTCCGTCCAATCGTTCAGCAGAATGCAAGCTATAAATCAGTTCGACTTACAGTAGGTGCTTCGAAAGTTCATGAGAGCAGCGAAGCTGATAAATAAATTCGGAAATGTACTTTATTATGCGAACAACCTTTCAAATTTACATGATGTTTGGACCATTTATAAGATATCTCTATACCGAAGCGTACATATCTAACCAGCTGTCATTGCAAGAATTGGACAACTTCTTAAAAGCGACTGATTCGGATCCTTGGACAACTGTTTCAATTGTTCAATTGTTTCAGTTTGAATTGAGTCGATCTCTAATAGTATTTCTGAGATACGAATATGTATTGTAAAAAGCAACAGTCGCTCGAGAATAAAAGCAGTGCTGTTTAGGAATGAACTATGCGGCAACAACAGTAATTATTAGAGGTTCAAGGTCTTCTGCTTTCGAGTAATTTGCAGCCGGAAAGTAAACTAGTTTGCTGTATCACATGCTCAAATTTGCTTTCAGTTTTTGCATTCTGAACCTCTCGTGCGATTTCGGGTGAAATGCGAACTGAGACAATATTGCTTGGTCAGTTGTTAAGTACATCTCTTCCCGTGTTCTTTGCTTGTTCTATTATGTTGGGCTTTTCCTACAACTTTGCCTCCACCATTTTCGTGTACTTGACCTAAAAATAAATTCATATTAGTCAGCAGACTCTTTCCCTCACTTCTTCCAGCAACGTTATTTCCACACTTCTTCATCTGCCGTCAGTCTCTACATGAAAAAATCCAGGTGCGGTAGGTACATATACGGAATGCGTCTGACTGACACGTAACCGATTTAACGTGGAGCGCGCGAAGTTGATGATTTCTTTGCGCACGTTATTTCATCAGTCCATTAGCCGTTTTCCTCAAAATTTGATTTTTTGTAGTTTCGAGTGTGTATTGGCTTTCATTGGAGACACTTTGAGACTTTGAGAACTTTCTCAAACTCCTTCTTCAAAGGTGCCTCAAATAATGCCCTGCCGAAAAACCATAGCTGGTTCCGGGAAAAATTTTTCCGGTGGTAGAATTTTTTTCGAATTTCACCTTCCTCTCCTCTATGGGTGACCTCGGACGAAAAAAAAGTGCCACTCAGCTGATCAGAGGTGCGCTCCACTCGGCTGTTCCTTTTAGAAGGACGGCAAAGTTAGGGAATCTCAAAAGCAGATGGCACGATCATAAACATGATGCCTGTTTTACCGGTTTCAGAGAATAGAGTCCACGATGCCGATAAGGATCTCGGAGTCGAGTCTTGAAGGTTCTCCTTCTCTGCAGTACTGGAGAGTTTTAAGTTTTTCTTTTTTGAACGCCTTCTGAGCGAGCCTCCTATCATGTCTGATGGCGCATCTACCTTTAATAGGGATTTATACCGTTGCTAAACATTGGAACTGGTGTTTTGGGTTTGATTGAAAGGTTTTTTGGCGAATTGCGCACTTTTTTTGTATGCAGCTATAAAGGTGGATGAATGAACTAAGATGATCGGTCACTGCTCTTCATCTGATGACACATGAGCGGTTAGAGACCCTTTGCAACCCCTGACCACTCACTGGTGATCAAACTCCAGTGTATGGTGATGGTTACAAGCCACAAGTGGTGCAGGGCAACATAGTGCTGATGATGTTACTTAACTGAGCTCCACTTCCATCGTTCGCACAACGAAACGCGAAAAGGATGGCTGCAGATTCAAGGACATTTACACCAAGAAGACTATGCAACTAAGACCTTTGCAATGACGTTGGCATGTTTCTTTTCAAATGCCTTAGCATTGGCAGCAACTGGAGCGAATATTGTTTCTAGATCATAAAGAATTATCATGTTGTCGCTATTCAACTAAAAAACGATAAGGGCACATCTTTAAGGTGGTATGATAACGCTAAATATTGTTTCTTTGTTATTTTATAAATGAGACACAGCAAATGGAATTCTGCAGATGTGTTGTCGAGTAATCATATTCTTCTACGCGGATCTCTGCATTTGCAGTGGTCTTACAGACAGCGGATTAAATAGCGTTATTGCACTTTGCAGTCATCCGCTCTCTCTTTACTAGAGAATTGCACGTGAAGAACACAAATTACAAGCATGAGAGTGAACTAAGCAGACGGCCAATGAAATTGACATAATGCCTTAATAACCGCCATAGCCGTTCTTTTTCAGTGCGCTTAGAAATTGTCTCACTTCTTGGTCATCTCGTTTCTTTGTAATAATCTCCCTCATCAGTGATCTTTCGGCAACTATAAGGAAAAGAAAGCGAAGACCGTGTGCACTCTCAACAACTAGGTACAATCGTCGAAGTTAGAAGTTAGTGAGGTACGTGTTAGGTGTGTGTAGTTAGATTAAACCGAATAAATTTGATATAACTTACTGATAAGCGTTTTTCACTGCTAATCGGTTCACAGCCGTGTTCCAATAAAAGGCAAATGGCGGGAATAATTAGGTGGTCACAAGCACTAATGTCCACCTGTTGTTTGTTGTCGGAGCCATTCACAGTGTTCAACTTGCCAGATGACTTCCTGAGCGGAGTTGGCGATTTCTTTAACCATCGCCTCCACCAATGCACTAAAAGAGTCTTGTTTAGAATCCATGCGCTGCATTGCCATCTTGCCAGTTGCTGGAGGACTGCGTGAAAATCGCTGCTTTGACAGCCGCTACCACATCCGTCCATTCGGGTCTTTGCAACGCATTTCTATTAACTCATCATTCAGAACGCACCATTTTCCTATATATTTTAGAAATAATATCACTTTGGAAGTTGAGATCGTAAATTCCAACAGACGGAATTTCTGAAAAATTCTCCGCTTACATTCATTCCTCCTACAGACTGTCAGCCAGCAGAAGTGAGCTCGCATCTGTGGAATGTTGCACGTCAGCATAGACCACACTTCTCTACTCTAGGTAGGAAAATATTGCTGCTTGCAAAATGAGGAACGACTGTTTGAAATTTGAGTGCGATCTGAATGGGCTTCATGGTAGAATTTAACTGAAGGATAAAAAATTTTGTGGAAAACCATTAATCGGTATTTGCAGTCGATAATTTCCAGCTTGGTGAACCTGGAAAGGCACAATGATCACCTGTGTTTCGCAGTATTCTTCTATCATTTCATTGCTTTCGTGCGCTCTTGCTTGATGCACCTTTCGCAATTCACACACAAACGTTGCTATTCCGTGCACCCAAAATGGAAGAGTCCCGACGTTATAAGCACACATGACGCAGGAAGTGAGCTGCCGGAAAGATGTAAATAGGCTATGTGTGATATTTGGTAACAACCATTTCAGTCCTAAGCGATTATTTATTCGGTTTGGCTGTTTTTATAGAATCGAAGAGATGACGATGAAACAGTCTACAAGCAAAACGTTTCATTTTTAAAGCATTTGTGCGAATAGAGTCAAGCAACAGAATTATGCAAATGTGCTGATTGAGTGATAGTGACTCTAAGGAAGCAGTTTGCTGCACAACTTATTTCGAACTCTAAAATTACAATGTCAAAAAATCATATAGGATTTAGTCGATTTAGATGACAGTGTTATCGAGGGTAGACAACTTAACTCTTCAACTTCCAAACTCAGTACTTTGTTCCTTCCTCATTGAACATCCTCGGAAATTATCTCATGAGAGACACTTAAGTGCATGAAAATATCTTTGGGATGCATTAATCGCAATGGGCGGCATAAATTTCATTATGCTGTAGCTTTAGAAAGATTTTATAGTAATAAATGATGATGATTCAAGAGAGCTTTTTGTTCTGCAAGACATTGATAGCCTACCTTCGATCCAGTTGATTGTACTTGAAGTCACATTCCTGCTTCCATCTCAAACCTTTAAAATTCACTCATTTTGCAGTCGAAACTACTGTGCAATAAGCAAGACTAACAAAGTGCTTGTACGAGGCTTGGAAGCGGAAGTATATACCTGACTTTTGTTCTTTTCCTTTCGCCTCTGATTATTGTGCTGAAACGAATTCCTTTTTAGGCTTGGTGAGTTTATGCGGTTAATTTAGCTGACACTTTCGAAGGAACATGCATTATTACTGGCTTTATCTTCTTAGTGGAAAATGACGAGGATTACATTTTTTTTATTTCTGCGAAAACTCCCCTCGCTATCGGTAATTCGTACAGAATAAAGTCTGTGCAGTTTAAACAACACAGTTCTGATTATTTACCTTAAGTTTGAGTCAGATCAAAAATGTTAGATCAGGGACTATCAGTCAGCTGAGAACGTAGATAAATGGAAAATGGGGGCGAACTTTATGCAACTCTAGAAATGCAGACCCCTTTAATGACTGATTTCTGGAAAAAGTCTAAATTGACGAGTTAAAAGAGAATTAACTTATTTTTAACTCTCAGAGTGTAACTTGCTATCTGCATGTTCGCAGCAGTTTTCGTCAGCTGAACCAGCAGCTGTCGACTTCAAATCCGTCGGATTTACTGTACCTTCCATAACCTTCCAGAAAGCTTCATTTCTGTGCCAATCTTGGCCTTAGAATCGTCAAAATTTCTGACTGCAAACCACGTCTGGTCAACTGCATATTGAACGCAAAGAAAGTTTTACAAGCCTCCTTCATGACTGACCACAGCCAAAAGAAGTAAATATCTTATATAATTTTTTAGGTTGTATAAGCGCACCGATACTTTGTATGATGCAGGTTCACTTTTTTCTCAAAGATTCTCGTTTTATGTGTAACTTCCATCTTTTTTCTGTTTCTGCCGCATGGCAGGCTATATCAGTACTATTAATATACGCAATGTCTTGCGTAAAGCTAGATTATGTGGAACTCTATTGATTCTCTTCGTAGTGTTACGTAACGGCCCGACTCCCTCAAACCAGCCGATTTCTTCTGCGAGCACCCTTTCTCCACGGCACTTTTATTGGTTCGTATACACGAAGCAGAAAAACTACCAACGAACAGTAGTAATGACTATACAACTGAGCCCCCGGTGCCCTCATATCGCCTCCTCATAGTACCACAATGACTCACACATGAGCCTTTCACAACAATGGCCATTACCGACACTCAAGCTCGGGCTGTTGCGTGGTTACCATCGAGCAGCTTATGAACCAAATCGTTACAGTTACAGTGTGTTTCGAAAATGGGATTCGCCTTCATTTGTCACGCTGTGCAATGGTTATGCACTGTTGTAATGTACTCTGCATTCGAGATCGCTTTTCACTTATTTCAGCGAGTCAGAACAAATTCTCAATGCAAACCATGATTTTGCGACACTGCCGCCGAGTGACCTATTTGCGGTTACAAATATTCCGCTCGACACTGTACCATATTTCTCTTAAATAAACTCTGTTTTTCATGCTGTTATCTGATTAAAATACCAGAATAATAAATAAACACACGAGCACATGAACTTTCCACCACCCGTGTCTGATCACGGACACTTCTAGTTTGCGACATTCCCTGCAATTCATATATTAGACGGAATGGAATAGCGACGAAATTTATTCACTTTTTGCTTTTCAAATTAAGGCTACTGATTCAAAGAAGGCTTTTTGTGTTCCTCTGCTGACACTGATTCCATTAAGATAGAAATACGAAAAAAGAATAATAGAAATTGAAGTTGAATAAATTAGTAGTCAGTGAACACATCCTTTCCGAAGGGAACTAAATGAAGTGTACGCCATAGTCTTTAAACAATTCGCAACTAATCAAACGATGATGTAAATTCATGTGAACTCATAAGCGAATCGCTACAAATTCACTTCAACACGTTCAAGACGACTGCTCTCCGATGGTGTCCAGGCATATAGATCAAGTCCGTAGTGTGGAATAAACACCGTCAAGGTTTAGTAAATTTCTTTCGCATGCCACCTGAATATTTTGATGAGGAACTCGTCAGCTGGAAACGACCTTAAAGCTCTTATTCTTTCAATGCATTTCCGTAACAAGTGACTAGTTAAGAGACCATAACAAATCTTTCATTATATAAAGTCCGCCACCTAGAACCTCTCCCGCATCTGCGTTTCTAACATTCTCAGCAATCATCTAATTTGCGAAAAGAATCTGCACAGCACTTTGAGTAGGCATGAGCAAATCGCTATGAAGCAAACTTTGTGGCCAAAAAGTTTTGCGCCAAATAAGTGAAAGTGCCTGTAGCGAAGTTACAGCAAGTTTTGCTCTTTCTAGCCCAACAAAAAAGAACAGATTATTGAACGAATGCTGTAAAGAACATAAAAACAATGTTTCCTATGCTCGATTAGCTTAAGAAATTTGCTCATTTGAAGACCCATTTTTTGACGGCAAGCAATGGGTTCGTGAACGAGTTTGCCGTATCACTCATATGGCACCTTCGAGCGCATTCAAACAAAGTGAATGAGGGTGAATGGAAAGGAATTGGGTCACTTTATTACCTGCTCTTTTAGGCTACCTTAAGCACAGTGCGAAACTTCACTTAATTATTATTGAAGGAATTAAAACATCACTCCAATTACTTCAGAATTATTTTTCCGCATACCAACTATGAATTCCTGAGCTGTTTTTAATAGCTTTTGTTGAAAAATCATTCTTTTCTTGTAAAAAATGAAGCGTTAGAAGGAGCCGCTTTCCAGGAGAAAGAACTAAAAGTGAATAAGCGAAAGAGAAATGTATTTCTGCATTGCTACAGCAGTCCCATTAATAAAATATTTAGTGAACTTTGTCACTGCCTAGTTGAAGGAGCAAAAACATTAATTTAACAAATTCCCGAAAACTGAAGGCTTAGTGCTGCGGAAATTCACCGCCGCAACGCCGCTACGCATCGATTTTAATACATAACTCGTATGCGGATTCGAAGAGTCAATGATTCTGGTCGTCTAAGTGTAAAGCTAAGCAGGCTTAACAATAATCCAGCAAGTTAGCAAAAATTGTGATATTCGATACAACAAAAGGGCCCTTTGAAGTGGAAGCACTCGCAGGGCTACCCAGTACATAGTAGCCCTGGCTAGAATGGGCACTACCTGACTTGTTCCTGGGAGAGAAAGTTTTTTGCTCCTAGAACGTCGTTCGGCTTATTTTGGCTCTGAGCACCTGCGGGCAATGAACATTCCGTCTGGTTTTAAGCTGAAGTAGACGAGGTTTCCAACTTTCGTATTTATCGATCATGTGGCTGAAGCCAGATCTGGAACCACCTTGCAAATAAATCAAGATGGAAGAGTTGCAAAGAACTGAAAAATGCGAGCTAGAACCCGGGATTTTTTTTCATTGCAAAGATCAATAGGCAAACAGTAATCAAAATCGGATAACTAAGCAGTGTCTAACAGATGGCAGAATTACCAGATGGGATGACACATATATTTGGGATATGTGCATATTGCGCCTGAAGCACTGTAATAATGTCTTTGCTGTTAATCCTCTCAAATATCATCAGACAGGTCTAGCGGAAATGTTTTTTGATACGAGTACTAATACCGTTCATTCTAAGGTCGTATGATTATAAACCATGAAAGAACTGGGGCTATCGCCACAATGTTAAACAAGGCTACTACTAGAATATGCGGCAAACTTTCGTCGCCGCCAATGTTGTTCATGTGTGGTTGAGACTGCCGGCAGATATATATACTGCCGATATATGCTATCGCCAATGTTCTGCCAAAAAACTTTAGTGAGTTTCGAATGCTGATGCGAATTTTCAAATATTTTTTCGTTGAATGCTTTCATGCAGGGAGTATTGTCTGGTGAAATGGAATTTTGGAGGACGGCAGAATGCAGAACTTGAAAATTTAAAAAATTCACTTTGTTTCTTGAATCACACAATGGCTCGAAACTTTATGTGAGGTCATCAATGTGACTATCTCAGCTTCAACTGGTTCACTTTTTTGGCTTGCGGTGCATTGAGCTTTCAGCAAGTTCCAGCAAATGCTTTTTTCTGCTGGAGTTTATGGAGGGAACTCGAGCTGTGTCGCTGCATACGTGTCTGCCCATGTATGCTAGCTTATCACGTTTGCCTTTGGTAGCCTCAGAGAAGCGATATGTTGTAGCTATAAGATCTTCGAGAGTTCCGTAACGCAGCATCCGTTCCACGAGGATCAGTTCGTTTCTCTGGTTCACATCTTGCACAGTAGCTACTGCAGCACTTAGAAGAGCAAATTAAGAATTAGGTGACTGTTGTGTGGGTGAGAATGTGTTATGTGATGGTTTATGTGCAGTGATGCATCACTGCTAGAACGCACTGTCAGCGGCCTTTTCAGTGATTTTCAACGACGAGGGCGGTCATTATTAATCTGTTAGCAATCGGCAAACGTTGCGACGTGTTTCTACTAAGTTTCCTCAGTTGCATTAAAGCTGCTCTCCTGAGTCTGCATGGAGTGCGAATATGCTGGGGTTTTTTTTCGTTGTTCATATGAACTGCAATGTGCACTGCGCAGGATGAGCGATTAGAACTGTGTCCAGAAACTCTCCCTCAGTGAGAAGATAGTGTAATCGGATTAAAATAGCTAGTTACACCGCAGTCGGAACCAGTGAATTCAAGATGCACCTTTCCGAGCTATGTGTCGCGTATTAATACGTCTCCGCAAAACCTCCTGATACAAGACAGTCCTTTTCACTAGTGGTTGGAGAGGAAACGAACGGTCATTTCGTCAATACATCATTGACTGCTGTCGCTTAGACTCAGCTTAATTATACAAAATATGCAAACCACCGTTATTTCCAGACTTGTTATAATTAGCATTCTAAAGCCTTATTTGTCAGATATTAGATACCGGAATCATTATTTTATCCATTGGTACTGAACAGGCAGAACATAGCGCATCTTCCAGCTCAACTGCTTTGGTCGCTGCTGCTCCCCTTTCATCCTGTTGAAAAATGTTTGGCTCAGAATGCATAAGCGCAGAAATTGCTCTGAAACGAACCTGTTTGAGGACTTTACACAAATCGGACGTTTCAAGAAGGATATTATTGAAGCGAAAATTATCAAGCAACCGAGACTGCACTTAGGGCATCCATCAGCCTCAAGAGGTTAAATAATGTGTGGCTGAAGTCACGCTGCGTAGTCGCGCTGGAACAACGTCTGCGAGCATTGAGATATGCAGGAGGAGTTATAAAAAATAAACTTCCTTCACCTCGTGATGAAACTAACGGCGCGAAACTCAATTATTCCGGAAGCATTTCAGAGATTGATTCTCCAGGCTAGCTCTTAAATTTAACTTCTGTGGGAAGTATAAAATTTCGTTTTCCGAAGGCAATTATATGAATTAGACGCGACGACATATTTCACAGCATACGACGGCACAGTACTTCCATTAGGTGATACTAAGCTGGAATTTTCGTAAAATGAAAATTCTCCCTAGAAAGTAAGTTGTACTATATGAGCAGAGCTCTTTCAATCGATGTTACTCCGAAAACTCAGATCAGTTGAAAGTGCACTTTTTAATCGTATCCGAAAGATTCTGAGCACTAATGCGCATTCATAAATGAATTTTTAGATATGAAAATGTGTGCGCATAAAATTGCGCAGTGATTCTGCAAATGTGGTTTATACCTACAATCGTAGTTTTTGCCACTCTGCACGTTCCACATTGTCTGCAAAATCGTTTTTGTTACTCACGCAATATTGTCGGCTGAAAAGTAGGATAGCTTACAAGTATTCTGACTACGGTCGCGGATGAGAAGCCCGATCATTTGCAATGATACGATATAAGGTAAATTGCCTGCTCAAGAATGTTTGCATCCATTAAAGAAATTATAGCGTTAGCCACTTCGATAGGAACTTAAAACAATGGTTTTGGGTTGATAGGATGTATTATTCTGTAATAAAAATGGCGTTTGGTCGTAGTCTTGCTTTTGCGAATCTCACATGCATTGTGATAACAGTGTGAAGGCATACGTGAATCGGCTATCCGCATACTCAGTAGCTTTATACATCACAAAAAAATTAAATAAAGCAAAAATTAAATAATGTGAAGTGACGTCTCCTGGTTTTTCAGTAAGCAGCTGAGTTTTCTATGAAATGACGTTATGAGCCACTTTGCTATTGACTCTTTACGTTTCAATAGAATAACGCTTAGGCGTTTGCCTTGCACAGTTTCTTGCCATTTCTGAAGCACTTTTCTTCTCTTCCTCGTTAAGACTATCCACGAGGGCATTTTGAGGAAGCTAAGGGTCTACGTGCAATTGAAGTAATGATAGCATGTAGATCCTTAACTGGAACAGATCAGTGAAAAATTTTGCACCTAAAGGAACTTACATGGAGAACGACATAGAAATCTCCATGCTGTTCTGCTCACATCTTCTCAAAACCTCGATTCTGAAAAAAAACTCAACTAGTGATTAGCTTCATTTGCGATTATTAGAGCTAAGTTCAAAGCTGTCCGTTGTGAATGCGAACAAAAAATGCATTGGCTTAGGGGCAAATGGCTGACACCTTTCTACTAAAATGCAATGTAGAAGAATTAAGGTCAATGTACACTAGAAATGGAGGTTACAACGCTGAAAAAGTACCATTATCACATATTTCAAAGATTCTCTCCTTGCTACCCACCCTCTCTGTGGCTAATTTTCAGTTTTGGATCCCTTAGCGATGACGCTTTCTTGTTGAACTGCAATAAGCATGTGGCATATTTATCAGACTGTTTATGAAATGCCACCGCAGTTGAAGCAGAAGCCTCGTCAAATAATGTGAGACCTCTGAAGCGATGCTGAAGAGTTAGAGAATCGGGTAATGCCAGTAATGAGTCTTTCAAATACACTTCAAATGATACAATCTATGACGATTTCATAAAGCATTGCTCGCCCTCTTCATGTAGCAGTAGTCGATTTCGTGCAGATCGTCTGTATGATGAAGCCGTTAGCTTTCATCTATTTCATTACTTCGCCATCATTCAAGATTCTTTCAAAATCCTTCAAAGAACTTCTCAATTTTTTCACTCTACCTTTATTACATTGAAATGCTATAACTTTCGGTCATGGAAGTCAATTAGGACCAACAATAATGCATTTGCCGATATAAAGATGATATAAAAACTGTCAACCATAAGGTGATGTCGGCTGAATGTACCGATCAAATACCTCAAATATTTCCTCACAAAATAGAATTTCGAATGACCAAACATCAAAGCTCACTTTGTAGCCATTTAGGCACTTTAATTCGTTTTCTTCCCTCTAAAAATGAATTTGTGCGCCAATATCCGTTGATTTCAAAGAAGTGCATCGACATATGCTTAAAGCATCCACTTACATAACTGCTGAATTCTAA
Organism: Parascaris univalens; assembly: GCA_037576465.1. Taxonomy (NCBI): domain Eukaryota; kingdom Metazoa; phylum Nematoda; class Chromadorea; order Rhabditida; family Ascarididae; genus Parascaris; species Parascaris univalens. The sequence goes on from CM075173.1 coordinate 160,362,417, forward strand.
CGATACAACAAAACAGCAAACTTTTTATAAGGCGTTCTGAACTTCGCTGTCAAATCTCATGGGAGTGAACCGAGAGGCTGGAAGTTTTCAATAGTTTATAGCTTTAGCTTACCGTTATTTGCTATTTCTAATCCAGTCTCCTTTCCAATGTCTTTCCACATAGGTCCTTTCGCATGCGACATTCTTGATGGAACTTTGATTTAACCTGATTGGCTTTTAAGCTGATAATGTTCCACGCCAATTTTGCTCACCTTTCATCTTTCAATTTCTCGATCAAAAAATATGTGATGGAAGTTCTCCACGTTGCCTTCATATATGTGATAAATAGGATACGAGAAAAACCATCTATACAGTGAATTATCTTTCCGGTGCCATGAGTGCGAATAAGTGAAATATGTATTTAGAAAATAAAAGCAGTTATCCGAGTTATTTCCATATAAAGTGACTTTTTAACGAAATAATCGCCAGAAAAATAGCAAACGACAAAGCGGCTTGGACAGCTACTATCGTAGGGAACAGTTGTCTAGTTGTGAAGCTGAAGAAGAAATAAGGGCTTTCAATAGAGTGCATTTACTTCTCTACAGTTGCCGCTGTACTTTGCTTTTTAGCACGCCATTCTACAGAGGAAAATGGCTCGCAGGGTGTAGGCGAATTTCTCTGCAGTAACCAATAAAAAAGTTGTCACTGTTGTTCGGACACATATGAAATCTGTCTTGGATAGTAGCCCCTAAAGCCGTTCTGTGAGCATCCAGAGGCATCAGAAGCTTTTGGCACAGTTTTCCCCTCATACATTAAAAAAAAAAACAAAAAAAAACAAGCCAGTACGTAATAATGCGCCTAATAAATAAAATGGTGAATCATCTAACATATGTGGGATACATACTTGCTCCAAACCTAACCACCTTCCTCATCACTTTGTCGTGTTCGGGCACACCATACGTTCTAATCGTTTTTAAACGCAGCAGCGAGGGGACGAGAAATCGTGGAAATCTAGTAACAGGGCTGCCTTCTTACCTGTGACGCCCTATATTCATTTGTATCGATGAAGAACGCTATTTAGAGAGTTCAAATTAGAGCGTGTTGTTATATTCCGTGGTATGCATTTTGATAAGAATGAAAGCAAAGCGGTTATTGCTGTTGAGGGAAATTCGAACATGAATTGCTCCTCACATAACAAATCATGCAAGCCAGATGCAAATATTTTAGCATATGTTGTTGAGAACTAAGGTCAGGTAGGCCAGCCCCTTTTCTCTATCTCAGTGGCACATTTCTTACGAAAGATTACAAGAGCTTGCGATTACAAAATGAGTTATGAAAATGTGCAGGAATTCTATACCACTTTAATTTCTTGTGCAAACCGCTTTAGCAGCCCACCAAGAGTGCCACATGAAACTCAATGCTAGTGCTTACCTTCTCGCTGGCGCTCACGTAGCATTCACGGTGGTTTTTCCACCTCAACGGCTGCGCTCGAACTACATCAGTTAAGTAGCTAGCAATTCAACGCTGTCGCCAAATACTACATTTTATGCCTCGTTGCTCAGCCCCAGATTGTCAGCTATCCTTTCCGATTATACTCACCTCCGCGATCTTTTTCCTGCAGTTGCAGTCACTTACTTGTTTATCATCGTTGAGAGGTTTATAGGGGTTTCCACTTGGACTATGGCTTGCCAGGCGTACGAACACGCCTTTCGCTGTGTTTGTTTGTTGTGTGCTGGGAGTCATTTTTGTTTTATGGTCCCAGTCTCCCACATCACATTCGCATAATCTCATACTGTGTCAGCAAATAATGCACCAGATGTGGATTTAAAAACTTAGCAAGAAATAGTTTTAAGTAATTTTGTGGGAAATTTTCCAGGTTTTTTTATCCTCTCATGGCGCGTTGACATGAATTTCCTTGCAAAAGCGCATTATCTAAATGCCGTCTTTGCGCGAAAGTATGAATTTTTGTTGTGGGCAGTTTGGCCAACTGAATGGTCAGATGGTCGGTTCGGTTAGGCGCATATCACATCCGTTCCTCTGGCGTGCATCCGTTTTGTGTTGCAATGCGCAAGAGCATTGTGCTCATTTATCTGTGCCGTTCATATTTCATGGCATAGTTTATCCGCCTGGAGCAGAACTTGCAGTGTGGTGTCCGTATCCACTTTGAGGACTGTGTGTGAGAATCATCAACTTTGATCGCTCTCTTCTTGCTGTTTCATGTTCCTGGAAGCCGACTAAATTATTGAACAAGATTCCTACTGTTCATCGTTTTTTTTTTTATTCACAGAATATACCAATAATTTGCTGTACCGTGGCCAGATAACACCTTCCAACTCTGCACTGCGAGAATTAAAATAATGAGAACGTCATTCTCCCTTCCTTTTTACACCCGGACCCCAAGTTATGACGATGATTTCCACCATACAAGCAGCAGGTTGCCATAGAGATGTTCACTTCATTGTGAAATTTCCCATAAACTGAGCTTCGTACGTACGTTATGGAAATGCTGGTCTTGGGACGATAAAGAGCGTGCATTGCAGTGCTTACAATCGGGGACGAAGATACTGTCTGTAAAAATCCGAGGCTGAATTGGCGTTCGAATTAGTTACCTCTTCAGCGGTTACAGCTTCTTTCAGTAGTTCTGAAGCGACCGGGCAGGCAGCGGGACTGTAAGCATCCGTCTGCTGATTCCGTCTGTTCACGATACAGTACTTGTTACCTTCACCTCCACATGCCGCCCAAATTCATAACGTCCATCGACTTTCGCCGAGAGATTTTTATGCGATTGGCAGATTTCGTCGAATTTTCGTAGGCAGAAATTCGCATGATTTTCTTGCAAACAACGCATATTTTGCATAATCGTGTCACAAAATTTGGTGCACGCAAGGCATTCCATAAGCAACCTTCCGACCAACTCACAGTTTGACCTGTCCACTTTTGAAAGAGTTTGTGTGCCAATGAAAGTGAGTAGAAATTAAAGCGCATTTTACAGTGCTAACTAAAATTAATCAATTTGAGTCAAATTTTTTGGGTTTAGGTGCTTCCTTCGGATCGCATTCTGCGAACAAACGGATTACAAAACGGTTTCTTAGTGGAACATACGAATGATTTTGACAATGTGATGGATGCACTGTTGAGCGTTTTTTTAGCCATTTTGGCTACTTCACGATATATTCGCTGAATGGTATCATTAAAATGTATAGAATACTTGCACTTCCGGCAAATTTTTGCAGTTTCTCATAATTATGCCTTATGGCCGATAATATTCATGTCTGTTTTAGTTCGATGGTGGATGTTCATTTTTAAGTGTTGCTTTGAACTGAGAAAGCATAAGGCGATGATTTAAGTGACCATTATTTCGAAATATCTATTAAGTAGTTTCTCCAAGTGATTATCTGTAATTGATCTTTAATTGTAGGACTGAAGTTTTTGTACCTCGCCGTATGGGGGAGATCATTCCTCACAAGATTATTGCTATGTCTGTCAGCTAATTGGATTGGAAATTATTGCGAGTGATTTCTGAATATTGAAATGAAGGCGACCTTGTTAAAATAGTGTTGAAGTTATTTGTGATAGCAATAACTGATTAGAGGAAGGCGTTCAATACTATGCTGAGAATTTATTAACGTTTGTTGAAACATGATGAAATTTAAAGGTTATGAATGAACTGTAGTGAAAACAGAGAGCTAAACAAATTGAGCACAAAATTAAGTAGCGATCCTCATTGATTAAAAAATGGAGTGGTTCAGGTATGCGCATAACGGTCAGCGAACTGTGATGTTTAAGGAAGTCTGTAAGGGTGGATGTTCGTATCTATAACTCTACCACTGCTTCATCCCTCACTTCCACGATCGTCCTCCTGAAAATCTTTGTGTCAGATATTAATCACCTTTTCCCTCTCCACATCGGACTCCAATTTAATGAGAGTTCTTGGTCAAAAATCAGCTTGAATTCCAATTAACTGAAACGACCGTTAACTGCTCTGCCATATTTGTGGCCATCAAATCGAATGAATCGTCGCGCATTCCACGACCGCTGAAAATTTGCCTTAAATTTGTCATTGCACAGACAAATTTGTTGGTTGTGCAACTAGTCGATTGAGTTCCATAGTATGTGCTAAATGTTTTTGATGTGAGTAACTTCGAGCTCCATGTAGATTCAACTATCGAAACTGGACCTGACGACCTCTTAAAAAAGAAAAAATATATATATATATGTATTAGCCGTAATAATGAAAAGTTTTACGACATAAACGCACCGATTTGAAGAGCTTATCATTTCCACGAACTGAAATGTTGCCTGAATTCCTCTGGCTCTGATCCTTGATCGATTATTTCGATTGTAGGCTCACCGTTGCGCGGAATGTTGCTTGTCGTGATGTAGGTCTGAAAAGTGCATTCCACTGGTTTCTCTACGAAATTCGATTACATTCGATTTCCCAATGAAGAATTTCTGAAAGTATTGTATGGGTGATTGGATCTGCAGTTGAGTCTTTTTCTGGTGAATTTAACGACCGCTTATCCAGTGCATTAATCACTCTGGATTTATTACTTGAATCTGCATGCATCAGTCAGTTTCTTGTTCACGTTTCGGGTTAAAAGTTACGCATATTATGCTATAGCTGTTCATTAGTGAATTATATTTTAGTGTTGGATAGCTGAACGCGTAGATTTTATCGCACAGGCCTTATTAAAAGGTAATTAAAAGTGCACGTGAGTTCCCTTCCAGCCAGAAATTAACAAACCACATTCAGAAAACTGAGTGTCTCTCTGTTCGAGAAAGATAACGAGCCTACCGATGCTGCCAAATTCACGTTCTCCTTCTCGCTGGCACTCGTTTGGGCGCCAACCCAAACATATATAATGTCTCCAGTATCGAGAATCATGACGTCATCTCCATCCAAATCCTGCAGTTTGCTTTCATTGTTTAAACGCATTTGAATAATCGGCAGACGTGTTCGCTGTGAGCTGGGATTTAGTAGTACCTAGAGTACGAGATGCTCGCAACTTCCATCAAGATCGGCTGCGAATCGCGTTGTGCAAGTCTAGGTCTACAAATGTGTGTATGCTTGTATGTAGTTGTATGGCTAGCGTGTCTGCCTGACCAATGATTCCTTGTTTTGAATCGATTCAAATCCTACTCTCGCATTCTCTCGTCCAATTCCGCTCCGGGAACTTGTTTTTCTGTGATAGGCATCATGCGAAACAAGAGTGCAAGTTGAGCAGTGAGAATGTATGTGCACTTGACACGTTGCAAATCAACGCTTATACATAGGGCGTTGTCTGCTGCAAATCAACTCCTAGAGGCGTTGCTCCTTCGTGAGAGAAAAAGCAAACTTTATTCCATGGCTTCTTATATGGTGGAAATTCTTTAAATTTCGTGAAGTGAGTAGGCTTGTTAGGTTGGGTTTGACCAAAAATGAGGTCTATTTTTGTTTTAGGTGCTCTTCTAGTCACTTAAGAATACCTGGAAAATTTAATCTTGCTTCTCTTTCCAAACCTAATAAGCCAGAACTAAGGTCTCTAAAAGGATGACTTGGGAAAGGCTACTTGTATCTAAGCTGCGGGAACGTTTAAGTAACCATCATAAACTGGTTGATATTTCATACTTCCTGTGTAAAGTTTGCTATTTCTTCGTTTATAAATCGGCCTTTCCGGTCACTGCACTGAATAAGTTTTGTCTGCATTTTCGCAGTTTTCCTTCCTCTCTCGTTCCCCCAATTTGTGGCCCACTGCGTGAATATTGTCGGTTCTTCACCTTCGAAGACGCGAATAACTTGTGTCCAATCGGGGAGACCCTAAAATTATTTCCAGTAAATGATCTCTTCTTCTCTCAGAATGTCGCTAATGATAAACTTCTGCATCACTGCTGCGAACTTTATCACTTTTCATGTAACTTCTTTTAAAAAGTATTGTGATTTATGAAGTAAGCATTCTGAAATCACGTTATTAAAAAAGAGAGAACTCAACATACGATAATGATTGAAGGAATAGGTAGTTACTGCCTGGTTAAGGAGAGGCGATGCTTTGAATGCAGTTGACGTGGCTTTTCATTCAAAGAAAAAACAAGCACAAGCGTTGTGAAATTGTTTTTCCCCAACAGCGCTGTCAAATTTTGCTTGAGTGATGCTTCAGTTCTATTTCTGTAATCATCGAATAATGCAGGAACATTCATAAGAGTTGGTAAACCTGTTGCTGAAGATATTTTTTCGCCCATTCCATAGATTTCCACCGTTCGTCCATTGTGCACTGCTTCCCCACCCATACGAAGATACCTCCGGTGCCCGTGTTCAGAATGAATGCATCCTGAGAATACCGTATGAAAATAAAATCTCTAGCAAGTGTGAATCGTGGCTTCTTTGTATGAAACCTTGAATGTCGCCTGTGAAGGCGGTTAATAGGAAATCTATTGCACTAGGGCTATAATTTTTTTTGCTGGTTGGTTGTTGAGACGTTCGAACTTTAATGAGCTATGGCAGACTCTCTTTTATTTCTCGCTTTTGTCAAAAACTCGTATGAAATCTGTACTAAAATACAGTCTTTCCTTCTTTTTCTTGAAACAGTTTGGAAAACCTAATGCAGTTCCTTTTTCTTAAAAGTTTGGGGGCGCAGTAAAAATTTCCCACTGAGCACCCATGCATGGCAGCCACAGTGATTCAACCAACGGGTTATGAAGACGTCGCCAATTGAAGAAGCTCTTCCCACGGTGTGTTGCAGTTGCATAAATTACTTTCAACAAAATGTAAAATCTCATTACCGTCGAATCCAGTTCCGAGCTGTCGAAACTTCCTTCAGAGACTAATGTCGCTTTCATTTCTCCACTCGCATCCGATACTCTGAATTGAGCTGATTTCATCGTTTTCTTCGAACGTAAGCTGGCTTTCATCTACTCGTGAAATGAACTTGAAAAAGCATTGCATGTTAAACTTTTGCTGGAATATCCATTCAGACATGTTCAAGTTTCTCTGTCTAATTTAAAGCGATGAATGCAAGATCTGCTCAGTATACCATCCGAAACCTATGGTGTAGTGTATAGCGTTCTGCAAAATCGCGAGGGATGCATTTGCGGCTACTTATTGCTGATGCTCGGTGATGAGTTCTCCGCAAAGATTGTTTTGAACATTCTGCTCTCTCAAGTGTAATCATTAGTTATCTCTTTCAGGTTGAAAAAGAAAAGCTGCTCATGCGGAAGCGAATACAAACTGCTTCAAAAAGGAAAGAAACGAATGTACGATACAAACTGAGTATATCATTAGATAAAATTTATTATTTATTTTCACGGATGCGGCAACGCATTCGAAAATGTGTTCGCTCACTCAAAGCATAAAATAACAAGGTTTACGCAATGATGCTTGATTACTTACCTGGTTGCTAATGGATTTATCAGTAGAAATGCTCATTAGCCTCATCGTAATAGAACAATGACCAAATGTCACATAGGCATGGAATATTCGGACAGCCAGTGGGTGTTGTTTGAGAGAGAATAATAGTTGCACAGAAAGGAGCACGAAGGCTCGAGAAGATATTTCAGCTGGTTGTTGGCACTAAGATATTAGTATAACCAAAAGACTAACACAACTTGCATTTAATATCTGCATAACATGTTAGATATAGGGCATTTTAATTAACACAAATTACCTCACAAGAGTAATTGCTTGCTGCGTGGTTCTCCAGAAGTCCTCGTCATCTCCTCCGTCTTCTGGGGATTTTAAATCGCCCAAATCTTCGCTACCACCCATCTTTTCCCAAAACTCCTCATTGCTATCCCAGTCTTCGTCTGCAAGTTATCTAGATTACCACTATGATTCCCTTTTCTGTTCGCTGTAAAGGATTCCTGATTTTAATTCATTAGAAATTACTGCAATGTTCACCGAAGGATCAGTGCGGACTTACTGGATTCCTTCGTATTAGCCGACTTAGCATAAACTACTAGTCCGATTCTTTACTGGTGTCCAAACTGAGATTACTGTTCCGCGGCCTCCTTTCTAATTACGTCAGTTAGTGAGAATGTTATTGCTCTTTAGGGCGAAAATATTTTGCTGCCGTGCAGTTCAAGTGTGACGTCAAACGAATAGCAGTTCTAAATTATGGAACATCATAAATGCTAGACGTGAGCAAAAAAGCTACTACTGCGTGGAGTGTGCAGTGGAAGGCAGCACGCCGATGTACTGATGAGAGAAGACGAAGCACTGTTCATATTGAATCGATCTGTCAACTGGCACTCGGGGATTATCTTTTCAAAAAAAGCTGCTATTAAATTTGGCAGGATAAATCATTTTGAAATCCATCCAACTGCGAAAGGTTTTGAGGTTTAAAAATAATATAATGGTTCCTCCTCCTCCTTAGCTGCGAGATTTGGCCACTTCTCACCGTTCCCAAGAATGGGAATCAACCTCCTCACAGAATTTGAAATAGCGGGAACATATCTTGCCCAAATCAGATCTGCCACTGTTTGTGCCCCCGAAGACGACAATCCAAAAGATGTTCAGGTGCTCAGGTCACTGGTGAAACGGCTTAATGCAACTACTGTTAGAACGAGATAAGCACAGCGGTATTTCCAGTTGCACCACTGCAGCTCCAGTGTCTAAATGTTATAGCTCAACTGAGGGAGTTTTTAACCAACCTATTCCATTATCTATGCGGAGAAAAAACTTGATAGGCGGAGATAAATTTTCTTAGGCAACGCCTCCAGCTGGTGCAATCTTTCAGTAATGTTCTACATGTAATCGCATCCTTTGGGTGTCACTTTTTTGTGGCTTGCCACTTGCATTGTCACTTATATATCTTTCGCCTACAATTTCACAAGAGCACACATCACTCGCACGCCACCTTTATTAATTTCGTTAGCAGCAACACTTTATCCTTTGGTAATACGAAAATATTTGTCGTTTTCTATGGGATTTGTATCAGTAAAGCAACCGTACACTTCGAGTGCTACATTTCGCGATACTCAAGCAGAAGAAAATTATTAACGCTGAAATTAGTTTTTTATATAAAAATTAGAGAAATGTTTCCAGTTGCAATCGTAGTGGCAAAACTGACAATGAAAGTTATAGGCTTCTTAAGTTTTTCTCTAAAATTGCTTAACGAGACGCCAATTATAGCCACATTTTTAATAACAGTACTATTAAAAATGAATTATTAAACTTTATGTCTATTGCCTCGAAGATTCCTATGCTATTTTCTTTTCTTAGCTCTTATCTCTGTAATTATGATAAACCGCTACATATATCAAAACAACACTCGGAAAATTTAGTTGCATTCGCAAATAACAGATGTGGTTGTCATAACTTACTATTCCTCGCTCAATCTTTACAGCTTGTTTTTACAGGCAATTTGAATGTAATTCCGTCCGAAGAACGTAAGAATATCTTTAGAAAGGGAATTAAGTTTAAACCGATCATTAACCAGTATCCTCTCCGGATGACAGGGGATGCAACACAGTCTTTACATAAACTGATTCTGAAAATGGCTCCAACCAAACGCATTAATGTGGAATTTTATATGTTGGCTGCACGCCGCATTAAAGATGTTTATAGTAACGAACTGTGTGAAAGAGACGTCAATATAGCCTGTGGTCCAGATTACCACAATAGCATAATACTTTCCAATATGCAATCAAAGTTCATGACTGCACGCGTGGGTAAAACTGAAAATAATAATGTCTTTATATGCAAGAACTTTTGTATCCTGAACTTATCTAAGGAACTCGGGTTTATCAACGGTGGGATTATTGACAACGACATGTTGCAGCTAAACGGGAACTAGATATTCTTAATATGCGTCGCAAGTTTTCTGAAGGATATTTTATTAACGTTGTTGACCAAAATGATATATGTTTGCCATTCCTGAATTGCATAAAAATCCTTAAAAGTTCGGTTATATAGGCCGGGACAGTAAAAGTTCATTAAAACCGTCATTTTGTTTCTTACATAAAATTTAGAAATTTTCCTAAAAGTCATTTTTGCAGTTATTGTCATACGCTGGTCAAAGAAGCGCAGTTAATTGTCATTGCAGTGTGAATACTTCCTATGACGGATACCGTTGAGAAATACGATAAGCGTATCGAAAGGATCATTACGGCTGATTTTTTCACCTTATTTGCTGCTCCGTCGCGCGAAGGTATTATTGAAGCAGTGGAATTTTAACACATTTGTGTTTCGAAAATTCAAGCAATCCTCATTCGGAAATATGCAACAAGAAAGCTTCATTTACACGGATAATTACGAGTTTGCAGCAAACACTTTGGATAAGGCACAAATTATGCAGATGACCAAGTTTATTGTTAGCGAAAGCTATGTTACTTCCACCACTTCTCTTAGGCGAACTAAAGGGTATCTATGGATGGTAATGTCAGTGCCGATATTGCTCTGTCCGTTACGGAATATCAATATGTCAGAATTCTACGCTTTAATGCTATTCGTTGTAGATGTGCTCATGATTTAATAAAACTGACTACAGAAATTTTTTATAATATTGCTCAAATAATTTATGGAGATTCTTTAGAGATTAAAATTGCATACAGCACTAGCGAGGCCAACTTCCTACACCCAAGCTTAACTGTTACCGGCAAAAGTGTCATTTCGAAGGTATACGATAGAGAGGAAGATTTTAACTTCACTACGAACGCGTACACCCAATTGGACAGCAATACTCCAGTGTACATATGCAAAAACCTCATAGTTCCACATTTTTTCCTATTTAGCGAAAATATATTCCATTAACACGGATTTTACTAACAAATGTAAAGGATGCTTCAAAATTAGGAAGAAACTTCTAGGGGTTGGATTGTAACAATGGAAAAAGTTGGGTTATAATAGTGGAAAAATACCTATTTAAGGCATCAGTTAGTGAACTGCAGTTAGGCTATAAGTTCGCCTGCCCCAATAGCCAAGATATTAAAAGTTTGATGAAAAAGAAGCTTTCAAGCACTTCAGTAACCTTTGATTCATATCCTACTAGCTAAACGGAATATCTCTTTACACCTTACTTACATAATGGTATATTTTTCAACTATTACTTCCATCACATTTTCTAATTTATAATGTATGCGCATACACAGATATTTATATATGTATTTTATATGTACGAATATATATGTTTTTATATATATAAGTATATATGTGCATTATATATATATACAGTTGCATATATATACATATATACTTAAGGCTGAAGAGACATTTATGTGTGTATTGCATTGATGTGGCTCGATAAAGTTTTATATATTGATAGGAGAGATGACAGCTTTGTCGATCCGCAATGCAATTTTATCCATTTGTTACATGAGACTGACTGCATAATGTATGCAATTACTGATCTATAGAGGACAATACTTTAACGGTGTTAATCTCTACAGAGATGCTTTCATATTAAAAAATGCGCTATTAGTGTTATCGTACGTTTACGCAGCGCGATTGGTCGGTTGGCATGCGAGGGATTTCGTTTTGTTCCGTTTTGATGTTTCCTTATAGTTGGGTGCGTTCTTTTCGAAGTATATTTGGACAAACTAGAAAGGTTAGACTATCTGCAGCTAGGATTCTCTTTCATTCTAGCCTTTAGATTATAATTCCTTGTGTTGGTTATTACGTATATTAAAGGTCTACACTCATTTCGCCTTGTAATTACAAAGCGTAGACCTTTATGAAAAATATACACAGCAACTTGTTCCATAATAATTTTGAGTAATTACGACGCCTTATTTACTTCAATTCGCAAATTATTGGTGTATAAAATTGCTAAATGTATATATAAAGGTTTGTTCAACGTCGATTTTATTGCTGATGATGTTATCTAATAACCTTCACACGTTTGTATTTAATACCTCACCACTTTCCGTTTATGTAAACACTGTTTATTTATAATTTGGAGGAAACCCTTCCAATATGCAAAAATGGAAGACGACAGTAAAAGGGGACCTATTTCAAGCTGTTAACCCACCGTTCCTCAAAAAAAGAAGAGAAACGGATAACGCTGAAAAGAAATGCTTCAGATTTAACATTTCAGGTTTATTACGTAGCTATGACAAACTCTGTATCTATACAATTGTTTCCTATTTCATAACTTTATTCTCCTCACTGCACATGCTTATGGGACTATTCTATTTTCCTCTTCTAACAGGGTTACGGTTACGCGTTTCGTCCTGACGACGGCCCGCGCATGACTCCGATGTACACGTCAAGAGATAAGGGGCGAAACGTGTTCACCTTTTACCCCCATATCTATTTCATTCATGTCCGAAACTTACATCGTTAATACTTCGTCCTCTTAAAATCTGTTTTTAATGTTATCACTATATTTTTGGCTCCTTACACTATAATCTTCATCTAAAGAGCATGAAAAAATGCTAACAAAAGTGGCATGACTCCCGCAAATGAATCGACGAGTGCGAATCATTTTTTCGTATTTTTAGTGCAATTGTATACATTCTACTACGATAATATATGTGCATATTGAAAAAGAGAATGGTATGTAACCGTTCCATTACTAACCAAGGCAATGAAGACTTGCAGTGCCGCTTCTTTCCTGATCGCGAATGTTTTGTGCTTGGCGCATACCCTGCATTAATGGTTAAAGAAATATGGTCAATGCCAAAATCAAGTCATTGTCACCGTGAGCACATAGAAGTGAAAACGCTTTTTATAGTCTATGAAAGAGTTGTAATGGTTATGCCACATCAACTACCATTTAACACGAGAGCTCTTCATGGAAATTGTCTGTGCATAAGTTCGTCTTGGAAATATCACTAGCGAGGCATTTTCTGTTTTTCTACTCGTGGATCTTAGTTGCTCATTTATATGCTATGAATGCTACAGACCCCATCTTAGGAATCTGGCGCGTATATTGCTACCCACAGTTACATTACTAGTTCTGCACTTTTTTTTCAAAAAGGTTATTGCCTTAATACGTTCGAGGCGTCCACTGTCCGGAGGCATCCAAACGTAAATATTGTTTCCACAGTCCAGAATGAATACATCGCCCAGGTTTAACGAATTTCGTTCGCAGGCAACCTGAAATCCATAAGTGCCAATGGCGTGAAATTTCTTGGGCTGGTCCTCTTCAGTTGTCTTTAAGAGTTATTCCACATTTGTGGACATTATCTTCTACTACTTTTCCACTTTGTGGGCATTTTCTCTTTCATCGCAGATAAATTTTGTTGGTGAAGTGATTGGTAGTTCCCTTAGCATAGGAGTACATTCACAGTGTTAAAGCAGAAAGAGAACTTTGGCGAAAACTATGAAAGAAATCGTGATTCGCGTATCTCTTTGCTGGCTTCCTTGCAAACTGAGGCAGCGATTTGATTACGCTCGTCACATGTATAAAGGGGCTTTTTTGGCTTCTTGAAAGGTATATATTCTTTAGCAATGCTTTCAGTGAGATTTCTGTTGAGATCAAATCATTCTCGTACAAAATGGTTGCATCCTCAATCATACAACGTTGCTTAATAATGAAAAAAGTTTTGTTAGTTTTGCCTGTGTGCATCGAACGTTGCGTTTCCCCTTGCAGTGGAAAAGACGTGGCGTCCAGTCGTCGAAGTTGTTTTCGGTAGTTTGTCGAAAGCCGGATGCCACTCCACCTTGAAGATACCTTAAAAACTCTTTAAAAGGTAACTCAGTAGTTTTCACTGTATAATGTAAAAGAGAACTGAAGATCCTTCATGAAGTGAACTGATAAATCCTTCACCTTCCTCCTTCCTATTGGCATTAGATGTTAGACCTGGCGCGATTGGCGGCCCATCCAACAGTCAAAAGGGCAACCACTTCTAAGAAATTTTATCCTAGATTTACTCCGAACGTTCAGTTGCTTAACTCGCCCTCTCCAAAGCGTTTGTGTAGGTTGAACTGTGAATCACTTGCAAAAGGAGTTCAATTTGAAGACTGTAGCCGTGGCATGACCCACTGTAACATAATACTGCGATCGTCATGTGCTCGGCTGCAGCCTCCTTTACCAGTTCAAAACGATAGCGAGAGAGTGAGCATTTTAAAGCTTTCAGTTTTTCATTAATTGGAATATTTGGAGACGCAGTTCCGGCGGAGGTCACACTTGTACAAAGAAAGCTTTATCGTTGGCAAACTCCTCTGAAATGTTACAAAATAACTGCCGTCTTAAAAACCTAATTTCGAGAGTGGAATTTTTGGAGCAATAGAAACGAAACGAACTTTACACCATCCTTGAAATAAGAGAGGAACATTGGTGACTCGTGATCTTGAACCTGAAAAAGGAATGAAAAAGATCTTAATCTCTTAAAATCTGAAGAAGTCGTGGAAAATTCTTTAGCAGCAAAATCAAGTCAGCAGTTATATGTCTAAATTCTGGATCCCTGCAGCGGACATTTATGTCACTTGAAATAATTTTTTATTTGATTTCGATGCGCTAAATGAAACCAAAAAACTATGCCATATTTTCACCACCAACTATAGGAAAGCCACTACTATACAAATTTATGTAAGTAGGGAAAATGCCGACATTTCTGATACTATTATTAGATGCAAAAAATTTGGCCTAGAATGGATTCTTTGTAACAAAGAAACATTCACTTTAGGAGTTTAAGTGACCCATGTAAAAGCAGCATTAAAAAGAGGCGTTTTTATATTGGAGAAATGGTCTCCTGGAGCCGGACGTTTATTGCACAAGACAAAGAAATGTGGCTAGTTTTTTGGCGATTATTTTTTGAGGATAATTATTTTGCCCGTCTTTGCCAAAAGTGCCCAGATTTTAAATTTATTCTCCTTCGAATCCCTATGCGAACTTGCAATAACCTTTTCCCTCCTCTTTCTCCTATCAAATACGCCATTTCTGCACTCCAGCAAAACCCACTACGGCTGCCACATCTAGCGTCCGAAAACAAGGAATATTGAGCAAATGCGGATTAATGTAGACTACTCATGGCATCGAGGCTCTCATTAGTTTCCTCACCTATTTTTATTTCGCTTTACTGCATACTACACTGCCACATAGTATTCAACACGAAGCTCTTTCGCTTTCAATTTTGCATCTCCAGTTTATATTGCAAACTGTGCAACATTTCCAGTTGCAAATGCGCCTAAATTGTCCTTCGCACGTGCGAAATGTGACGCGAATCAATGTTTTCCCATGCTTGTCACTCCATTTCACAGCAGCTTTTTCGTCGTCTCATGTTCAGCTTTTATAGTTTTCAAGATTCAAGCATTTCAAATTAATCAGCTATTGTTGTACTTTATTTGTTGTGTTATGAGCGAGGGCCGACATGCGGGTAAAATCATAGACTAGATGTTTTGGTTGCGAAATGCTTTGGATTACTCGATCAGAATTAATCAGACTAACTTCTCTGTATTGAACAGGATGGCCGCCGAGCGCCTCATCGAGCTCCACCGTCTTGATGGCTGCAGTTCCTCGTTCGTCCTATTCAAATATCATTTTTCAGTGGAATAAACAGAGAGCATTAACGTTTGATTTTCTGAAGCATGGCCATTATGCGAAGTAATAATAGTCCATCATAACAAACTGTCATTCTATGAGGGTTTCATCTATTTCCTGATTCAGCAATTGAAACATGAAATTGAGGTTTGTCTTGGAGGTTTTGGCCGATCCGAAATATACTGCTAGCAACACGGTTTTCCTGAAATTTCCAAATAACAATGACTAAGGGTCTGAGAAAATTTTTCAATGAAAACTATCAAGTTTCCGAGAGTCCCTTAATATTTGTAGGAGCTCTCAATCGAATCAGCGGTTTCTGACTATGCAGGTCATTGAGAAAAGAGCCACAGAATTTAAACTGCATCTGCTAAGGAAAACGGCAAAATTCTCTTATCTGCTGCTTATCAAACCGTCTCCTAGGCTTTTTTTTGTGAGAACTGGCGATAATAACTTACGACTGTCGTATCTTTCCCCAACCAGAAGTGAACGTTGTATATGCACTGTTTCGGATCTACAGTCTGCAAAACATTCGCATCCAGAAATTCGATGCAGACTTCATTTAATATAGGCGACAAACGTCTTCCACACAGAGTTACATCGAAGTTTAAGGTTTACTCTATTACATTTCCCGAATTATCAATAAACTGCTCAAAAAATAATGTTAGGATTTTGTTCTTGCGTTGAATTTTATTTCAAACAACGTTCAAGTACACAGAGCGAAATATATATAAAGCGCTTTAAAATAATTAGTGCTATTGGGAAATTTCTGACGAAGTATGCATCGAATGGGCATCATACACACTTGAAGTTCAGTAAATACTTCCTTAAAGTAAATGATTGGCACGTTGAAAATTCTGCGGCTAACTGCGTGCATTGATATGCATGACGCTTTGGCATGAGGAAGCAGCACTGCGCTCTTCAAAGTTTCTTCAACGACATTCACTGAAGAAACTTCGAACTTGATGTTGAAATTTGCACTTTTATCAGCACTTTTCGACTATTCTGCACTGGCCATGTTGCTTGGTTATGCTCTCTCAGCTGTCCCAGTTCCGCATAGTGCTTCGTCATGACTCCACTTAACACGAACTCGTCGTGGCTCTCAGCAACCATGGTTTCCAATCGTTCTTTGAGACCACCCAAATAATTATTCCAACAGCGTCAAAATCCTTTCAGCGACTATTCAGTGAAGCAACAATCAGAGCACAGAATAAACTCCTGAGAAGTTTTACGGCCACATACAGTCTCATGCTTTTCATCTTGATTTGAAAAGATTTTTATGGATAGGTGATCTCGTCCTTCACCTACTGATTTTTTATGCGCAAATTTCTACAGAATTTTTTAATCGCTTTCATATCATGTTTACTCTTTATTCGCTCGAGAGCATTGCTTTAAGGAAGCGCATTGTAGCCACATCGTAAGCGTGAATCTCCGTGCATATATGTTTTTCTGTGAATATATGCCTGTCTACCTGCGCAATGGTTTGACCTGGGGAAACTCTTAACCTAGAACTATGGAGAACCTCCTAAACGTCATTTTTACATCGACTAATCAATTTTGAAGGAATTTATGGAAATTTGAAGAGTGGAAGGAAAGTTCGTATTTTTCTGCCAATCAGTTTTTTATATTAAATAAAGGGTCAGCAAAAACCGAATCTTTTATAAACTTTCCGTGCAGATGGATTATTTTTGAGTGAAAACACTAGGTCGCATATCGTTTTCGAGAAACTGACTGCTGATCAAATGCGAATGCGAAGGCGCGCATCGCTGCACCTCTGTTGGCATATTTCTCGGTTTGTTTCCATGCCATATGTGTTTTCCTATTTCGAATGTTGGCGTTATACATCGCCATGTTTCGTTTTTCGACTGCCGTTTAGGAGCTCAAGTGATCCATTCGCCTCAGTTAGTCTATTTTATGATGAGTTCGCATACTTTATTCATGTGTCCTGTGCTCTTCTTTCGTTGGCTGTTTGCTCGTCTACTGCACTTTCGACATATGACAGAAGGAGACGAGAAGGGAAGGAGGGTAATAGAACAACCACTTCTAAAGAAGGAGTGCAAGCATTCAAAACACTATTGAATTTCGAAAGAGTCTCTTTAACTTCAATAGAAAGTATGAAATATTTCTTGCACCTTGAATGTGGACGTCCACATGAGTATTTATTATCTTCCCATCTTCAATGCAGTTTCTGCAGTCAAGAAGTACTCTTATTTACTGACCACTTTTTCTTTGAAAAACCATTAAAAATGCTCTCCCTTAAACCACACTTCAGCTCTTTGGACTTTGTGTTCACTTTTGCCTTTGCGGTTTTATGTTTGCAAAGCGCCTTATGATAACGTCGAGTTTCTGATTGCCCTTATGGCCGCATGTGTTTATCTATTCTCTCTACTAGCTTTCAGCAGTAGAACTAACAATGACGAAGTTCGATGGGCATAATTCAGACCATTTCCTCCATTAATATCCAAGTTTCAACGTTAAGGTTAACTTCGGGAACAGTTATATTCTCAGCCAGTTGTATGCAAAAGCTTCTATGTGATTTCAGCTGAAATTACTTTCATTTCATGCCGTTCGGTCCCGTGTAGCGAGAAATTTTTTCGACGATCTGCGAGCTGTCGAAAGTGCATTGTGCTTCCACTCCTGGCTAGGAATTCGTGCAACAGGTTGGTCTTATGCTCTAAAGCAGGGTACGCTTTCCAATCCCCATATCGGCTCAGTTCCTCTTGTATCCTTTCTTAATCGCCTTTTTAAAATTACTCGACTTTTGATCGAGTTTGGGCATCTGAGAAGATCGACCACTGAAAAAATACGTGGCCAGCGAATAGACATATCAAATTTTGACTATCTTCTGAAAGTAAAGCGGCAACTTTCTTGTTTTCCTCTAATAAAGCGAGGAAAAACAAATTTCAAAAGCCAAATTTGTACTACTTTGAATATAATAGTTGTTAGCAGAAAAGTAAATGGGAAAATGGAAAATACCTCGAACCATCCTTG
This sequence comes from Parascaris univalens, assembly GCA_037576465.1. Classification (NCBI taxonomy): domain Eukaryota; kingdom Metazoa; phylum Nematoda; class Chromadorea; order Rhabditida; family Ascarididae; genus Parascaris; species Parascaris univalens. The sequence goes on from CM075173.1 coordinate 160,380,779, forward strand.
CCAATTAGCCTTAGATGCGCCTCCTACCATGTTCCCGAAGTGTCCAGGCTTTAGTGCTCTCTAGTGGCAGTGCTGGTCTAACTGATTTGAGCATTTCCCTTCCACTTATTTCGCGTTTGTCAAGATTACCTTTACCCAAACGACCTGCATAAGGGGAACTTGCAGCTCATTCCGCCATGTGCTCTCAGCAGTCTCACTATTCCAATACGTGTCTATCGTGCAGCTGCATTAGAGGACGCAAGCCACTCCAATAAAGGTTCTCGCAGAAGCCCCCTGCACAATGATGCGGCAACTTTGACGTTTTCACCAAGTAGGTTTAAAAGGAAGTAATTAAATTATATAGGGACAACTGACCGCTTATCTTGAGCTCTGTCAAGCTGCTGCGTGAATCCTACCGCGATGTGTAGTTGTTGTATTAACGACTGCCCACGGAGGTGGAGGGATACGCGTTGCACCAATAGGCTCTTTTCTTCCTGCTATGCATGCAAAACTCCTGTTTTTATCATTCCTGCACCTTATCCTTACCTACCCTCCCGTGGACAAAGATGCACAGAAGCTCAGTGAAATCGTCCTGGAGGCTTATCAGAAAAGCTATCATTCTGATGTTCACGATTGCCTCCAAGGGTCACTAGCAGGATCTTTGAATAAACAACCCTGGTGGAGTAAAACTCGATCTTTTTCGCTTCTTGTTCAGCCTCACATTCTCATTCAGTGGATGCTGATTATGAGTTACAGGTAATTTGATGACTTTTATCTAGCCGTTGTTCAGCCCACTATGACACTGCTGAGATTATCTTAAACAAATCACTACCTTCGTTCTACTTCAGCCACAATTAAAAAGTTTCCCCCCCCCCCCCCCCCCCAGCACTAATACTGTGCACCTATCATTTACGGACGTGTGCCTACGCAGTTCATTTGAAGCGGTAGGAGGCTTTCGCATGTATCATGAGGGCATAGCATCAGTGATTGAATTTTCCGAAGAAATCCGCAAAATTTCACTAATACTCGTAGCGGAAGAAAATGGCATACGCTGAGAACAATATAGGAGTCGCCGGAATAGAAGTTACCATGTTGTTCCTTTGGCAGCTTCTCCAGTCCGAAGTCCTGAAAGTTGCAGTTTCCTCAACTTGAAATCTGGAAAATGTTTATGTCGTGGTACTATATAATGTTTGACGAAGTCTTCAAAGTTTCATCACTACGAAATCATTAGAAGCAAACCTTAATTCGCCAAATTTCGAGTCCGCACTCCTTCCCAATATTTCTTAGCTGAGGGTCGACAACACCCATCGCTACTCTTCACCTTAAAAAGGCTATTATGAGCTTTTCATGTGAAACATCAGGACTCTATACAATCCATCATTCGGTTAATGAACATAATCTAATAAGCCCAGGTCTTGGACAATTACTAAATCAACGGTAAAAATCCTAATTCAATGTAAATCGCAGCTGCAACCACAACTGGCCACTTTGGAGTTTGCCACACGATCCGCAAGATGTTAAGAAAAAGATCGGAACAACCATCTGTTGAAATCTGCGAAATGGTGACTGCCAAAAAGGTTCCGGGGAGAATAAAATCCGAGACATTCCAAATCATTCTGCACGATACAGCATCACCTTTTCGACAGAGAAACTAAGAGCAAAATGCACACAAATAGCGAGAGGTAACGCATCGAAGGTTGCCTATCAGCAACATCCTTTAACGTCGTTCTTTTCAAGAGGGCTCTAATTCCATTCTGAACTCTCCAGTTCCATCCAAATTATGCATAGAGATGAGAAATAAATGGTTAATCTAGTGCTTTATAGCTGAATAATAGGGAATTTTTTACTGAACTAGCCTCCACGATCATGACATAAGCTTTACACAACCAATCATCGAAGACGCTTGGAATTCGTTCATTTCAACGGTACTTACTTTTCCTGATTATTCTCACTTTCAGCTGAATCGTTGAATGGATTAATGAGCACAATGTGCCTTAAATTAAAGAATGATACTTTCAAAGGCTTCAATGAAAAAACTGAGAGAAGTAGGCGAAGAAGAAAGAAAAGCTGAGATGAGAAGAAAAGTGTGAACGACGGCGGAAATGCAATTGTTTGCAATGGACGATTCCAACGCAGATGGGAGTATGACGTGTCGGCACCATCGAGTGCACATTCGGAAAGTGCTTAGCAAACATTTTGTATGCTTGCACTCTACAGTGGGCCTGATAAAATCCCATTGATGACAAAGGGAACGCGGTGCGTTTTTATTTCACTTTAATTTTGATTAGCAAAGACGTTATTGTGGAACTTTACTGGTACATAGATATGGGTGTGTTTACGTTGCCTTCATCACTTTCAACTCAAAAACGATTGAAACCAAGTTACGGAATTTGGTGGGTGCTGTGACCTTGTATTCAGCTTTTCAAATGGGCTCCCAACTTCGCGGTGATTTGCGAAGCCGATCGAGTCATAAATTAATGAGCCTTTAATGTCAAACTTATAGCGTGACTCAAATCATTTTAAATATGAGCGCATTTTATTCACTCATTGTTTGCTGATAGCTTCTGTGACTGCTTAAGGAAACAGAACGGCAAAACTTGTACCACGTCATTCCGTTGAAAAGCTTCCCCACTTGTTTCCTTCAAGCTGCTGAGTTATTTGCAATGAATCGCACCTCTGAAAAATTCCACATATCGTCAGTTCATCAAATATATATAAAACGTCAAAAGAACATCACAAGACGTTGTTCCTGAGCGCACCAAGCCCCATTCAAGAAACAGCAGCCGTTTAAGAATTAATGCTTCATGCATTGGCAGTTCAGTGACTTAATCAGTTTTAATTCTCATCATTTCATATCAGAAACCAACATCCAGCCTAGAACTTTCAGATGTACTTCGCAAAGAAACTGGGAAAAAGTCAGCTGATTCAGATGAAATTAGACGCATTTTGCTCAGATGTGTCAAGAAATAAAGTTCTTCGACGCAGTCAATGAGAAACAACTGTTTAACACTTCTCCTAGAAACTTGCTTCTGAACAAGTGCTCCATGCAGTCGCCTATTCCAGGCTGATATGGTGCAGTGGTTCGAGCTTTTGAGATAGTCTGCTGCCACATTAATAACGTCAGGAGATATTTTCGCCATACCGAATTTTCGCCTCGTCGCACAATAAAATTACCACTGCTTTCTTTTCCTCGGGACTAGGAGAAAAGAATTTACATTTTGCTGCGAATGGGAGCGGTCAATCGTACGATCTGTCTGCCGACATTTTCTGACACCCAGACGAGACTGCGAGAAAGGGTTCTTCGTATCTTCGGAACAAAGCTTCAAATGTCCCGTACCTGAGAAAATGCATTGAGTTTGACTCTAGATGAGAACACGAAGGTAGTCAAGCCACTGCCTGTTTGGTTATGAAGACGCACCTGAGGCAGATAATTGCAACACAAAAACAGATGCAAGAACATTTTATTCGTTCAGGGTTAAAACTACATAACGAAATACTGACAGAAATGGCTTTTAGCCATTCGCCATTTCTTGCAGCTGATGCTGATTGGCGGCTCATTAGGAGAAAGTGCGGCAGTGGTGACTAACAACTAGGAGAGTATGTCATACTTTCTGATGTCGTACTTTCCGAAGCTGAACGACCTGTTGTTAATGCTGGTCGAGACCACGTCGCACTCATCACTATTACAGTCAATGAATACTTTAATGACGAGCAGCACCTTTAGGGAAGCATTTCCATGTAGGTTTGCATGAAAAGAGCAAAGGCCATGTGATGCCACACAGGTTTCAAAACGTGCTAGACACTTGACAGATTCTTCGCACCAAAGGCATATTTCACTCGCTTTTCTCAGTTGACGCATTTTCTTGATAAAATAAAAGAAACCGTAAGTCAAGATGGCATCGTGGTGCAAAATGCTTTATGTTACAGGAACAAAGATGTTTGGAGGGGAACGATGGTGGATGCCACCTGCGAATAGAGACTTTACAAAGCTCTTGCATAAGCCATTCTGCTACCGAAGTACTGAGATCGCGAAGTAGGCTCATCTCAACGTAGATATATTCGTGCCCAAAAAACGCTCCTTGTAAATGCCCCTTCTTTGATCACAATGAATTCTTCCTACGAGCGCCAACCAAGCAATAACTTCAAGCTACATGAAGAACGCCACAGCGGGAATCTTCCATGAAATTTATTTCAATGCACGTAGTATAATCAAAAGTTTTCATAACTGGAGATTTTGTTCGTCGTAACAAGGCTGGATTATTGTTTTGGGAATGTGGATGTGCACTTAAGCGCCTCATCCACTCCATCCAGCGAACGCATCCTGTATCTAAAATTCAGCGAGATAAAGCTGGGGCAGCGATATTCGTGACGATGTTTCGATTGCGAATTTCTTACCATGACATCTCTGCAGATAAAATCTCCCACCTCTTCCTCGCCTATCAAGCATCTAACTCTTCGTGCGATTTCTGAGCTTTGAAAGGTGAAATATGCAATACTGATAATCGGTGACGAAATTTTATCCTTCTGGTTGCAAAGGGCTTAGTTACATTAAACCACATAAGAGAGGATTTCCTAAAAACCCTGCTCTGGTTAACCTCATTGGAAGATCCTGCTGTGGCAATAAAGACCTTCAAGAGGCTTTGATTGCTTGTTCGCACTATTTTTGTGGCGAAGAAGTTCTAATAAGTAAGCGTGCAGGCACCTGCAAGCTTAGAAGGTACAGGCCAAGTTAAACGAGGTCTTGCAAGGAACAATAGTGACAAAGCAAACAAAATGCTTGCACAACATAATTAGAGCGACTGACGTGACCTGTGCGATATAACTGAAATGAACTGCAGTTGATTTTTGAGACTTGTGAACCAAAAGAAAGGTCCCCTCTATCAAAGAGAATTCCGCAGCACACACAGTGCTTGGCAGCCGAAGGCATTTTTTCATTTTCCATCGTCATTATAAAAGTATCTATGAATTAGGCATATTTTATCAATGTGCCGAACATTATCAAATCCAGTGCGTCAAACCCGGTGGACTCAAGTTAGGCGGTATTCCAGCACTCTCTTTAAAATACCTGCAAAAAGCAATCTCTTGTACGCTCAGTACAGGTCCGAGTTTCCCTTCCCAGTTGGTGAAAGTTGCTCATCATTTTGCGATGTTGTTCGTAGGTCGCTGCGTTGTGAAGGAAAAAAGCGCTCAAGCAGTAAAACATTCAGTGCTTTCAAATTGAGGCAGCGTATGTGCCCGCATTTCTTGTTTCCGTCACTCAAAATTACTATAGTATTCAAGCAGCAGGCGTTACCTTGTGGCCTCTTGAAAACGATAAATGATTCAGAGGGCCGTAAGACTCTTGAATTTCTTCTTAAAATGAAGCAGATCCACTTATCAGCAGTGATATCGTGAATACACGGACAATACTCAAGCAGTTTATTACTATTACTATTACTCAACCATTCTAACCGACAAACTGTCTTCATCTTAAAACAACCTCATGTTTACATACTTCTTACAGTTCATCTATGAGACAATCAGACTAGCTTTTCTTATGGAGAAAAGCTTACCTTCTACTCTATACGCCAGCGACTTTTGGTCCTTTTGAAAAACATAAAAGAGAATTGCCATTGAAAACACTGTTATTCATTCATGGCTCCGTTGTCATCGGCCTCCATGGTAGCTTTTAGGGGAATGTCGCACAGTTTCATGGTTGCTCTTTCTTGTATTCCTGAATCGCTGCATGGCTCTAGAGAAAGCTGAAACAATGCATCTAGCGCTTAGATGTATGTAGCTTTGGGCACATGGGCACACAAAGGTCCATACCGTGATCACCTGAGATAAGAAACTGTAACTATCTCTGTTGAGAAGTGGTGGCTTTAGCCCATTTTTATTTCATCACAGCTCATACATTTGCAGCGATGGATGGAACTGGTGCCCCCTTCCAAGATATTATGTTTGGTAGCAAAGGTTTTTTCACTTGCTGCTTCAATGAATTCACGATGGGCGAGTCATGTTATGCTTTAGATGCATCAGAAACTCGTGTGATCGTGGCTTTTTACATAGCACATCACTGTCTGTCGTGATGTTGAGGCAAACATTGTTGACCTGACACTAAAAAATATTATTGCCTTTATTTTTCACTATTTTATTAAAATGCTTATTGAAACTATTCTTCATAATACTCTAAAATTTGGGAGGAAAACGCAAATGAAAGTTAGTATTCACTTCTCCCGATTAGTAAATCAAGCTTCCATCTGGTTATGAATGAGGTATGGCTGTTACCAGTTCTTGTGCTTAGTTCGATATTAACATCATTGCTGTGATAATTCGAACGAAACGAAATGATTTTCTGAGAGCAGATGTTTGCTCTTTTGTGATCATGGAAAGATTGGTTACGATCCTATGAAGCCTTAGTGATATTTACGACTGGATGGATGGGATTGTTCGGGATTTATATAGCCCGATGCTTGCGTCATCTCATTATTATAAAATTGCTGTAACTTTCAGAGGAATATACTCGGTAGGTGACTGCGTCAAGAAAGTATCAGTTTATTTAACTTGACTGCTCTGAAAAAACCTCGATCTCTTGCATGACTTTTTTTACTTCAGTGATCTTTTGTCCGTTTCGTTTCATTTTCGATCGTCTACGTAAACATGGCCAAATTTGAAAACTTCCTAGCTGATGGAAAAGTGTGATGGGTTTCAGTGATGTGAGGTAGTCGTTCGGTGCGCTTTATACGCTGTTATTACCGAAAAGCAGTACGCTATCGGAAGGCACAGTGTATCATATGTGGAGCCAACTTCATTCTTCGTCGATCTTCATTATTGAGCATTTTACGGCTGCATTTTTCCGCAGACGAGATCCAAGCACACATACTTTGCATATTCTAAATGATGGGACGGTGTGGGATTAGCAACTCCGAATGAGTGCTTTTAGCGGCAGAGCATATTAATGGTAAACTCGGCGAATTTGGGTGTCACCGCACACGACACTCCACGCGACATAAAACAATTTTCGTTACAAATGAACTAAAAAATATGTTCAAATTTCCACGAAAAACTTCGAAAGAAATGGCAGTTCACAAGTAACTTGTCGCTGTACTGCATTTCTTGAATTAGCATTCAGAAGTGCGTCGACATAACACACTTTATTGCTGACAGAAATCGTCCTTAAGCCGTTACAATCTGCCGGAACATGAAATAACTGAGAGATTTCTGCAGACAGCTTCGGCTCCAACTCATAAGTTTGATGTGAAAGAAAACGTCGGTGAGGGGTCACAGCAAGCTGAAAAATTTTCAGTAAGGATGCGAAGCGGCCGGCCAAAAAAGTTCAAAAATAAACACGACGACTGATGAAATTCCAAGAAAAAGGTAATGAACCATGCGATATTTCCTTAAGGAATGAAGCGAATAATTCGAAAATTCAAACAACCAAGCAGAGAGTTAAATATCAAAAACTAACTATGATGACTGCGGAGGCACACGAAACGAGCATTCGAGCCCCTTACTTCTTTTTCTTTATTAGTTTCTTTTTGTTTCAAGAATTACCACTACTTTTTGTTAATGATGGCCTTAAGGATTCAAGCCTTTTAACCATGTGCTTTATAATAGTCTGCTTGCTCATGCTCGTCGCATTTGGCACATAAGTGCGTATTCTAAAGCACTCGTATGCAGAATCTGAGATGGTTGCGAAGGTCCTATGACCAACTTCTGATGCCGTCACAATTACTAGAACTACGAACGCGTCATTTACGTTGAATCTATTACATTTTTGGAGCGGAAGGGTATCTAATGCACTGCTACAAGAGGTCCTTGTCACCATTCACATATTTCGTAGAACAGTAAGGAAAAAGTTCTGACCGCAATACATCCCTTGCTGTTAATAGTCAAAATAAACCTAATGTGGCCATCCATCCATTTATTTCAAATCGTACTAGTGAAAGTGAAAACAGAAAACGTGACATTTTTGCAGTCGCTGCAGCAACTTGTAAGGGCGAAGCAGTTGCATTTGTTAAACGAATGTTCTTCGGCTGCATTCTCTGTGTAGGGCAGACAGGTGAGGTTAAACAGTGCTTCAGTCGAGTAATTACGAAAAGGTGTTAGAGAATTGTGAGGAGCAGGAGGCGGCGACATGCAGTAGCAATGCAGTGTCGGAATGGCTCGATGCTCACATCTGTAAGGTCCTCGAAACAAAAGTGACACATTCGTGCCTCAACTAAAGAGAACTTATCCTCTATTTAAAATGATGTATTTCGCAAGAGTGCCTGCAAGTTGGAAGACTGTTTCTGAAACATCCGTTGCTTGAGAGCGCAGATCCCTAAGTTAAGGGTCTTAATATGTATTGGTTTCAGTCGTAGCAGTAAAGTAGAATGAGGGCTTGGCTGCATTAAGGCGAGGCTATATTTCAGGGAGGGACAGAAAATGTGGCCTGTAAGCCTACCTTGAATTGCAAATCTGCTCTGTGCGGTTGGGTGCACATGATCTAATCTCTTAGGAAGCAATAATGGCAGACGTACAATTTGCTGTTAAAGCACAAATAGCAACAGCAACTTTTTTAATGTTAAGAGGAAGCAAAGCAATGGAAAGTGAATACTTACGAAGGTGGACGGTATCATATAAATAAGGTCTTTGCAGGATTTTCGTTGTCTTCATTGATGTCCGTCATTATGCACATCAAAAATCCTCATTATATGGCACTACACGCAAAGCATGTCATTGTACAGCCTTTTCGGTATGTATAATTATGTTATCTCACCAGTAGAAATTCTTTTTAGGAAACGAGTGCAGCGTAGCTGAGGAATTCGATCACCTAATTTGATATAATCTAAGTATAGCCTATACGTGGCAACATTTCAGCCTGGCTTTCATGTTAATCCAGAAGCTTGCCGATTAAGAAATTCCACTGGCAGCACACTCTGTGCAATAAAGGATCGAAATAAGTAGAAAGCATTTCAACGACAATTTAGCGACTGGGCTTCACAGCTGCGATTTGTCAAGCTAATCAACACAGTAAACTGGCGATAAAACACTTAATATGCACATGATACGTCCATATATCAGTCGAAGAAAGTTCAAGAACGTGCTCGGGTGGTCATGAAATATACCTAATTCTTGGGCACATTTAGATCACGAAAATCTCAATACATTCATGTTACTATAAAAGACCAACTACACGGTTCAGGTTGTACTCATTAGACTTCATAACCTGAGCTTCATTGGTCCCTAATGCCGCATAGGCTGGCAAGCAAGCGCACAGCACTCATAAACACACCAGTAGAAATTGTACGTATCCTGCAAGAACATGCTCCGCACATACCACTTCGTTTTATATGTTCTCTGCAAATTTCAAGGCAGAATATATGACGATGTCGTGTCTCATATATTTGATTGCCTGCTATCCCTACTAAATCAGGAACGTCATTCGAACTTGGCAAGGCTGTGCAGCTCAATCAACGGGGTCTGTTAGCATTAACGCAATTTTGCGTTCGTTTTGAGCAGGATTTAAAAAGAGAAGGAAAGGATGGCACTGCCCGCATAGTCCCAATTATTGGAATGGTGCAAGTTTAGTGCAATAAAAGCCACGGCTTCACTGGGGTACACCGACTACCCGTTACTGTTATTTGTCGCCATATGAAGAAATCCTGTTAAAATGGATCCAAGAGAACCTTGCCGCAGAGCAACTTGTCTGCTAGTTTACTCCATTAACGGAACTCTGTATTCCTGACAATGTCTTTGGGATGCTGCGGCTGTCATTTCTTTGCTAACGGCGCCCTTCCAAAGGTATTTTGTAAAGGTCTTTTCATATACTGCCTCCGATTTTTCGTCAACGATTTTTTAGCTGTCATGAGCAAAATTTATTGAAATATTTGACGTATTGGTCGAGTACACTTAGGTTAAAAGACGCTAACCTGAACATTGAACAGAGGGAGTTAGGAACGACCTGTTCATTGTGACATTGTATTCGGTGCCATAAGTGTGAAAATTTGCTGTCACTTTTTGCTCTTGTTAATGCCACTTAAGTCCTTAGCAGTCACCTGAGCTGTCTGCACATTGTTGCAAGCCTTCTAATGCAAACTAAACAGCACTTTCCTATGTATTCCGTAATTATGTATTTGTTGATAGACACCCCTCAGCTAAAAATGGAAATCTTCATAACCCAAGAAAAAGCCTCTCTTCTTTCAAATGAGTTTGAAGTAGTACGAATCACGTAGAGGAAAAGAACCCCGTTTCGACGTTATCGAATTTCTCTGACATTTGGATTTTTCTTTTCAAATAATGCTGCTTGATCAAACGTCCTCTATAGCCAGACACAAGTCGAGACAAATAATCTCTCGCAAGCATGCACACCTGTCTTCCGTGGCACTTGATAAAGGCTATCACTTTATTATATGCACCATTGTTCGCATATCACGATCTGATAGCAGTTTTTGTGCACTGTAGCTTTGTTAAAAGGCTCATTCGCGACACATTTTAAAGGTAAAGTGATCGGAGCTAGGATGCCACGCATAGGAAAAATGGTACTTTGGGAGCGATTTTGGTAAAGAAGTTATTTGCACCTACTTCTCGATCGAAGGATTCAGCTTGCATCACAAGGGTTGAGAATTGCAAAACAGTTCGTGCATTGACTTGTTCGTTAAAGAAACAGTAGACCGCAGTCAGCGCATAATCGGACTGCGATGGTGTTTTCCACTACATATATGATAGCACCTCGGAGTTAAGCCATCAGTGCAAATCTTGAATGGCGCATATGCAAAAGACAAGAAAATGTTCCCCATAAACGATTTTCTTCCACAAGACGGGCAGTCACTCTCGCATTTTTCACTCACTTGATAACACACAGCGAAGGAGGTCAGTAAATGAAGAGGTCGAGATGAAGCAGTAGACGAGATGACCTCCTAAAACCACCTAGGATCAAACTGAATTAGATGCGAGACTGTCATGCACCTACTCCTTTTCAAAAACCTTTGCCTCATTTTACACCCATCTACCAGTTGCATCTATAGGTCCCATTGCATCTGTCTGAATATGACTCTATATCCTCAACCTATTTTCATGTTAAGCCATTAGGTATGAGTGTCTGCTATTTGAGAATGAGATTTTTAAAGAGGCGCAAACGAGCTGCAGAGTCATATCGATGAATATGAAGTGACTATTAGTTAATTAGTCTGTAGAGCGTGCATAAGCAGTGCAGTTGCCATCACATTATGTACAAGATTTTCCTGTAGGTATCGTTATACTGCTTGGAAGTTTATCACCCCTTCATTCAGAGGTTTTCCTTTCACACACTAAAAACCCCTCTTGCCTCTCTCCTTCGTTGGTAAATTCAACGACCTCTCCCTAGTTCGTATTTATTCCCCTCTCTCCTTTTTGTCTCACCATTTGGCAATAATTTATCGATCCATACTGAAAACCGTAGCAGACTGCAATGGCAGTTGTGATGAGTGGACGAAATCTCTTCTCTGCATACTTCAATCATCTAAAGTTCATTTATTTTATCGCAATTTGACTGAAATGGCATCACTCTCAGCTCTTTCGTCGATTGATAAAAATTCACCGAGGGCATATTGTTAACTATGAATTCTGTGAGCGCAGCAATTCTTGTAAAAAGTTTGTGAAATTCCGACAGGGGACACAGTATCGTTGTCTCAGTTATCCAACGAATGAGAGCTTATTTTTCATCCGAAATGGTCGTTCGTCTCCTCCATTTTCCTCACTTCTCTTCTGCTTTCCCAGCCTGCAGCCGCTGTTTCTCTTATGAGAAGATCCGAGTGCTCCAAGAAATCACTCTTCAGGAAGCATTTCTATGCTACATTGTAGTGAGTTAAAGTTACAGCGCTGAAAATGAAGTCTCATTTTTAACTACGGCATTCTAAATCTCATAATGTTCATTCGAGAAGCGATGACAGATGGGAACCTAGCGCCCGTTCGGTATTGACCCAAAATGTGTATGTGATTACCAGCAATTTCATTGCCAATTACGATTTACTGTTGCATCCCTAGAGCGCACAACACCTCTACTTTACCAATTCGTCCTTCTCAAAACAGCCGAAGCACGAATGGAAGTTTTCTTGAGTTCATTCGTTTCCATTCTGTTGGATTATCTGTTTCGTTCATCCTCAATTCGAAGGTAATTACTACTTCCGGCTAAAGCAGAGACCGAACTCATCCAGCTACCACTTAACTTTTTCACATATAACTTGCCGTCATACTACAGATACATTTGAACAAGCAAAATACTTCCAGTCGTTGGATCATATTCAATCACGACAGCACTGTAACGATAAAAGCTTAATAGGCTTTAATTATCAGCATAACAAGCCCCTAAACAACTCGGACTATCCAACTCTGACTGCAGAATCGAACATCGACAGTGGAAGATAGCATAGAACACCGGTCGAAAAACTGTTTTGTATTTAATTTCTTGAATGTGACTGTTTCTATGTGTGTTAGGAGAATAAGTTCATATGATCCCACATAGCCTCAAAGTTAGCGAAAACAATGAAGCGGTGGTTCCTCTCCCCCTATGCAAATTTTGCAGTTTGCAGTGCACACAGCGATAGTGCGAAGTCGGAGTGTATCTGAGCATCTGTCCTGCTGTGCAACAGTTTCACATCACTGGCGGTGGAAGTAGAGTTGTGGTTGTGAAGATGATGATGGACCATCGAACACACTGACTTTCAAGCTGATTGATCAAAGTGAAGGACGGCCGATGACGACTAAATTATATAGGTAGTGAGGACGAGCGGGAGGGTGCAAACGGTTGCATTTCGGCGCATTTATTCATTCGTCAAAAATGTGCAATACACGAAGACCAACAGATCCAATGAGCAGTTATATATAGAAGTCGTGGAGAGCTTATACAGAAATGCTGTGACATTAAAGCGATGAAGACGTGACAAATCTGCGCGCAAAGAAAGTCAGTGCCTGAATTAAACGTGAACTCTATTGGAGTAGTCGATGAGGGGATACGACTCAGAAAAATGCACCTCTGCTGTCGTGAATTGCGTTCCATTACTAGCAAGAGAAGCGAAGGTGAAAAAAACAAAAAAATTAAGGCAATTCCGGCAATTAAGGCGAATTCGACAACGAATGGGCGATGGCGTTTTTTTTGAACTGCGATACGACAACTTGCACGTAAATTCTCGCGTTACCATTCAAGAATCTATTCTCAAACGTATATAATAAAAGAAAAATAGTCCATAATTCCTCACATTCCTTTCGTACTTCCTGTATTTCGGAGTAGGTGGGGCAAACAAGCATCAATAATTATTAATCTTTCTATGCTTCCGCTCTTCGCATTAAACTTAAAAGATCAGCTCAATTTTTTCTTCTTTTCCGCCCTGAATGCGCAAAAGGCTTTCATCACCTCGGCACTATCGATTCAATCATCATTAGAGCCACCGTAATTGATGCCGCTCATTTACAGCCCTAATTTAATAAATTCCCTTCCTCTATTTTAGTTCGATAAAGCACACCAACAAGGTTGTGAAATTTCTGAAGTGCTGTTCAACTGAACAGTTTTCGAAAATTGGCAGTGTTGATAGCTACGTTCTGTGTTAAATGTGTACCGCCGAGTATCCAATCGCTTCATTCGTTGCTCGACTTAAAACTGTCATCGAGGTCTCTTTTGAGCACACGCTATCTTTTCTCGGCGAAACAGGAGACTCTCAGCTAGTTACCAACTGAGGGAACTGTTTTTCGATTAACAATGAATCCGGCATGTGAAAGTCTAGTTTGATGTGAACCTTTCTTAGCGATAGTACAGTAGAATGTGCTTGATCGTTCTCGAATACTTTGAACTTTCTTTTCGGTGCTCTTTTCTGTCTCACTTTCAAGAATAAATCACCGTTATTGTTGTGATAATTGGTTATGCAGACGTTTCTCACGTCATTTTTTGTTTCATGAAGTGAATGACCGAAATACGCGCATGGATTGACGTCATCACAGCTCGTGCCCACTAAATAGAAACAATGAGAATGACTTCTTAACATTGAAGATTGTCGTCACGTTGGTCGTGTTTTGAGTTACTCTTTGACTGTATGACATCCTATGAGACAGAAGGAACGTTTGCCATTAGCGAATGTTAACGTGAGCTGAAGTAAAGTAGTCCGTTTGATTATAACCTTCTGAGGGATTCATTATCTCTAAGCAAATTTCTCTCTTAACAAAACCCATTTCCCGCTATAAAATGCCCCACTTCTGCTTGTTGGAAGAATCATATAACTTCGTTATGACTCATATGAATTTTCCCTCACTTTATGGACAAATGTAACTTACCACTTGCATAAGCACACAACTGATCGTCATTTTCGGACGGCATATGACTCAAACGTTAAACGATTTATCAGTCTTACTTGCTGGTATTTCCTCCAATATAATATACCAGCATGGTATTCCCACACATCAGATGCATCCTTCACGGCTATAACCGAGTCATTTTAGCGAGATGATGAAGATAGTTGTCCAATTTCTCTATCTTCTTCGATGTTTATTTCAGCCTGTTTTGTTCATTTGTAATTACTTTGCATTGTTAGATTATTAGCTATTGTTAAACCACTATAAAAGCTTTGGGATGCATAGTTTTCAGTTTTGTTAGCCTACATAACCACTTCAAGGGAGAATAACTTTTTTACGTAGTGCTCCACAGGTGATTCGGAAGTAATTTGGTGGTGATAGAACGCTTTCAAACGAGTAGAGAACAACTTTGAAGAGCACATATAAGTGCTACTGAAATTACGCTTCAATAGTGCGCATTGGTAGGTTCATAATGGGTCGAATCATTCCTTCCCAGAAGCAGAGTTGTTCCCAGCACAATGGGCTGGGAACGATGAGCTGGTTGTGCTTAAGACTGATCCCTACTGATTCAAAGTAAACGAGGTTAGGTGCAATTGTTCGAAGCAGGTAGTGTTTCCATGTTTGAGATAAATAGTTGTTCAGTTCGTGACACACAGTGAAGGTGCTGTGATACTTTAAGTGATCGCGACTGAATGCTCCGTCAAGAATTTGCTAAGGACTCCGATTCACATCATATAGCAAACCTCACTTAACAGAAAACACAAAGAGATGCCATCAATCTATTCTTCATTCAAACAAACTGAAATTGAGAGATATCAAACTGTATGAGGAAGAAATGAAAAGGACGCACTGCTCTCTCCCAAAGACGTATCTTACTCAGCTGTAAAACGAATATGTTTGCAAGGTGAGTTCGGCTGCACCAAAGAATTTCCGTATTGAGAAATATACGTCTAAATTAAGAGTTCTAAGGAGGTTTAAATTATTTCGCTCGGATTTTCAATATCTGCATTCAAGCTGTGTATGGATTCTTTTGACCTTCAGCTTGCAAGAATCAACAACCATCTGCATGTCCATCTCGGGAAACGCAAAAAGTTGAATACCAAAAAGAAAGGTAATAACCAGTCATTTTGTCGACAAGACGATTTTGTTTCCAGACAGTAGCTGAATTCGTTTCATGTGAGCGCATAATTGAACTTATTTTAATTTCATCGATCTGCGAGTGCTGAAACGTTGTAACGAATATTTAGGACACACTTCACATCCACGTACATTACTCTGGAAAATGATCAGATTTCAAGAAAAAAATCCAACAACACAGTAATGCGGTTTTGGATTCCATTTGGACCCCTAATATTGTTGAATATGGATATGCCAAAAGCGTAGGTTTTCCAAAGAAAGCTATTGGAACACTTACTTATTGCCTTGATTAGCTCTTCCAGTTCGATAGACGGCATCTGCGGGTGGCGGTTTTCGCGCATCATGTTTTCATCCTTTTATTCATAGGCGGTCATGAGGATGACCATTTCACGATCCTTTTTTGACGTAAGGGACCATTTCAACAGAGGATTAAACACGCATCTAACTTCGGTACGACAAGTAGTGGAGAGCTGAAACGTGCTGACGAATATTTATTTAAAACAAACTCATTGCAGTCAATATATGATCACATATAATTTGAGAGAATTTCAGTATTAGCCCCATTTTATAAATTATATCATAGGCAGCGAAACTTAAATATATGAGGAGCAGTAATCGAGTAGTTTCTCTAAAATAGGCGTCTTTCCGAGACGCTGAGGATTTCGCCACCTACAATGTGACAAAATCCCTTCGCGTTTGATGCTTGCTGGTAAAAAAAACTTAACTTCATTCTAGCATCTTTTTTGCTTGTTAACACTTCCAAATTCGTTTCCACTTCATAAAAAGTGAGCCTGTCTAAGAAAAACATTAAGAAATATTTACGTGACATTTCACGCAATATTTGCAAAAAAAGGATTTTAAACGGACAATATACGGCCCACCTTACCCCGCTATGGCAGTATCGAGAGAAACACTAATTCATTTATATGCGATCGTGACTGGATGCTGTCCTACTAATAGAAAAACTCGTTAACTATGCGCCTTTTTTTGCTGTAATTCTACTTCTGCTCTCTTCAACGACTTTAATTTCGATACTTCCGGCTGAGGTGATCACCCTTGTAGCCTCGCATTTCCTTCGCCTCGCACGGAGACATTTTTACATCACTTTTGCCGAAGACACCATCGTCACCTGAATAGAAAATTATTATCCGATTGCTGTGAGTTCCTCCGTCCGCAAATTTTTCGTAACGGCCAACAGTCTTTTGAACCTTGCCCATTTTCTGACGGACCCACGATGTCGCAATTTATGTCGTGCTTTGGGTGCTGGATGGCATCCTTGAAAATGAGAGTTCAAACTGAATTCTTTATCTAGATTATGCTAAAGCCTCCGATGTGGTTTGTTATGTGAGCTTGTTCCTGAAATCGGAAAAATACTGTGCCATCGGCCTTTTTTTCAAACGGATTAGAGCATTGTTATACTGTCGAAGTTTTCAACGAAGGCTTTAAGAGAGTCGCTCTGTTCCCATCCAGTCCCAGTGGTGCGCCATGACAGTGTCTTGAGTGCGGTTTTGTTCATCGTACACACTACCAAAGTTTCCTGTGCCAGTGGCAAGAAGCTTGTGGCTGGTGACGTCAAAATTTATCGTCCACTGCATGGTCCTCCCCAGGACTTCCATGTCCTGCAAAGCGCTCTCATGGCGAATGCGGCAAATGCTCGTCGTTACTGCAGTTAAATGTTTCTCATGAAAAGTGTCGTGTGCCTCATATTAAACAGACGGCAGAAATGTTTTCGCTAGTTACGACGTGATGTTCTTTCTACGGCATATGCTGCTCATGGCCTTGCTATTATTGTCGATTCTGAAGTTCACTAGAGAAGGCAGTGCTCCATCTGTCGAAAATAGTTAGAAATTCTAAACTATGTACTCCGTTTATCAGAGCGCGGATTTACTAACATTACCGATATGCCTTCATCGTCTACAGTCGTCGACGCATTGTGGGATAATGCACCATTTCTAATATTAGATTGCTTTAGAATATCCGAAAACGCTTCACTCTCGCTGATTCAGCAGAAATTCTTCTGATCCATATCGGCCTAAGTACACTGCCACGCCGTAAACCTTTAACCTGAAATCACTGCAATATCATAGGTCTAATTTCTGGTTGTTCCTTCTCACAAAATTGTCTCCGGTCTTTCTGATATTCCGCTGTAGGCAATAACTCAGTTTGTTCATTCCCACGGTCGAGATAGCCATCAGTTTCAGCTTGTCGAAAGATGTTGCATTACAAACAGCGTTCTGCACAGTTTCCTGTTTAGCGCTGCAGGTGACGGAAACCTTGTTCTCGCTGATGTCGTTAATGCACCCACTAATTCAGCTTTTAAGCTTCGCCTGAGTCGTTTTGGTCCACATACAACTGCTCTCCTCCCGCATTAAATGTTATGGCTTCGTGAACTGAAGCGTTTTGCTCTTTCTTTATATTCACGCCCATATATTTCTGCGTGGGACGTTCCATAAAAAGCAAATCAGTAAACTCACCAATGCTTAATGATATTAGCATTTTGGAAGCAAAAAGGAGTGCAGTTTAGGAAGGAAACTCTGAGGTAGAAAACTGCAGATAATTTATTAGAAGGCAGCCTTCCGTAGCAGAGTTTCTATTTGAGGTACGTAAGGAAGCTGACATGTTCTCTTGAAAACATGGGTGCTCTGATGGAAATGACTGCGTCACTGAAATTCACTCTCACGCAGTGAGAGAACTGTGAGGTTTGTGCATGGATGCATGAAGAACATTTAATGGAGCGTAGCAAAACACTACGAATGTTGACACACTTTCACACAAGTTATTTAGCAGCATAAGCGTGAACTAAGTGCCATGACGTTGATTCCTCACTGTTACAGTGTTCGACGCCTACCTGTTGCGATATCGCTTAAAGTTATTTTTATCTTCACCTTCATTTTGATGCTCTCATGTGGCGTTTTTTCGCTTATACGAGTACTGTGACTGGGCGACTTATTTGAGATAGTGAGCAACTGATCGGTGAAGTAGTAATTTTTTATTGCAGCAAATACACATGACGCAATTCGTTTCACTTCTTATTTTTTCGTTGCTTTTTGCTTCATTGGACGCTCGTCAAAGAGGCTCAAGAAACAGAGGCAGTCAACTCGAACTCCCCACCACTCAGGTCAGTTCGAACCTTTGAAGGTTTGTATTCTCGCACAAGCAGTAACGTACTTGCAGCGGAAACAAATACAACCATTATTTCGAGACAATAATATCATCAGTGCGGCTTCTAAGATGTAACGATGGTGATAATATAAACAAGTATGGCTCAGAATGAGTGTCGGCGGACAAATGATTCAGTCCAAACGAAAAATGAAGAAATGATTTGTCGATACTTCAGCAGCCATATTTCTGAAATGAAATAATAAACGGACCGGAATTTGCAGCTTAGAAGAGCGGTTTCTGCAAGTGGAATGATTTCTTGCTATCCACATATCCATCTGCTCGCAAGAACAAAATGATTTTCTTTGCGAACGCCAAAACTCATATTAGTAAACTTTTATAATTCGATCAACAAAACGTGGGTCTTATATACAAAATAACATAATTATACATATTATATTTCCACGGTAAATTAATTTCATCACTGAACTAAGAGACTTCGCTGATTATGCGTTTTGCGTCTATTAATGGCAACAAAACCATGGATATAAGCCCGCGAATAATTTATTAAATTCCGCTCTGTTGCACGCTGCTTAGTTCTCCAACCAAACTGGACCCGCAAGTGATTTCACTGTTATGCTTCGATCTGCAAGCATAAATGTTTTGACATGTCCTCAATGTTCATTATCTGAGCAGGTTGAAACTGTCTTTGAAGGTGATGCCCTTGGAAATAACTGCAGAGAACGATAGTTGTTGGACCATATTTCAGATCCTTCAGTAGTCTCATACAGTGTAATCTGTACTCTTATTATAAAATTTGTATTCGACTGTTTAATAATATAATATATTATTAAACAATTACACACGTTAAGCAATAATATAAGGATGTGGAACCTAACAGATAAGCATCCCGCAGAAAAATCTACAGGCGGATTCTCCTCTGCGTGTCAAGATGACTCAGTTCCCTAGCGGAAACGGAGAGGCGTTCCAGGCACGGAGACGTCACAAGGAGTTTTCAAGCTTTCACGCTTTCCGAGTATGCTTAGGATATTTGAAGCATAGAGATCCCACCAGGGCCCTCATTAAGGTTGAAGATTCGAAAACATTTGCGTTTATTACGATGCTACATCTGACGGTTTATAATGCTACACTATATTATATTGGCGTAACACTGCAGTGGCTTAGGAGTTTTGTAGAAGCAGCGTGCCATCACGTTCGAACACAATTCACTTCAAATGGCACGCACTGCTGAACTCCAAAACGTGTAATTGAGGTAGAGACGTTGGCTTGCGTTGATCAATTATTTGCTATGATATTTCTTGAACAGTGCCTGCTGCTGAACAGGGTTCGAATTAAGGATTGTACAAGAAATGACTGCAGTAATGCTACATTTTTTGAATTAGTGAGCTGAGGTGATGGGAGAGTTGTGAGGAAGGTGTTGGGTACTGCGGAGTTCGGTGAGAGTAAAAATGAAAAACTTAGAAAGTCTGAGGCTGCAGGCAGAATGCAGTACTCTAGAAGATGGCAGCTCGATATATTGCATCACGATTCTTCATGCTTCTCGCAGAATCTGTAGTGTCTGTGGACTACCGCCGACCGTCACGAGAAGATGAACGAAGTTGAGAAGACCTGGTCTAACATATAGGGTACTTCTGTCTTTGAGCTAGCATCTTGAGTTTCATCAGTGGCGTTGGGATCCGTGGAAATCGATGGTCTTTAATGGGACAACAGCAACAACGACCGACGATATCGAAACAGTACCGCTAATGTAACGTTCTCCTCATTACTTCTCAAGAAAACCTTCAAGTGTACAGGATGTGACGTGCATGGGCTTGTATCTGCGCATGAGTGTGCGAAAAGTGACGACTGCGTCGGTAGCATTTTCGGGCTTATCAACGGAGTGCTTGATTTCTGTTTAATTCGGAGACATGTTTGTTTCACGCTATGACGAAGAGTTCATCTCTGCACTCGAGGTCGCTCAGAATTTTGTGAACTTCCCGATCCTCCCAACTCCTGTACATAAAAGGTAGCTCAAGAACAAGAGTAACCTCACAGCACCTCATTTCCGCAAATTACGACTAATTTCACAGTGACAGCTTCTTCTCCTGGCTTATCACGCAAGCCCCCACAGCGAACGTTTTCATCTTATGTCGTTTGGAAGGGGAAGGTAGACTCCTCATAACATCTCTTTGTTGCCCCAGCTGCCCTTTTAATCTCCATGAACAATATTGTAATCACAACTAGTCCTCGAAACTTACTGGCTCATATTTATTAGTGATTTTTTATACGCCTTACTCTTTGAAGATAAAAATTAGCTTCACTGGAATGCCTTATAGTAAACTTTTTACGTCCGATGGCCTTCGCATACTATGGTATGGCTTGGGACTGGTGCTCTTGAGGTAAGTCAAAGCAGGTAAATGTTTGATTCCTGGTCAGGTATAAGTTAAGCCAATGGATGCGATTAAGAGATTTATATCAATTTGAGAGGAGAGTTATGATATGATTACCATTAGAAAGCCTTCAGTCCATCAGAATATAGTACATATATTGAAATTTTTAGGGCGTAAGGAACGCTGAAACCGTACACTTTTGAGGTCAGAGGAAATCATACGGTGCGGTGGAGTTCTTGAATAGTGTGAATCGTAAAATTGACATTTGCGCCGCGAAGATTTACTTCGACGTGATAATTTTTGCCGATGTCGACTGAGGTTTGCCCCGACGCAGGGCATTTTTGTGCTTGCTACTATATAAATGGCTTAAGTTTGCAGTTACCGTAGCGTTTTGGAATGAAGAAAAATAATGAATGAAAATGAAGTGATGGTTGAGGACGTTTGTGAATTTTTCGGCGTCAGAACAACTAACTTCAATATCAGAAACTAAAAATGGCATTAATCTGAACAAGCGAATGCAGCCTAAGGTTACCCACCTGGTCGCAACTGCTGCAAAATCAAAAACCCCAACGAATAAGGTTCCGCGATGTGCACAGTCTGCGCCCAAATTACCGTTTTGAGAAATATGAACGGTAATTGAAATCGATATTTTTACTTTACTTCGTTTTGTCCTTCCGCATTTTATTCTCTTTTCAGTCATGAATCGATTGCAGGATGAGTCAGAGCAGGTGCAACGTTTAATCGATGAGCTAAAAGAGATGTGGGAGGAAGGCACGGATGGTGCAAAACCACTGATCGATGCACGCAACGATGACTTTTACCATTCGAATAAGCGACGATTCCAGTTTCAAGCTGCGCGAGGAAAGAAATCGCTCCGGAGTAACAAGAGGTATTTCCGTTCAAGAGAGAGTACAGCTTCCACATGACATCACTGTATGAAATGCTTCCAGTATCGTCTCTCGCTAATATAGCTACTTCAGCTGTAACGTTAATAAATGATACTGAAGGGAACGAAGTACACTTGCGCGAGTGGCATCTTCCACAGCAGGTTATCAAAGAGCAGCGTATCGCGAAATCCGTATTATTAGTCCGTTCGTGACAAAATTCCCTCTGCTCTCCGCCTTCTTTTGTGCATATCCTCCTCCCCTTTTTCAGAAAACTTCATTAACGTTTGAGACCCCATACTTATATGAGTAGGTTCTTAGTAACAATTTATCTCTTAACGAAGAATTCGAACCTCAACAAATGCAGTTATTTCATTTTCGTCAACTTTGCAGTCCACTGCATTGCTAATCACATTGCGGATTCCATAAAGCGTTTGTTTGCATTTGCTGTGTGCTTGCGGGCCTTTGTGAGGCCTTCATATCACCAACACAATTAATAGTGATCAAAAGAAACAAATGCAGTCAAAAAGAGAAAGCAAAGCGTACTATGGCGATGACACATCAATTGATGGAATCTTTCGATGCCGAAATGCTTTAGATGAAGTGAAAAATATTTTGCAGTGAAAAGAGGAAATATACTCCGTCCTCTAAGGATCGAAAGCAGACTTAGTTATAAGCTGAATTCAATGTTTAGATTCGCACAAACAGTCGGAAGCTATAAGTTGGTGATAAATTACGTCGATCCGCATAATAGAACCTTAAATGAAGTATCAGAGCAGTCATGAGCAGTTTAAAAACATAATATGGAATGTGATTCCATGCAACAACATTCAAGCGATTTCATATATTGTATCAATTTCTCATCGTAAACGAGAGCTACGATAAAACCAACTCGAATCATTGTTGCAAAAGCAAAAAACGCTCGATTCAGTAGTACTGCATAATTTTTGTGCCTTTTGATACATAATCAAATATAATATTACAATATTTAAGATTTGTGTAGAGCGTAGACCAGTTGCCAAGAATACAGTTCTTGCATAAATGAAACGAGTATTTCAGGTTTCAATATCTGCCGTCGAGAGGAAAGCGTTCAGCGCTGTAGACATCACCACATTAGATGACAGCGATTCGTGATAATAACGTCGACAACTACCGCCGACTATGTTGATTTGTGGGAGATTTTACTGCGCTCTGGCTTGTTGATAGTGCGTTGAGTGAATCGACTCCACTGAATTATCGTAAATAAACTGCTCTTGTTTATTGTTGCAATTGCTCGTATGACTTCTTTGACAGCGTCATTCAATCACCACCACGTATACATTTCCCCATTCATTTCAGTGTATTTCTTTAATAGATTCATTTCATAATACATAGATGAATCCTTGAGGGTCGTTCGTTGAACGTTCTTGATGTTCGCGAACTCTGAGAAATTAGTAACGAAGGAGAGCACTGTTGTGAAGGTCTGGAGGAACACCTTAGAGATAATCGAATGGTGCCCTTTCCGCCTGATCGTTGAGGGTCTAATATTGCCGAAATATTCATCTGGTGGGAAAGAGGTTATGCTTACAACTGTGCAAGGCATTTACGTTGATAGCGCAGAGGAAAGCGATGCAAAAAATGATACACATGATAGTGCGGTCCGTGTGACGATTTCCGCTCAGGAAATTTACGGTATCTACATTCAGCACCAAACTTCGGTTTGTTAAATCACACTGTAAAGAATCTGTTTAGATCGCTTTGTTCCAATTTAACATTTCTCGACATTGAACTTCGCGTTCAGTCGAGCCGAAGGAACGAAGCTTTCATAGATCATACAAACAACATTTCTGCTCGGGGACGGAAACGTTACTACAGCTAATATGATATGTAGGTTGACAATCAACCTAGAAACGCAGATAGCTTTAAGAAAAGCAGATCGTAGCTGTAATTCCGGGCACTTTCCGACTTGTCTTCAGAGCTTTTTAAGCGTTATTGGGCTATGTGCGTTTAGTTAGCAACTACTTATTGCTACACTTTTGCCCGACTACTCTGCCACCTGGAAATCTACCGCCACTTATTGCGCTTCCAGTGGTTGAGATAATTATAGCCGCGGCGTTTGAGTTAGGGAATGCGCATCAGACAAGTGTGCCTCCGACAACTGTGCTCTTCTGCCGCATTTTGAGGTAGAATAAGCACAGATATACTTGAAGTTTACGCTTGCTTCCCTTCCTTCAGGAGCTATAATTTATTTCAGAGGAGTTAAACATGCAGTGAAGAAACTGTGAAGTGCCAAGTTACGTTGTTTTTAAGATCGAACTCAAGCAAAAGTTGGCTTGACCTCACATCAGTTTCGTTCTTTTGATGTTGATAAAAAATCCTTCCTTCGCGAAACGTACGTATCTTCGCTAGGAAGATTTCACTTGCATTGTGGCTCATAAAGTGCAAATATACACGGAAAAGGAACTCAAAAGAAACTACTTTAGAACTTTCGCAGCTGAGCCCGAAAGAGAATGAAGTCAACAGGGGGAAACGCTGACCACGAAGAGGTGCAAAAAGAGGCCAGGCTGGGTACCTTTTCACTGTTGGTATAGCATGAAACCAAAAAGTGGAGATGCACCTGGCATGGTACGTGCTTTTGCGGTCCCGTTCATCAGACCAATCTGGTCTTTGAAAGTGCATTTATATTTTTGCATGCAACTGTTCTTATGACTGCTCAAAGTAAATCCTCCATGCAGATAGACTCGTTTCAGCCCGATCCGTACAAAACGAGCCCCTAACCGAAAGCAAAATATAAATCTCCGGCATTTCTAAACGGTTATAAATCGTTGTGAACTTCGCCGATCAACTTGAGCGTTTAAATACGAAGTGCTGTCGCTCGTTGCTACGTACACGAATCTCCGGAACTCTTAGTTGCAGCAGTTCCGTTACGAAACAATCACTATCTGCCGCGCACTTGTACTTTCAAGACCGTCATAGGGACCTTCTCGAATGCAGATTTGCGAATGTGAACAAAATGTATTTGGATTCGGAGAGAAGAGATGAGTTTCGCATCAAATTTCACATTGAATACTTTCAGAAGCGCCTCCCTCACCTTAGAACTACCTCATATATACAGAATAAACACAGTTAACGTTCTCGGGTTGGCATCTATGTGGGAGGACAAATATGCATTTGAGTATAAACTATTTCAAAAGGCGTCAAATTTCGTGGAACAATAACTCGTATAGCCGAAAAATACCGAGGGAAGAGTGGTGCGAGTCGGTACACCGGCGGATTAACCCACCCTCCCTACATCCAAATGACAGTTTAATGTGAGGGTCGACAGGAGTTATTCGTTAAAAATTCATTTCAAAAAACACCTTCAATGATGGGTGAAATCATGTCGAACTGCTTCGTGTGGATAAGGTGAATGAAGTGCGTATGCAGGAGGTCGTTTTCAGCTGAAGACACTTTGCCGGATAGAATGGTTGGGTTTACTACAGAGTGCTCGAGTATTGTCCGTGTATTCACGATATCACTGCTGATAAGTGGATCTGCTTCATTTTACGAAGAAATTCAAGAGTCTTACGGCCCTCTGAATCATTTATCGTTTTCAAGAGGCCACAAGGTAACGCCTGCTGCTTGAATACTATAGTAATTTTGAGTGACGGAAACAAGAAATGCGGGCACATACGCTGCCTCAATTTGAAAGCACTGAATGTTTTACTGCTTGAGCGCTTTTTTCCTTCACAACGCAGCGACCTACGAACAACATCGCAAAATGATGAGCAACTTTCACCAACTTAACAGCTACGGAAGTGAACGACTTAAGCCCGGAAGCGATTTGCTCGTAGGTCAGTCTGTACTTAGATGATTAATTTCAACGTTCAGGAACGGGGAAAACATAAAAAGGTATGCAAGCTTGAACGTCGAAACGGAGGAGGTGTGCAAAGCAAAGATTCAGTTAAATAATATGTGGCTGAAATGTGAGGGCGACGACAGAGAATAGAATGCTGGAGGAGTGGAGGCGGCATTGACAGTATCGGCGAGGGAGCATATTCGAAGGTGAACTGGAGGTTGTGCACGGCATTGTCTTTGCCACCATATGTATCATCGGGCTTAAACTTATATCCCCGTCGACCTGGACGATTAGCACACTAAAAGACCCTTGAAGACGAGCATCGGAGAAGCCGAAAAGAGTATAACGATACATAATGAAGCGTAACTCGAGTCTGCGATAATCCTATGAATTCGGATTAAAGACTTCTCATCTTGATAACATAAAAAGGCTGATATGACCACGAGAAATTTTGCGAAAGCAACGCTCGTGAAAAGTTTCTCAACGGTTTTTGATGAACTGATATCAAAAATCCAATGAAGAGACCATTCAAGAGTGTGGTCTTCTCTTCGGTTACTTGCGCTGCAAACAGTGAAGAACATCATTTGCAACTTTCATCGATTCTACGATAAGCATGCTTTCCTCCACCGCATCGGAAGTTGAGGAACCCTTGCCTTCCTGTATAGTCGGATGCCATGAGACCGCATACCCTGCTCATGACACTCTCGCACCAGCCCTCCCTCTCTCCCCACTGGAAAAATTCTGGACGTGTGCTTTCCGATGCGATGCTGTAACATGCCGGAGGGGATCTCTCTCGAGGAATGCATGTGTGCAGTAAGTGATGCGGGTTCAAAAATTTTCACCGAGGTCCACTAAATCATCCATCGAGGATCGATCCATTAAATCATTGAGGGCGGTGAGAGTTACAGTGGAGGTGCATGTGAGGTTTTTCGTGGATGACGTGGTTTGCGTGCGCAGCTAAGTATAGTGGGTGAGGTGTAAGTCGTAAGGGGTGTGGAAATGAGAGCGAATGGAATTGTGGTTTAAAGACTGCGTCATTACTGTTCGACTTGTTGTGTTGTGCGGTTAGTGGAGCTCGGTTGGGTTGGGGCCTTTTTGGAGGGTGTGTGGGGTTTCTTTCATTTCATGTGGGGAGGGAAGTGCTGTTGCAAGGACGAGCTGCAATAGCGCTCTTCGCAGAACCGATTGGAAATTGCGAGTGTTGTGGGGCGCGTTTTAGCGAGCTTATGTTGCACATCCACGATACGTTCATATATTGCATATATGTGCACATACCGTCGTTCTATGTATATGTATGAACTGCCGACTCATAGACTCTAAATTACTGATTTTCTCATTGATTTAGGTTTTCAGTTGAAGAATCATTAGAAGAGGCCATAGAGATGAGTGCATTGTCTTGCTGGTCAGTGATCGCAGAGTTAGAAAGTGCCTCGATGAAGTGACATAGACGGAAGGTGCTTTGACAGGCTTCTTCGTTTGTATACTTTCTAGCCGGACGGATTGTTTTCTTTAGCATGAGAACCTTTTGTGATAACGGGATATCACGTCTTACTAGTTAAGTCCTTACAATTTAATTTTCTCTTATTTGAGGGTGAATGGTGCTAATGAATTCTCCCTCAATGGTATTTCATTAAAGAGACAATAGAACGTTTTCTTAAGCGTAATGTGCTATCTTCAGTTTATATTGCAGCCAGAGAAGAGGATTGTTTAACCGATTCGGAGATTCATGTCTTCGGCGCTGGAAGATGCTAGCACCAGAGGTGGCGTCGGCAACCGCGCCGATTCGCCGGTTATTGAAGTCGATTGCTCGGTGACCCGTTATGGCAGTGTTCCGTCATTAGTTGCAGGTAGGCGGCGTTTTGCTTTGATTTTTGGCCTCTCACGTTCTCATTGAAGTGAACTTTCGGAAAAACGGCTTCCAACTATTGAAAAATTTAGCAGTTTATGCAGTGTCATCAGTTAAAGATGTGTTTGTGGAAGTCGAAGATATAGCTAACATGATTATAAATGGGAACAGTTTTAATTACCTTCGGTCTCTTAGTAGGACCACTTTTCGAACTCCAATGTAAGCCTCTGAGAGGATTTTTCCCTCATCTCGGCTTTGGATTGGGAGGACTTCTGAGATGTAAAGAGGAAACGTTTTGCCTCTTAGTTGTTTTTTCTACCACTCGCCTTTTTTATCAGTTCCCCGAAACATTATATATTTCAGAATTACCGGAAAAGTTACTGCCTTGTTTACCCTCCGAGAAGCGATGTTCTCTCATCGTTCTCGTTGCTCATTTAAAAGAAAGTTTTCGATGCGTAAACTATATGCGTTTTGCGTGAATAAAAAGAGTCAATTTTTGTTCATTTTGAAGAGATGGTTACTCGTAAGAGTCTCTAAAAATGACTGTAATCTGAAGTTTCATCTAACAGATATAGCTGCCGATTCTCTGGATGGTCAGCGAACGCCGCCAACAGAAATGCGCAGATCTCCATTATCGGTCGAAAACCTTAACACTATTGAATCAGGTTGGAACTCCTATTTGTTTCCCTATTGATCTCTCATCTTTTTTTGCCTTATTACTGCTGTGGGTTGAGTTATTGTTATTTTAATACATTATAAAACTAGCATAATTCCAATGCGGCTTTAGGGTTTTTGCCATCGAAGATGTTTCTGACTCTATACACACAGCATGAAAATACACAAGTGTTAACGTTAAATTTCATTGCTTCCTCTTTTCAGGCATTCAAAAACTTTTCCCATCTATGCCTCATTTTTTTATTTATTCTTTGTAGAGGTCAAAGAGGTCAAAGCCGTACAGCAGAAACCTCGCTTTCGCCTCGAGTAAACCTAGGTGGAAACTGAATATTTTGATAACGGACGAGAAAATTCTATCTTCAGGAAGCTCGATATGAGCGAATTCTTGTAAGACACGATAATAAAATGACTAGTGAGGAGGAAGTGAAATGCAAACTCTTCTTTCAGACCATCCGATGGAATTTCTGCCCGAAATTTAAGCTTCAGAGGGTGGAAGTATGTTGCCATTAAGTGAAAGGGCATGCGTGGACTGCAAATAGCCTTTTAAGCTATTTTCCATAGCCTTCTCTGCAATTTTCGCGTACAGTTGTGTTGATGCGTGTGTGTACGGCAGCATGTCCGATGTATGTTTGTTTGCATCTCTAGATTTGTTGTCTGCAAAGCTTTTCGTTTGACAGCGATGAGATTCTGCGCGCGTAATCTATCTTCTCCTTAAGGCTATCCAAATCCAGCATCGCGTTCCGGCCCTCATGTTCTTTGTGATCGGCGTAACAGGTGGAAGGGGGTCACGGAGACTGGCACGATATCCTATCGGTCATTACATCATCTATCCAGGAAGCCATTAGTAATAAGTGTTAGTATGAAACGATGGATTATAGAAATCTTGAAGTGGAAGGTACATTGGCACTTATGTTCACAGAGTCGGATGTCAGAGCTTTCTCGTGCAGTGGCTTCTTGCTTTATTCGCTAATTCGGAGAACGTTCCGTTGAAACGAAACTGTATTTAGGGAGTTGGGCGACGATATATATCGCATCACCAGATTTCATCGTCTTAACTCTTGTGTTTAAGCGATCGGACTGTCACATATACGCCTCCGTTATATCCATCTAGTGAAGTTATGGTAGTGCGCCTCCGCAAAAATTTTAGAAAACTAAAATTGGCGTATATGGACTTTAGCAGAAAGATTGACGTTGGAAGAAATTCATCAAAGCTCAGCGTCATGCCATGTCATTCTTAAATGTATCCCCACCTATTGCCTCGTACTTCTACTCATTGTTTTCCTCTCCCCGATTACTTGCTTCATTCAACTGATTTGGTTTCATCAGTGCTGGAGGTGGTTGGCAACGTTTAAACGTCATGTGTCGCCACGGTCCCCCCACCAAAGTTTGTTCTTTTCTTTTTCTTCTCAGTATAAACTACGAATGTTGCTTAGATATGCATTAGTATTCTTTGTTGTAATTTGCTTTATCGCGCCACTGTGCACAAAGCGGTATGGCTTCGGTAGCGCTGAGAATGGCTCTCGTATAGTACTGAGTGGTTGCATTAGACTAGAGAATTTCCCTGATGGAGAACGGAATGCAGTTGGTAAAGTATGGATTGACCGCAGTAGAGTACGGCTATGGTGCAAATTATGTCGTTATCTTTATGAAGAAATGTTGGAGTCTCTCATCGGTGGACTTTATTTTGGATTAACGATAATATTTTCCGCTTTTATTCCATTACTTTATTTTCCAATGCAAGGCAGCAGCTTGCCAGCTAATAAACGTGCAAGGTGGCTCTTAACTTAATCGCAGGGAACTACGTGAAATACTCGATTCCATTAGAAGGGTAACGTTTTAGGAATCGAAGGAACGCGAAATGAAAATGGCCTTATTTCCCCTATATTCCTATTGAAAGTGAATATTTATGCTTATTCGAATGAGTAGAACTTCTACGAATATTTATTTATTTCTTTGCCGTAATTGATAGCTGAGTTCTGGCTGCTCGAATGGCATAAGTGATTTTCGATCGGTTATCTCTTCTTTCATTCGCGACATCAAAAAACGATTGCGGACTAAGCGATCACGGTACGATCGCCTGAATAGTGAAGTTGTTATATGTGAAGTAGTACTGGTATCGCATAACTCTGAAAATCATGACGTTATCCAACCGACTGGTGTTCGACTGTTATCTTAGCGGAATTCCAAAGGAGAAATAAATTTAGGGGAATTTTGCGGGGCTCTCTCCTAATGTTGCAGTTTGAAGCCTAGTGTGTCCCCATTTAAAATCTGATGTAACGTTTCTTCCGGGGCTTGAAGAGGATTTCTTGTAGTGTTTGAATCTAGAAAAATGAAGGCACTGCACAGAGAATTTCGAAGTTTAGCGCTGCATGTGTTTTTCTTCGACCTCTTTTAGTGGGAAGGAAGTGAGAAATAATCTCCGTAATTTCTTAGTTCCGGCAGATTTAGCACAGCTGTGTGTGCGGATTTTTAAGCCCACCATAGCAGTCGGGGTGATGGCGCTTCATCAACGAATCCGGCAGTTTATTCCCATTCAGCGAGTATGCTGCGTGAGCCGAAATTTGATTCAAGTATCTTTTAAATGAGATACAAAGGAAATCGTAAGCTATTAGGCGTAGTGGGTTTCAACCGAGAAGTTGATTGCAAATGGGAGTATCCTTTGATTGCAGTATTTGTTTCGCACCTAACCAGGGGGTTTTTCAGTATTTGCCATCAGCAGAAGAACCTTTCTCTCTATCAGGTTTTCCGTGCCATTTTGCATAATGTGTCTTTGATTCTCTCCCAGTGTGTGCCAGTTGAACTGTTCTGTCCCGGGTATATGACCTAGGTACTAATCTGTGGCGAGATAATAGCGTAGTGGGTTAGGGCAAGCAGCATTTGAGGAGGTATTAGCTAATTGGGGCAGATGATGTATGTGTATGTAATGCGGTGATTGGTCTACGGACAGTCGTGTCGTTGTTTCATAACTCTCTAATAACGCTTCATTATATGCTGCGTATTATAATGAGCAAAGCTCCTACTCATCCAGAAAGTAGTATTCGAAGGAAACTAATTATATTGTTTGATATGTAATGTAGATTAGCATCGGATGCAAGTGGGCAACTTCAAAGACGAAGGTGGTGGACATCGACGCATAGCGGATGGATCGATAAGAGCGAGCGAGAGGGCTTTAGCGTAAAGTTGCACTAGCTTGCTCATACACATGTTAGCGCTGCCGTATTCGGTGCGACTGCGCCGTCTGAATTTCACCGTTCCACTGCTCCACCAGATTATTTTCATTTGCCGAATGCACTGTTGATGACACATGCCTTCTACCCATCTTCGGCTGTTCGAGCGTGCTGTCTTTACGTTGCCCAGTGAATCACCTCAGGGAGATCCTAACCTCATGTTCTAGTATGTCTGTGGTTCGAAAATGATCCGACCAGTGTCTGACGTCAGTATTGTTGTGTTTTCACTAGCATTCTGTTCTCTTTTTTATCGTCTCCGAAGACGGTTTTTAGCGGTTGGCTACAGCAAAACGAATAGTGTCGCGTTGGAGGTCCTTCAGGGGACATGAAGGTGCTCGAATGCACATCGGCTTTGTTTTGTTGTTTTTAATCGTCGATGACCTCAACGTTCTGCGTTCACATTACATTGGGGCATTATTTGTGTGGGCTGTGGGGTAATTTGCAGCCGGATTCTTCACAGAATCACTTCAGCTTTAGCGTAACGTGTTGATGTCTAGTCGTCGCTTTGCGATAAAGATCCTTCAGTTGAGTGTTCAACGATCTCGCCTGAAATTAGCGGATATACAGAGCTTAATGATATATGCTAATTGATTTTGCTGCATTTGCACTCTGTCCGATGCCCAGTATTGGTCGTGCACCGTGGTACATTTGCGCCATATATTCGTGCCGAAATGTATACTGAGTGTGAATTGCAAATGCTGCACCATACCAATAGCAGCAGTGAACGCACCAATCCTGAGGGCTTACGTGAAGGTTAACTTACATGTTGTGTTTATTTCTCGGCATCTTCGGGCATTTGTAGAGGAATGGAAGATTGCTTAGTGGTTTTGTTGATATAATATTTGCAGAATCCTATCGCTTTTGTTGGGCACCTCATATCGAATTGTTTCTAATGGATGCCAGTGTTTTTATAGGGAGTGTAAATAGAGATTTCCAAATTTATCTTCTCGGAGGATCGTCACTTACGAATCATCGAGAGTTCTATGTGGAAAAAGCTCTTTTACTTGGTAGCAGTTTCCTCCAGCTCACTCTATCGTCCTTTCCTCCTTTTGCTTTTTAATAAAAGGTTTCCGACCTCTATTATTGCTTAAGGCATAAATGTAAGCAAGCCGCTATTTCGTTCTTTTCCACAGAATTAGTCAGCGCTCACTCAGAATCGCCGATGTTTCCCAATCGAAGTCGATGCTTAGCCGTTAAATATATTTTCTGCATTTTTGGAGGGTTTTTCAGATTTTGCTTTGGTTTCCTCGTTTCTAGAACGATGATTAGCATTTGAAGATACGATATGAGAAAATGTTCTACTTTACTTCGTAACTTTATAATATAATCTGAAGGTTTTTGTACGTCATTCTCGTGCCGCTCAGATGATGTGAAATGAAAGGTGGAGAATTGCAACTCGATGCGATATATTTCCATATTTGAGGAGAAGGTCCCGTAACGGCGCCCGTTACCGCCGCCACGTTTGGCGGTAACGATAAAAGCAGTAGTAGCACAATGACGCCAGTTTCTCCACAATCGCTCACCAATACAGCAATAATGGAGCAGGTTTTAACATTACACTTCATTTTCTTTTCATTGTTTAATGGAAGAAGCAGCGGAAATGACAGCAGTCGTTGACAGCAATAGCGCTTTCTTTGATTCTGTCATGTTGGGTTTCAGAAAACTCCAACAAAATGGTATCTCATTGAATATCGTTAGGTTAAGCCATCCTTCCCATTAATATTGGACTTTGGTCGCAAATGCGGATAGTTACTGGAGTGTGGATAGGGAGAGAAACTGAGACGGATTTGATTTTTCAGTGCTTAAAGGTTCATACTGCTGGTCTGGTTGCCTCGGTGTGGAACATGGAGCTGTTGTATGTTGCAGAGGAAGCTGGAAGATTAGAGCATTCACGGTGGAAATATCTCGTCATTTAATTAAGTGGGCATTTTATGCACTGTTTTCGGCGATAGTGGTTTTGTGCCGCAAAAAGATGTTCGCTGAATATATGCCACTCTAGTTGCGCACCAATTTGTATGTGCTCATATAAAGGATTCCTATGGGAAGTGTGATAAGCGCAGTTCAAACACAACCATCAATTTTTGGTATCGGAAATTGAGCTTTGGGAACGTTTGCAGATGCTTCGCTTGATAAGATCATATCGCCTCGTATGTGGTAATTTGTTCGTAGTTGATGGGTTCAGTAGTTTGCACAGTTATTGCTGAATAAAGTTGTCTCTCTGCTGGGATTCGCATGACGATCTAGTGTGTTAGTATTTATTCTTTATGAAGCGTTGTGAAGATTTCTTGCAGCAAGCGGGATTTCATAGTGAATGTCAAGGTTTTCGAAGGAGATAATTGAAGTGAGAGGTTAATCCTTACAAAAGCTCCTTTTGCTCGATGCTTCGTCCATGTAAACTCAGTAATTGGTTAATGGTGATGTTTTGGATAAATGGGGTGAGAAGGCGTTTTTGGTAATGTGAAGAGTTCCGCGTTGAAGCGTTTTAAGCAATGATTTCAGATTTGTTATTTGGGTTGTGCGAAGATCGCCAATCCAAGTAGTGAGCCGGAGATGGTGAAAATCATGCAACTGCTCAACAAGGAACGTGCTCAGAATCCCATTGATGTGATCCTTTCCATTCCTGATTCGGCTCTTGGCATCGTTAGGTGAGTATCTACCTATCTTTGTAGAGTTTATTTGGATTTGTGCTTTCAAAGTTAGTTTAGGTGCTGCGTTTTTCCAGAATGTGTTCATCCTTCACACGAACCAGTTTTATTTATTTTATCATGTAATATGACTTTAAATCCATTTAGTTTCCATAAAGTGCAAGCAGTAGAAGCTTTTAAAAATATTCCGTGTCGTTTCTGCTCATTTATATTGTCGTTTTCAGAATGTTCGATGGTACATCCAAGACTGAGATGGTTAGCTTTCCGGTGCATAGGATCCGATTTTGCGCGCGTGGCCAGTTGGATTCTGCCGAGAAGGAATGCTTTGCTTTGTCGTTCACCCAGCAGAATGCAACCGCCACAGATGCTGCGCTTCATCACTGCCATGTGTTCAGGTGTCAAGTACCAGAGACAGTACGTCTTTTGTTCCCGTTATTGCTCATTTATTGATGGGACACAGCGAATGACAGCTGTCTTCGTTTTGCCGAAGATATTTATTAGTTCATGGATTGTTCCTCTGAGGTGATTGTTCCTCAAGTTTTTATCAATAAGGCAGCAAGTGACGACTTCTGTCATTATTTAGAATTTGAGCACACAATCAGATTTTCAACTCTTTGAGTTAATCTCGTAACACTTCCAATTTTTTTCCCATAGGTAGGCAGCCTGCCATTGCACCATCAAGGACTATTATTTTAGAGTCCATAGGTGCGGGTTGGAATGTGAAACGAGTTCTGAATATCACTTTTTCTACTCAAGATATTCTCATTTACAGGCTGGTAAAGCGTTGCTTTGCTTTGCGAACGCGTTCCGCAACAACAATGTTGAAACCCCTCGGAAGCCGTCTTCGCCTAATTTCAGACGCTCTTCGCGTCAGGCGAGTAGCTTAGAAGATGACACTTCAAGTCTCGAGGGCATTTTCAGTCCAGGCGGTGAGGAAGACTATCAGTTTGATGCGTTCCTTGAAATGAAGGTAACGCCTTTATTATAAACTGTTTAAATTCTGAAAGAGTAGGTATCATTACACTACCGTCTCGTGACTCTTCCCGAGCGGTGCGACGGATATTGCCAGAAGGAGTCCCAAGTATTGGGAAAATTTAAAGAGGCAGATTTCAAAAAATAGTTCGAGAGTGAAAGAAAAGCGAGTAATTGTCTTTTCAATGGGATTGGCAAGAAAAAATTTCTAAAGTACGGTCGAAAACGTCGCAGGTAACGTATTTATACTTGTGGATTATTAGAAAAGTGGCCACAACTATGAATATGGGCCTATGATCTGAGCTAGTGCCTAAAAGCCGTTTGATCACTCATGAAAGGAATGCGTTGCCATGACTGTGCGTGAGGAAAGTCGCTTGGCCAGCTTGAGAAAGGGAATCAAAAAGCCCGCGGGGGATGCACGACCTTCGAATCAGTGCAACGGCCACCGTGGCAGCTTTGCCTCATCCGTTCATCCTCTTTTTGCCATGCTTTTTCATGTTCATCTTAGAGACCAAGTTCCCTCCTCTTCCTCTCCTTCCTCTTTTCCTTATATTTGAGAGGAGGGGCAGGGAGGTGGGCTAGGGGTAGGAAGAACGTACTAACTTTATTGGCGACACTTCCATGAGGAAACTGTAGAATTTTTCGAAGTACATACGATATTCTTCCGTGAGGTTTCCGTTTCACTTTAATACGTTTTACGTTTTTAAGTTTTTTTTCGTTCATCTGATATGACGGGCAACGACAGTTTCAGAATCAGGAGTTACAATTTCTGCCAGTTGTGGTGTACGGCGTCCTCGGAATCATCTCCTTTCCCTACCCATCTTCTCTCCGTTGCCCTCCCTCCACTGCAGGAAAGATCGCGGTTTTCGGTTTTCTTCAGTAGAGGATTGCATAAGCTGGGTTACAAAGATCGTTGAGCATGGTCTCCATGCTGTTTTCGAGTTTTCTTTGCTTTCTTGCTTTTGCAGAGTTGTTCTATTTTCATGGTCCCCCCCACCAACAAAAAACTTGCTTTCAGCAAAATATTAGAGCTTAGCAGTTGAAAGTAGCGCCCCGTCACGGGGGAATCGAATCGCTTTCGAAGCATTTTATATCTCAAATTCGCCAGTGTTTTCAACAAGAGTGCGCAACGAACACATAACGCGTCGGTATTTCAGGAGGAAGATCCGAAAAAGGGATTCACGATGTGTCCACAGGAAAAGAACTGCTTTAAGTTGCGACGTGACCGCGAGAAGCGTGTCGTGGTTGTGCTACAGCAAACTGCCGGTCCCAAGGTTCTTTCCGTCAAGAAGTTCGTTTCATTTTGTTGTCAGCTATTCAGTTTGTTTTCGTATTAAAATCTCTTAAATCGCTTGCATCGGAATCCTTTTGAAGGACGACGGAATTGATGTGGCGGTGAAGAATTGCAGCAAATGTGAGGCGTGAAGGGCGTTCGTCCTTTCCGAATTTGTTCAGTTTTTTCGGTATTCATAGGTGGCAGAGATTGAAGAGGTTCAGTGGTTCCACTGTAGTCGGTGGATTATTTCAGCCTCTAATTTTTCCGTAGTTTATTCTGCCGATGTGGTGAATGAGAAAATATGTTATTCAGTGAAGAAGTGTTGTGAAAAGGCTCTTCTCAGTGACGGTGACGTTCACCTCATCGGTCACTGTGTGAAATTCAGAGTAGAGTCAGGATTACTTTCTCTGTTCATGTCTATCGATAAGAGAATGCAACATTGAATGAACTTTTGGGGAACTTGAATCCTTTCAGCGTTAGGTCAGTCGATCGATTCTGTGCAATCCCTCTTAGCAGTTCGAATGAAATGATGCGCACTCTATTGGGGGATGAGTGCTTTAGTAATCTTAGCAAAACCCCAATGTGTTCTATGCACTACCGCTTAGTGTAGCATTGGAGATTGGCCGGAATGATTTGCTTTTATTCGCATTATGGAATCAGAACTTCGTCCTCGTTCCTCTCCATTTTGCCGTTTTATAGGCCAACGAGTTGCTTCACAGTTCCAAATGTTTCGAAATATTTGGAGGGTGGCCCAAGAAAGAATTTGTGCCTAATTATACTGACGTTTGCAAATGGCTTCCCATACACGTCAGTGGATGCGTTGGTCTCTCCTTCATGCAGGGCATATTCTTTTATAAATATTTGAGAGAGGATTGGCTGCTTTCGCAGCTGAGAGATCACTGAGATGCTCGAAAACAGATTTGTTGTGTTTGCGGTCTGTTTCGGCATTGCTCGCTATAGTGAATGTATTCGAACGTACCTAATGAGGGAATCGATGAATGGGGAATAGATGATGGAAGAAGTATCATCGGAGAAGGCTATATGTCTGTTTTAGTTATGTCCTTCCTGATTGTTTGATGGTGTCCCACAACCCCCATCAGATTCACTGTATTAGTTTGCAGAAAAGTCCTATTGGTGTCAGAGTTTCTTAAATTTTTGGGAGTTTAACCTTCCCGTGGAATAACGATAAACGAAAACGTTGCAGCACAGCATCTCCGAAGAGCCTTGAATTGCAACTCTCGCTTCTGCTGCTAAACACTACACAGTGATAAATGTTTGCGGTGTCCATCTGTCCCCTGTGATATCAACTAAGTACTCTATTTGGTCGGGTTTTCCAGAATGTGAGGGAAATCGAGTTCATGTCAGGGGCCTGCTAAGAATAATTTTTATCCAACGAATATCAGCAATAATGGTTGCTATGTGAGAACTTTTCCTCTTCTTCATATAACTGCTATAGGCACCTCGACATTGTGTGTAGTTTCGTTCCGTAAACATATTGCTTGAAGATGATAATCAATCGCCGTCTCTGCATAAAATGTGGCAGTTGATGTGCATTTATGTGTAAATTTCATCAGAGTCCTCCTCTCGGGAATTGGCAGTGTGTTTTGGGGCTTTTGGAGGGGTCTTCACATGTGTTTAATGAGATATAAGCTCAGGTGTTTCGGAATGTTGTTGGCGGCCGGAAGAAATCTGCGGCAGAGTGATATGCATCTTCTCGATATGGTAAGTGTGCCTACTCGCAACACTGTTCAAAAATCCATCAGTTTCCAGTACTGCTGGTACCATTTTTATTTGTATATGAGGTGAGGAAATTGATTCGATCCTGAGGTATGCTTGCGTTCCGTTTGTTGTTCGAATACGAAATGGTTGTTCATGAAAGGTGTTCTTAAGATTGCATCGAGGGGGAGGAGGTTGAGGGTCTAAAATTGCTACTGAGAAGCGATAACAGCAATCCTCCTTAAGAAAGCAGCATTCTCTTCTTAAACAGAGTTGAATTGGATGTTACTACTTATGGGACTAAATTACGTTAACTTCGATGGATCATTGTTTCATGTAGATTTTACGCTGTGTTGTTTGGTTGTTGCGTCAGTAAGTTGCGGAACTGCGAGGCGCTTAGGAGTGCTTTTCACTTGTAGTGTATTTGTGAGAAGCAATAATTTACTTCACCGAATGTCGAAGTAAGAAAGTTTGTATTGTCTTTTTGGCTGACTTCAGAAACTTTCTTTAAGTTCAGTAGTTTGCACCGTCTATGGTGGTGATTAGGAGCAACCCGGATGTGTCTTATTGCCTGAGGGGATTTATTTCTTGTAGAGTGCGGAGGAATTTCCTAGAATGAGAAACACTGTCTCTCTGTACAGGTGACACTTGCTTCAACAACGCATATAAATCATGAGGCGGTTATTGGTGGTGCAGCTTTCACATGGCTCACGCATCCATATTGCTATTTTCTCGATATATTTAGGCCAGAGCCGATGAAGCGCTACGGAGATCGCGTTTTGCGCCACATTCCATGGCGCCACTGTTTTCTCCGGCCTAATTTATAACTGAGCGTATTCATGGCTTCTTAAGGATTGTAAATTGGTCACTATTCAGTAGAAATAACGTCAAAGCTTGCAGCAGTCAATGGGTCGTGGCAATGATATTCGGACGTATATTGTGGAGGCGATATGGGATCCACATGCGCAGAGCTTTGAGGTGCTCAATACAGAAACACCGAGAGGTAGATAATCGCCTTCTGTTCTTTGTCATTTTTTGTTTCTTGTACGGATCGAGTTCGAGCTCCGCATTTCATTTTTTGTGAGGTCGGAAATCACATTACATTATTCATATTGTAGTGACGTTGAACACATCTAGAGGTTGGATACGGCATAAGCAACTTTACTTCGACCTCTTCGTTGTTTTCTGTTTCGAAAACGTATTGAGTTGTTGGTGGATCTCGAAGTGAAACTGCCAGCTCAACAAAAACATAGATAGAGATTCGACATTACCTTAGCGGTCTTTCGGTTTCGGATTTATAGAAGCGCATGAAAGTGATAATTTCTGCGTAGTGGAAGCTCCACCTCAGTTTCCAGCCGCTTTCGTTGTGTTCTTAAGTGTCTATTTTAATGCTATTAATTAGTGTTCTTTTGTCGGAGTTTAGTTGTTCATCTGTATAGATTCATTTGCCGGTTACTTCGTCGTTTAACTTATTATCCCCCCCCCCCCCCCCTATCCTTCCCTGCACACATTTTCTGCATTTTTTCGAGTCCACTCTAATTTTTTTTTTCTAATCTAGCTGACGTGGAGCTCTTTTTCGTTTCCGGCCGTCGATTTTTGCAAAAGCCTATTTAGTAATATCAACTCAAGCATTGCGAAGCTGTTGTTTTACGGAAAACGGTTTGTACTTCATGAATCTGACAGATACTTTTTGTGTCAGTTTTCTCATTTCTAGCGTTTTTTTCCAGTTGACGAGGCAGAGTATGGTCTGGAGAAGCAGTAGGAATAATATTTCAGCCGAGGTGTTCCATGAAGGTCAAACGATTTTTAGTCGTCAAGAGATTCATTATTGTCGGCGTTTGTCACCTGATGAGCTCAGAGCGATAGCACAGTGGTGTGTAATTAAGCGTCGATAATCTTTGCATCGAAAACAAATCTGTCTGCATAGAGTTTCGACTCTCTCAGTCCTCATTCTGTTATCAGATGAAAAGCGTTTTGCTCTCGATTCGATCCCACTGATTGTTCCGCTGTGTTCATTGACCTTATGGATGTGTGACATCGATCGCCATCACTTTTTCTCCGAGTTTTCGGATTTCTCAGAAGGGATATCACAAATTGTCTCACTTTCTTTCTTTTAAAAAGCGATATTTGCTGTGTAATTATAACCGCGTTCTTATCGCATTGTTTGCACCACCCTACTGGAAGCATTCCAGCGTGCAACAGATAAGCACTGTTGCATCCACCATTTCCCACAACGTTTAGAAATTTCACCGTCTTGTTGCCCTTGCACCTCGTCGAGAAAAGATTTTACCCCAAGCATATCTAGAGATTCCCTTGTTTTATTTCGTTCTCAAGATTGAGTATCAAGTTGTCCTCCTTGTTGATGTGGCTCAGCCTGTACAGTTGCTTACTGTATGTTACAGAGACACGAGTGTTCATGACAGTGGCTGTGGATGTCATTCTAACGGGTATAGACGAGCCGGTACGTTTCAATATGGAGTGTAAGGCACGCATTTTCCATGAGCACGAACGTTTCTGGTATGTAACAAGGAGACCGATCGTCGAGAAGTATTTCCTTACAGTTAAGGTGAGTTGCTTTTCCGCTAACAACATCTCTTTTTTGATCATTTCATCTGGTCGAATATGACTTTTTGTCTTGCTGAGAAGAAAATCAAACAGAGTTCCTTCAGTAGCCCTATCCGTCGCTTCCTATTTTCTCGTTTACAGCTTCGGTGGAAGAAATCCGAACTTCTAAAAAACTTAATCCACTTCCCATTGCGGCATATACTTCAGTGGTAGGTGTGAGTTCACGAAGGGGGAGGTTCTAAGTTGTTTCTTGCACTCTGAGAACTGGCGATAAATGGTTACTTTCTGGTTGGCATCGCCCCCAGAAAATACGGGAAGGCTTATGGATGCTGGAGTTATTTTCGAGACAGTACCACGATAAGTGCATAGTAATGAGGAGAATTTGCGCTCGTGAATCTCCTATTTTTCTACCGATTATGTTTTTAACGAAAGTGATGCCGTCATCGTCTACAAATTTAAAAGGTAGGTTGGTATTTTCGAAGAGACATAAATGTAGGAAGTAAGAGAATTGTGCAGCTCGAAACTCTCTCCGAAGTGAAATTAGCGGTTAAGTACGTAATTGAATCTTGTCTCACTCATTTATTGACATATCAAAAAGGGAATTACAGCCTCTGAACTAAATAAAAGCCAAATTGAAATCTCAGTCATAAATCAAAAGCAAAGCTCATTTTAGGAGATAATGTAGCACTTATATTCAGTGCCTTACAAGATCGCTTTGCTGAGGGGAGCGTCGCTGTGAATTTCTCCCTCTCGTTGCTTTTCATTCTGTGAGGGAATCCCATTGAATTTCCCTTACGACTTCTTCGTTGTTCTTTCAAAGGAATCATTTCGAAGAAGCGATAAGTTCGTGCCTCTTGCAGACAGCATTTCGCAGTTGCCCTTTTTCGATTCGATTGTGTTCTTCGATGGTTTCTCGTTAACTGTTCGTTGAAGGAGTCCCATTTTAATTCGTTTTATCTTTGTATCCTATTGAAACTCTCCGTATCACTTCATATAATTTTCATTTTCGAGGCTTTCTTTCAGATGAATTTCGAAGAAATTTGTCCATTTATTTCTCATAATATTCTTCTCCTCCACTGTCTCCTCAGTGTGCAGTTGGCGTTCTGTTCATTTTAACATTTCGTCTTGTATCGGTTGTTTGCAGCTTCTTTCGATGGTCATTTTCCCTTGCTCTGATCGATGTTATTGCTCTTTTTTCCCATAGGGCGAAATGCTTCCCTGGCTGTACCGCTATGCTTACACTGTTTTTTTAGTGCTCGCAGAATTCGTTCATCGTTTATCTTTTAGACCCTCATTGGAAATTGATGAAGCTCACCTGCGTACAGCTTGAACGGATCGTTTAACCCTATCGACACTTGAGTAAGCTTCAGTTCTAGCTCTTCCTCACGTACTTTTCAAGGAGTATTCGTATACTGCCAACAAGAATCAGTATCACATTCAATACCCGTGTATAGGATGGGAAGTTGTTGTTGAAGGTGAGATGAAGCGTTTAATTAGACAGTTGGAGGGAAGCAGGTGTGGATCCGATTTTTTTTGTAGTTAAGTTTGACGACGTCGTATAGTTCTTAGGTGATCGTCATGAAAACTCATTGGTAAACTTGCTCACTGCTTACTTGCAAGTTCGCTAATTCTTGATGAATGTCTATGAAAAAGGATTCTCATAGCAACAGGGAACACCTCGAGAGCGGACAGAACGAACAAGAATGCAATTTTTCATCCTCGTGGAAGGTATGACGGGGATTTGAGATAAAAAAACATTTGAGGAAGAAACCAGCAAGCAGTCGTTCTTCAGTTTCACACACCACAAATTTTTCCTTACGTTTTGTGGGCGATGAGAGAGGAAAGCATTTGTAATTTGAGCTAAGGAGAGACGTTCTCATCATTATCGTCGATCTTCCTCCCTCTCCATACAAGAGTGGAATTAAGTGCCGTTTTTCTCTTGTATTGTCAACATGAAGCGCATCTTCGTTCTCACTCGTTAAATATGAATCTAGTGCTGTTGCAACAACGCTGTCTCGTCTTTTCACTGCTTTCCGCTAATCTATTTCAGCTCCTTCTTAACCACTACCTTTATGATGCAGTGAAATTTCATCTGTGGTACTGTCAGCTTCGTTGAAGGTGTTGAGAGGTTGCAGTTGTCTTTGTGGATCCTCCTTGTTTGTCCTTTCGGATGTGAGTATAAACTCGGTGATTTGCAGCTAGCGATAACTGGAGAACTCAGCGATAAAGCGTAGAAATCGATGAGATATCCTTGCGATATGATTTTGCTCAACGAAACATTGCAGGGAATTGTGAAGAACACAACGATTCTTATTCATTGCAGATTGCCCGATTGCTTTACATTTGATTGAGAGAGAATATGTTGGCTGCTTTTTGCTGAAACAAAACGTTTTCACGATGAGAATCAGCGCCTGGCGAGAAGCACCGAATGTGCCGCATTACGAAACGTGCACCATTTGAGGGGGCTGAGGACGCGGTCGTTTACATTTGTGTTTTTTGCGTCGACTTTGAATTGCTCCGATCGTTCTCCATCTCTCCTCGTCTCTGCCATTCTCAATTGCTTTTCTTTGGCGGTTCTCGTGTCACTCGCTAATTTTACTGCTTCTCGAGTGAATCCACTGAATGAAATATTCATATGTTCACGTTTATTCTTTGAGACGTTTGCGATACTTTTATTGTAAGTCGTTATTCGTCTTCTTCAAATATTCTTCTTTTTTCTATGGGAAGAAAAGATATATGCAACGTGTGATTGCTTCTGCAAAAGTAAAGGAGAAAGATTGAGTGCATAGAATGCTATTTTCTTTGTGTGTCATATATTTCGTCCGAATATTGCCATTTCCTTTTCACGTTTTCTATAGGATCATTGATGATGTAAGTTAAATAAGCAACTCTAATATCAGATTCAATATTTTTCAGATGGCCTCGAAAGCGGATGATGAGACGTCACAGGCGGAATCGAATGGTACCGTCAGAAACGTTTTGCAGGTGGGTGAGTCTTGCCAAATGCTATTGCATAGAAGGGGTCGAGTGTTTAGGTCAGAGACGTGCTTGTTGAGTGACGCTGCGCACTTGAGAGAAATTTCACCGATGGTTTGTGATGAGTCACTAAAAGTAGAGATATCCGTGTACGCTATTCATGACTCCTGACGCAATAATTGACTCCGAAGACAGACAATGTATAGGTTTATTAGAAAGAGTTTTGGGGTTTATGATCAATAATGATCACTTTAAATTCGTCCTAGTCGACATCAGACTTGGGTCAATCTATTGAGATGGAGAAATCGAGAACTATTCGTTGTTTGGTTGTGAGGCCATAGCGATTGACATAGTCCCTTTCATATCCCTCTCTCCGTGGCTCATAAAATGGGAGGCGCACAGAATTTGGTCAGATGCAGATTTTTTGGGGAAAATGTTTATTATTCTGCCAACCTGACAATCTGTGAGTTTATTTGCGTTGAGAAACGAGCGTTAGGCCATCGCTGTTAACGAAAACGTTTTTTTGGGAATACTTCCCCATGGGCGACTCTGTTTTGCATTGTGATGTGAGGACGATTCTTTGCATCCGTCTTGTTTGGTAACGTTTCACTGTGTATTATCAGTTATAAAGGACCGCGTTATGTTCCATCTTTTCGTCTACTTCTCACTTATTTAGTGCAGAGTCTATCGCATTAGCATATTGATTGCTGTGAGTGAATTGTAGTATTTCGCGATTTCAGCTTAAATGGAAATTTGCTATTGGAAAGTAATAAATGAAACCAGGAAATATCTTTTAGAATAATAATTATTGGTTGATGAATATCCCGCAAGTTGCATTAGGAGAGATTTGAAGACTGTGAGAGAATACCGTTAAATAGTTCACATTGCTGCTTTCATTTGATGGAACATTGTTCAGTTAACTTTTTCTCTATTGGCGAATGACATTACTTACTTCCGTTTTTCCCATATCCTCGCTCCAATGTAGCCTTTGTTTCGAATGTGTTGTTAGAATGTATGTTTTCAATCAGTAACAGAAGGGA
This sequence comes from Parascaris univalens, assembly GCA_037576465.1. NCBI lineage: Eukaryota > Metazoa > Nematoda > Chromadorea > Rhabditida > Ascarididae > Parascaris > Parascaris univalens. The sequence goes on from CM075173.1 coordinate 160,425,303, forward strand.
TTCTTTTTGAGGTGGTACGTTTTGAATCGGTTACGGAAAGAGAACGTTCCAATACGCGTCTTTCACTTGGTCGATCTCCAACCAAAATGCCAACCCAACTCATACAGCCGGCCGATGAAGACGAATCCGGTTGGTTCTTCGCTGACTTATTTCTGGATCTTCTGTCTCGCTAGTGAGGCTTAGAGTGCTCGTGCAAATGACCACACTTTTAAATACCTCTCATAAAATGAATTAATACATTCGCGTTGTACCAGACAAACATGTTTGCTTATTTGCGCAATATTTGAAACTACCGTTACTTCCATTTTAGTTTCAACAGCAATCACTTGTTGCGTTCTCTCGAAATCAGTTCATTGTGGTGCGGCGCTGAAGATGGTTGTTGCAACGGGGCCAATAACGTGCTAAGCAATTAACCATCATTTGAAAAGGGCTCGCTTCAAAGTGAAGTGAGAGTAACCTCATGGTTTTTACCCTCATGAGGTTTGTTGTGTTACTGGCAATGAGGCCATCATAAGCACTGAGGTTCACTTGTCCAGTTAAAATAAGATAAGAAATTATGACGCCACAAATTAGCTGAAATATCTCCAAGTATGGACCGTGTCAGATATGAATGGGAAAGATTATTACTAACGAGTGTTTAACGTCTTATCAACATTCAGCAGCACAGAGGTTTTTGAACGTATAGACATTGCTGCATTCACAGTAGTAGCTGTAGTTCAGTCGAGATACGAGAATCTCGATAAGCAGCACTGAGACTTCGCAAGTGGCTTGCAATAAGGGAAAGCACACCATTGAATGCAATGTCTAAGAACCCATTTTACAAGCATTGATATGTTAAAATGAACATGATCTGTTAAAAGGTGTATTATGTTGTTTAAGCGATGTAGAAGTCGTATACTGGTGGCCTTATCCGCTGCCCTGTACTTCTCAGTTATGAGATGATAGTTGTTACCGCAGCTTTATATCTGGATGAGGTCATATGTGGGTGGAGAATTTAGTATGCAAGCATGGAATGAGGGGAGAAAGTAATCGGCAGATGAGCAGAGAGGTAATTATGTTTTTCTTTGATGCATGCTTTGAACTTTCAGCAGCATACTAGATTTTCTCAGTTACTCGTAAACGCTTACAGTTGCCTTTCAGATAGCGACGAGCCCTTGTTATCAGGATCTGGTGATGTGAACAGGGAATGTTCGGAGGATGTATTGAGTGCATGGGGAAAAGTAATGGAAGAATGGAAAGCTGATCCCGATGGGTACTTTTTTACTGCCTTTTGTTTAGTTCACTCGTACTTCGATGCCGATAACGTCATTCAAAGTGAGCGACGTTATCCTTAAGGAATGTCCTCTAAAAGAATGTTGCGATCAAAAACCAGCGGGGAAGTGGGGTTGCTGAGATGAAGGCAATTCACCGGAGTGACGTTTTAGGCCGAAACTTTAATGATTCGCATTTTCGCACACGTTGTAGACACTAGGCTGAAATTATTTTCATTATTAAGCTCGCCAACCGCCGACCGCTGTCGTGGATTTAAAATCGAATACGCTCGATTGTTTATTATAGTTTCTTGCGGAGCAGGTATCGCCTTTAAGGATTACCGTTTGGCATCAAGGATGCGTTATTGAGAAATTAGGCCATATTTGCTTGATCTCAATTAAACTTACTGAAATTTCGTAGTCGATATTTGCAGAACTCGTCCCGAAGGTCTAGCTGATTTGATGCGTAATGGGGTGCCGGATATTTTACGAGGTGAAGTTTGGCAATATTTGGCCAAGGTGCAGACTGATCCAGATTTGACACAAACCTACCGCCTTCTTCTTGGAAAGGTACGTTATTTTTATAATTCAGTTCCCGGTTGTTGGTATTTCAGGGAACTGACTATCCGAAATTGCAGAATTTCTTTTTTCCATTCCATCGTTTCTTTTTTTCTTTATAAAAGTGTGATAGATTTTTTTCTCATCGTCGTCAACGTTAATTGGTTGGATGTCCTTACTGAACGATGGTTACTGCAACGCCCACTTGCCCTCTGCTCTGATAAGGACACGTCTTTTAGTACACAAGCAAGCAGCCTTCAAAAGAAAGGAGAGGCGATAATGTGCTATTAGCGAAAGTTGTTTTATTCTCTGTTGACGTTGGAAAAGGTGTCTTCGTGCTTGTTTGGTCTTTCTTATCGAAGTAGAAATTCTGCGACGAATTACTTCATCCGGTCGTTATTACAAAACTTCGTTTCTATGATTCGCTGAGGTGAGTGGTAGCATTCTGATGTACTTCACAAACATCTTTACCTATCCTGTTATCTACACTAATAGGGCGACACTGCTTTGTTCCTGCAAGATCACTTTGACAGCCAACAGTGTTTATGAATAGGTTTGTATTTAAGACTTCTGAAGTGGTGTTCTTTTGAAGGAGTGTCCATCAGAGCAAGTAATTTTACGTGATATTCATCGTACGTTCCCTGCACACGAATATTTCAAAGAGGCTGGTGGAGATGGTCAAGAGTCGTTGTATAGAATCAGCAAGGCGTACTCATTATACGATGAGGAAGTCAGTTACTGTCAGGGGCTATCGTTTCTTGCAGCCGCACTTCTCCTTCATGTATGTGATTGACCTCTTCATGGCGTCACGACTGATTGTTGCAAACAGATGATTTAATATTTTATTGATTTACTTGAATCTCCTAAGAAATATTCATTATTGGTAGTTTTCGTCAATACCGCCGAATTGATGCGATTTATACACTTTTTAAATTATTATGATTTTTCTTAATAGCGTACTGAATCTGCAGGGTCGTTGGTTCATTTTTTCCTATATCTTGTGGTTCCACAATTTTTTTTCGACTGTAGCGAATTATTAGCTATTTTACCGTTACATAGGGCAAATTCCAGCCTTTGAAGAAGAGAGGTTTAATATAGGCAACATTCAATAATTTACTTCATAATGATTGCAGTTTGATCGCTTCTTTAGTAGGATTATAAGGCAGTTTAGGAGAAGAAATATCTGTATGGACCAAGCAACGATATTTCTTTCATGCCTCGTAAAATTGCTGTTAGAATTTCGACTTTACGTGAAAAATATATTGACGGTGAAAGCTCCGAATCCTGCCAGTTTGGCGTATTCGCAATCCGTATAAGCGAATCTTTCCTCATCTGTGGGTTTTTCTTCCACATTTTTCCGATCTTTGCAATTGCCTACTTCACGTTGCTATGTGAGTAGCTAGTCACTTCTATTATTATTCCTCATATGCCACACCATAGATGCTGCCCCAAGAAGAATGCAACTCCGCCTGCAGTGAGAGAGTCGTTTTTGGCAGAATTTCTTCGAGGCTCCAGGACAGAAAAGTAAGTCGGGTGGTGATGATATTGGATTTGAGGAATTTTCAGATGCCTGAGGAGCAGGCGTTCTGCACATTGGTGAAAATAATGTTTGATTACGGGTTGCGTGATTTGTTCAAATTGGGATTTGATGTGCTTCATCTACGATTTTATCAACTCCAAAGGTTAACCGAAGTATGTACACCGTTTACATTTTCATTCTCCGTTGAATCATTAATTGCCCTGATTACTGCTTAGAGGAATTTGAAACTTTTAAAGTTAAATTTGTTGTTTTAGGTTTTCCATTCGATTTTCGAACTATATGATTGCTCCGCAGAGACGAATTGCTGTAGTAGTATTGAAATGAACTTGCTTTGCAATTCGTACTCATTCGTGGTACTCATACGTTTTGTTGACAATCCCGCAGATAAATCAGATGTCGGTCGGATCGAATGCCGTTTAAAAATGAGGATAACTGAGTTGTTGATAGAGGCAACTGGACAGTCGTGGCAGAGTAACATTGCCTACTGCCTAGATGATAATAATGCACATGCACTTAGTATAGACAGTGCCGTAAATAAACCTATTGTCCTGCTCATTCATTTGTTTCGTTTGTTTTATTGCTGAATCACACGCAATTTCTTATTATTATGTTGAACGGAAAAGCTCAATTTCTTAGCAGAGTATCTGAGGAATGGCTGAGAATTCTGTCGGGATATTTGCAATGTCAACATTGAAACAGATCGTCGCCGAGGCTGAAAAAGAGTACGCGTACGATGTTGATAGTTCGTTACCTATTTTCTGTGTTGGATATGAGGTTGGAGCATCAATAAGTGTAATCTTTTTCTATGGTTGTGTGGATGAAATCAATATTGTTTATTGCAGGACTATGTGCCCGATTTGTTTGCTCATTTCTACGATCTCGGTGTTGAGACACATATGTATGCGTCTCAGTGGTTTCTTACATTGTTTACTGCCAAATTCCCTCTACAAATGGTCTATTTCATCGTCGATCTTTTCCTTAGTGAGGTAATATGATTCGTTTTGTTGCTTTTATTTTTTTTCAAAGTTTGTAATGGCATCCATAAATGAATGAAGTATAGACGATTTTCAAGCAAAATATAGAAGGAATATATGCCATGGGGCCATTTGAATTTTGTTCACTATGCGCTACAATCGTGGTCGAAGGATTTCCTCGTCTCCTGGAAGATGATGGGAATGATCCCGCTATCTAAGTTCTTACTGATCTATTTTATCCCATAACTTATTTTAACGAGCTGCATGACAATACACCTGTGGACAATAAATCGTCGGTTAACATATGAGAAGGACCACGTGTTGAACTAGATAACGATGATCAGTTTTCTTGAGTCTGCTTGCATGTTTGCCTTTTTCGATACAGAGCGCTGCATGTAACGACGGAATGACTGCGCCGACGTCATTCGTATTTCCGCTGTTGTTAGGGAATAAATGCACCAGTGATTTTAAGGCGATTTTCTGGTTGGTGCCGTTAAGGGCGATGATGGATAGAGAGGTGACTGATCTTTAAAAAGGGGTTTTCGAAAGGTAGTTGGAAATCATTTATTTCTTGTAATGAGGTAGTTTTTTGTTGTGCTTGCAACGTATTACTGAATAAAAGAATGCCTATTGAAGCTGAAGTTGCTTCGTCGGTTTACTCAGTAAGGATCATCCCGATCTTCTAAGTCCATCCGCCAGCCCCATTCTATTTCCAGATCTTTCGATCTGGTACTGGATGTACGGATCAGAGTGAAAATTCATTTGTTATGACGTGAAGTCATTTTTTTTTCTTGTCGTATCCTTGTCTTCAGTCCGTCTCCGGCAAAATTTACACTTATCATCCTAATACTTCCCGATTTTCAAATTTAATTATTTTTGCGATACAATGCATTTATTTAAGGGTATGAATACGATATTTCACATATCGTTGGCGTTATTGAAAGCGTCGAAGAAGGAGCTTCTACAGCTCGATTTCGAAGGTGCTCTCAAATATTTTCGTGTTGTACTGCCTCGCAAGTACCGCACAGAAGCAAACGCCAAGGAGTTGATCCATCAAGCCGTCAAACTGAAGGTGTTTATTTACGTGGTGAATTGTGCGAGTGATATTCACTCAGCTGTAAATCTGTTAGTGCCTCAGTAACGGCTGCAAAAGTACATATTCGAATGGCTTTTGAGGCAAATTTAAGTACATAGCGCACAGTTGATCACCTCCAATTTTCGCTTGAGTGTTGTCTCGAAAAACCGATTTCATTCACCTGCTTATTCTCTCATTGACAATGGACAGATGAATTTCATTGTTTGGACGTTCATTTGTTAAACATATATATGTGGCATAACTATCTTTGTTTTCTTCATTCTAATCGCCTTCTTCATTTGACCAATTGAGTAGAATATGGGTTGGAATCGTGTGTTATTTAAATCAAAGATAGATATAGGTACTGCTCATTGCACATATTTATTACCACGTAGTCCAATAGACAAGTATCTGCCATCAAAGCATTATCGAAATCATCGAATTTAATCGCCATAAATACCTGCTCTTAGCTGGAATAGTATTTTATTGGCCCTTCGTAGATTATGATTCGCAATAGGTCCATATTTGACGTTTCGTTGGTGACATTTTGTTTCGGTTGGCAAATTGTTTCGGTCTTCATGCTTTTCGTTTTCATTGTTTTTGATAATGAGTCGGTCACTGGTGGTACTTCACTTCAAACGCAGAGATGTTTTCGATCAGACTTCTTTTTTAGTATTTAGTCAGATTTGCAACTTGAAATAGAACTGCTTGTTCAACGCGATGGCAAAAACGGCTAACGAATCGGTATTTATTATTTATCTTGTTTTCTCTGTCGCCCACTCTTCACCCTTATTCTTTATCATTGTTTTAATTTTCCTTCTTTATTTTTGTATATGGATTCGATACCGCTCTTTTAATCGAATTTTGTAGATCAGTCACAAGAGATTATCAAAATACGAGAAGGAATATTATTCGCTAAAGGAGCGTGAGCTGGAGTCTTTAGATCCTCAGGAGAGGCTCGAGGTTAGTGTGTCATCCTAATTCTGGCCAATTAAATCTGCTGTTTTGAAAAGCTTTTTTAATGTTTCTTCTTTGTGGCGTTCATTTTATATTTGCGATCCTTCGCATAGTACAGAAGTTGAAAAAATACTGTTTATGTTTTTGCATTCACAGAATAGTTACCTGTGATATTCAAAAAAGAAACATTCGGTTAGTGGAATTTGATGCTGCCATCTGTATATTTCGGTTGTAAAGCAAAACAGTGCTGGTGGAATTTGTAGTAATGACTTATGTTTTAACCTTGTTTTAGGTGTGAAGTTATTCAGCAGTCTCATTTTAGCATAAAACGGTTGTTTACTTATGCACTTGGTTATGAATTTTTGGCATTAAAGTGATAAATAGAGTTGGAAGTATTACAACCTTAATGAAGTTATTCGGGCAAGAAAACAAGCATTCGTGGGGCTCAATACACGAGGTGATTTCCGAGAATAATATGACAAAACATGTATTTCATTGAAATCTCGCTGAATGATTTAGTGTTTTATTTGTATCCGATTTTGATGAGAGTGTTGCCGGCAGTCAGTTGTGTGTGCCGGCATTCATTATGGTTTTTCAGCGAGAGAATCTTCGTCTCAAAGAAACAATACTGCGTTTGGAGCGTGAGAACGATGATTTGGCGCATGAATTGGTGACGAGTAAAATTGAGTTGAGGAAGAATCTCGATACGGTATGCTTGTGGTGTTGATCTTGTTCCTCTCCGCGTTTCCTTCATCTCTCTATCTATTGGGACTGGCTAATGCGGTCTCGTGTAATTGAGAGTTACTAATAGTTTGATTATTTGTGATGATCGCTGGTAATTCCGCGGTCAGTCATTTAGGGGTCATTGTGGGGAAGCAAATTAATTGGAGAGGAGAGACGAAGGGATCACTCATCATCCCATAATTTTCAAATTATTAAACTGTTGCCTTAATGTTTTCAAGAGGGCGCAACGAATAATGCGGAACGATTTCTTTCTGCAATTTCACACGCAATGAAGTTTTTCGCGTTTTTTTTTTTTTTTTTTTTTTTGATTCTAAGATATAGGCCTTTCAGCTGTCTTAGTTAACGGCTCTCGTCACCCTTTAAAGCCCGCAGTTTAATAAATCAGCGAACAAGTAGTCTGCCTTAACAAAAATTTTAATGATGTTTGCCTAGCTAAGTGGACGTCACCGAATTCCATTTTCACGTAGTAGTCGCACTTTGGCACGCAGTTATGAACGAATGCCCATTTAGTTGTTTTTTCTCCTCTCAATCTACAGTCGAGAGGTGAAGAGCGAAGAGTTTAAAATCCAAGAAATTTTCATAGTCACATTTTCGCCTGTAGGGCCTCATTGCTACAAAAACACTTCATTGTAATGTACGTGCAGTCGACTGACGGGTAAAAGATTGGAGTCGGGCATTCAAATCTGATACATTCTTGAGAAAAGTTTCGAGGTGCCGGTTCTTTGTTCATGACGCAGTGCATCACTCTTTCTTTTACTGATGGGACTTCCGCAATGTTGCACGGGAGTGGTTCAGGTATTCTCCTGCTAACAGGCGGATTTTGCTACTACATATTCCTCTCGGCAAGTCGAGTATTAAATTGAGGTAGACTCGCACGCACATAAAAGACCGCGTACATAGTCAAGGGATTTAGGAACACGAGATGTTCTGTTTATTGCCGAAAGATTTTAAATTGTTTTAACAATCTTGGTGCAGCCAATTCCTAAGCTGTAATATGAAAAAGAATGAAATTGCAGGCGGAAGACAGTGTGGAGAGTCTGCAAGGGCAGCTAGAGAGGTGCGTTCGGGCGGCGAAGGATCTTGAAGATGAGAACCGAAACCTTCAAGGCGAGTATGAGCAGGTGAGTTCCACTTCTTCTGCCAAGAAGGTAATCTTGCTTTCGCGATGAGACTTCATTGTGCTACCCTTTGTTTCTGACAGTGGGCAGAATTGCACCAATAATATAAAATGGGGACTTATTCTACAAATGCTTTGTCTTTATGGATCTTTTTTTCAAGTTTCGCAGTGAAAGAAATTGTAGCAACTCCAGCGGATAACACGAAAATTGCCCGGTAGTTGACAGCTGCATGGTCATTGATCCTGTGAAGTGATGATTGTAGCCGTTCGCTACCTCATCGTGGGAATTTGCAGAAAATGGGGGAGGAAATGCTGCAAGTTTCCATTATTATTTATTGGTGGGTAGGTGAAGAGTTAAACACACGCTGTGGGTATTTCGTTCATTGCGTCTTGGTACAGATTTGTGAGAACAGTTATTTGTTCACTCCTAGCATATGTGTTAGGGGAACCATATTGCGTCCAAGAATCCGTGACTCATCTCATCGAGAAGTTTGGAAACGAACACACATTACAATATGCTCTTATCGCCACCATTTGCGCTACCCATGTGAATTACTATTGAAATGTTAATTTGAGGTGAAGGAAATGTGCCGGCGAGAGGTGCAACGGTTGGAAGGAGAGGCGAGTCGCTCACAAGGAATCATCTCCAATTACAAGCAGATCTGCTCGGATATTAGCCATCGGATGGATATCCAACAAGAAGCATTCAAGGAGCAAAAGAAACAAATTGCGGCAAGTGTTTAGCAGCATCGGCTTCTCTGGTTTTTTTTGCTTTCATCCGTAGCAAACAAGAGCACTGATGACATCAAATTACACAAGCCGATGAACATTGCCTTGATGCCACATTCGGTGCGGCTGTCATTTGAATTTTTTCGTTGTGTATTGAAGGGAGAGAATGCTTCAAGGACTTTTTCTTGTGAATTTATTTGCGCCCTTCATTCGTATCAGACAGCATATAAAGTGTGCATTTTTGCAGATGAAGATCTCGCAGTGTGAGAAATGTGTATCGATTCTTTCGGAATTCGATGGTTTCATAGGCAGTCCGGCCAAGAAAGTAATTCTTCTTGTTAATATTGACGGAATTCGCTGTTTATTTTAAACGAAATAAATGTGCGTTTAATAAACGAATATGTTTTCATCTTCATCAGCGTGTGAGTCGCTTCTCAGAGGCTGAGTGACGATTTTCGATGTGTGACTGTTGATAACTGCAGAAATCATTATATTGCTGGACGCTTTTTTTGAGGAGTTGTTTGTGCTTGATGGATTCCATTAACCCATAAACGAATGAAACTCTATCATACGAGCTTAGACCGTAGATTGCATCATCATAAAGTACCAAAACTGGTTAAATATTTTCGGATCCGTTTATAAGATACTCCGTAGGTAATATTTGTTCTTTTTCATTGTTCTACGCTTAAAGGTGTTATTTTTTCGGTTAATTCAGTGGAGTTGTCATTTTCTAGGCGGCGATGTTTATTCGCCGCTCGAAATAAAGCTGAGGGAATCGAGTAGAAAGAAATTATGGATGCTGTTTCAGAAAGTGTGGCTACCACTGGAGTAATATTGTCTGTTTTGGCCCATTCCATCGCATAGAGAGCGTTTCATGTAAAGAATTTAGGCCCTCATGGTTTATTTTAGAAATTCAGTTGAAAGAAGTAATTTGATCATGAAAGTAGCAATAAAAGTTCACTTGCTCTTCGCGCATTGCCGAAGCATGAAGCTGTTTGTTGATTCATCCGAAGCTTCCACTCAGACTCTTATACTGTAAAAGGTTTTCCTTTTGGGGGAAGGATTGATGCAGTGCAATAGGATTTATATTGATGCACAGATGCAATGCAATGCACTCACCACTTCCATTCTTCTTTCTCCGTAATGTTATGACTGTCTTGGTAGCAAGTCGGAGAAGGTAGTTTAAACGTCAAGTCTCGTTTGCTCTCCATCTATTCTGGCTCCTTTGAAAACGTTTCACGTGGCTAGTTATCAATATTTCAAGCGAATTTCTGCGCGAAAGTACTTTTCTTTGCTACATGAAGTGCTGCATTATCTTGTGGAGAGGAATTCGTCATTTGTTAACTTATTCTTTCCTCAAATCATTCAGCCATCGGTTTTATTTTTAATTTTCATTCTTAACATAAGCGAATGTTTAACTGAGCATGTGCATTACGTTGATGATGTGACTGAAGACTGAAATCCGCCGTCGTTGTGCTTTGTTCCTTTGTATTTCGTTTCGCTTTTGTCCTTCCACGTTATTAGTGTCTGAAAAATTCGTTCATGGAATTCTTTTTCTACAACTGTTCTTTTTTAGTCTCCTTCTGAATTAAGGTCCACTGAAAGAAAGGAGCTCATTTTTCATCGTTACACAACAAAAAGTGCTCAGCATTTTCAATTGTTCTCTGCCAATTTCTTTTCACATCCGTTTTCTGCTCATATTGTCTTCACATTTATTTCGTCAGCTTTCAGTTGTCTCCCGTGAAAGAGAATGGCTGTGGGTTGAAGGCAATGGAGCTAATGGATCGGTTGGAAGAACGCGAGCAACACATAAGACAGATCGAGCTTGAGCTGGCGCAAACGAAGCTGGCACTTGTTGAGGCACAGTGCCGCAATCAAGACCTTAGTCACCAGGTTAGCTCTACTCTTTGCGATTGTTTCCTCTTCTTATTTTTAATGTGATAATGGGAAAAGAAGGGTCGTTCAATGAATCACCATGAAATGGTACCATATCGTCAACTAAATTTGTATAGAATTGTGCTCGACAACAAAAGTGTGTTTTCGGAATCAATGACAAGTAGTTTCCTGAAGTATTCTCGCTAAAGGTTCGTCGACTGCCATCTTTGGCAGTACATTGAAAGCATTTTTGACGAGTTCCTTGTTTCCTCTTTGCTTTTATTTTTTGCGAGGTATTTATGAAGTTAACTTACGGCGGATCTGTTCAGTGTACTCACATCGATTACTGTATCCTATCCAACCTCTTTTCTTCTTCAAATAAAATTCCATTTTTCGTTTGAACTAGTCCGACTTTATGCGCTCCCAAAGATTGGTTGCTAGCACTGTAGAACGAACGGTTACCAGCACTGAATGTTTGACTTGCCATGATGGGAAGACATGTGGATGGTTCACTGCTTCCGGTATATTTTCTTATTAACCGGTATTCTCTCGGAATCCTCTCTTTTGCTAAGCATGCCTTGAATTTTAGTTTCGTAGTTTCCGGTCAGTTGCTTCATTTATGCAACAGTTCAGTTGGTTTCCTCATTGCAGAAGATATGATATAAGCGCAACATATGATATTTATTGCATTGTTTCGCAGGATGATTTCTTATATTGGGTGCGAAGAAAGGAGAAGAGGGCATGAGAAGTGAAAAGAGGAGACAACGAAATTGAAATATCTGAAGACGTCAGTGAAAACATCGCAATTCTGAAGGCGATCTGCATGGGATATCCGATCCGCCATACCCTCAAACACATTTCTAACATATGAACGACTAGTAAAATCAATTTTAATTACAGCGAAATGCGTAGGGAAATTTATCGAAGCAGATAGTGAAGAATTTTTCTTCAAATGCGCTTTCCCAATTCGTTCACACGTACACACTCGAATTAGCTGACTTGGGACATATTAACAGTACTCATCACTCTAATTAGATGTTTCGATTTCTCTATGCAGACAGGGTTAGCAGCACTTCGATTTTTGACCGTTGGTGTTGTATCGCGAATATTCGAGTATATATAAATACTACTTTTTGGTAAAGAGTTCGCCATTGCCTGTTAAACACCCGGAAGACAGAGTACCTAAGAACTTGCTTGTATATGTAGGCTTATGTTGTACATGCAAATTATCGTACAACGGCACCTTTGCTTAAAATTAGCATGTCTCTCCGTGATCAGTACCAATAATTATGAGGTTCGCTTATGAAACTGGCATTGAGTGAAGGGAGGACCTATCCCGAATGAGAAAACAATGGAAGGGGAAAAGCATTCCCAGTCTGAATAAGTGAATATGTCGTCTTGTGGGATTTGAGTGAGCTCTGGAACTTCGGAAGTGCTGGAATTTCAGACTTATAAAACAGCCACATTTCATGAGAAAAAAAATGAGCTTAAAGTGAGCTGGAATCCGCATTTTTGAAACTTTATTGGAGTCTGGATGAGCGGCTTCTTTTCACTGATCAAAAAGCATAAAATACAAACATCGCTTACAGTTATGCTCAATATTTTAAGTGGAAACATTCAGATGAGTGCAACGAGCAACAGTGACGTTGACAACAGGCATGCGGCCTGGTTCAAGAAAACAATCTCCTCGATAAAGGAGGTTGGCACATCTTTAAAGCAACAGACACACGAGCGCAATTCGAGCGTCACATTTGTTGATAAATATTGATGTGGCATTTGATGGAGTCATTTATTTATTCTTATTGTTCACTGCATTATAATATTATTCGTGGGCAGATCACTAAACATTCCTTCAAAAATATTTGCGCACCGAAGTTTTCCGAGCGGTCTTTGTCGTTGAAGCGGCGGCTGTTCGGAGTGTTTATCAGTGGATTCTTCGACGCTTCATTCTCTTGCCGGGAATTTTCCCTTTTGAATTAGCGAATGGATTTCAATTGCGTTTCTTTCAAATAGCTGTATTAACGAATTCATTAAACTTGCGCTTTGTCAATGGTATATTGTAGTCTAATCCTTCCTCGCTGTTTTGCCCGTTTTTACCTCACTTAAATTTTGGTCGATTTCTCTTGCCGTGGCTCATCTTTATTTACGTCCACTTTACGTCATTTGGCAATTCATCCATCACTGCGTTTGCAGACTCGTCAGAAATGTCCCAAATTAACTCAAACTAAGAGCTTAAAATACCGGATCGGTTCGTGAAGTTGGTTAACTAATAACATTTACAGTTTAGATGCTGCATTTTGTGATACGAAGTAGTCATAGCTGAATGGTGCCGTCATTTAGGCTTTAACATATCGTTTCCTTTTAGCATCCCTTCAGAGTCGGAAATAAGGATATGAATGTTGTGAAGAAATTCAAGTTTCGCTGAGTTGTTTCCATAAAGTTTTTAAGTAGGGGTTAACATTTCCAGTGTCATATGAAATCGACCTCACTTGCTTGGAGGATTTATCTCATTCTTTTGCTTATTTTGGTCGTAATCACAAATTGTATTATATTGGATGGTAATCATCTTTCATTTTTCTCCATAGTTTCGAAGTTTTTCCGTTTTTCGTTGTCGTATTGCTTGAATTCCTGTTCGTGAGATTTTAGATATGCTCTAGCACATTGATTTAACTTATGAATCAAATTTACTACACGGAATTCATGCTTACTAAAATGCGAGGAGTAGTTGAGAGAATATTTGAAGTGGATGGAGGAGGGGATCTGAGGATTTGTGGAGTATATGAGCTCTTAGAAGGTTTTAGGAGGTTTTATGGGCCTTTCTGTTTTCCAAAGTTTTTTTGGATATGATTCGTTTATGTTTCGTATGCACCATTATTTGAGTTTGTTATTGCTGGGTTGATACCATTTTTTGCTTTCTTACTTCCCTAAGCAGTATAGTAAGTTTCGTATTTCCTTTTCAATATGAAACTTAGTCATTAACTCGGTTGGATGAAGTGACCCCGTGAAATGTGCTTGTTAGATAGATGTGAGTTGCGCTGATATTTTCTTTCTTCTGACGTGGATTTGATTTTGAGAGTGAGATAAGTCTAGGTGAAGTAGTGAATTACATACTACTTGCCGGCAAATAGGATGTTGTCCGTGCACAACACAGCAACAAATGTGGTATTGTGTCTAGATTATAGTAGTACTTTCGTTTCGGTACATCCAATCCCGTGATTTTCTTTTCATCACATTCCTTTGCGGTTGTGAAAGTGCTAATTTTTGTTCCATACAGACGTCGATATGCGTTTTTTTGTTATTGTATTTCTTGAAATGCGTATGAAATTTGTTGTTGTATGAGGAGGGAAGAGGCGAAAAGACATCGGCATTTTGTGATTTAGGTCTCTGAGTGAAGGCATTGTGGCGACGTCGTGGGTGTGCTTCTTTCTGTTCGTCTGTTGTATAGTTTCGACTTACGAGGAACTGAAGCTAGGACATGAATTTTATAGGATATAGCAGAAGCCGTACGGCCACCGTTTATATCACTTTTGAAGTTGTCGTTGCTTTTCGACAGTGATTGGACGCGTTTGATTTACTTGAATCGACATAGCATTCATTACCAGTAAACGTCTCTTCATATCACTACCACTTCCGTCTGCCTGAAGTTGTGAGGTGGCGTGAAGGTTGGAGCTTACGCTCGTCTCGTGCTCATCGGATGGAGACGAGTCGATTCATCGTTGTTCGGTGCTACTTGCTCCACCACCACCCACATCCGGATGAGACCACTGGTCGGAATGGTTCGATAGGACAAAGCTAGAGAGTTTGTTCGGAGCGCTCTTAAAACCGGCGGCGCACTAAGCAAACCTAAAACGATGAATCTGCGTGTGCATGGTGCACCGATATTTGTGCGTACCTTTTTTACTGTTTCCATTCTACTTTGCAAGAGTCGAGCTGCTAGAAAGTAGAGATCTCCAGGAGCTTCAGATCATTTGAAATATGCGTGAATATCTTTCCTCTTTTTTGTGTTACTTGCTGATATTCGATGAAATCGGTTGAGGGCGGAATGGAGTTGGTTTTCCTCTAGTTATTCACTTAAGTGCTGTTATCTCCTCGATTTTGAAACAATCTGAGCGGAAACTAGAGTATAAATGGTGGTTTTTATGTAAGTGAATATACTGCTATGTAGTGAGGACGGAAATATCAGCTGTTCACACAGATCTTGCGAAGTGGCACACCGCAAGAATCGCTTGCTCGTGTAGACTGCTCTCTCCGTTGCGGAGGTGTGTGATCTTTATCTGTTCAGCTCTGTGTATGAGCTGCAAAAATAGGCAAAGGTGTTGCCGTTTTCCGTTTTGTTCTTCCCTTTGCAGTTGAGGAAACTGACTGCAGATGACCTAATAAACAATTGAGAAGTATGCACTCACCAGTCGTCTTTATCGTATGGCAACTTACTTTTACCATAATTCGCCCCTTCCTCTAAAGCACTTTGTTTAATGTTGCCTTTGGTGAATCTAATTGAATGGTTTTTTCCTTGTAATCACTCATTTCGCACGAAATGATTCAGTCAAATTTGTTAATTGCGAATGTTTCCGTTTGAAGCGTTTCAGCTGTAATTCGTGAAGTCCGACTACAGCTCCAGGTCAATTTGCATAAATTTTCTCTTCTCTTTCTTCTCCAACCTTTTTTGCGCCTTCAAGTTTAGCACAGCGCAAACGTATACATCTATCAGCTAGCTGAACAGTGTTAAGGAGGGATGATGCGTGATTTGACGCTGTGTTAACTTCCATGAAATCCATCCACTTATGCCAAGGTGGAAATAATTTGCGGTATAACTCCTAATGTTTTAATAATAATTACATATGAGCTGGTTTCCGCTCGAGTCTGGACACGTTGCTCGACCGCATGGTACGACGGGATGGGTTGGGTCTTGAATGTAATGAATAAAAGCGACCGGTCCGTGCTGTACAAAGTGCACAATGTCATATAAATTTGATTAATGATTTTATAGCGGTTGGGGATTTAATTTGTTTGCATCTGTCGGTCGGTCACGTAGGTGATGACCGTGGCAAGTATGAGTGCGCAATGGCGTCTGGTTGCGATTCTTTCATAGGGAATGGCATGCTGCGAGTGCCGCCGTTGTTGGTCATTAAACGCAGACTTTAGTGTGCCAATGACCTGAAAAGTTGGTACTGATGGCTTCGTTGCAAGTTGAAGAAGCTACTATGGCGTTCATTTTGAAACCAAATCAAGTGTGTGACATGAGTTCATCTTTGTGTGCAGGACCTCTCTCTCGCATTTCTCACAATATTACAGGCAATGCTAATTAGTTGCGTTGCGGATGCTCACGGATGAAATGAGTCTGCGCCAAACTCCATCTCATTCGCGAGTATGACTGGCTGAACTGCCGATTTTGTTGCCCATTTAGAACTGGTCGGAGAACAAGATGCAGCCCTTTTTATAGTCGAATCAACGTTTAATAACAGGATTGCCCGTTTAAGAACTTCAGAAAACGGTTAATGAGGTTTTAAACTGTGACGGAATCTTTTGTTTACCCTTTCACTCACCCAGCTGTCTAATTTTTATCTTCTGAAACGACGAGATCAGCAATTAATATGCCTTAGCATTCCCCATTTTACCTCAAGAAGTTGTCGTTAATCATGGAGCTGTTGTAAATCGGTCGGCATGGACGGAATAACGGTTGCTTGATGCAGGAACAGCTGACTAGATACGGTGCTTCCCTAATCGCTGGGGACACGCGAAATGCAGTGGCTTAACTTCACTTGATACCTGATAGAATTGAGCCAGGTGGGTGGATTCGCGGGTTCACGGATCACGTAGATGTGCGCTTCGTCTCTTGATTTTCGCCATACAGGACCTAATCATGCCCCTCCTAACACCAATTCTCAGAAAATCTTGGGGCTGATAATTTCTGAGTGTGCGGTTTACTGTGCTGGCTGAAATTTGTGGCTCGGTAACGCGATCCGCTTTTCACATGGTGCAATTAAAAATTTGCTGGCGATAGGTTCGTTGGAAACAGTCGTGTTTGAGTGGATCGCACATAATGATCGTTGATCTGACTGCAGAAGCACTTAAGACACGTAAGACTCTTCGCTTTCTATTGTGTTCTTTCAGTATTCGCAATGTTTTCTGCCATTTTAGATTCTTGGCGTAGCGCTTTGTTATGGCTAAATTTCTGAAGCCTCTCAGCACTTGCGTCGCAATCCCTCATTGTTTTAATTTGTTAAATTGATGTGAAATAGTTTGAGAATGTTTACAGCTCTTTGAAACTACCGAATGCATTTTTTTACAACTCTGTACATCTCTGCGCTCAGAAATGATTCAAGAAACGGTTTTCTTAAAGAAAAGTACTTCGAAAGTCTGCAAAAGATAAGTTACTTCCTGTGATTGGCTTGCATCTCTCCATTGTTCAGAATTTAAAATAAAGAATAAACTGAGTAATGCGATTCATTCGTTAGATGTGTGTAAGTGGGAAAAGCTATGCCACTCTGGTACGGCTCGCATAATTCCCTCTCCATTATGGAAGTATTTTGTTAAGCGTTCTTGGTCGCTATTGTGCACCGCTTAAAAAAAAGTCCACTTGTTTCATCATGAAATTTTGTTCATTTTCTTCACTGAAGAGTCCTCTGTAGTCTACTTGAAGCATCCTGTTATGTGCACTCAGTGCTGCTACGAACGAACACATCGATAAGTTCACATGATTTCGAACGATGCAACACATTCATACTGATCCATGAAGTCGTCGATATCGATCACTTCTTCCCGAACCGAAGCGCCACATCAGTCGGAATGACGAAAGTCCTCTTTCCATTGAATCCTTCCAGCATACCATCAAACGATCGCTTACCAAATCTAAACCACACAAAATTCATCAATGAAATGTGTTTTGCATAGACGACAATACAGAAACGTCCTTATCCTCATCTACCCACTCCTATAAAATCTCTTAGAAGGAAACTGAGATGACGATGGGGATGCAGGCGACAGCGAAAAGTGAGGAGAGGCAAGTGGAGGGAGCGCGATACGTTCATGTAACAAGTACAGTGAGATCTGTAGTTATCGCATATCGCAGTGATTTGTGGCATTGCCTTTGATATGAAAAATGTTCGGTAATTTTGTAGTGTTGTCACAAGTTCGAATAACCCAAAATTGATGGAATTGATTTTCTAGGCGAATATGATGAGCGAACGACTGAACTGAGGCTGCAACTAACAAAAAGTGATTATTTTAGCATTAGTGAAGTGACGACGAACATGAACGCTCAAAAGCGACAAAAACAGGCATATGCATGCACGGAATGAATTAGCTGTGAACGCAAACAAGTCGCTCATCCGAATAAATGATTTCAGAGCGTGAAAATCATTGTGATCGCAATGTAAGTGACCGCTTACTCCGTATTTTGTTATGAAAAATTGTGTTGCTTCATACAGCAAGAGCGAAACATTTTTCTTTCACTTTACAGAGGAAATGTACTCAGTGTATCGCTTTCGTTTATCAGCTAAGCACTGTTACTTCTTCACTATTTGCCTCACATAGGTTCACTTTTCGGTTAGCTAGATGTATCGAAGGAAATCGTAACCTCTTTCAGGTTTATTATATCCTCCAACATGAGAGCTGTTTTAAGTTCATTTGATGAAAAGAATGACCTCAAGTTTAAGTTGGACGGGTCGAATGGGTAGGAACTACGTTTGCCGAATCTCAAGGCAAGATCGTTGATGTCAAATCTTCGCTTTTCGTTGCTACCAATTCTTCTCCTTGAGTTGCCATTCATTTCCCAAGATCTTAAATCATTTAAGTAGAACTGAATCGGCAAATCTTTTCCATATTCTATTTTTTACCAGTCTTCCCTCTTGTTGAGTAATCAGTGTCGTCAAATGCCCGACTTGTAGTGGGGTAGCATTAACTGATAGCTCGTTTTTGTTCAAATAGAAGTGGACATATTATGCAAAACATGAAGGAGGGAAGAATTTGTAGATTATTCATGCAGTTGTTAAAAATTGACGTTTGTGGACTTTGAAAGAGGTGAACGGACTTCCTACGTAGAAGAGGAAAATTTCAAGTTTTGATACGGGAAATTTCTTTGCCACGTGAACGTCGTCGTTGTGTATCAGTAGAGAGCAATGTTGAAATGCTTTCACAGTGACATAAAATTCGTGCGATTGATTCTATTGAAGCTATTTAAGTTCACTGGATAAAAAAACTGCGAAAAACTGATTGCTGAAACGGTGCAAAAGCTTCGACGTGTTATTCATCGGTGAAATATCACTTATATCAATCGAAAGCTTCACAGAGATATGATTATTTCAGATCACTATTTTTTGCGGCATCTCATGGAACTGACTAATGAAACAGGGATTGCAAATGCTTATATAATGCATCTTTTACGATTTCTTCTCCTTATTTTCAGTTTGATATATTCAGAGAGATATGTGCACTCGGTCATTGACTGAGGGTTTCTCTAAAATGCGGTAAAAACCGGATACATTCATAACAGTTGTATTAAGCGTAAGTGGTATTTTTTCACAGTCTTACCATTGATACACAAAGAGCGCTAGATTTGGACAGGCTGGCATGATTGGTTTGAAGCCCACGAAGGAAAGCTGAGAAGATTTTGCGGAGAAAATTTTTAGGCGAATGTCCACTTACAGAGGGCATTCAAAGGGAGCAGGTCGATTCTGAATTCGGAACGACTCTTTCTTCGTGCTGTGCAGTTGCACATCTATTTATTTGTTAAATATTCACCCAGAAATTGCTAACTTATTCGTAGGGCTAGCAAAAGAATTCACTTCTCTAGGAAGATTTCAATCGAGCGGCCGTTAATTCGTTTGCCCACAACATTTCATGTGTTCGCAGCAGTAAAATAATAGCAACAACCTGATATTATTTAAAAAGTTGCCATTTAGCACCCAATATGTTAATCCTTATTCTGTCACCACCTCCAGGAAACGTAAATTATTAGCTGTTCATTTTCCATTTGCAAAAAAGCCGTACCTTTTTCTTCCTGGATCTTTATTACAGAGGGAAAAGTACCTTATACGACAATTCCAGCCTCCTCTGTCGATGTTTTAAGTAAGGTTTCCCACTGATCCTACCCGACAATATGAAAATACTGCAAGCAATTTATGAGTTTCAGTCCGTTTAACGCGTTAGACTCAACCCATTCTGCTTGCCTCACGCTAATCAAAAGAATATCAATAAACGAAAAAAAAAACTGTAAGTATGATATCCGACCGCTTTCCAAATCGAAGAGCCAGATCTGAGGCCAAATAGCTGTTCGGAAATGAGCGTACGAACCTTTCAGGCAGCATGCCATCCTCCTCCTCCTTAATTATTTCATTTATTCAAATGATTGCAATGTAATGAGCAATCCGACGTTTACGTTCACTCATTTACCTTCATGTTTACTCTTTATTATTATGTTCAAGTAAACAGGTTTATAAGTACCTTATCTAAGCATGCATCTACAAGCTTATTTATTATTCTGGTTCAAGACTTTTATATAAGATCTATTAATATACCTCTTCAATTGTTTTTCTTTTAGATGAACTTTTAGAATCATTACACATTTTCTTTTCTTTTCATAAAGCATTAAAGAGTCAAACAAACTCCACGCACACATCCATTTCTGTTTGATGAGCTATTTGGGAAAGAATCTACGTACACCTCTGTCCTCTTCTATAGAACGTGAAAAAATGAACGGCTGAATAATGATACCACGTCTCGAATGGACACTACTGAAACTTTTATTCATTCGACATGTATCACCGATTCCTGTCTTTAAAGACGAAAACGTCAAAAAGGAGTGTTGAAGAGAGAGTATCGGATGAATTGGCACAATACATGCTTTTCATTTCAGCCTCTCAGGAGAGAACGTGACCGTGCAGAACTTTCAGATAAAACAGCAGTGGACTCGCTAAGGGGTTTGCATAATACCCTCACATCATTAACTGCACCGTGTCAGCAATAATGCTGGCTGCACAATCGCTTGCTTTAAACGGTCGTTTCCGATCGCATCAGCCGATCGTCCAATGAGATTTATTTGCAAATTTCATTTTGTTTTCTGTTGTTTATGATTCAGAGCTGTGGCGAGAGGAAATGGTCTTAGATTTGATCATCGTGCTTTTGAAGGCTCAATATACGGACAGTGCAAATAAATATGAGCGTTGGACAAGCAAATTCAAACGCAAGTCAAGGAGGTACAATAACAAACTGCTTGCGTTCATAACGACTCTTTTTTCCACCACTGAAAACGAACAGAGCTTTCATTCAACCTGTGGTATTCCCCTCGATAGCTTGAAATCAGCTCAATTCCACGCTTCACTCTGCAGTGTTTGGCGATACAGAATGCGTAGGTAAATAAAACACACATCAATAAACACCGACTGAATTCAGGTCGAACTTTTTCCCGTCGACAAAGTTCGAGCAATTTGCTCGTCGACGTGTTACGAATTGCGCACTTATTTAAGTCGACAACAAAAATCGTCAAGTGAGAGTCGTGTTAGTTTTGTTACGGAACGGTGAATAATGGGTCATCCACGCGTAGGAATTCTAATATTTTTCATGGACTTTAACTTGCCTACGAAACCTTCAAGTTATCCTAATGAATCGTCGTATACGACAGAAAAAGTTGCAAGAGTACAAACGAGGCAATATCAGCCGAACCAATTAATTAGCCGACACAAGACATCGACAGCGTGAAATATGCATGAGTGAATATTTTTGATCATCCCTAAGCTAATTTCCCTCTCTATGTGAGGTTGCTTCCGCGACAGAACTCGACTTCGCCAAGACGCTTAGTCCTCCTCCATTGCCAACGATAAACAGTGGGAATTGTAACATCCTGCTACTTTTCCGTCTCAGTGAGTATAGCTTCGAAAGAACATTTAGAGGGGCCTTTTATCGTCATTTTCTTAATTACATATTCACCGTTAAAATCTTTCCTTCATTAGCAGCATATCGTGGTTTTTTTTACAACGTTACTGAATTGGTTTATCCGACGGATGTTTAGGACGACTCATGCGCAGGACAGCCGATACAAGTTTGTCACCGCAGGGGTCCTGACAATATTTATTTCATTTGCGTTAAGGTCGGCAAATTGTCAGGCATACCTACCACAGACATATAGCATTTGTCTATGCTACATCCCGTTCCAAACCAAACCACTCGATCGTTCCCATCGTAATGCTCGGCAACCCCTCGTTTGCAACAACACCTACGATGGATGAAGATGAACTATGGAGGACGGGGCTCCTTCAGAAACTCTGCATAGACGCACACAGCTATATCGTTGAGTACTAAAACCGTGCTGTACTTTCAAAATGAATTTTAAATTAACCACATGTAAATTTAGCTGCTGTTGCAGCTGTTTCTTGCACGGGCGGTGTTCCCCAAACAGTCACACATTTCATTGGAAAGTAGAGTAAAGTATTAAAAGTTTTAAGGAGGCTTTGCCAGATATGAGCGCACTGCGTTCCTGCATCACCGCATTTTTCCGCCGCGAATTCCTTCGCATATTGATGTTTGCGCTTTATTCACGTTCGCTACGGCCGCCGTTCATCTAACGAGAAAAAATAGCGAGACGTATTGCGTTGATATAAGCGTGAAATTGCAAATGGAGATTGTACCTAGCAGATGTGATATGATGCAGCCCTTTCTTCTTTTGAACAATAATTCAAACGATACTGACAAAGATTTTTATATCTCACTCACTGAAGTCTGCATTGATGACAACTGAAGGAACTTATTTTCAACTTACTTCCTGCGCGCACACATGAACAGCAATTATAAGCACCAACGCGGCAACAAAACTGGACGTGATCATCATGCGAAGGTGGACCTGAAAGCATACGACTAGTAGCTCCTGCTAAAACATAAATATCAGCTGCAACAAGCGTCTTCTTACATTGCCAATATTCCAATAATCACGAAACTTCAAAGACATGAAAACAGCTGGTCTACGTTCACTTGAAAACATCGGTTTTTTAACATTCGCGGGTTTAAGAGAGGTCACATGCTTGGGGTGATAAACCTAATTACGAAAAGTTCTCATCTGCTCTAAACACAGGGAAGGAAGAGGTGATTTTGCGGCCACAAAATAAGGAATGTGTTCGGGGAGAGGAGAAGGGGGACGACGAAACAGTGTTTCACGTCAGATTTTGCTACCAACGCTGCAATTAATAATCCTTTCTGACTGCCCGTTTCAGATTAGCAGTGAAAATGAGAACGGCGTCGGCATGTTACGCTGCCCATTCAGTGGATCCCATACATGCAAATAGCAGAAATTGTGAAGGGACGTTTAGCAAGTGGAATGGGATTTCGATGCTTATTGGCTTCCGACTCTAATCTCTTGCTATAAATGGCATAAAGAATTGCAAAGTTACCACAAAAAAAGCTGTAGCTGACTTTACTTTCAACAAGTACTTCCTTTTTATGCAGCAGATCACTTCAAAGCATTAAGAATTATGTCTGCTTGAGTACTGATCATCTGAGAGAGAGGCTGGAAAGGTATGAAAGAACAGCACCCCCAAACAACAGAACCTTGTGAGCTCTGATCACCTACTATAATATCTCATGAACGACTACGATATGACAGCAGAAGATCGAGCTTTATTCAATGACCTCTTCCCTTCGCCTAATTTCCGAGAGCTGGCTTCCAATTCAGTGGAATCTTGTGCTGTCATTCACGAGAAGTTGGCGGAAAGGGACCTGCTTGCCAAAGGAGAGGAGAGAAATACTGTTTCCTGTTTTGGATGATACGGTGTGTCACTTTTCTAGTTTTCATAAGGGTATTCAGTAGAACGAGGCGAAGGTGAATTTCACCTTCTTTGAATAAGCTGAAATACATTAAAATTACTTTGAATGGGGCGACGTATGGCATAGCTCATAGGAAAATGAAACATACATCCGTTAAAGCACTGACGAGTGGCAAAAGGCCAACTGTACAATAGAATTTACCACATTAGCAGCTTACGTTTCCCCACTGAATTACATAACGTGCAGTAATGACATCGCAATTTCATTGCGATGTTCTTGCATTTATGACTATCGCGATATTGTTATAAGTGAATGCAATACCTAGATTTAACGCAGACGTTTTTAAGTGCACTGGACTTTCAAGCAGAAAAGGTTTCAACAGGTGCATACAGATATGGCTACTACGCGAATACGCGTGAAATGCGAAATCTTATATACTGTGAGGTATATTGCAATACTGTTCACTTTAGGACCTTCCAAGTGCTAAGAGAACCCCAAAATTAAACGCCCTATAAATCCATCTTGTGATACAGGTAAGAAAACAGAATTTTAATTTATCAACTGCTCAAGAATCAAGGATGATATGTGGCGGATTTTACTCGATCCGAGAACTTGAAAGCATGCAGCAAAATACTAGACATAGACAGGCAAATATTACACTATAATGTTAAAAATAATTGCAGATCAGTGAGAATGTTTCAAAATAGGATTATAACAGAGCAGAATGCATAGTGGAATTTATGCCTGCATCAGTAAAGGTGAACGACTCCAGCGGGTGGATTCTAATGACGGCAGCAAATAAATTTAAAAACATGCTCGCTTGGGCAAAGAGCAAATGCAGCTGACGCAGTTTGCAAGAGTAAACACGTGGTAAGAGCGAAATGATTACTGTTGCGTATTCCCAAATAAAGGGCAATAATGCGACATGCATATTAATGCTTTCATGAAAATTCGGCGAAGATGAGATAAGGAACTTTTTCAAGTGGACCTATTTGAATGAGCGAGAAAGGCCTTTTCGGCGCTTCTAGGTTGAAGAGGTTAACGAATCATACATTATTCTTTCAATTTAATACAATTCGTTACGCTACAAATGCTTGGAAATGAAAATTCTAGTGCTTTGTCTTCTTCGCACACGCACAAGTAATCCAGCACTGTGCCTATGATGCTTTACAAAATATTTCATCTCCGCTCTACGCAGAAACTCTCATTTCGTGCCGAGTGAGGATTAATTCAGGTCACATCTCCCCTCCTCGCCACTCAGCTCTCCCCTTCATTTCACAGCACAGTTTAATATCACTTTGGGCTATGTCCTGAGTGAACGAATTGATCCAGTTGGTTTCACATAACGTTTAGCAAAGAAACACATTCTAAGATCTAATTAGTTTCATGTCAAAACAACAGCTATTAGCCATCTCCCACCGTCACGGTACATACCAGCTGCCACGAATGCCATGTAAGGAAGTTAAACAAAAGCTAGCGTGTTTGTTGGCTGTGGAGCACTAAATAACGCTCCAGCGATGTTCATATAGAGCCCTCGAAAATGTAAGAAGCACTCTTTTAGCACTACATTCAATTCAAGATGCGAGCGCACTTAGTCGAAGCATTCTGTGTTCTTGAATTCGACTGCCCTATTACAAGTTTTCCTGAAATAAAGGCTGGGTTCTAATTTGACTGATAATTATGAAGAGAACGCTAAGAGTGCTTTCGAGACAACGTCTGTGACATATCGTGTGGTATCTAAGGGCGATTTGTTAGGCCGAACATCTTAAATCCTGACAGAGGGTTTATTTCAGAAGTGGAGATGAGGTGGCGACATTTTGTAAATGAAGCACCATAAACAAGAAAGTAATAAAAGCTGGCTAGGTATTTCAGTAGAAGCTGGATCGAATTTTCATAGTTGCATCTGAGAATCCTGCAAAACATATTTTGTGCTCAATCTGAGAGCGATCAGATTGGGTCTCCGCATTTTAATAACGTCTTAAATTCGTGTAATGAAATCAAAATCACAGTTCCTTTTTTCTCACTTTTTTACGTCCCTTTTTCTGCGCATGATACTGAATCCATGAAGGCATTCGTAAAATAGCGGAGATGGATTTGAAAACAATAACGAAGGTCCAGGATCATCAACTTAGACTCTAACTCTCCATTTACCGTCACGTGTGCTGCAAGGGACCGGTTTGGCATGCAGTAACCTTTACCCGAAACAAAAAACGGAATTCAACGAAACTATTGAGACGTGAAGCAATTCATATAGTTGTATGTGCAAAGCAAACTGATGAGCAAGTGTGCAAGATGTCCCTTTCATCAATACAATTTTTCTGCTGCGATCTTCTGTGCTCAACCATGGCTGCCATAAACTGGCCGGTTGATTACAAAATTTGCAGAGCAATCTAAGTTCTCACCGTCAACAAAGCCAGCTCATGTTAGCAGAGGTATTACGTGCAAATTAGTTCTTGCATATAGAAAGTTAATGTACTAATATTTGCTGAAATGAACACTAAAAGTGTGAACAAAACATTTCACTCGCTATTACCAGAAGTAAACTGAGTGCACAGTGGAAGCTTCAAGCGTTATATACGGGCGACGTCGCTGCTGAACAGTAAAGTTAAGAAATCAAGCAATGAACTGAAGGAAGAATGACAACAAGTGGGCACATCCCTAAGAATAAGCTCACTTTCAGTGCAGTAACAATAACCGTATGTGACGAAATCACATAGATAATCCTAAAAGTCCCCTGCTGTATGTCTAATTCCCCTCAGTTCCCTAATTATCGCCCATCGCTGTACTATTCAGCACCAACGCCGGGTGTATATCACGCTTGCTGCTGCCATATTCCACTCAACTACTTCTGCAGAGGGAGGACGACAACGAAATGTTGGGCAGAATATTTTTCTATGCGTGCTTCCAGTGTTTACTTTCAACAAATATTGTTTTCCATATCTACCACATGCGCCTTATATCAAAGCGATCACTGCAGCACTGTCGGGGATTCGCTGTTTGAACACAACATGCAGTGCTGATGAGAGTCGATGTGCGATGCTCATCTTGAAAATATACGTGATCAGCGTTACGTGTTTGCAGATTACATATGAAGTGCTTTTGTGTAAGATAACTGTGTGCTGTCAGTTCTTCCGGTATGGTGCAGTAAGCGTTAGGATTTTGTTGATGTTGATGAAAGTGCCGACTCAATTTGGAGGGCTACGCGTGAACTCACCAACAACGGATGGAATGCCGTCACTCCTTCCAAAACGCATGACAAAGGTAACTTCATATCCACCGCGGATCGCTTCTTACTCCCCCTTGTTGTTTACATATTCTCTCTTCTTGAAAACGAGCGTTCCTTCCACCTTTGTCGAAAAACTGCGTTTCACTCCAATAGAAAGCCATCATAATCTGACCTTAATCTGACCTCTCTCATTTGTAATGTTTTCGAAATATTCGTCAGAGATACATGGAGGCGAAACTTCCTAATGAACACTGCCCAGTTCGGCTAGTGCATCGTCAGTCCACATCAGGCTAGAAAATGGGGTTCTCTCCACTATAGATGACGTCCTCGACCGTAGTATTATGAGGACATAGTACTTCATAAGAGGTTACAGTGTTCCATTTTTGATGAAAAGTCGTCATACACTGCCAACTGCACTCTTTGCGTCTGGCAACACATATGTGCTGAGCGTTACCTGCATAATCTGTTGCCGACGTTTCTTGAAATACAGTACTCCTGTATGACCTCCTTATTTGGCTGTTAGATGAGGACCGGAAATGCCTCATTTGCATGGCTTTTCGCAAAATTTGCTTATTTCCACGTTAACGTTAGTAGTTCTTTGCAATCTCTCTCCGCGGTCGCTGTAATCCCCGTCGTTATAGTTCCTGTGCGCAAAATTTCTCGTTCTCATGGGGACTTTCTGAAAAGATGCTTCCCTGAGGGGTTCTTTATTTCTATGTGGGGTGTTAAAAAACAAATCTTCCTTCGCGAATTGAGGAAATTCCCTGCGGAATTGCAAGAACATGAGGAAACTACTTCAGACAGTGGTTTCAAAAAGGACAAGTTGAAGAGGAACGGCACATAGGTGTCAGCAGAGAAACAACATTTTATTGCAGGAAAGAATACCTGAATATGACAAACCTCGCAGCAAGCATAACGGAAAACAGGACAGGCACGAGCTGGAGGAGCTCAGTGCCAATATTTTATACAGCAATTCTCCTATCTGGTCAAACAATTTAGCACGGTTGGATGGAATTACGAATGGAATAGTGAAGTAACGAAGAATCAGACCATTTCAGAACTGTGCCTCCGTTTCATATCGAAATTCTTTAACTTCATGTTCGCGAACAACTTCATATGCCAGTGGAGGAGAAAATGCAGCGTTTTCACTCGCCTTTCGCAGAAAACCTCTACCTACGCTTACTTAGTCGAAATCAAGGGAAAAATTTGCAGAAGAGAAGGCATGCGGACTGATAATACGCACGGAAAGCCGTTTCATAAGAGCGAAAACATCTAAGGTTATCTAATGAGGCACAAAATGAAAACATGTTTGAAGTCACACACTAATGCCATACCCTCCCTGCATCCATGTTTTCCATCTTTTTCTGCCTCGAAAAAATGTCATTTGCTGGGAGGCTGGTGGTCCACGTAGACGAAGTGCAACTTACTCAAAATCTATTCGCTGAAAGGAACAAGAGAAACAATTTGTTGGACAAATAGCAATTTGCAGAAAATTCGGCAATCACTACTGTGGATTCAGTGCAAGTTTTTAAAACTACTGTAGCGGACGCTGCTCAGCCTGAAACGTTGAAGATTCAACTGCGCTGTGTATGCAAGTTTTCCTACGCCGCCGTACACTAACTACTCGACAATTTGTGCAACAATCAGTTACCGGCAGCAAAATTCCATGATTTCTGCACTCGTGATGCTCATGTTATGAGGCCAACAAACGAGAGACAAGACAATAATAAAGAGAGGAAAACAGTGCATTGCTTCTTCTAAAGTCTTGCAAGGAACAACCAGGAAGTCACAGTGGATGCAAATTAACGACATCACGGTGAAGGAGCGACCACTTGTCGATTAGTAGTAGGTCGTAAAATTTCATACAAAACGATGAACTGCATACGTAAGTTAAAACAGCTGCAAGACCTTTCAGGAAGAATAATTAGGAAGCAAAGAGTTGTGAAACAATTAAAATCTGCCGAAGCAGTTGTGAAACTATCAGAGAGCCATCTTCCTTAATATGAAGTCAACGATTTATTGTTTCCTTTCCTCTAAAAAATATGAATGCAGCAATTTAAGCTGAGAAACGATGCACTACGAGTATAAAACATAACGAAAAGATCAGCATCCTTTATGCTGTGAGCTTGATCTTCGTTTAAGCAAGTATTGGAGTAAGAAAAACGAGTGAATCACAAGACGAGAAGTGAAATCGACGATGAATATTTCGCTGTTTGCTTTAATTTCGATTGAATTTCAGTTTATTTAAGTTGCGTTTAAAATGTAACAGAGAACATCAAAGACTTAATGCTTACTCCACGAATACCTCTTTAATATTCAACAGACTTTCAGATATCGAAAACAGTGTTTTCATGCGGTCTGTCCAACATCAGAGGGCGAGAAAAAAGCATTCATCGACGCGAAATTCGCCTTCGTTTGTAACCTTTTATGGAACCTCTGAAGAAACAAAATTTGGTTTTCTCTACTAGTTTACTAAGAAATAAATAAGTTATTATTACAGTTTTAAAGCAAAGGCGTTGCATTTGTTCCAAATTAGTTATTATTATGAAAGAGTAGAGATGAAGGCACCGAGTGAAGAGGGAGTGAAGAGAAAGAGGCTGGCAAGAGATGAAGCTTTAAAGGCTCAAACGTGATCTTTGACTAACTCACAGATGAAGCGTGTTTTTCCTTCATTCATGGTGGCTTCCTTAATTACAGAGTTTAGCACATAGACCAAATTCTCATCTGTACGCATTTCTTTGCACCTGTTGAGGTGATTCGGTGTAAAGTTTGAAGGGAAATCTTCTATCATCCCGAACCAGGCCATTTATCTATGAACGAAATGTAGAAGATGAGCTTAAAAGGTGACGTATAAAATTGGCGACAGCTTTTGTGGCGGTACAGAAGCGTTTTCTGGAAGAGTCTCTACTGTCTCATAATTATCGCTTAAATGGATGAAGATATGAGTGAAAATATAAGCTATAATAAATCCTAAAAGGAGCAAAGCATTTATACCAGCTTCATATCGCATTAAAATGGTCGATATTGTAGTGAAACTGTCGAAAAGAGTTCATGCTTACGCCTGTTATAGGAAAATATTTGCTGAAGTGAGCTTGAGTAGGATAAGCATGTAATTTAAATTGCTAAGTCGTTTTTGGGAATTCTTAGGCGAGAACGTGAGCGCGCACAAATGAATAACTGCAACCATTCAGCGTTGAATGCTTCGCAAATGAGAATCGAAGCTTTTGCAGTCATTCGTCACGCAATATCTAAAAGTTGTCCCCTTGTTTCGCCCAACATTAGCTCATGATGACGGATGTGTGTATCTTGAAGAGTGCAGTGTGGAGTTGCATTATTATTTAATTTGAGATATGACCAAAATGAACAATAATTATGTAAGATTTGGCAAATGCGTGTGCAAATTTGATTCTGAAATTATCAACAAAGCCTGAATTTGCTTTAGGTGTCGCGAAAGGACGCGATAAATTTATGAAAGAGAAAAGGGGTTGCGGAGGAGGAGGGGGGAAATACGGCCCCGCTAAGCGCCTTTATGGAAGAGACTACAACCAAAAGACGTCGAGAATTAAATACACTGAAGAAGAATGACACCAAAAGAGGAAACATAGAATCCTTTCACAACAAAGTGGGCATTCAATGTTCTCTTTCACACAAAACCTCAACGAAGTCTTCCTGTTCGCTTCGCTGGGATTTTGCTTTGACCATTTCGCCGTTAGACGCGACACTGCTGAGGCGATGATCTCTGCGCAATTGATAACTCTTTCGAACCGTGGATGTGTTGCTGAAGGCTTTCTGTTATTGTCGATTCTGTTGGATTTTCCTTGGCAAAAATAACTGTCCGGTTGGATATTTCGCCTTTCTGGCAGATTTTCGTCATCACGGAAATGCATTTGATTGGTACAAAAGTAATTACTGTAGATATTGCGATGATC
This sequence comes from Parascaris univalens, assembly GCA_037576465.1. NCBI lineage: Eukaryota > Metazoa > Nematoda > Chromadorea > Rhabditida > Ascarididae > Parascaris > Parascaris univalens. Next base: position 160,456,027 of record CM075173.1, read on the forward strand.
GCGGTAACTATGAGCAAAGCTTCCCAATACTGGGGCGCTTCGAAGACATGATGGATATTGCCGTTAGCTTCTTCTGCAAGCGTTTCAATTTCGTTGTCGGTTTGTGAGGACCCTGACGCTATCGGAGAACGTTAACGGTTTTGCTCTGATGGCCAACGAGAATTTCGTGATTTGAGTATATCTATCTGCACTTTAGCTTGTTGCATTGACGTGGCTTTGAGGATGGCTAACCAGAATACGAGTTTGTTCTCAATTTCCCCACCTCGGTTTTTTCGTTGCATCTTTCAGTGATTCCGTTAAGTGCAAATACAATAGGTTTTTATCCTTCTCGTATTGCCGACACGTCTCCCAGATCAAGCAACAACTTAGCTGCCATCGAAGGGTCACTTCAACTGATGCTTCGAATCAGGATACGGAAACTGTTTCTCGTTTGACACTGTATTTCGGCATACTTATTCAAGTGCAGTCTAAACTGCTACAGCCACTCTAAGCGTATTGAAATTTCTCATACTCTCAGTCGAATCTTGCTTGATTCAAGTTCGGCAGCGGATATGTTCAGTGAGTGAACCCTTGCATTTCGATACCACTCGTTGACATCCTCTTATTCTCACACATCGAATGTGATGAGGATGCTGTTTTGCATAAGTGCAAACGACTAGAACTGACACTGTTTCGCCTGCGTTCAGACGTCGTAAAATATCTCGAGTAGAACGAATGAAGCTTGAAGTCTGTCAACGATAATCCTTTTCTCCGTAACCTGTGCGAGATATGTCCCCACTCCGTGCCATGCACATTGCTCAACGAGCGTCTCTTCTTATTGTATGGAATAATTTGACCATCAGCCGTGGACGCTTTGCAGGTCGTGACGTTTTCCAGACAAGAGTCGATATGCACATTACCACCAGTCAATATGTGGCCTTCATCCAACTCGTAGTTCACAGTAGCAGTACACCGCTCACCAAAGGTGGCGTAAGAAGCGGTTGACCTGAGAGCTCTGCCACCTTTTCGCAACGATCATTTCGAGCTGGAGACCGCTGAAGCGCGTGGTGTTTCTAATCTCTTCACAAGCTTGAGCTGTGACGCCCGATATAAATGGTTCTTTATGAGTTTCGTATAAACTGGATCGGAGAAACGCTTAAGTGCAGGTCTTATGAGTGATGTGGAAGCAGCTGATAGCTTCCACTCGTTTCACTTTCCTTTCGAAAACCTTATCCTTGTCGTAGTAAGATGGCTGAACCGTTCTACTGTGCACTTCTGAGTTTCTGGAATGCTAGATGATTGAAGTTCCGCTGATTGCGGCACTCACGACGATTGAAGTTAATAAGCCGGAGATAAGGAGGCAAGGCAGTTGGTAGAAGGGTAAGGAATGTTTTCGTCTTGTGGCCGTTTTATTGGACGTTTCTCGGATAACACTTGCAGACTGCTGTTGCTGTCACTGCTGTCATTGCATCTGCTTCGACTCGAATTCCGAGTGGGAAGAAATTCTTGACTGCTGTTTGCACCTTCCTACCGTTTGAAAAACGAATAGTTGCTGTCCTCATCTTTGCCGGCTCGGAATGTAGGACTTCGGTAACTCCGAGCCGCCAGGTCCGCGAGGACATGGTGACTTGTTGAACGGCATTATTTCGTTGACCTCAGAGGATCTCTTTTCAGTGCTGATTGGCTGCTTATGAGTTGTTTGATATCGTTTTCTCAATTCATGAGATATTCTTCTCGCTATATCGTCCAAAAGTTACCAAGTTTTGCTGTCGTTTCTTCCCAATATTTCAAAGGTCTTTGATGAAATTCGCTAAGGTTTCGATCTCATGCATCATTCTCCAGACTTCTGAAAACTTCCGATGAAGAACTGGCAGCAGAAAATCGACTGGTTGTAGGTAGAACTGTCGCATTTTCCGATGTGAGGAGGATAATCGGACAGCGGTTTACCACTGCTTCGATGTCCATCGTCAATGTTTGAAGCTGTACTTGGGTCAGCCTTTTCGTAAAATTGTTTTCTTCATTATGCCTTTTACGAGACCGACCGTTCTCTCACAGATGCCACTTTGCCATGGAGCGGGTGAGGTAATAAGTGACCACTGAATACTGTGTACAGCGCAATGGTGGAAAACTGCGTTGTCCATCTGCTGCACTTTAAATACGGAAGAGAGTACAGATCGAGCCCAGAGGAACTGTATGCCGTTATCCGAAAGCATTCTCGTCTGGAAACAAAGCGAAGCAAACACTAAATGAAACCCGGTCAGAGGCGACTTCGAGGTGTACAGCCGTAGTTCAGAAACTTGTGAATAAACACATCCATCTTTTTGCATGATCATTTTCATCTGAACGTATCGTAAACGGTCCTGTATAATCGACACCTGTATTTTCGAAAGGAGGATGCTTAGATACTCGTCTTGGCGGATAGGATGGTATTTGGGCATCTGAAAGAGCTTAGACTTTCATCGTCGGCAGTGAAAGCAATTGTTGAGAGCTCGTTTTGTGGCCTGACGACCACGAGGGATCTGATACACCTCGCGCATCTTCGCGAGAACTGAAGAGATCCTAGCATGCAAAGTTATGCGTTTGTCTGCAGCCAAGTAGATTAATAGTGGTGGTGCAGCATATTTCATTTCATTTCCGTATTTCCACAAGCCGTCTTTGTCGAGATGAGCTTTCTACTTTTGTCTCTCTTGTAGACGAATGTCCTATGTTTGAGCTTGCTCAATCAGTGGTTCTTTGGCTCCAGATATTACTTCTCCTTTCAATGGTCTCTTTTAGGGACAGCTTCCTTTGAACCAGGCAACTGCACGCGATATCCGTGTTGTTGTTGGCAGTAAGCGAGACCCTTGCCTGAAATAGCATTGGTAATAGTCGATGAACGATCGCATATTTTATAGGCCATGTGCGTATTCGCTGCTGTCGCTTCCGTTTCTAAGTGGTCTTCTGGGCTAACACTGTCTTCTGACCCAACGGCGTGATTCATCAATTGTGGGCATTGCTCACTAGAATAGAAAAGCCAGAGTGGTCCACGCCACCACAATTTGTTGTTGATCAGATCGTCGAGGTCATCACCCCTCATAGAAATATCGACCGGATTGGAATCTGAAGGAGCGTATCCAAATCTGACAACTGCTTTCCGAATTTCATCTAGGGGATTTTCCACGAATCGATCTTTCTGATGCACGTCACTGCAGCGAACTCGTTGTAAGGTGCACTGCCTGTCGGTCCAGATAACTTGTCGACATCTTTCAACTGCAGCTGCTGTGAGGTGTATTCAAGCAGCCTCGTTGCAATGAGCTCTCCATAAGTTCCAGAAGAGGAATGGTGGATCCTTTGAGCGGGACAAATCGAGTTTTGCAAGTTAGTAGACGATATTCAGTTTTTGATTTCATTTCTGTTCGGCTGTAAACGGTTGCAGCGTACGCTGTCTTCGATGCATCCGTGAAATAGCGAAGTTGTAGTGCAGCTTGCCTCGTCATGACGAATCGTGGTACTTCAACTGTACGCTCATTCCACTCATCGCAGATGCTGTTAATCTGCTTGCTTATATTTTCAGGTAACTCTCGTCCCACTTTTGATTCTTTTTCCATAGATCTTGTAGAATACTTGTAATGGAGTGAACAAAGGATAGGTGTATCCGGTAGGATCGTAGTAAGTAGCGATATAGGATCACAGTTAATGTTTGGTCAACATCGGCTGCTTCGATAGACTTACTTTCCACTGAATATAGTCTGTTGTAGTATTCTATCGTAGTCCTAGCGGTCTCGCGTTAGCTGCTTCGTGACGGTCATTTCTCGGAATTGTTTTGTTGGAGACTGCGTTGTTGCTCAAAAATTCGCGAATATTTATTAGTGCGTCTTCGAATAGTTTCTTTATGCGCTCGAACTTGTTGAAGGCTTTCTCCGTCGTACGCACTGATCAGTGTGTTATCCGTATAAATGTTGTTCAAATTTCTTCGGCTAACGCTACGTCACTGTAAGAAGACTCTTCTGATCGTTGCCGCGAGGAGCAATGACTTGTTTTAATTGCAAACGGGACTCGTGCAAAGCGAAAGACTTTAGGTTGCTATGAGTTGGCGATGAGTTGATATCAGAGGGCCATAGAGTCGCATCTCGATCTGGTTTATTGAGAGCCATACGTAGAAAAGCCTTCTCCAAGCCTCCTATAATTGCAATGGGCCTTAAGCGAAATCGAAGCAGTATACCACCTAAATCCAGGTGTAAAATTGGTCTTCTCATAATTGCTTCGTTGACGCTTTTAGTTCTTCTCGATCTGGAAAAACCATCGAAAGCTACTCGAATCTTCGTGGTTGTCTTATAGGGACTAATTACTACTTTATGTAGCAAATAGTGGACATTGTTGGAGGTAGGTTTTAGTTCTTCCCGAGATAGTTCGTCGATAACTCTACAGCCTTTCTGCTGGGAAAAGACTGCATCATATCCTTCGAGAAGCTCGCGATCTTTCCTTAATTGTTTCCAAGTTGAAAGCAATCGACCATATGCTAGGCCAAAATTCTGTGGAATTTACTACACCAGGTCTATGAACGGAAGTTGCGATAATGAATAGCGACCGTCGATTCTCTTCATCGTTTCCTTGAGCGTGTCCATTGCTTGTTGGTCTTCATGCTCGGTTGATGAGTCTCGAATACAAAGGAGGTCAATATTCCAGTAGCTGGAGATTTGGTCGACTTGTTCTGAAGAATGCTTGTTCGCAAATTCTATTTCTTTAGCGTCGCCTGCCATTAGCTTTTCAACACATATCACTGCTTCTTCTTCTTCGGCCTGTTTGGACGATAAAATATAGCCAACTTTAGTGGGAATTAATTCGTTGCCGTTTCATAGGCATTTGATTCCTGCAAGCGGAACAAAGTCACTGAAATAGTCATGACAACCAGAATATCTGAAGAGCAAATTTTTCGCAGCAGCTGTGATGGCTTCAGGTCACCAAATGCGCTTCAACGTTTTCAGCTACATCCTCTGGGTTATTAGTAAATCTCTTAATCGTGCTTACTCTCACAGCCTTGTGGGTACCACTCTGAAGTTGAACGGAAGAAACAGTTCGATTTGAATGGATAATTTGCGGTGCAGAATCACCAAAAGTGCTTAAGCTGAGCTTTTGTTCCGTTGTGCTTAGCAGCAGTGGATTCGCTAAGCTCATAAGATCTTGACTACGCGAGTCAAAAAACATTAACGCTTTCGTTCGACAGTTTGCTTTTTAAGGGTTTATTTCAAACTGTCATCTCTTTGGTGCAATCACTTCTTCAGGTGAAAGGGGTTGGTCTTTACCATTCTTCTCTTTTTCCTGCGATTCGCAGATCCCCATGCATAGAAGTGAGCTATGATTGCGATTATGGCAGCAGCAGCAAGGCTGCATTGCTTTGCAGTATTGCAGTGATTGCCCCACTTTTCAAACATTTTGAGCACAATTGAAGTCTATTCGCCAGCTGAATTCTTTCTTCTGTGGTGTTATACGAAGGGTAGTTGTGATTCCAGAGTGCTTCACCACAGAATGCATGTGGATTTGACGGATTTTCTGTTGTTTTTTGCTGAGCGATAAGCGAAGATGTTTTGATTTGCGGCCGCCTGCATGCTAATAGAGCAGCTCCGCAGTCATATATTCATAAAGTTTTGTCCGTAATTTTTCGACATTCCATTCTGGATCTATCGCCTTGTATTCGTTAATGTGCATTTTTATTCTATGCGAAAGCTTCTGTTCAGTTGTCACTACCAACAAAAGTGAGTGGAGAATCTCGCCTATTTGCTCAAGCGGCCTTAGTTTTCTTTCCAGTGCCTATATGGTTACCATGATTTAGGACCCATTATCACTGGGAAGGTGTAATTCGGTGTGTACGTTGGCGCTTATAATGGCAGGGTTTCTGTTATTTGGTTTTAGCGCAGTTACCACCAAATTAAAGCTGCATTCACTTACAGCCTAGGTCTAAGCGACGGTTGCTGCTGAGCCTTCAAGTAGTGAAAGCAAGTAGTTCAAGCGCTGGATTTTTCTCAAATGGCCAGCAGCAGAATTAAATGTTTCCCACAATCCGGTCCAATTTTTAGGATTTCCAGACAGTTCTCTGAGTTGGATCTGGGGCCAAGATCATAGCTGCCTGTGGATTCCGGAGGCGAAGGGCAGAGACTGCTTGTAAATTTGAGGACACTTTCTCCACTAGCTGAGTGGGTGACGAAAACGGGGACTGCAAAGTTTTCATAACGTTAGTGATAACAGAGGTCCTACTGTTCAGATGATCAGCTATTGTTTCAGCTTCAACTTTCTCTAGAAAGCTGTCCGGTTGCTAATGTAATCTTCGTGTGCCTTAGTCTCTTCTTCTGCCGCTCGCCGATCACTTAAAGTGTTGAAGAATTCAAGACACTTTTCGTGCTCATTTTCAATTTCCAAACGAGGCCCATAACAGTTTTCAGTCAATGGCGCAGACAGTCTCCAGGTTTTATAAAAGCGATAATTTGAAAAGAACTTTCTTGTAATGTGTCGCCATCCTTCTCAGGTGACGGGATGCTTCCTACCATCGTTTTCAGCTCTCAACTATATTTCCAGCTCGGTTTTCATGCGTCGGACCATTTCTCAGCGAACATATTCGGCAAAACCAAACAGTGCGAATTAGATGCCAAGTAACTTTCGCAGAATCCGAGGAGGAATCCGTTCTTGTCAGAGTCGAGAAAAAATTTTGTCGCGAAAGGACGAGAAAAATGGAGGGGGCGAGGGAAACAACGACCCCGCTAAGCTCCTTTACGGAAGAGACTGCAACTAGGAGACATCAAGAGTTAAATACACTGATAAAGGATGACAACAAAAGAGGTGACATAGAATCCTCTCACAACAGGGAACTTCTCAAATTCAGTGTTTCCTTTCACACAAAACCTCCAACAAAATCTTTTTGTTCGCTTCGCTGGGATTTTGCTTTGACTGTTTCACCGTTTGATGCGACAATAAGCTATAAACGTAGCTGAGACCATTTCTTCGAAATTTATTACAAATCGTGGAGCATATGTCCGCACAGTTCGTAAGTTATTTTTATAAATGATAGATTTGGTTCTAGTGGGCAAATCGGAGAACTGACTTCATCGAGACGCAATTGTAAGCTAACAGAATAAAAGCTGAACCTAAAAGCAAGATTCATTTTATGACGGCGATAAGCGTAGAAGTGAGTTTCAAAGAGTGCAAAGTCATCGTTTCGTAAAAGAATCTTCAATGGTGGCATATATTCTCGACACAAGTGTTACTGCAAGAAAAGACAGGACGAATATCTGTTACCTGATTGATTTTTTGCTCGTAGTGAGTTGTCCCTACGGAAGATGTCGGGCCTCAGAGAGCAGACGTTCATTAATTTTTTGTTGATGTAATTATTTATTGTTGCATAGCAAGCGACCACTTTACTTTGGAAACTGATGCAACAGCAGTTTTTATTGAAATGTTAGTTGTGAAATGAGGCTAAGAGACACCGATCTTAGGCATATTACATTAGAGGATAACTATGTCAACAAATATTGTGCTTATGAAGCTCCTGGATGGGATTTTACAGGAACTTCCAAATTTGCCAATGTTTGCGAGATTCCATCCCCGAAATGCCTTTTCTGAAATATTTGAAAGAAAAGGCCGGAAAACCCGAATGAGCATGCAACAGTTTGTGCAGATAATTCACGGATTAAAGATGCAACATTAATTTATACCTATGAATATAAGAAAACAAATGATCTGCATTTGAAAACAGAGCAACTATGAATCCAGTCAATTTGAAATTCTGCACCTAATCAGTCGGAACTCTTGCGTTCAACAAATATAAAATTCCAGATCTAACCAATCTGAAATTCTGGACCCAAAAGTCGGGACTCCGGTCAATCAACCTGAAGTCTTGGATGCAGAAATGAAATTTTTATTTCATCAGAAGGTCAATGGTCTCTTGGTAAAATATAAAGCACGAAGTAAATGCAAGCATTCAAAAAGGTACTAACCCTCTTAAGTCAACTTCCTCGCAATTCGCGGCTGTAGGCCAAAGCAGCTGTCGACTGCTGGCAATTAAAAATTTCCCTCAGTACTGCTAACCAGCAATCGATAGCCACTGGTTTTCGTTGTCCGTTTATTAAGTAGCTGTCGTCTTCTGGAGTTCAGACGGAGTCTATCAAAAGTGCCTCAGTAACCCCCAAAAAACGGAAGCTTTGCTAGATGATCACTAAATTTAAGCTAGCGGATCAGAAAAAATGCCTCCGTTGAATGACCGTGTCTCATTCAGCTATCCTCGTGAACAAATGGCGATATGCGTTTTTAACCATTCTTTTCGAGCTTCCTTGATTTCGATTTGGACAACGCGTTATGGCGATGTTGCATTTGCAAGTATGCATTTTCATGCGTATCTATTGTTTAGTTGTTTCAACACAAGAATTACCGAGGCTTGAGTTGCGAGATCGTATAACTTCAGAATTAAGTTAGCTTTTTATCAGATCTTTCCTGCTTGGATGCTCTCGGAAGCAGGTATAGATACCTAGCCGCGTTGAAAATTCAATTTGTACCATCTGTGCCAGAAAAAACTGAGGAACTTTCCAAAGATTTGTACTTTCCCATTTTTCATCATAAGGCCAGCCAGCAGTGCAAGTGGGTGCAACTGCAACAGGTTTGTGCAAGATGGATTATTTGCCTCTTGTGCATAGTGACATTCTACGTCCTGAGGAACTGTGCTGCGAGAAAGGAACTTGAAATCACAACGGTTTTTTTTTTCATTTAGGTGAAAGATGTTCCCTTGTGACGTCATGAATATACTACATAGGGAATTTAATGATTGTGAATTTGTCATTTCATAGGTATATTAGGTTATGACTATGCAGCTTTGCTTCATAAAGTGTATGCCTAAAATGTTTCGAACCTCGAGTTGAACCTTTATCTGCGCAATTTTTGCCGCGTGAGAGCAAGTGGAGAATACTCTTTGGAGGGGCTGAATGATCTGTGATATTGCAATGCGCCCACTCGAACAGTCGTTTCCATAGCTGAACAATAAATGAACTGTAGTTTTCGTGTCTGCCGGTCTAGGCAAAACATCTACAAAGTTACTGTAAGAAGTGTTGATGTGGGCAATTCCCACCGGCATCAGAAACACCGCTAGTAGGAGGACAGAAATGAAGAGAAGTATCTTCCTCACTTCTGCTAGACAGAAAGAGAGATTTCTAAGTGTTCTGTGGGATTGCGTTATCAAAGCGCCATCGTCTGCAAAGCAACTGATCGGTTTCCATTCTCCGTCTTTAGCCACATAACGGACGATGGGATCTGATTTCAGGGCCCTCATTCGCATAGCAAGGAAGCGGATTGACGTCGCCTTTGCTCTCCTCTGCATTCATCACTTCCACCACTTTTTGTCTGGACATGGTCCTTAATTTGTGTCATGTGCGGCATAAGATGCACCCTTAGCTTTTCCCATTTAAAACGTTAATATCATCTGTCTTAAAAATTAAAACAAACTACTATGCAAACTAGGCAAACACAAGTCTAAATGTACACTCACGGTCGCCACTGTGAGGTGTGGCGACCTTAGTGATTGGATAGTGGAGGCGAAATATTGATGCCTAGGTTACAGTATGTTTTGGCCGGAATACTTCCGAATCAGCGTTCACATTCCACGAACAAAAGACTGCTGCAAGCATCCTGTATATTCCGCTGTAATGAGTGTTCAACGTTCGAAAACGTGAAGTCAGCTACCTTAATTCGAAAGGGTTTTCATCGCAGATCTAAAACGAAATGCAAAAAGTCATTAATGTGTTGAGCCATTAATAGTGTTAAGAAAAAAGTGACGAAGCACACCAGGCAGACTGGTACGAAATGCGCTTTTGCAACCCACTTATTTGACCAAGACTAATCTAACAACATGCGGAACAATCTCACATTTAAGCACATCTATGCGTGTATGAGGATGCCATCTGCACATCTTAAAGTACAAGCAGGTGCGTATATGCATGTCTTCAAGAATGTCAACTTGCGAATTATTCTGAAGCATTTGCTAGTAAACAGTGGCACTTATAATCCATAACTTGTGGCAATGAAATAAAGCTATATTGTAGTTGATCCGTCACTTTCAGAAGAGGATGAGGGGACGTATAGAGCGGAAGCGCATTTCGCTATCGATTTGCAGGCATTTCCAGCTTTCTGGACCAGAAAAGTGGGTTATCTTTTGAAATTGCCATGTGAGGCGGTAGGCTGAGCTAAAACGCGAACGCCCTATTGCGCATCTTCATTCAGCTGATAAATTCGCTCATTAAATGAAAAAAAAATGCATTTTCAAAGAACGTTCATGCATGAAGCCATAAACACTTAATTGGAGATGATGCTCGTTTTCCGTTCATTTTGCGTTTGATTTAAGTCTGTAAATAAGCATCATGCAGTTATAGATATTGCAGCAAGATGGGCACTGCGTAATCCTCGTCCATCACAATCCACTGAAGAGAGGTGTGAAGGGAATGTTGAAGAAGATTAAAGGAAATGAAGACAGTCACTAGAAGCTGTGTATGAGGAAGATGTACTGAAACTGCCAGAGAAAACAAATATTGCCTCTACTCGTGTTATTCGTCTTAAGCGTCTAGCAAATACAAGTATATTAGGTCCTAAATAGGTGCCAGCCCGAGTGTGAATAAAGATAAATCATGATGGGTATCACTGACCACTGAGAGCCTAAGAAAAGTGGGAAATCCCATCGATTCTTGCGCTGATTTATCCTTACATGCTTAGGACTGATGGGCCACGGGTTCATTGCATACATTACCTCGAAAACTTAATGAAATCAGCTCATTTAATCGAATTCTGTTTTCGAAGCCAGCTTTTCGAAATGGACCTGAGATTTTATGTCAGCGGCATTCAGAAACAAAAGTTGCGCTCTCCCGTTTTTGGTTTGTATTCGTTCCTTGGAGACTGGCGAAAGCGCTGATGTAACAGTCAGATGGCCGCGTCTGTGTTCATATTTTCAAGATCGAGTGAATTTATTCTCCACATTCAAAACTACGATGAGCAAATTGCATTAAAAATTCATGCCTACAGCTGGGAAAGCCGTATGCATACAACACAAACACGGGCAAACACAGATGCAGACATACTGAATGTATGGAGAAAACCTAAGTACGTGCACGCAGACACACAGACGCCAACTCACACCGCCACGCGCAAACATACATGTAGGCGCACAAAATTGTATCCAAAGACACAAACACGCAAAAGATCCACCGTACAACTCCTACGCAAATACGCAACAACACTTGCACTCTTATGACAAATCGTTCGCTTTATTAACTCTATTTTTGCCGTAGGAAGACTAGTAGAGCAGAAAAAATTGTGTGATCTTTTTTCGAGGGGCGTCGAAGTGCCGGAACTTTTGGATGACCGGAGCGGCTGGTGACCTTTGGGATAATGCGAAAAGTGTGCACCTTTGGAAGCCAAGATATGCTTCCTCTTGACGAACTTCATTAAGAGGTAATGCGAGCGGCGCAAGTGGCGCAAAGACATATGAAAATTGAGGAATCTATAGGATGAAGAGCTTGTCATATCCGTCCCGCTGAGTTGACATATCACAAGCGTAATTAACCTCAACAATATTATTTCCTTCTATGCGATCACAATATGAGCAGGTGCTTCATAGTCGGGTACAGGTTATCACACCACCTTGTTTGACAGAATATCTTATATTTGATTTGTGTCGCAACACATCTGCTCTATTTGGCGAAGGAATCAACGAGCAGTTATTAAGGGAATTTGTGTTTCTACTCAGCAAAGCATAGGCTCACCTCAGTATTAACACTTTTTTATAAAACTACCACTACATGAAAATAAATTTAGGCTCTTTCCCAATAATCGGAGAATATCGTTTCGGTAAAACTTTTTATTTCCCCTCAACAAATCTCACTGTCTGCTACATCCTTTCGAAGTTTACGTAGCAGACTGTTGTTGGTCCCCCAATCAGTAAGTTGTTGATTGATTCAGAGACATGAACTTTGCTGTGAGAGGATCTCCGCAGACTCCTCCGCCAGATTAGTAGCGTAAATATTATAATTGGAGATCAGAAAGGGTCTTTCATCAAGGAAGCTGTAAGGGGCTGAGCAAAAATTTTAATTAGAACTATTCATGAACATAGAAACTGCTACCAACTACAAAAAATTCCATCGTGCGGAGTAAATCAGTTATGACAATGAGATGTTGTCATTTTGTGAAACAGTCGAAAGCCAACCAAACTGCCACCTACACGACGTGCCCTCTCGCCCTGAACAAACTGACGCCCTTTTGCGGGAGTTGTGCAGTAGGATGAGAGGAGAGAAAATAGGAAATGACATCAGTGCTTACTGCTTTATCGGACTTTCATTGCATTCTGGTGTACTTCCGTCAACTCTGAAATTCTTCTTTCGATGTAATCCTTAGCTTGTGAGAATTGTTCCAATATAATCTGCAGAACTCATTCAAGAAGCGTATACAAGTTGTGAACTTCTACTGACTGCACTGCTTAGCAGAGCATTATGCTCAAAGATCTGAGTCGGAAGGTATCCCGAAGAGCCGCTTTCTGATCTCAGTGATAAATTCGCAATACTCAAAACACTTCCGGTTTTTGCTCGCCTATGGCGGAAAAATCTTTTAAAATCGCGATCCCACCTTAACGACATTTGCAAATGTGTTTTCTGGCAGCGTCATTTCTTTGCAACTGTTTGTATCGATCTCTTCATTAGTTTGTCCTTTCGTACTCAGCAGCGAAACGTGATGAGCATAATCAAAATTTGTGTTTCCAAACGATACCGAGTTTCAATTGGAATTCGAATCGGTTTGTATCTCGTTTCTGACTTTATCTGCTTTTCTGCCACCGGCAAAACCCGATTTTTATTGAAGGCTTTCTGTCGGCAACCAAAAAATATTTCTGAAACGCATTCGGCCTCGGCAAATTTCTTTACAGCCAATTGTTTTCATTCACTTACTGATTACCACATTCCCATCGTCACAGAATTTCGTAGTGAAGAATCAAAATCTGAGGCACTGCATATGAGCTGGATTCCTTTCCCACAGCAGTTCTAACCGAACAACTCATACCCAACTTCCGACCCAGCGGCTTTTCTTCGCACCGACACTGGATTGATGTTTAGTCTCCTTCGCATGTGCCTTACGCGGAATGGCCCATGGCAAAGCAGTCAATTACGATGGGCGGGCATTTGCTTTTTAAAAGGAAAGGTTTAAATTAAACCTTTATACATGTATGCATCCATTTTCTCTCTGAAGACAGTCAAATTTTGCGTATTAAGTCTGATTCAGCCTGGTTCTGCTTAGTTGGTGGTCCCTTGAATTGTATGGACAAGTAAGTGCAGCAGTAATTACGTATCTGTTATAGCGTTAAAATGTTATATGCGAATTTCTGCACATTTTGGCATGTGCAATTTCTTGTGATCTTTAATATTGCTTTTGGTCAATTATCTATATAATTCTCCATGCACTGCGAGTAGGAGTACCTACTACGCACTCTTCTGAAATAAGCATTTTCTTATTCATTCGTTTCTTAATTACTTCTTCCACTTTCCTAAACATAGTGTCCATCAGCAATATTTCTTTCCTCCACCGTTGCTCACTCAGCAAATAAAATCAGCATCGTGGACGCATCCGGGCTCAGTGGTTATCTAATATATTTGCGAAGAAGAACTCAGGCCTTGAATATCTAATTATCAATCATACTACTCCCTTACTTCTTGAAAAACCACAGTATGTTTACTTGGTAGAACGACGTAAAAGCTGTTATTACATAGCGAAGTTAGATCGGTTTGTTGAAGTGGAGAAAAAGTGTTTTGTGGGTCAAACTGATTTGATAATCAGATATTGTAGATTTGGTTTTTAGCAAACCTAGTATGATTGATAATCTGTCATTTGGGATGTCATCAACTCCTGATTCAATATTCGCCTCGAAGATTGAACGGCTAGGATGGCGGAAATGACAGACGAGGGGAAATGCGTGTAACATCGCACTTCAGAGCAGCTGACGTCATGAGAAAGGTTTAGTGGCCTATTTGAGATCATGATAACTGCGTGGAAATCATTTCAAATAAAATTTCCGATTTTCCCTGCCTTTTAATACACGGTGCACCACTTTCATTCCCTTGTCTGTCCTGACTGCTGGACAGTTCCACAAACGGTTTCCCGAGGAAAAAGTGCGTGCTGTTGAACAGACCGATTTCAATGAAGGAAGCAGTCCAGCATCTTCACACATCGCAGCCCAATTGTACTTAAGGCTCCTAAAGAATATAAGGAAGATGTAACAAAAGAAAACATTACCCACTTCAACTGTACAGTGCGACTAACATCCCAAAGAAGCTTGATGAACCATTCTGTCATGGCTCCCCCGCAGTGGAAAATTGTAAATACGTCCAAATCCCACGCACGACGATTTCGAGAACGAAACAAAGACAAGTTTTCTCATAAAGAAACTGTGTTTAAAGCTGATACAATACTACCGAGAACTACACTCATGAGACAGCAACTTGTAAACTTAATATGCTCCACAATACTGCAGTTGTACCCACTGCAACTCTTGATTGACCACCATATTATAATTTTCCTCTGCGAACCTAAAATAACTGTTGAAATTTCACCATTTCACTGATGTTTCCCTATCGAGGACCACTTAAAATATCAGTCACTAACAAAAGAGCTATCGGGAAGAACAGCGCTATCGGGCAACACCGTTTAGATCTTTCGGAAAGTGTACTAGTTGATAGACACTTCAAGCTATGCAAGAATGTTTATTTCCTTGAAGTTTATGGGAGACTAGAGCAAATCCATCCACAAAATTCCAAGCAAATAAAGTGGGACAAATTTCTCTTTAGTGATTTGCAAAGAAGTGTAAATGAAGTGTACGCTATATTTAATAAAGAGGTCATAAAATCTACTTGTTGTACCATCCGCAACTTTATCAGATAGCAACAGGGAGAAATTTTGTACCATAGGAAACAAGAAAACGGATTAAAAAGAAAAGGTGCCTTGAAAGAAGTAATCATGAAACCTCAAGACACCAAGAAGAATACTAAAAAACCTTGGAAGTTCCTCACGAGTAGATTAAAGTAGTAGGAGAGGGGATGGATAAAAATGCCATTCAGACAGTACGAGGAGGATGTGACATATGGGGACCTAATGACGAGGCAGTGAGCCGGAATTAAGAGTGCACAGTGAGCAAAATTTATTAGAAAAGTTGGACAATGATGTTGAAAAATAACGACCGTTATGTTCGCCATCTCGACTGACTCCGAATCGTGAATGAAATCCTCCAGCAAGAAGAGGGCATCGGAGAATGAGCAGGCACAATATACAGATGGACTCATTTGTCCGGATTAAAAGAGGTGCACGAAGGGAGGAGCAAATTACGGGAATATTAGGAAGTTTGTGAAGCGCGTGGGTGCTCATGAGAATAGGGGAAAAAGGTCGTGCGCTCGTGCTGCCGCAAGGAAATACATGGAGAGGATTCGCTGCTTACGAGCTCATGCAAACAATCAGTGGGCAATAAAATGAACCATTTCCAAACAGGTTAAGCGGAAGCCATAAATTTCAGCGATCATGACAAAACGAAAACGCCGACGAGACGTTCAGGTATAAATGTTGCTTCTTAGTGTTGTTGCCTTGCACGCTATTCAAAGTATCTAAGTCGAAGTAAAATCTGTATCTTCTTTTTTATCCAGATAAATGCACTCTTCGAGTTCAACTGGGATATCATATGATTTTGGCTCTTCTCCGCCTTAAATTTGTTTTTGGGGCCCTCTTATGTGTAAGCACGAGAAGTCGATTGTAATGGGATGACATTAGTTATGCATAATGAGATGGAATCGTTTTGGTTTAACGAGGCTATAGATTCCTCGACTTTCGCAAATCCTTGCCATACTAATCACAGTTAAGCGTTTGCCTATCAATGATAACTCTGAGGATTGCTTTTAAGGCGAACAGTCGTTTCGTGCTGAAAAGCTGATGTTTTAGAAATGACTTCGCCTCTAATTAGCTCTTTTCTTTCCACGTTTTGACGAGATATCCGATATTACGGTACGGACTTAACCGAAACCATCGTTAGAAAGTGAGAAATTATTAGCAGGACATCGAATACTTCTCCATAATGAAACTAATTTTTGAGTGCTCACACAGTACGCTGTCGCAAGCAAATGTTTTTCTCCAGTAAATGAGCGCATTTTGGAGCTATTCCGTCGTATTCGTTGCACTGCAAGGTTGTGTATCATTTGCCAAACCTCTGCTTTTTTGGTTTGCTGAAGCGCACTTGATGACCAGTAGGTAGATTGCTGGGCTCAACAAGCTATGGCTTTCTGTTGTCCTTATGCTGACCTTTGTTTCCATGCTTTTCCTTTAGCCTGCTTTTGTAAGGATTGTCCCTATCTGCACGTTACCTAAAGTTCTCTCAGCGCTCCGTTCAGCCATGGCCACATCGAAGCTGCTTACTTTAGGTTGATTGCATTAACGCCAACTGTTATGAATTCGTTGCCTACTCTTGTTAGAATGAAATCGTCTGAAGTGCGGTTGTACTAATTAAGTAATATTGCATACTACTGTTGCTAAAGCATCTTTTAGCACATGTTCAAATGGTCTCTGAAATTTTGCACCTTGCCACTCGTATAAGGAAATGACTGTCGTTCGCTTTTTTGGTTTGCAGGCAAATTCCCGTTACAGTTTACTTAATGTCCCCGTTGGCAGTAATTACCATTTTCGAAATGCAATCGGTTTTAACTCGCTTTCTGCGGCAAGCGAACGCGTCCGCTCTGTTTCAACTGAAAGAATTTCAGTCGGACAACACCACTCCCTCGTCCACGAATAGGGGAACTGGCAAGGTGAGAAAACTGAAAGAAGGTAAATGTACTCACGTTTTCGGCTGCTGCGATATGCTATGGAAGAAACCTTTTCAGTAAAACAGATGTTCACCACTCTATGATATCGATGAGATGAAGTAATACAAAAAACAAGCGAAAGCATGCGGAATTCCACAATTTGTCACCGCTTTCTCAACTTTCGTGCAATTTTAAATGGACCAATCGGTCTCAGGTGTGAGCAGTTTTCAAAAAATCTTGTTTTCAGACAAACACCCGCTGCAGAATCGTAGAAACACAAGAAAAATCCGAGTTCTTCGCATTTGATCCATCTGATCGCGTTCATAGGCTTCGTAGTGCTGCACTCAGCTTTTGGCTTTTCAATACCCTCTTCATAGAAATTTTCTGGCAGAAGTTCCAAATTATGGCTTATAAAAAATGGGTTATCTGCTAGCGAGTTGAGAATTCCTATCATCATATTTCACACTATCAGCTTGAAAAACCTCAAATTTCCGTTGGTTTTATAATCTTTTCAGTGTTTTTTCTGTTCATTATTGAAGCTTAGGCAACACTTGCAGTTAGGCTTTTGTTGAGTGAATGGAAATCATTTTCTAAAATGCGCTTTTGGTGTGGCAATAAAAACTATATGGAAACGTTACTTTTCGCTAACGTGAAAGTTTCCGTTTATGTGCATGAGTGATTTCAGTTGATGAGTAAGAAATGATATCGTAGATGCAGCCAATAAAAAACTGACTCAGACTTCTCCGAATTAAAATTAGAGCAAAATTTCTGATTATGCGCCCAACAAGACAAGCGCCAAATAAAAGTCGCATGAAGGGAGGATCTATAAGCTGTCTTTGAACTTGTGGAGTAACTGCAGAAGTAACTAATGTGTTGCGCAATAGTAGCCATCCCTCAGAGGTGACGTATATAGAAGGCGCTTATGGACTGACGAAATGAATTCATACAATGAAACAACCGAATTTGCATGGAACGTCATTTGCGTTGGTTGGTCTCGTACATGTAAATAGCAAGCATAAACCAATGGCGAGGATGGTGCATCTGATCGGCGCAATAACGAAACAGACGTCGAAGCGAATGAATTCTGTTTATTTGAAAAAATAGACTCGAGCAATTAATTATCGAAATGGGCGCAAGGCTATGCGAGTTTCCAGTAAAATGTCAAGGTGTATTCATAGATGAATTCATTTACACTGTAGATAGAGGGCAGTCACGATGGTTGTTATTTTGCCGTTCGACCAAATCTGAGGCGCTTTATATGCAATATTTCTTAGGAATAATGGTTGAAAAGATGAAAAGTGCTTACTTGCCAAGCGGTCGATAAATAGTGCATCTAATGAAATTGAATAAACGAATTTAGGCAAAACGATTTCCGTTAATTATTTATTCTAAAAAAGAAGAAAACTGGCCAAAACTGGTGCAATTCTGTCATTGGCATGATGTGCAACGCTAGCCAATGCCTTCATTAAATGCTCGGTAATGAACCACTCACGTTAAGCGGAAATAGACATAACTGTTGCTATAAGTCGACAATTTTCCACGATCGCTTACTTTTTCGTTATCTTGCCACCAACCTCATCATCATTTAAGGCGAATTTAAACAATTTTTGCTCCAAAACGGTTATATTTCATTGATAGACGAGTTTCGTCAGAAATAGTATGCTTATAAGTATTTTCAGTATTTTTTTTAACAGTCTAACTGTCGTTCCATTAAATAGAGACAGAAATGACAATTCACGCAGCGATCTGTTTTATTATCCTTGGTGCTTCTCAAAGAGGTCCTCACGCGGAAGGATTCCTCAAAATTTTATGAATGCATGGACTTCCGTTGGTAATGGAAGTTTTTATTCCACCACTGCCTTCACAGTCGGCAACTTTTTGTCATTTCGACCACATGCAAAATGGGTAATTCAAAATTCAGACTTTATGTGGTCTGTAGCTTCGAGTCAGTGTCGGTAGAACCCTAACTGCACTTTTCCAAACAGAGGCGTTCTTCCATCAGAGGTGTGCGTGATGAAGCTGTTTGGGAGATATCGAGAGCGATTCAGTCGGCACATTTACTGTGGAACTTATTTTGCGTAGTGGAAGAATTTGCAAAATTAAAAAACAACGTAATCATCTTCCGAGGAACTTTCATATGGCAGCCTCGAAAAAGTTCCGCGCATCATACATTTCAAGTTTCACTTGCTTGAGTCATGAGCATAAGGCATCTTTTATTTCACGTGAGAGAGGAAATGAAAAAATGGAATATTGAGGCAATCTAAGCAGCCGAGGCATTTTTTGGCTTTCATTAATATGGAATAATGCAAGTGCTATGGCTAATGGCGTTATCCAAGCTTACCATTTGTCATCTTTGTGGTAATTTGTAGGATCGGTGAGCAGACAGCTTATAAGCATTAACAATACATCTGCAGAAATTCAACGGAAAGTGCCCAGGCGAAGAGAGGAAAAGCTTCATGAGAGTTAATGATATTTCTGCTGACTACTTCCCACAACAATCTCAATAACTTCTCGATGTGGCTTACTAATATTTTTATTATGCAAAGTCCATGATTACAACTACTTCTGCTTATAGCGGATATAACTCTTAGTGGAGACTGACGTTGTCATCAGCTAAGAGATATTAGATGTTGTGGCTGAGAAATGCAGGCAACAAATGGAAAAAGATCCCGATAAATATTACCTCATGCAAAAAATTAAAGCACGTAAGAAATGTCCGAACAGAGCTGTTAAATATCATCTCTATATTTTCGCTAGGATATTCACTATCGTAAAAGAGAAATACGAGATTTCGAAGAAAAAGGTGGGAATATCGATTCCGTACTTCAATGAAGGTAGTTTATGTTCTGGGATAGAAATACAAAAGGCTATCACAAGCCATCTGATTAGCAAATGCTGGTATCGGCATCCATCGAACAGAGTATTACTTAACATGCTTAAAATTAACGAATATGATGAAGAGCTAAGAAATAACGAAAATAAGCGATTGAAGCTTTATAGAAATGTGGTCGATATTCATTAACATTGTGGTATGTGCAAGCTTTTTCAGATTCCTCCGCTGAGGAAGCTCCTCCGTTAAGATCATGGGAGCTGGAATTCGTAATGATGAATCATTGCCGTCGAGAAGAACGTCTCCTCCCGTTCAAGCTGATCAGATACTTAGAACTTTCCTCAGAACAATGAGATTCGTTGAAAAAAGTATTCGACACACATTTAAATGTTTAACGCGAGATCATGCTCAATATTGTGTATTACTCTGTTGTTAACCACTAATGTGAGCGATCCCGCATCAGAACTCTGTCATTCGAGATAAGAGCAATCATTGACTTTATAATGAAAACCGGCGTTACCTATCACGTATCCTATTACTGGTGCATTAAAATACACAGACTTTAAATTTATTAATCTCATCTGTCTAGCTCTTAAAGAGTTTCGTGGGACTCACATATTATGCCAGCGACCATAGTGAGTTTTCAACAGAAAAATTAGATTGCAGACTTGTGGTATGGGCAATGCAAGTAACGAAGGTAGATCAAGGACCGCTGTAATAGGCTAAAATGACTATAAGGGTATGGAATATGGTGCAGCATTACTTTCAGTAAACTGCTTTAAAGAATAAATACTGAGTTTCACCATAAAACGTGTCTATGTCGAGCTCTGATCTGAAATATGTACCACGGTTAAATGGCGCTCCCAATAATTGTACGTGCCAGAGAATTCAAATGAACCGAATGAGAAAACGCTGCGCACTGCCATCTTTCCAAAACGTAAAAACTCATCGAGAAACGCATCATTACGCTGTTAGCATACCAAAGATGGATAATGCAGCAATCGAAATTAGGAGTTCTAGGAGCAGAAAATCCATAGAAGTAGACTAACGAAAGAATAGAAGAGATGAAAGGGATGAACTTCTTCGTACGTACCGGTTTTTGTTAGTGATATTCGCTCACGTATTCCAATATCCAGGGCACTGAACAGTCCCTAACGTCACCCATTATACGAAATTGACTGCTCATTATTATATAGACGACGAAACATTTAGTATGGATGACGAAAATTGCACATGGAGAGCAGGTGCTTCACTGTGAACAAATAAGTGGAATTTTGTTCGTTTAGCGTTAGCATTGCTGCTTGCTTTTGCTACTCTACTAATGAAACGTTTGTTCGGAGAAAGGAGACTAAAAACTTGCAGCAAGTACTTCCGGGCTGGAGATTGCTCAATCAATTCGAGTGAGATTGGTTTTATTCCCTTCATTTATTGAGATACTTCTGAACTATTCTGCAGATATGGATAAAAATTATGAATGAAGCTGTACGCAATGAGTATTTGTGTTGAACGGGAGCGATTGCAGTTCGATGCATCTAATTCAGCAAGAATATGCATTTTTCTAGCGGCACATTTGCACATAATTCGCTTATAATCATCGAAAGAGCAAAAGGCGACTCTGCGGAAACGACGAATGTATGCAATATGACTTCCATTTGTTTGTTCAGAGTCGAAAATTGCGATAATCAAACGAAGGTGAAATGAATGAAACGCCCACTTCTTTCAATGAACGTGATGAATGTGAGGCATGCGATAATGAGCCGGTGAAAGAATATGAACAAACTTTTCACTCCGCTATTTTTCTGCCATCGTTGAGCAATGCCAGTTGTTCGGACTGAGAGTGAGAAAAAAAGGATCAATCAGATGTTTTTTGGACCCACTTTGGTTTCTTTTGTTAGGCGTTTTTGATGTTCTATTCACTACATGATAACTCCATGTATATGATATGAACCTCATCTCGACTTGTCTCAGATAAACAGCATAGTTAGCACTAACAGAAACTTACCTTCGTTAATTTCGAGAATTGGGATTATAATTAGTCACCTGAGAGCTCTTGAAAACTAATAATTGTAACAAAATTATTCAGCTAGCATATCATTAAGCAGTAATAAATCAATCCAAAAATATAATTAAGAACTGTTTATTATCTCTTGTTTTTCAATCACAATTTGAAATGCCACCGCCATGATAGAATTTTTCTTCTTTTCTGGTGACCTCACGTAACCTTTTTTAATATCATCTGAATTCAGAATCTGAGGTGCCGCTGTGAAGCCTTAATTTCCGTCGGCAGAGATATTCCGACTGAAATGCACTAGAAATCTTATGGACAACAAGCACTGAGACTGAAAATTTGGCAGATTTTAGTTATCGGCTCTTTAATGAGGTGCTCCAAGTGCCAGAAATGTTGGAACCTAATTGAATTCAATTAAACTGAACTTAAACGAACTGAACAAAACGTTTATTTCATAAGTCAAATCTGGATGATAAATGAGATTAAAAGTCGCACTTTTCATTTCGTCAAATCGAATACTGATGCAGAGTGTTCGCTAGGTGGATGATTCAACTTTTTTATACTTGAAAGAAATGGCGAAAAATGATTTGGAAGACGAAAGAGGATAATTGTTCATATAATTAATTGCATCGCTCTTATTCACTTAAGAAAACTCAAGATATGGGAAATATGCCTATTTAAAAGCTTAGAATTACTGAAAACAGCAAAAATGATAGCATATAGCTTCTTCACCTTAAGCATCTCATTTATGCAGAAACTAAAGCAATTCTTTTCTCACTTTTTTCATGATCGCATTTTCCACAAAACAAAACATTTCACTCTCGCTCGAAAAGTGGGACGGACACCAGTGAGTGAAGTCACGCTTAGAACGGAACGAACCTGAAGTAAAGTTTGATATTTTTGCAGCGTAACTCGTTCCCTTACAACATCGATTGTCTAGGAGAGTCGTTAGCAAACGTTTTCAAAGACATTGTAAAAAGGAGTCAACTATGTGGAAAAACTCGTCAATGAGCAAGTTCTTCGAAGCTTTTGAGGGCAAAAATTCAATTAAATATATTTCTGAATGTGTGCCAAAACTCATGAGAAATTTCGACTAATGTGAAGTACAAGAGAGAAATATTCGACGCTCACGCAA
Source organism: Parascaris univalens (assembly GCA_037576465.1). Lineage (NCBI taxonomy): Eukaryota > Metazoa > Nematoda > Chromadorea > Rhabditida > Ascarididae > Parascaris > Parascaris univalens. Next base: position 160,478,799 of record CM075173.1, read on the forward strand.
AGAAATATCCTAAACCCATTTTAGTACACTATAGCCATATTTCGCGATATAGTGGCGACGTATTTGCAACTGCCATCGCTCATGCTCTCATAAATTGCTTTCATTGGTCGGCGAAGTGAAACAGCGCATATAATGCGTGTTAACAAATAAAAACTCCACTAGCAAAGGAGCTCGTTGTTTCCATCTCTTCCAAATGACCGATCCTTTGCATCCGTCTATTTCGAACAAATTTCACTCAAAGTTTATTTTGGGCATCTGTTAAACCCACACTGCTCATTACCACTGTGGAACCAGCGAAAATTATGTGGAATCTAAAAATTTAAATCAGGCATATGAAATATCAAGTTCTTTGCGCTCTGCTAAGCGTTTCAAAGAAAGTGATAAAAATTATTGTTTACATAAAATATGTGGATAAAAGAGGAACCCAGTTGCTGTCATCGTTTTATGTTTGGTGACCGAGAAAGTACTATTAATTTCACTCTTCGAAATTGCAAAGAAGTATTAGTAGATGAATGCTGAGAACTTGCTCGTGTTTTCAATGGACACTAACTCTGCAACGAAACAGGACACTCCCGTTATGTTCACCGATCGGAGTTCCTACAACATTTTCTTCTATCCGAGGCAGATAGATTTTTAATGAAATCCTTTTTCGAAGTTGCTGCTGTTTTGCAACTTCTCCACTTTGTCCAGTCATGTAAAAGAACCAGTGCCTTCAAAGGTAACTTGGCTGTCCCGATATGCTCCCGATACTTTCGGAAACTGTCTTTGACGTAGTCGCAAAGGAGCTTTCAATCCTCGAATTATTCTATCATTTTACTAAGTGATTTTTCTGAGATCAGCGTTAGGACTTGAATTCCTCAACTTTTCCAACCGATCTTTTCTCATCGTTTTTTTCGTTTACAGCATCTCGTGCAATGAGTTATTTTCTCAAGGTGAGATTGCCAAAGACGAATGTCTTCTTCCTGTAAGCTGTGAGTGAAATGATTGCGTCACTTTCTTTTGCCATCCGAGGAAAGCTTTATAGTCGCTATCATCCATATCGCATATTTCAAATATTAGCAAAAAACAGCTAAACAACGCGGAAGAAACCTGACTTGTCAGATCCCTTTAGTTTGTGGAGTACATTCACTCCTTTTTTGCTTGTAAATTAATATTACTAGAATGAAGACACACATGCTTAAGGAAGTGTAACACGAGATCATCACAATGCGCTGTTGCAAAAGCATCGAAAGAATATGGCGTTATCTCATTCGCAAGAGGAAAAAAAATTTGATGCTTATTAAATAAAGTTATGATGGAATGCTGGACCACTAAATGTTGCAATCGAAACACCGAGAGATAACAAGGGTCGTGTTTGAGATGCCTTCTTCATTTTACGTAGCCGCAAGTACTCTCCATAAGGCAACGAGCAAAGCTGTTGAATCCTCCTTTGAGATGAATGATGCTATCGTAAAGCCTGGCGCATCCAGCATAACGAGCAAACAAAATAATAAGGCAATAAACCAAACGAACACTTAGATTCGCATAAGCCCTATGGTATATGCGTTTTGCAATACTGGCTCCTCATACTTGTTTTGTGGCCTATCTTTACATTACCTAAATCTTTTATCTCACTCCGCCACCCATCAATGTTGTACTAACAGCTTAATCGAACTAGAAAGTTCTGCCTCCTAACTTCCAGGGTCATTACGCGGGAGGTCCTACTATCTCGTTGTCACCGTCAAGGTTTTGCGCTTTATCAAGTAACGAGGTATGACTCCTCACAAGTGGGCATGCTCACAAGCGAAAACATTTGTTTGCATTATTGGTTGGATGGTTCATAAACCGAGAGGCAAACGTGGCCAGGACGGAAGCGGTTCAAACGGTGAAGACAACCGATATGAATCAGCATGTCTCGTTTGTCGGTCGTATACAACACTGAGACGACTTGCTCGATATCCAGTCGAAAGCACAGCTTTGTGCGCATTAATGTTCCATTTTCAAGTTAAAGATTCAATTTGCCACCTCTTTTCGTTTCTCTTATAACATAAATAAACGAATAAAGCTGTTGCACTCCCTCAGGTTGCACTTCTTATAAAGTGGACCTGAAAAAGCACAGTGAAACCCAATGAAATGTGCTACTGAGCGGGAGGGAGAAACTTTTACAAATGAAATGATTAAAATATGGCAACTCAGTGTAACCGTTAGTTCATTATGACTGGATGAGCTTCAAACAGTTCGCTGCAATCATAACGATATTTTCGAATTTAAAGGCGAATGCGACACGGCAATAATGAAGAGTGGTAATTAAATGACGTCCCCACATATAGGGTGAAGTTATGCTGAATTTGGTAACCAATCAGAAATGCGGCATGCGTGAGCTTATTCCCAATAGTAAGCTTTCCTAACGAGTTTTGAGCATATCACCATCTCTTCAAAATATCATGGAGCAAAAGAAAGCCACCTCGCACCACAAGTTACTCCGACACGAAACTAATCGCGCAGTGCGCCGAAGCAATGTCTAGTGCCTTCGCTGCTTCGCATGCCATTAGCAGAGAATAGGCGTTAACAATGTGTGCTCACTGCAGATATTTCACGATTTAGATATTCCTTCGTATTAGCCTACGACCCTATTAAGGCTTATGCCTTCCAATCGCTCCCTTCAAGGGTCATGTTACTTCATCTTCACTGCAACTCCGAGGTGAACCCCTCTAAATTTGGGAATTTCGATGACTGAAAGCACCTTTAGTAATCATATCGTACACTTCCAAACAAGCACCTTACAAAATAGGTGAACTTTTATAGCAAAACAGTGAACTCGAAGACTTGCAAAGGAAGTTTGTATGAAATCATTAGAAAAGAATTTAAAAACTGTTCCGAAAGCAACAAGCCGCTGAAGGACATGTTAAGACTATGGGAAGATATATCCATGCGAGATTGCCATCCCTCACGAACCAATTACGAAGAGCCGATGTTTGCACTGTGAGTATGAACAATTACCTCCGTCAGAGTCCACTTGAAGAACAGTGTTTTCAGCAAAATTAAACAGACGCACTTATCGACAACAACCGTTAAAATAACAGTTATACCCGCAAAGGTTACGCGCCTAAGGAACACAGTCGAATAACTGCAGATTAATAGGGATCAACTGTTGCTAATCAAATTGGGCAATTTATCTCGCTTCTTCTTTGAAACCACACCGAACGCCCTCACACGCTCCCTCACTCCTTCGAGTGGCAGTTTCGGCTTTTTCCGGATCGAGTGAATTTCGAAACTGGGCTCACAGGTAACATGTTTATCACAGCCTGCAAAAGAGTGGTTAGTTAGCAGTAGGCCGCAAAATAAAACCACGTGAAACCTGTATGTTCAGCCATTCTCGAGCATGTACATCTATCAGAGAGGCTTTATCGTTTGTGATTCAAAAATGAAATGAATGAGATGACACAAGTCATAAACTGCAGCTGCAACTCACAAACTTCCGACCTAAACTTCTGCGGTTAAATTGTTGAATGCATCACTGTAGTGACGCACCCTCAATAACCTTTTCTTATTAAAAACTTACCTATCATAGCCTCGACTCGCAGCAGTACATTCCTCATAATTTTTAGAGCAGCAATAACAGAAAAACAGCCTATTGATAATTAACATGGTCAGCATGTTAATTAACCACAAATATCGCGTTATCAATTCACAGTTTTCATTAACACCTACTAATGTTCCAGTGCTCCTCGTAAAAAACTGAGATTTCCAGATTTGGTCAGATGACATCGCAAAAATCGCTTAGCTGAAAATGAGACTCCATTTCTGATAGATAACAAAAAACGAATGAAGCAGACGATGTGTCTATGGGACCAATCGTCAAACAATTAATTATTTACATGAAATTAACCACATATTTATAAACAACCATTTCTAGCGTTTTCTCAATACTGCACTTTGGGTGCCGTGTTCAAAAACTGACGGGGATGGCGGAATAACTATGCAAGGAATTCATATGCTAAACGAGATGAGTTGAGCTCTTCGACCTCAGTTTGATCCCAGGCTCAATTTGAACGCATAAAAAAAGGGCTGCAAGCGACACCTGCAGAGTACGATATCTTGGCCCATGTCAGAAACTTAACTCAAACCACTCTCAATATACTGTGGAAATAAGTGCCACTAAGAACAGAAGAAAATGAGATTGACGACCAACGAGAAAAACAAAAAAAATGCGGTAAGCATTAACAGATTCAGCTCGACGAAGTAAACAACTGATGCGTCATACGAAATAAGGTTCCAAATCACTCAGAATTCGACATTAAACAAGTAAAATGCTAAATACGCAAATATTATTCGCACTATTCACATGAGCTGCGTAATTTGAACGGCTAAACAAAACGAATCTGTTCAGAGGGAACAAAATCATCATGCAAGTGAAATGCGTAATTCACTTACCGTTCTGAACAATACCAGCGGAAGTATCTGCTTCCTTCGCTGCATCTAATGCCTCATTTTCGGTTATGAACACAGTTCCGCACAGCTCATTCACTGAAACTTGCAGCACTCAACTGAACCAACGATTAAACTATATGCAAAAAATCAACAATTCCTCAACTACCGAACTGTGTAGATGAATTCTTCCAACAGTGAGGAGACAGAAAGTGATATACCGGTGGACTGTGCAACAGTTGGCTACGGAAGAGATTCAGAGGCGAGACAGAGAACGACATCATCGGTCCTAGCATAGTTTCCAGGAATATGCTGATGCCACATAATGGACCAACCATCCCTCTGCCCAACACCTTTGAACCCCTTATTGAAATGGTCGCCTTAAAATCCCATCAATAAAGAAAACAAAATGAAATAAACCAGTGCATAAATAAGTGTTGAACAATTTGTAAAGCAAGAGAAAATTAACATCTCCAAATGGTGCATATATGGATAAAGCCAAGCTTTAAAAAACAAATTCCGATTCTTTTATTGGTTTATGTTCCTCGAGCACTGAAGTTAAAATATCCTGATCAATGCTATATAGTATCTCAGTCAGCCAAATCAGAAGAACGCATTAATGTCCCTCCTTTTTGATGGCTGAATGAGTATTTCAAAAAAACGGCCACAATTATCTATCTGTGACGAAAAAACGCAACTTATACTGTTTATTATTCAACCTATTCGATAAATGTATTTCGAACTGGCTCGTTGCAAAAGGCGAGTGGAACTTTTCAACATCATTGCCTTAACTTACAAAACGAGAAGTACGTGCTGGGAACGTGCAGAGTGAGAGAGGTCAATTGCACATTTGAGCCCTTCTGCTATTTCACCTTTGGAGATGCACCAACTGAGCATGTTCTACTTATCGAAGGAGGTTCCCAGGTAAACAGAGTGCTCATTTCCGGTGAAGGGGATTAAAAGTTCTTCGGCGGTATAAATTTGTGCGAATAAGAAACTCCATAGATGATCGCGTTGCTAGCACGCTACTCCTACTGTTCTCCCTAGTACAGAGATCCATGCATACCATCATACACAAACAAATGTCGCAGTTTAGAGGCGTTCAATCGAGGAAATGGATGATAAATACCTGCTTTCAGTCTTATTGTGTCCTTTTGGCTCCTAATGTTGTTCATTGGAATGTGCAGTATTTGTGTTCGCGCTGGTTCGAAATGACAATGTAACGTCGTATGAGCAGAATTGGGCGAAGTCAATGCTGCAGAATGCCGCATCGCACCTGGCGGAAACTTCAACTGTGCTATGTCATTGAGGGAAATCTGAAAAGAGCATTGGACTGACGAGCCCTTCCAATGAGCATCTGATAAACCTTAAAAAGAATCTGCGTTTGAATCAAAAAGCAAACATGGCAAGCAGGTGTTACGAAGCTCAAAGAACAACGGAGTGGGGAAGGTGATGTCACAAACCTTCGTGAATTATCTGACTCATCCTCAAATCAGGAACGCTGAAACTATACGACAACCGTTTCACATTTCCTCCCCACTAGCTTTGCTGAGAGATAGACATCTCCATCACCGTCAAAAGTGAATCCAAAACAGACAGCAGACACAAATTTTCTTTTTCTTGAATTTATTTATCGAGGACGGGGGAGAACTGAGAAGAAATTTAGCGAATTTCGTTCAAAATACGTCAAAGAAATAAAAAACTACAAGTAGGCATAGGCCTGCGGTATCCAATGGCGATGCTCTTAAGAAACCGATGAGAGATACCAAATACTACACAATGAAAAAAATGTGCCTCTAGTTACATTTACGAGTTCCTTCCGATAATTAAAATGCACTGCCTTTAAGCGGTTTTCTTTGAATTAATCTAATTGTCCCTAAATCGGACTTGATGCTCAAACGTGCCAAGCAGATACTAAAAAAGCTGAGTAGGAACTTTGAATCATGGCTGCTAAACAGCAACCGAGCTAGCCATCTTCCTAAAAACCCCAAGCCGTTATATTCTCCCAAACGATAAAGAAATTTGTTAGTGGAGTCGAAATCTGCCTGCATCAACCATAAGAAAGCAATTATGCTCACAAACCCTCACGACTCTAGCTCCCCTAAGCTACAAAAAATAAGTTACGCTCGACGAATACCTTCGTGGGTTTTCGTATCAACCAAAACACGTTATCATCATCCGAAGCAGAAAAACTAGCAGAATTACTTTCGACTCTTCCCACATCGGTTCGAACGTGATCCTCGGATGCAAGTGAATCAGGCTCCTCTTTTGCACGCTTTCTCCCCATTGCCATCCAACACTGCAAACAAAACGCAATACACGTGCCTTGGGCACAGATGTTGAGAAAATGAGGACAACGATTGCGAAAAGCGAACTGGGTCGAATTCGTCCCCACACAAGAACCACAGAACTTCACCAATTCGCGTATTGTGTTCGACGCTGCCAATAGCGCAATAGTGTACCACCAGAACCCCCCAAGTGCCAATAGAACCTTCCAATTTTTTTGCATCATTCGCCTCAGACAGCCAAATTATTTTAGTGCACAAAGATTCTGCCCACTGAAGCACTGGAAATAATCGTTCTTGAATTTTCCAGCTTCTCGCAACATGAGAAGTACTTCCAGCCACTCATAGCACGATCTCATGGCCGGAATTATAGAAGCATCTATTCTTCCTCATAAGCGGTCAACTCATCGTAAAGCGAGACCGCCTTCCTTGGGAAGATTACACTTTCGATCACCCACAACGATTCACTCCCAGAAACGTTGATCTGAAAAACTCCCAAGCAGCTATCTGAAAAACTCCCATCGATCTGCTCCGGTCTGTGCTTTGTCAAATCATGTAGCTCCACTCAGTGCACCTGTGCTTGGTGCGAGTGGTAAAGCGCAGTGATTCTGCAAGCCAGGACAAGTTGCTTCATGTGGCTGCAACCACAAAACTGCGCATATTTCGGTGCTCTATCATCCAAGGCCGACGGCAATCCCAAGTAAGGCCTATCCCCTGCTTGATGTATCTTCTAGAAGAAGTTTCAATAAAGTCACAGTGATACAAACGCCTTCCTACAGAAACTTTTTGTCCCTCCATGTCGACTATACAATCATTGAGAAACCACACAAATACATCCTTCAGAAATATCAAACTGACACAGCAGCTTAATTTCTTGATTCTTCCTTTCCTTTGCGAACCAATGTGAAGGAGGACTTCCGTATCAATTGAGGGAACTCTCATCAGTTTAGGGCTGCTTATAGAAATTATAGAGGCATTTGTAACATAACCTTTGCCGAAAGCCTTCCCGTCAAAAAGATTAAAAAGGCGAATAGATCTGTCGAAGTGTTACCATTAGGCTGCCAACTTTAGAAAGCTTTAATTAGCTGTCGTGAATTCGTGCCGAGTATAGAACATAAAAAGGATGAGCGGATTAGCATTGCAGGGAGAGGGGGGACTGGCACGATATGCGTGTGATAATTCCGCTCAGCCCAACCTCGAGTATCATAAATCACCTACAAAAAATACATTCGGGGCAGTACCTCCGCATTTTAATTAAAACAGATTGCTTGCATGATCCTTCCGCAAAAGTGGAATCTGCCACCTCCACAGCTATCCAGCTCTCTCCGAAGCTCACAGGTCAGTTTGAAATGTTGCAAACGAATATCTGCAGCGTGTGCGGACGGAGCAATGTTGCTAAATCTGAGAGAAAGGTTGTGCCTGTTGAGGACGAGGGAAAGTTTGTTCAAACAGCTATGGCGGGGATGCATAGAGAGGCTGCAGTATCCATCTCGTGCTTCATACGACGCGTTCGATGAAGATGGGAGAGGTTAAGGAGCTGGGAAAAAAGTAAAATCATAGCCGCTGCTGGCAAAAATAAACTGATCTCACTGAACGGAGATTTCCTTGCTACTGTGGCACAAACTGAGGTAAATAGCATAATAGTTTTTACAAAACAAGTGGCACAACGTTTGATGTTGGCGAGATGAACTGAACGTGCATTAAAGTGAACATTTCACGAGGGAATGCACCAAATGAGGCGGAATTTACTCACAAATGGAAACAGGTCAGTACTATTGCGGGCATCGAATTGCAGATGAGCAGAGGACCGGGCGGTGACAAGTATTTCATCGCTGCAACGAACGCACAATGTGGGATTAATAAACACTGGGCGGCATTCGACGCGGCAAATCGACTATTCAAGAAAGAGCGTGAACAACAAGCGTCATCTACTGCTACAGGGCTTTCAGCAACTCCCCACTGCGATAGTACACAACATTTTAAGCCAGTGAAAAGGTGAGATCGTGGGCAAAGAACTTCAGATGGAAGCGGTGAGAAAGACCCCATCAAACTCGAGCGGTTCATGTCGTTTTCTCTGATTTCTTAGTGAACCGCGTGACCACTTTCGAAATTAACAAAGAGCCACCACTGCACTTCGTCCAGTGATAACGGCGTGTAAACAAAACAAAACATACCATCACAGTATCCGACCATGATAAGCGCCACAACACCCCGCCGAAGTGTTTCACTCCATTAGCTGAGCTGTGCCACTTTTCACCGTTATCTCATACTATTTGCAGGACCTTCCTCAAATCTTACAGCCAAATACAGCTAACAGCACCTGTCCACTCAAACCGAAGCGTTTCGCTGAAAACGAGAGTACCCTGTAGTAGTTTTCGGTCCCACATTTGTAGAACCGCAGGTTTGCTCTTGATGGTGTAGTACGGACTGTGTTACCTGAATGTCTCAGCTGTCGACGACTGCGTCCTCCCATCAGATCCTGCTTTGCATCTAGGTTGTCATGTGCCGAAGATAGCTGCTGACTATGCGGCTGAGTTGATGAAGCATTGCTGAACCAGCTGGATGTCTCTTAAACTGCATGCGCTGAATGACGAGTAACTAACTAAGAACGAAATGATTTGTTCCTACCGACGGTCGAAATCCTCTATTAAGGATCTTCCTTTAAAAACTAAAGAGGTAGACGGATCTATGAGCGTGGATGCACATAAAAACGCATAGAAAAAATGGTGAACTCCAAATTTCCCAGCATAAAAGCACTTAGCGGTTCCTGGGTTACGCAGATTTCATTAGTATAACGTGAGATGTGACGTACTTCGAATAGTTCGCGATATTTGCAGCAGTTCATACATTTAATTCGAATAGAGAGTGTTGCATGAGCACAGTCTCTCGTCGAATGCAATTTTTAATGTTTAAGGCGGACACGGCTTAAACTGCCTTATAAAAAGGTGAATACCAATAAAGCTCAGTAAATGAGAAATTGTCTGAGTGAGGAGTAAGCTGAGCAGTTTCTGCACCAAACTCAGCTGCTTGTGGTCACCCACACGAGCGTTTCATTACGGCGAGATTATCCTCTGCGCCTTCATAGCAATTGTTGGGCTCCGTCAGTAGCTCCGATGCAGAAATTTTTTCCAAGACTGCAGTCACAATGTCTTTAGGTGTGCTTTTAGCCGAAATTAATCTACGAGGTGCTATAACCTTGTTTTCTTATAGCTCTAATGTTTCTGTGGGTATGTTTCCAGTTTTTCTAAATTGCCGTTTGCATGTTTGCATGTGTTTTCTTTATTGTGTTAGGAGAAAAGCAGGCAAAAGTGAACTTCAATGAGACAGCGCATGGTCATCTATTTTACTTTCAGAAGAGGATGTGGGGAGGCTGGAAGGGAGGGGTATGGAGAAGAGAGAGGGGCGTACTGTCTTAACTTATCGGAGCCTCATCAGCTCCAGAACCGACTGATATCAGCGACGTAAAGGGTGGCCTCGATGTTGTACGACATGACGCTATCCTTATTTCAGCAAAGACCACTTTGTGGAGACTGCAATGGGTGATGGAGACAGGACATTTATTTAATTTCATACACGTTTTGTTCCATGCACAAGCACACTTCATAAAAAGTGGAACATAAAGAACTATGAAACGAACAGGTGCGCGAATGAAAGCCATCAGAAACGTCATTTTTTCAAAGGAATGAACGTATGAATGAATAAGAGCGAGGACAAACAGGAACCCGCTGAGAGCAATGTTGCGCCGATTTTTTATCAACGATTACCTTTTCCGCATTTAACTGCAGAATTTCCGGAAACATTTCTTATTTCGTTGCGCAGAGATATTCTCAGCAATCATCATAACCTATGTGAAAGTTTTTTATTTGCTGCTAAATTTCTGAAATTCAATTTCAGAGTTGGTAGGCTTGGAAATAGTTCAGGTGCTTTTTACGATCGCTTGAAATGTAAATTAAGAGATGTATGATTGCTCGAACATCACCAAAATATTGTCAATGTAGGAAAGACATACATTATATAAACTCACACCGTTAACAATTTACACAAATAGCCCTGAATTTGTTCCCATCAGAAAACTAAACTGAAGACCTTTAAGCTACGCGATAGATGTGGGAGCAGAAGGTATGCGACGAGTGCTTCCCATGATAGACTGTTTCCAGGTGATCTAGACCTCAATCCAATGAATATTGGAAATGCTGTCTTGGCGCCGGTGTGGAAGAACAGCGTGGGATGCATTTTCCCTGATACACTGGGATCGGCAAAGTTCGTCTCGCACTATCGTTGGCGCTGACAGTGGGAAGCACGCAGCAAAAACGCTATGCTGCACTTCCAACTTTTGACAAGGATTTTTGATGCGGAAAATCGTTTCATCAGTGCAGCAGTTATCGAACATATCTAATACCTTTCAACAAGTGCTTATCAGAATCCATTAAAACCGAAGCCCCAGTAATATCTTATTTTCTTGTCAATGAGCCCGTTCTCCTTAGCCGCTCTCATCAAAGTGCATTGGCTTTAAAAGGTTGTATACGAATATCGTTCCTTACGCTTTTTTCGCAAGTATTCGCTGAATTAAATGACTGAAAATAGCGTAAGTTCTGAGACCTATGAAGATCAATAATTCTCATAAATAATAGCTGGTCGGCAAATACGGAAATTACAATCAAAGCACTCGAAGAGCAGAAATGATATACTCGACATGCTCGGGTGATTCGGAGCGCATATGTTCTTTTGATACAAAGCGGGTTCGGTTGTTTTTTGACTACGTTTGCTGGTTATTGAACTTCCATGTTTTCAAGAGAGAACAACTTCTGTTAACTAAAACTTCAGGTTGCAAGTTGAAAACAAACGAAGAAAGTTATTATTTCGGCTACTTTTATTTGTAATTTCCATGAGATCACAAGCCTTTGTGACAATATTTCTCTTTCTGACACTGCTAGTCATTCCTCAAGGTTTGTGACATGAATGCTTACGGTAATATCAACCAATGACATTTAGGATTACCTCAATGCAGATTTCTACAAACACAGTAAACTGTAAAATCTCACTTATAAACCCGGGACACAACAGGATTGCTATAATTGATGACAGGCGTGAGGGGTGAGGGATAGGAGCTTGCATTCTCAGAGCTTCAGATTATCGGAGTTTCCTAGGGAGGCACAGAGTCTTACCGCGACGTCTAATCCAATTCGGTTTCTTCCCTTCGTTCGAAAACGACCTATAATCGAATAGGAACTGCTCAGTTTTTCTAAAGATAAGCTAGTCACGCTCAATTTTTCAAAGAGGTAGACAATCGGGTAGACGATGACGAGAAGTGGACGAATAGGAAATAGGGATTTCAAACAGAGATTTTATTTTACTTTTGAAAAATGAGCTCAAAAGAGAGATGGAATAAGGGAGACTACGATGGCGGTGAAAAAGGAAGGAAGCGATATCCACATTCCTTGCAAGTTGTTGCAGTGTTGCCAGATTCTTATGGACTGTCAGCTTCTACGGATTTAGGGCATTTGGAGAGCTCTTTAAAAGAACACTCGAAAAATTTTTGCTGCTTCGACAAAATTTCCGAAAGTTCCCTCTGATTTCAATGATCTCTGTAATAAAGTTTCTTCTTAACTTTCTATCATTTCGATTGCGGCTTTAATCTTCTTTCAAGGCAAAAATCAACGTTGCAAATGTCTTCTTGTTATGAAAAAATGTCTCCACTCAACGTACGACTCCCATCAGAGATTCTGAAAAACAAGTTTCGCTATATACAATTATCGTACAGTTGAAGAACCGGCTATCCTATCGGCAAAACGTGCCCGTCGATAAGTTGCCCGTCACCACGCCTTTAGTCTCATATCAATTCTTCAGCTGCATATTAGCAAAATCGTTGGAAGTATCATAACAACATTATCGACTCCATCACTTATAAGCGGCACAGCAGTGTACCATTCGTTGAAGTTATAAACAAATATGAAAGGCAACAAATCTCTGGGATATATGTTGTGAAAATTTCCAACATCTAAACACTAATGTGATATCTGAACATCACTCGAGACTCATGCATTTGACATGATTGCGGTTCACATTAGAGACAAACAAAAATTCACCTCGAAAATACATTCAATTATTACATTTATTAACGCTGAAATGCGCACTAGTTTTTTGTCGTTGACTAGTGCGTTGCACCCTATTTAGAACCTCTCATCATAAACTGAGACGATCGAGCCAGTTGGGGTGTGAGATGGGATAGCGTCCAAATGGATTTGCTTCTTGCGATTGCGACGACGCTTGAATCCGCAACAGTGTTCATCGATATTGCACGACATAAATGTTTGCAGAGTGTAGATCGATTTCGCTTGAAGGAACCACAAAAGACATCCAAACAAAACGCTCGTTAACCCTGAAAAAAAGCTGACCTTTGTAACAGATCATAAATAACTGCAGCAATCCGTGCAGACAATTGATCCGCGTTGAACCTCTCTTAGCCTAAAAAGCACATAACAGTTGTGAGCCGTGCACTGACAACTACACATGTGAACTGTGCAACAGCCTCAAATCAATGCATTTATTTTCGTGTGTGAACATATAGAGGGATGCATCAGATTTGTTACCACAGCTTCAGGTCACGCTAATAGATAGAAACTGAACAGCACTGCGGATATATTCATCAATTCTCTGGGAAATGTCATAACTGTCATACGACAGGAAATTACTTCAATGCTACAGAACTCGTAGGTCTCCAAAATGGGACGCGGCGGAGGGAGGAGAAACAGGGGAGAAAAAGTTGGCAAATACTAGCCCTCCTTACAAGGCCCGGAAAAGAGAGGAGCTCATTGCATTTTACTCGGCGGAGTTCTTTCCTTTGCACATGCAAGGCCTCTCCAAACCTCACCAAGCCTCCCATCCAAGATCTTCTCGATCGAGAACTGTAAATAGTTCTGGTAAATGAAGACTGCTACTGCATGCTAGGATTTCCCAAACAACCACTGCGCACCACTCGTTCAGAAATTCTCAAGCAAACGTTCTTGTTCCAGAGTTTTTTTACTATTCCCAGAGCCCTCGTATGTGAGATTCACGACCATAAGTGGTGATGTTGTGAAGGTAAATGAGTCTGTTTCGAAATGGATTAGAAGAGCTCATAAAGCGTATTTCACAAAAATGCTTGTTTTGCGATACGTTCTTTTCGATACAAAATCTTTTAAACACGCAAGAAATTTAACCATAAGCCGACCTCTCGCATGGCCTGGAAAGGTATTGAAACTCTTCCTCCCTTATCCCCTAGAAGTTGGTCAAGCCTGTGTGGAAAAATCACGTGAGATTCTTAACATGGATGATTTTCGCAAACAATGCTGATGCAAGCAAAAAAAGAAGAATAGGATAATGTCAAAGCTTCCAGGGCTCCTGGGCCAGACATTTCGCTAGGAGGAAGCACGAGAGAGGTTCATTAAAGACTGAGCAATGATCTTTAATCAGACTAATCGTAGAAAAGAAGTTCCACTGTACTGACAGCTTCACTCATCCGGGAAAAATTGAGAACAAATGTGACATCAGAAGAATGTTGGAGTCATACTACGGAAAATTCTAAAAATATTTCTGTGAAATCTGAAAGGTACATATGATAAGGAATGCAAAGAATGAAATGAATCTTTGATGGAAGCAGTGAAAAATACTTACCTGCTATTAGAGTAGCATAGAAACACGCTGAAAGATGAAATTCCAGCACCGACATAACACCGTCAGCAGCAGGAAAACGAATTCGAAGGTGTCTCGGCAAGAAAATGAAGTAAATGAGATCAGAGAGGACGATCGCCGTGCCAACAGTAACAACCATCACGCAGAAGTAATGGGGCACTAGGCACAGCACCAGCATCTCGATCAACCACAGTCCGAAAGCTGTCCTGTATTTCCAAAAATTGCACTTCAATTACCTTCTTTACAATGGGACGACGACTGCAGACAAAATTTGCTACCAATTCAGCGAATTCATTCGAATAATTTAGGGCTTCTTCAACGTTGGAGGCAATAAGTTTTTATTACCTTCCTTGTCCTCTGTGTAAACAGAAGTGAACGGTACAGAAGTAAGCCCTCTTCATATCTTACTGACACGGTTTACAGCACATATATCAACCACTAGTATCAGTGGAAGGAAACAAAAACTCCGTCGCCACAAGAAATTTGAAGGAATGTAAAGTGTAAAAAACTTAGGAATCTAAAAGTGCATCTAAATCTGTCAAATCTTTTTGCACCAAACGACTGCGACAAAATGATGAAATTTAAAGAAGTAGCTGAAGACGTATAGTTACTCTCAGCGGTATTGATGTTGCTACTTGATGAAGTCATATACAAAAAAAGTTTTACCACAACATGCAGAGTGTATAATATCCAGAAAGACGATACTGCCTGCCCCAAACAAATCCGGCTCTGTCAACACTGAGATACTCGATAACCTTGAGAATTGGATACGGCAGTCCTTTTCTCAGACTATTTTCGAGTTCTCTTTCCATTGAGAACACTGCAAAATTGCATTTAGAATAACACATTCGTTCTAATATCCCATAAAGTGATTTTTACTATGCTAAAATATGCTCATTCAGCAATAATTCATAGAAACCTTGCGGTGAAATATATTTTAAAAAACACTCTGCAGAGAGAGCATAATTTCTATTATATAATCTTAGTGCAGCTGTCAATTATGGAACTGCAATTACGGCTAACGTTATTATGCAGAGTTAGTTATTTTGTTTGAATTTTGATTATGGTGCTGATCCTTATCGAACACCGAGTGATTTCATGCACCGCAGTTCAGATATAATATGCAAGCGACAGTCTAGGAACTGACTCGGAAAAGATGATGCGGGGATCGAAATTTCAAACTTTCGATTAGTGTAAATAAGAAGACGCGATGATTAAGACTGGTCAAGTGCCCAAAATTCAGGTCTAAATATTAAAAGCTATCCAAAATTAAAGCATTTTGCTAATTTAAAACTGCTCAATTCTGTGGACTACACTCAACTCTATTCTCTAGATGTTTCACTTTATAGGCTAGGAATGAATAAGTAGTGTGGTGATTAATACTGGCGCGAGAAAACTATAGACGGTGTTAAGGTGATGCAATCAGATACACTCTCTCCATGATGAGACGACGTTTCATAGCTATTTTAGCTAAATTCAGATTTATCCACTGAATACAACACACCGACAACGAGAAAATAACATCACATAAGAGCTTTGCCTTCAAATTCGTCTTTTTTCATTTTTCCGTGAATTTTCTGCAGCGATCTTTTCGCTACATAACTGAATTCCAGCTTTTAAAGGCATCTTAGAGCTCACTATAACACATCGAACTGAGTACATTATTGAGGAATTTTCTCGAGATACGAATAGTTTTCTGATAATGTGAACCAATTTCCAATTAGGATTAGCAAATCTGCACTGACTCGCAATGAGAAGGAAAGGCGAATATGCGAACAAATTGATGAAACACAAATTAGCCAAAAAAGGAATTAAGTTTGTTTGCATACAAAGAGATGAACGAATGCAATGCAATAACCGTTCAAGAATTCGAATCGTTCATTATACTCGAGACCAGCAAGCGGGCTCGATCCGTACCTATCATTCGTTGCAGAAACAGCTGCAATCAGCACAAGTAAATATTGCACCTATCATTCACATTGCATGTCGAAGGTGTACTTTTGCTTCATATTTCACTCTACTGCTATTGCAAATTTCGCTATACTATATATAAAACTGCTTTATATTTTGAGTGAACCGAATCAAAATGGTTCTCAGCTTATGATCGATTTCGCTAACTGCAAATTCCGACAGATTTGCCATCCCATTCATCACAAAGACTGCAGTCATAAGTTTTCGTATTATCCACCCATCAACGACATCGTACGTTTCTTTTTTTACTCAGAATAACAAAGAATAACCATAGATGAATTATTAAGAGGTATGTTGCGCGTAAACAGATGTTGCAACAGTGCTAGTGTCCTGACGCTGATTCTTATTCTCCTGTGGCATTTCTATTTTTAGACAGTGTATGCGTTCAAGAAAACACTTTGCTTTGCAAAACGACGGCTCGAGTACTACATACTGCCCCTCAACATGTGCCAAGTGAAATGTGGCAGCAACCAGTGCCCTTTCAAATGCACGGTCGCATATTCACTAATCAGAATTTCCAGATCAACCAGACGTGATTGTTTAATGAGTTTATGATCGATTTCGCTAACTGCAAATTCCGACAGATTTGCCATCCCATTTATCACAAAGACTGCAGTCATAAATTCTCGTATTATCCACCCACCAATGATATCTGCTCGTATTATCCACCCGTCAAGTGTATAACGCAATTTTCGAGTTCTAAAGTGGTTAAAATCACACCAAGCAATCAGGAATGAGCAACTTTTGAGAGAAGCATTGAAGATATAATTGCTTTTTAAGATGACGCAAATCAACAGAAAGGTCTTACCAGTTAAAGTGACATTGACATGGTTAAGGCCCATCCTTACACCCAAAACAGCATCCATCCTTTCGTTCGTAAACGCCTTATACACTGATGAAATTCGGAGACTGCCTTCATGCCAACACGGATGGTGCAATGTAACTGCAAAATAATTCCCATCCCAAAACATCCACTCGATTTCTCCAATCCATTTTTAGTTGATACACACCTTCTGTAAAAGACAATAAATATAAGTGGAGAAGTGGAACATAGGCATGCATCACATTTCTCCACCTATGACACGTAACTCTGGAAAACGACTTTTTTCAGCTTTGACTCTCTATGCTTCCCTTTATATCCTTTATTCTTTCCTCTCTCCTTATTTCTGAAATTTTCAAGAAAGCTTACGTAGGTGCTTTGTGCGTAGAGATACAAATGAACATATGGGAGGGGAATTATTATTGCCTCTCTGATGTTATTTCTCTATGTCAAATGGCCGCATATACTGATGTGAGGGTACTATGAGAGTGCTGGATAAGAAGCGCTCGAAAAGTGCTCGTTTCCTTACCGCATGTGATAAGCATCAGAAATGCTGCAAGAAATACGACTTTTTTAAAATTTCTACGTTAGCAACATTCTGCAAGAGCTATGAAGAGAGTAAAGAGGAGGGTGGTCTGGCAAGAGGGTGGAGGGGGAGAGGAAAAAGAGAATGTAGTTTATTTCTCGAAACATCTTTCGTATGTTCATGTCCACCTATAGATATTTGGAAAAGCGCTTTAATTTTTGAAATTGGAGCGGCTGTGTCCCCGAAAACCCAAAAAACCAGAGAGGGAAAAGCTTTTCAACGAAATGCGATATTCTCCTCATCCTTAACCTAGGCGGCAGCAGCCGCCTCATCAAATTTAAAAACATCCATCTGGTGGCGACTGTTCAGCTGAACACTTAGAGGGTTTCCTGAGACCAAAAACTGGAAGCAATGTAACACCTCTAAGATACTTCATCCCTTAAAGCGTAGAACAGTTATGAATGCAAATGACCGTTGCACAGAGACAAAAGAAAATACCAGCGACTTTACAATCGATAAATTTTGGACGCTAAGGCTCTCAAGTAATATTACAGTCCTATAAAACAGAATACGAACCTTTATCCATCAAATAGCAATTCAGTGAGAGTTTCCGAAGCGCATTCAGCTCAGCGCTTAGATCTCAAAATGGAGTGGAAAACCTTATTCGATCATAAACGAAAGATGAGACTTTTTTACTGCATTTTTTGGTAATCTTAAAAAACGATCCTAACCACCTTCAACTCATGGAAAACGAAAAATTGGCTAGAGGAAACTTTTAATCTATTTTCAGTAAAAAAATCGCTTCGTAATTTTCTTCTGCACTGGTGTCATAACAGCTAAGTGTTCATGGATTTCTCGCAAAAGCTCTTGTTAAGGAAGTTATTATAATTACCGATATATCTGTATTGCATGTGCATAGACAACTTGGTAGTGGAGCTTTGCTTAGTGCTCTCTCATTAGCTTCTTTATAGGACATGCCGCGCCAGAGGTGAAAAATAGAAAAAGGTACCAAAGAAGCTGATAGCATTCGAATTTTTTCTTGCGCCGGTCAACTGAGCTCTTAATCGCTCGCTCAAATTTTCAGAAATAGAGAGTTTTACAGCAGGTTTTCTTATGAAACCAACCAAGTGGTACAAGTTCTCAGCAAAGAAAACTTGCCCTGTGCTCACAACAGAGTTTCTTTTAGGAAGCACTGAACCAATGCCGATAGGTTATCTAGAAGAACGTCATATGGGAGGAAGTAAAGTAAACAGATCATCCACTGAATATCACAGTGATAGATTTTGTGACTTAAGAAACGTGAAGTCACTTTAATGCACGGTTCTATGGTTCTATGGGGAGATGTCCTACGAATAAAACGGTTGTGAAAAATGCGTTGAACAGTATCGCATTATAATGTGAAGATACAACGATATGATTCAAATGATTTAGCAGCATCAGTGCAAAAAGTGTGCAAATGAAAGAGAAGGAAAATCCCGCTGAATGAGAGGAAGAATCAACTGAGCCAAATTGTTATTCACATTGTCGTTTCATGATGTTAGCAAAGTACAAATTAAGAATGAACGAATAAATGTTGAGAAATGGGATCTCGAATCGCTCTATAGGTTCACGAATGTGACAGCCGAATCCTCATCTGCGATTAGATTCGGGCGTTTATTGTTCGGAAACCTGTTGGTGCGAAGCCGCAGCAATGAGACGACTATCATCGATTCACAATGAGACATTCACATCGCCATAACAACAAAAAATTACCAACCAGCTGCGTTCACTCAAAGAAAACTGCAGCGAATATAAAAAAAGCCATTTTCTCAATTCTCAAAGATAATTTTGACGTACATATGGAATGACAAAATCGCGTGCAAGGGGAATACTAACTGTTCCTAACAGCGATTTCTTAAACGGGAATGAGGCTAGACAACCTTCAAGTGTCTCCCCAATTTGTCCCCCCCCCACAGAATGAATGAATTGGGAAATCGGATCTCGTGGCCTTTTATTTTAGGTTCATTTTTTATGGTTTTCATCAGTGTTTCGTCCCTTTCCCGCTCGCCTCTATTGCCTCATGACATATATCTCCTTCAAAAGAACCAAATTTCTCCCCATTATCTCGATAATCCTTTATTTTTCTTTAAAGGACTTTCATCTCTCCCACAATTCGAAATTTTCTCGAGGTCCCTCCTGGAGTGTGCAAGCGTGTCCGTGAAAACGCCTTTCACCCTGATCTGCATATCTAATAATCAGAAAGAAAAATAATCTGCTGCCAAGCCGCCTCACTTTGTTTTGCTCCTGACACTAAGGCAAAAAAATGTGCAAGCAGTACGCGCCAGCAATTTCTCATAAAATACATAGAAGGGGTCACATGAAGCAAGAGTGAAATAAGAGCAATGAAACAAACCGAGGATTATTGCTCCAACGACCATACTGAAAGTGAAAGTGACCGTGGAGGCGAGTCGATGCCGTCTCACACCGGGCACAATAACGAGGAACGCAATAAGGGGAGTAACAAATACTGACGTAAGCCCAAAGATTTGCAGATCGAACACAACCGGCGTGCGGTTATCCCCAAACCAGGTGGGATCGCCATTCTCGCGGAACGCATCGAACCAACCGATCACGTGCATCTGCAGTGCGTTCGCATCAAAACGAAACAAAACACTCGCATCATCAAAAGTGCGTACAAACGTTCCGATTCCTTCTTCACATTCGGGTTGGATCAGCTTGAGGTTCCCGCATTTAGAATGAATAGCTCCCTCTGCAATACTTTCTTTCTATTTCGTGGCAAAATTTCTCCAATACTTCCCAAGAAAAAAATGAAACAATTCCCGCATATCACTTAATCGATTTCCCTTGACTGCTTCGTCGCTGCTGGCGGTTTATTTTCATTCACTACACGTCTTTTCTTGAGAAACTGAAGGCACCTCTTGCTTCCCTATTTGCTGATCGGACGCCTGTCAGTCCCGAACTTCTATTATACCACACTCACTCCATCTGTGCATTACTCAATCTCCTCATTTTATCTCAAGCTTGAAGTTTCATGTCAAGTATTAAATACTTGGGTTGCAGTTTGTTCGCACAAATGGCGCATTAAGAATTGGAAGCCACCTTCCCGCACATTATCCTTTTATTCCAGTTCAGCAAAGTTTCACTATACTCAGATGTCTATCTGAGTATAGTGAAACTTTTGTTCGAAAAGAGTACTCACTTTCGATTTGTGTACGGAAATTATTCGTTGCAACATCGAAGCCTCTACTCAGAAATCGGAACCACACCTGCATTAATTGCGATACTACGGGATCCTGCCCTACCTCTTCATCTTGATTCCTGATGGAGCCTGCCTAGCCCGTGAGATCGCCAGTCCCGCATCCCTACCACCCCCTTCCTCGCAACACACACAGCATTAGTGGTGTCGACATTATGTTCGCAAGCAGCAACCGCGTTCACCGAACAAATTTGCAGCATGAGGTGCCCGCACTGAGTGCCCTCATCAACGTCGATGTATTGTTGTTCAACTTGTCGCAGCAATAAGAGGCACTGTGTAAGTCTATCGTCTTGAATGCAAAATGGCCCTCCACTACTCGAGTTATGGAGTTTCAAAGCAATTTTTATTCGATATTCCAATCAAAGTGCACTATTTCTTTGATCACAGGCGACTCATTCCATTAAACGCAAACTCTCGAGTAGGTCTCCTCATTCACGAAAAGTTGATTGAATGTCTCTGCCACTGCTGATGTATTGCTTCAGCGGCGTATAGCTGCATACAAACCCAAATATCAGAAAATGAGAAGAAAAATTGATGGCGAAAAAATGAAAGTGGAAAATGACGCCATATTTTGTTGCTGAGCTTTCTACATTGTGCCGTGTTTCTCCTTGACAAAAGAAGCCCACCTTAAGTAAAGAGCCTCTGAAGCGTGTGAAACGTAATCGTTACAGCCGGTAATGTGGATTCTGAGGGACATTTAGGACATTTCTGGATTGCGGTTAACGTCCTTGCTGAAGGCCGCGAAAGAAGAATATTCGTTTAACACGCAGCTCCATGTTTTTAGAAATGCACAACCCTGCGATGTTCCGCGGCCTTGTATGCGTATGTATGCGTATGCCTGTTTGGCACTTTCAACCAGCGAAAATTAGACGAGTGCACATTTACAGCTCTCAGTTACATTTCGTGAAGCGATACTGTCTCATCTGATAACACCTTATGGAAATTTAAAGAAGCAACCAAACTGTTTAGCCCATTTTGCACTAAGAACATTAGGTGGGCCGTCGCTCTTCTGCGTCGGTGCAACAGTAAAAGTGACTCGAGATCGTGTGGAATGAGCTGCTATGACCTGCTTTTTGCAGTCTTGCTCATCAGGTCAACAGCTGCGATAAATTCATAGTGAATAACTTATATGCATAATAACGATAAAAACATTCCGTACGAAGGGTTCTTTAGGACCCTACGAACAAAATGTGGTTCGATCGATCAGAAAATAACGCAGATTCTAAAATAAAATGTAAGAGCGCACGACAAAGAAAGTGATGAGAGAAATAAACTATTGAGGCACCGAAGCGAGAGAAGAAAAAACGCAGAAGCAACATCATAAGTTAGAGGAATTAAAGACAAGAAGGAGGAACCTGCCTAAAATTCTAACATATTGGACACTGTCACCTAATTTCGACCAAACTGCTCTCTCGTTTATTGGTCTTTGGGCCGTTGCTTCAAATTTTCTTGATTATGAGGAATTCGCAAGACGTCGTTGTCAAGTTTTCGACTCGCCTACATCGCCGTGAATCACTGACCACTGCACAAGCAAAAGAGAAGTGAAATACTTTTGAGACCGTTTTTTTCTTGAGAAAGAACTCTTTCAACAAGTAAGGTTGAATTGACTGTTGGGATTTCCTAAAATAAAAGCCATGCTTGTCGAAGGACGCAATTCCTTTTTAGCTAAGACCTTCCTCTCCTCTGGTGGGTTTCAACCACTGCTAATCTACGTGGCTGCAGTGTCAAACACAAGACGTTGTGGATTTACAAAAGGATTGACCGATCAAAGCAAGAAAATGACCAATGACCTATCACAATGCCCTCTATGTTGACTATGCTCCTGATAACAAAAATTTCAGCGAAAAGAGAGGAATTCTTTTATTAGAGAAAGTCCCGTCTTGACATTTATTGAAGCGCGTTCCACTGGGAGAATCTCACATTATTTTATGCGACAGTTGCCTATTAAAAACATCGACGTTTTTTCGAGCACAAAAGCAGGCTAACGTCAAAAATCGGCAATGTAAGGCGAAACAAAGCCTTTGCTGGTTAAAATCTTCACAGAGAGAAATTCGTAAGTGAAGAGTACTCGGTTAAAATCTATAACCAACTGCGGGCGGCGCCTCTGTGCAGGAAAAGCGAAGTTCAGGAGTTGTGAGGAAAGGAAGATAACAGCAGCCTTGTTGCAAAACTGAAACAGTGGCCTTGCGGTGAAAATGATGATGCACAATTTAAAGGCACTGCTCGAGGTAGCAGCTATGCTTTCTGTTCCATAATTTCCGGATTTCCAAAGGCTCGTGCTGGCCCACGATGTCAACAAATTGGTGGGGTGGAAAGCCGCAAAACAAAACAACACCTAAGACACTTAACGCAAACCACGAAAAGAATAGAACACTGTTGTCGCCTCAACTTATGATATTTCCGTTGCCTGTCACTTCTCTTTGCCACAATTCGCTATTTCAGTTTCATGTGGGCAATTCTTTTGCAATAGATCAGTATATTTTACGATACAGAATAACAAACAAACCTTCCATTTCTTCGTTGCACGTTGTTGAAAAAATAATTGTATTTGCAAAGCACCTGTTGACATACAAAAATGAAAACATTACCGGTTAGAGACCGCCACTACTTGAAGCGCAAAAAATCCGCTCTTTTGCACAATTATATAGACGGCGGGATCATTAGAAAATATTATAATTTTGCGCATTTTGCTTATTTTTTAGCAGATTATGCAATGTGCTAAGAGTGAAACTGCAAAACAGTCTCACTCATCGTCTCTGCTGTTCCGGCACGCGATTTCGTTTGTTCCTCCAAGAGACAGATGCACAAATCAGTCCTAAGGGACCGCATGTAATGCGGTTGTTCCTGTCGTTGAGGCTACCTGAATTCTAATTCCCATTCGTTTGTGGGCACATACGCACATTCAAACAACTATAAGCTGTTCTTAAAAAATCCCAGCAAAAAATGTTGAAACGCTTTATCCCGTCATCTTGGCGGAAGTGGAGACGAAGCTGCGAATTCATGTACATATTTACAAGGAACGGCGGCATTCGCCATGCACAAAATGAGTAATGCGCCACTGCAGTTACTGAGAGAATATATTTGTTCTTCAGCTGATAATTAACGTTATTACATAATAAAAAGCTTTTCTTTACATATGTTCAACACTTTACATCGCAAACATAATTACTTTAGCATCATACACAGCCGACCAATGTGAAGCAGTTTAAGTTCTTCCCTTTTAACTGCCATTTCGGAATACCACTCTCAAAAACGGGTCCATATCTTTTTATGAAGTAAATGTGATTTATTCATCTAGCCCCTAATTCGCTTTATCCACGACTCCCCATCACCTCAAGGATGAATGCTTTCTCTTAACCTGTCACTGAAAGATCTGTAGCCTAATTCCTTCCGCCGCCTAAGTTGGCCGAACAGAGGCTTAGATTTACAAAGTTTGGCCTTAAAAATGTATTTGTTGCTTAGATGCACTGAAATGTCTGAACGAAAATGGCTAGCAGAAATCCCTCTAGCAGCAAATATGAAGCAAAACTTCAATGAGCATGCCACCTCAGAGTATATAAAAACGAATATTAAAACAAAAGAAAACGAAAAACGGGGTTCACCAATATCTCAGTACGCGAATAACCTCGCTTAGACGCCCTTTGTGATTTTACTACTGCATTCGTTTGCGAGAAAATATTTGACACAAACCAAAAACTATGAAAGACAGTCGATATAAAAATAACGAATTCGGACTTGGAAGTAACGAAAGTTCATACAACGGTCTCGATGAGACTAACATTTGAGCTGACAACGGCTCTCGATGCGTAAAAGAAGCCCAATTACAGCATCGCGTACAGACGTAGTCGTCTTTACAAATAGCCGCATATTTACAGGCAGTATGTTCTGATTGATAATGAAACTTATTTTCCCTTGATATACACCCAAGCTGTCGGTGCAGCCGTTCTCCTTCGAATAGCGCGCAATCATTCGATGGAAACAATATAAACGCCAACAATTCTATATCTAATAACGCAGTGCTGAACGACTCAGCAAAGAATAAAATCAAATGGCTATACACGCCTCAGACAACTTTTCTGATGAGCAAATACTGGTCCAACAAACTGTTAGCTCTCAGATGTCATTTTCGAACGACTGTGAATCAATGCACTTTTTATTTCCTACTCTGAGGCATTGGCATAGAATGGGCAATGTTCAGCAGCACGAAACTGATTTGAGGTACGGCTTCCAGCGGCCAATAAATGCGCCCTATGCTGTTGCGACGATTGTTGACGTGGTGGTTGCGCGAATCTCAACAATAATAGAACAATGTATAAACAAGTAGGAATGTATGCTGCACACATCAATAATTAAATAATCAATACAGAAGGTCATATAGGTCTTAACACTGTCTGCCGCTTTCACGCGGCCTATGAGTGTTCATCTGCACAAATGTAGACAGACAGCTGTGACTAATTTAGGTGTATTTTTAGGCTTGGAAAAGCCGGAACGAGAAAAATTGCAACAAATGCGATGAATCAGACGACGGACACTAGCGCTGCCTCCTTCTTTCTTGCTGAATTGATTTGTTTGTGTCATTAGTTCGGTGCCGTTGGTACTACAGTGTAACCTAGTTAGTGTAGCGATGCGCATGTGAATTTGGATAGTGCACAAGAAAAGAGGTATGAAAGCAGTTAAACATAACACTCACACTCCTCTCTCTTCTTTTTCATCATTCTCCCACCCTACTTCGCTGTCACGGCTTTTCTAATTAGCTCAATCACTGCACATAAAGTATTGCTCCTAATAACTTTATTCTCCAATTTTCTAATCGGCTCGAAAAAACTTTCTTTATAACTTTATCAGTCGCTGCGTTACGATTTTAATCAAAGTCATAGCCGGTAAAATTTTTTGGGAATTAGGACCAGTGAGGGGTCGACATATGTGGCGTGAATTATTTCGCAAAATGTTTGATTTCCAAATATATAAAAGGCTGCATATTCAAAACCGCGAATTCAACGGAATAATGGCTGAACACAGTTTAATTAGACTCTCTTGTGCATTAATGCTAACTCGTCCAATGAGTCACCGAGTGGGCCATCAACTGCGATCGACAGCTAACAACATATGAATCTTTTAAGCATGGCATCTCTAACGCTAGTGCTCAAACACATCTTAATGTTCAGTGAACCAAATTCGAGCAATATTTCCCGTGCCTATAAAAATTTTCTTAACTTTGTATAGCTCAGAAAATCGATATGCCGCTTCGAAACGAGACACTACAAATTCATTCACATGGCTGATTCGATTTTTCAGCTCGCAGAATGCAGTTCGACATTTTGTGAGCACTTCGTGCCATATAACTGTGTGGTGGAATTTTTAAACATGACTTACTCTGCAGTCATTGACTGCTTCAAACAACTTATATCCCGACCGCATAAAATAGGCGAAGTATTGAGGCTAAAATCTCCTCCTCCAGAAATATATAGAAAGGCCATCAAGAGCGACATTTCATACTAATAAAACCTTATAACACTCCAACGTACTGATGAATATATGGACGCTTTTTGTACTCATCTGTGAATGTGAGATGGAATGTAATGAAGAATGAACATTTGTAGAAAGAAATCAACAAAATGATGAGGGCACTGCAAGTGTGTATTGTGTGATTTCCTGTAAAAAAAGTAGTTGAATTATCAATAAACAAACGAACGATTAGCGTACACTAAATTCTGGTTCAGAAAATCGTTTACAGACATAGGGAGGCAATATAGGCGAAAACCGGCTCCAGGCAATGCTGCTTCACTTTGGGAACGCAGCTGACGCTGAATTGCAACCCCCACTTGCCAAAAAATGAATCATAAACATTACATTCCGAGACACCAGATACGATAATAATGCAAATGCATTCATTTAACGTATACTCGAAAGATAAACGAAGCAGACTGTTACAGATTTACTGCCTATATTATATGTGTGAAAATGATTGACAGAAACGTGCTATAGAGGTTGATCTCTACGCAGAGGAACTGAAGGTTTAAAAACTCCACGCTGAAATGGTTTGTTCTGAGATAGCGACAGTCCTAATGGCCACAATAAAAACGAGATGACCAATAACAACAGGTTCACTGAAATACCTCGTTAACGATGCTAAGCCCGATAAAGCCAATTGCTAATATTAGTTGAGTGTTTCTTATTATTTACTCTAGTGAAACGGCAATTTCACCAGGTACCCACACACATTTAAGCAGGATGGAAGGGTTGCAATGAATGTTGGGGGTCACAAGAAATGTTCTCCTAGTGAGAAAAAACACTGTGCAGTTCAGAGGCGTATGCCCATTCATTACCGAGAAATACTCAGCTCAGCAATAGGATTAGTATAACACAATTAGAGGTTACTAAACGCACATTAAAACTTCGATGTCTGGAGGCTGATCAATCGAAAAAGAACACTTTATTTTAGGTTTACTTTATATGCGACATGGTGACAGTGGACGATTCACCAAACGATTTCATCCAACTGTGTGTGTGAAAATCCTCTACTCTTCTGCAAAATAAACTCATTTTATCATATCATCCGCTCTAATTTCCTATTATAAATCACAAGTTACCGTTAATGAAAATCAGTAATAGGACGAAATCCTCTCGACAAATCAACGACTACTTGATAAAGCTCTAAAAGCATCATAAGATGATGCAAACATGAAGCACTCAGCGACTCATCTGTATCGTCGAATTACTCCATTAGGCTAGTTCTCTTATTAGAGAATTGCATTACAGTACTTTTTTCGATTCAAATACAACTGACTCAACGCTGAATTGGACTTTTAGTGGGAATTTTAGGATGCGTGGAAGAACTAATTATAGTTTACATTGTTCAAAAACCATCAAATTTATGAACGTAGCAAACTGAACGAAAATTGAGTTGGAGAAAAGTGAACGTGCGTGGCGCAATAGAAGACGACAGCTGAGCGACGTAAACAATGCTGTTTTTCAGCGATAGATAAGGGGTCTCGGAGTGCCTAAGAACAGATGGCAATATATTCGGCGGAATAAAATAAGAAGACGAAATCTTGTCATCGCTATTTGAGTAAAATCAATCGAAAAAAGGATGAGAAAGGAAGGGAAATATCTCAAAATGCATTTCTGGCTTTTCACTGTTTCCATCCCAAACATACAACACTAGTCTAGATCATGCCGACTAAGCACGTAAAGAGCCAAGCGAATTCCCTACTGCATCTTCGTCCTCAATGCTTATCACTTTAGTCGACTCACTTCAAATGTATAGGTTTCTATTGTCAACGAACTTACAAGTTAATTTGTCACTTCGAAAGACTTTCGAACTGTAAAGATCACCATAACCTCCAGAACAAAAATTTCGTCGCCTGATAACTACGAATGCATCTAAATTTCTCGTAATCAAAGAAATTCAGAAGAATTATTCTGCTGTAATCAAGATGGGCACTAAACTATGTGATAAATGGGAGGAGCTGTGAAGAAATATTTTATGGATGCGACTGTATGATGTCGCGGCACAAAAAGTAGAAATGAGCAAACCGTCACAAGCTTGACTCAAATAAATGCTCGTAAATCAACAGCATGTTAAAAATTGTGACTTTTTACTGCAATGCAACATAAAAAAAGATTCATGGTGGGCCGTTTGTTTATGAATTCCCTCAGCACATCCGCATAAAAATCTTTCCATTGGGAAATGCGGACCCTGAAAGAATTTACGCCGAATGTTTCCGGCGAGGAAGAAGAGTGATGCGAACGCCATGGCTCGAGAATGTGGCTTAGTTTACGTTAATGCATCTTGCGTGCAGCTGTCTCTTTGCACTTCCCATCTTTACATTATACAAGAATGATTTCAATGTACACATACATTCACAGATCAGCATTAATCGCATAACATAAATTCGTTATCATACTCTCTCTGTTCGAAGCATATGAAACTCTCTCCCATCAAGATAGTATTACCAGTTTATAACTCTCTCACATCTTGCAATGAACAATTCCCCTTAACGGTGTTACCAGCGAATAAAGAGCAACGCATCGCAAATGCTCGACTGCATATTGCTCTTTCAGCAGTGGATATCGGAGAGGACACGTGACTTCGAGGCAAAAAATTGTGTAAACACAGACACGCACGGACAAACAAACACAAGTCTTTTCACAGACATACACAAACAAACATACATGGGCAGACATATATTGTGTACGAGCATAAGCAAACACACTTTTGCAAGTGCATATGCACGCATAAAACCACATATACACCCATCTACACCAATACACACGCGCACCATACATACACAAACTCAGGTGCGGGCCACTATCATCATCTTTGATGTTGGACCAAGAAATGAGTTCATCTCGGTCGAAGTTTTCCACTCATTAAAGCATGCCTCAACACCAATTCACCTGCTTCATAGTACCAGTTTCATACTGCATTGTACTTAAAGCAGAAGTTATGCATAACGGTCGCACTTTCCACATGGTACAGGGACGTCAGCGTTCTTAAATGAGACCCTTAGAGTATCCCTGCGAAACGACGGTAAACTTGAATACATCTCACAAAACCGTTAACACAACTTTTGGTGGATTCAAGTGCTACAGTTTCTGGAAAATTAAATAGGCTGTGCATTCCATGAACATCAAATTTTACGACGTTAGCCTCTGTGGCTTTTGCGCTGACGGAAGTAAACATGCAGACACAAACACACATTTATATTTAGCATTAAAATTGGAAGCGACATCGGTTAAATCATAGTCGTGGGCGATTGGTACAGTTGTTGCTGGAAATGGGGCCAGAGCAGACCGAGCGTTGGAGCAATAAACGAATGCAGTAGAACCAGCTGTAACTGATCTCAACGTCAGGTATATAAAATGCAGCTCAATTCTCAGAGAATAGGAGAAGTGACAGTTAGCACGATCAATTAGCATATACCTTAATTGAAGTAGGCCAGTTGCTTTCTAAGACATCCAAAATATGTTCCCTTCAAAATATTTTCGGCTACTCGGAGGCTGTCGCAGGAATGAGAGCTTAAGCAAGTCCTCTAAATACAGATTGTCCAGATGCCACTATGCTAAATATCTTGGGATCTTCCGGTATCGCAACGATCGATGCTCTCAAATCGCAGAATTTCAGAATTAAATTTGTTGTTGAAAGACTGCAGTTTCTCAAGAGTAATTCAGTGGTTCAGTCCGCCTGTTCGGCAAACAAAATTTACAGATGGAATCACGAAGGCTTGGAAATCGAGCTTCAAGGAATTGGCTCGAATTTTCTCACTTTCTACTGCTATAAAGTCTACTGCAAGCTATAAAGTCTAACGGATCGAACCTAAACTTAGAGGTTGCGATCGAATTTAACCTAAATTAAGTCCACTTTTCTTACGTATAAAATTCAAACGTTGCGGACATGCACGACTCGTTGCACAGTGAAGGTTTGTGTCATTATTAATAAGCGATACTCTCTTCGCTCACAAACGAAGTGAACAAAAGACAAATTGCGATAAACGGAATTTGACTGTGTGTTAGGAACTGACAAAAGATAAATATCGAAGGTGACATATCTGAACAACTAATGAGTTCTCCACTATTATCATCGCAGTGATCTAAGCAATTACTTTCTCTTCCACAGTGCTATGCCGATGTGTAAACTTTATGTAATACTTTATATCGTTTACTGTTAGGAGGCAAAAATACATATAATATAGAGGTGCTGAAAGAAATAAATCACACAAAACATCGACAGATAATAATGCTGTGGAAACTGAGCGTGGATGAGGTGGAGAAGCTGAATTTATAAAGTTATTGTTTATCAATAATCGCGTAAGGTTCTTTCAAATAAATTCCTAAATACTGGACTAATCAGTGAAAGAGTGCCTTTGTCCGGATAATATTTTTAAGATCCTTCTAAGCTAATAATCGATCAGATTTCGGAGAGAAGAACTGCGCCACTATCTTCGGATCAATGATGCAATTTCGAAGAAATAACTCTAGCTCGACCAAACGTAAACTGATCATTGCATCGGTGGCAAGCATGGAAGTACAGCTACAGATGACGGTACACAAGGTAGTGAGAAGTACCATCTAGTGGAGACTGTTGCAGTTTTATATTTAGAGCTGCAGGAAAATTATGAGTGCTGAA
Organism: Parascaris univalens; assembly: GCA_037576465.1. NCBI lineage: Eukaryota > Metazoa > Nematoda > Chromadorea > Rhabditida > Ascarididae > Parascaris > Parascaris univalens. The sequence goes on from CM075173.1 coordinate 160,509,864, forward strand.
CATTAAAAGTTGCACCTAATTGGAAAAAGGTGTAATTCAACTTTCAGTGTTGTTGCAGTAAACAAAGTTCCTAATTGGCAAATTTGCTCTAGATTACTCCAAAGAAATAAATGTTGGAAATGCTTCACTAAGAGCGAAAATAAACTCAGAAATCAATGGAGAAAGTGGATCAGCGACGAAACACGTTCATCCACTTTCACAAATGGAAGCCGACACTAGATGAAAGCGCACGATAAGCACCTATCTCTCTGCTGATGGCAGTGCATGCCGAACATTTAGATAACCTGTTTCGCTCATGCTTCCATTCCATAGATTCCGCTTGATTCTATGATAACTCATTGAGTGAGTTTTTGCATCAATGATTATGAGATGATGCACGCGTATTCAATCACAACGGGTGGAGATGAAAGTTCAAAGTGACGCCTGTGAAAGTGCTCATTTTTAATTTATTGAAGGACGCTTAAAGTTAAAATTCCTCTTTTATAGTGAGAAAGAATAGGAGGTGACTGAGGTTCTAAGACGGCCATCGCGTTTATGATTGATCGACGACGTTTCTTCTTCCCTTTCTCCCAAAAAACGTCCGCTAAGAAGGTGCGAAATTCGTGTAAACACAATGGAGAAGTTTCGTTCAGTTGCTGAAATAAAGGTGCGAATCATTGATGCACTAGCAAACTGTATTGGACAACAACATCCATCGCCGAGAACGTTCATTTCGCTCTCGTAACTTCCAAGCACCCAAACCAAACAGAGAGTTTTCTCTTTCTTCTCCTTCATAATTCATTTTGCAATTCGCAAAAAAACCCATTGTTGCCTCAAAACAGTTTCCATATAGCTGGAGTGCCACACGAAACACGTTATGATGAAGGGTTCATCCTTGAGAATGAGCAGGGCAATAAATCGTCTCCCCAATAGAAGTGAATGCCCCTCTTTCTAGCGATTGTAATAACGCCAGACGTAGGGCCAAATATAGGTACATCTGTAATGTTGGACGCACAAAAGATCAATCAACGGCTCTATAACACTTACTTAAGAGCCACCCCCTTTGCATATCGACTACTTCGACCTTGTGGCTAGTGCAAAAATAAGAGATTCAAGAACACTTTTGCAGGAATTATATCGACATTGCTGATGGTTTTTTGAGCTTCCGGTAGATCATGCGATCACAGCAAAGTATAGCTGCTTGAGGCATTCAATATTTTAAGAAGAAGGAGTGAAATTTCTGGTTAAATTTCCCAGTGGTACTAAGTTCGTTCCCGAGATCGGTGATCAACCAGCGATCCAACTCACAGTGCTCGATAAACAGTTTTATTCCACAAATGCATAAGATTTTCCCCAATTGTTGTGTTATCGAAGTTCCCACCTTTCATTCACAACGAAGATCTGCAGTCTACTTCGATGCAGTGCCTCACATCATGCTCTTTTACTCAAAAATTACTGCACGCGCACGTAATGCCATTCCTGCGGTCATTGAACCGTACAATAGTTCGCTGAGGAATTGAAATCTATTCTGCTTTCGCAAATCTGTTATGCAACGAAGTTTCCGTAAGTTTCCGTAAATTTCAGTAACACAAAATATTCACCAAAAGTGTAAATTTTGGAATTTTCCACTTAGCTTAAAACTATGAAATATTAATCTTTTGCATTTGTAAGGAACAGTTGATTGATGCGACTTCTCGACAGCTCTGTGCTTTGCTGTCGATGTAAGCGGCTGATTTTTCTGGTTATTTCCTCACCCAATTCTTGATGAAAATAACACTAAATGGACTTAATTGCTCAAAGCGACGACTTTAAGCTGTTGAAATAAATTCAGCACTAAAGTCAATTTGATCTGCGCAGCGACGATTTCTCATTGAACGTCAATGCGAAACAAAAACTACATAGTTATTGGCTGAAGAACAACCTTCGAGAACGTGAAGTGGCTTTCTAACGGTAAAAAGACGCATATCAGGAATAGTTTGACGATTTCAGTACATAGCTGTTGTGCGAATAAAAATGGTTGCTAAATGATGCTAACCTTTTATGGAGTGGCAAAAAACCATTGCATGGAGAGGACAAATTATTAAGTTCTTTTCGCAGAACAACATTAGCCAAGTGCAACTTTCGCCAGAGAACAACCCTTATCAGAGCAGCACCTCACACATACTGCTGCGCTCTGCAGTTTACGTTGATTTTTTTGTTGCTGAGAAGAGATCGTTTCAGTGAGACTTTTAGATTAATAATAAAATTTGTATGAACGCTCTTATTTCACCATCCTTAAAGTTTATGGCTCATCTCGCATATGGAAAATTTGCTCCCGCAGCCGTTATCTCACTCGCGTACACACCTTTGAACATAATTAACTCTTTCATAGAAGTGAAGTGAATGAAAAAAACTGCCGTCCTGAAATGATAGATGATTGGTGGATACCGACGCGCTTTAAGCTGATAGAATATCATACTATACAACGGCGAAATAGAAATATCCACAAATTTTGTACACCTAATGAAGCGTCGTTATACTCTCTCAGTAGCCTCGTTGCATGTAGTTCATTTGGTTCTATATTGCAAGTGCACGATATTGCAGTCGCAATTTGCAGCACGCAATTTGTTGGAGAGCCGATTGCTTTAGAAGTGAATGGTTTCGGATTCAGCACACTGTTGTGCCCTAACAGTTAAAGCTGGGTCTCTGAAGATTATTCCAGTTGAATCGAAACTGAAAAAAGGTGGACCTACTTTCGAGAAGTAAGAGATGGGAATGTCACTTTTAAAAAGTTCTGCTGCATAGTTTATTTAACAATGCATGACGTAATACTGCGTTCACGATAATCCCGCTGTTAATGAGGAGAACAATTTCGCACTTCTTCTTCACTCCCTCCTCCTTCCCTCTCCCTCTCTCTGTCTCTGTCTCTCTTCAGTTTCACCAATAAACTGCAGTTTGGACGTTAAAGTTTATTTAAAATTTTTTCCGTTGGCCTTAAGCCTCTTGATTGTTCGCATAAGTATACCGCGAATGAAGAAAAAACTGATCATAAGCATTGCAATTCCGAGCACATCATTTGCTGCTTGGTTGTAGGTGAGCTTTGATGAATCTTTAATATCAATTCAAGTTTTATTCTGAAAAACAGCAGAGCCATTTTGGGACAGGATATACCTTCCGTACCCTTTTTCAGGACAATATATTATATACTTGGATACGGGGCATCATATGATTGGAAAATATAATTCCAACTTCGGTAAAATTTCACATAACCATTTTAAACTTATTTTTGCCACTATATTACTCGATACATCTGTTTTTGGGGCTGAGTTCGGTGCTCGATTTCATTTGTCAGTTTTTTCACTGCTTCGGCTTTCCCATCATTCTTCGAGTGAGATCAGCTCCAAAGATAACTGAACAGCCAAAATACTAGCGAGAGGAGGAATGAACCAAATCAGCCGTGCAGAAAAGTAAAAAGAGAAATATTGAAGAATATGAAGAAATTTCACCAATGTGGCAGTTATTAAACTGATTTCATAGAAGTATTTCAGCAGTGAAAAACAGCAAAATGCGAGCATTGAGTTCCCCATGTTTTCCATAGAGTGGACCAGTTTCGTTCCACCGCAACGAACTTGTTCATCATTACATCTCAAAAACATCGAACGTTTTGCCATACCCCAAACGAACGACTAACTTCCTTAAAATCTCAATTTTTGTTATTTACCCACAAAATATAATGTGTGAAATGTCTTTTTTCCGAAGGAGTGGGTGTGCGCCGATTGGAAGAGGCTGAAAGCTCTGAACTAATAAAATTCCCTTATTTGGCAGAGTGGATACATTTCTAACTTCTCTTTACGTTCGCAACAAAAGTTCCCTCGTCAATGAGAACAAAAATTGCATATGCGAATAAGTGATCACACTGGGATGGCATTAAACCATCTATGAGAACGATCAACCGAAAATGAAATTACGACAGAAGAGATCGCTCGTGACACAAAGCATCTTCTCCCCCTACGTCTGAAACGCCGAAACTACCAGACAGAGAGATCAACATTTGCATAGATACGTGAATTGTTATAATAAGGTTTTTTTTCAGACTGTCGATGTACAATGAGCACCATAAGTGCTACGAAAGCAAAGCGTATAAATGCGAAGAGGAATGAAGAGAGCAAGCTGAGGTGGATGTAATATTTCATGGAAAACGGGGAACATTTGAATTCAAATTAGGAATTTGCCAATCCGCTTCAGTCGACGGTAACTTTCATCATCAGGAGATCTTAAACATCTATAATCACTCTCGTAAAATTGAGTGAACAGTGTTATGAAAAGTGGTACAAGTAAAATAATGGAAAAAAATCGAAGCAGCAAACTGAAAAAGTGAAACTGCGAGCAGTCAATCAAACCATCTGATATTATAGGATCCAAACCAAGTCATAGATGAGTTTGGAATTAGATTCTGTAATCTTGGAACTCTTGACGAATTTAACTATGACAGAATGAAAAATGCATTCTCGAATGCATTCATCGACAAACATGTGCTCGCACATTCATTAAATTCCCTGCCTCTCAAGCGCATTTAAGGATTTCAGCAATGTGCTTTATGCCAATGTATCGCAAAACAAGTCGCCATATGTTGAATATTATAGGCAAATCATTTGTAAAACGTCCAGCAAATGATCGACGCATTCAAAAACAATAATAAAAGAATGTGGTGGACAAGCTTAATACCTACTCAAACGTATCCACTATATTCCTAGAGTAGACATTAGTTTGCAGTAAGTTTGGAAATCATTTGACAATGAGGTCGTGATCATTCATATAAACTCCGATGGAACGATGGAATGGATAGGTGATGGAAATCAGAACTTTATACTCAGCATTTGCTGACATGTTTGGGTAGTAAATACAGTAGAGTTTTGGGACATGAGACTGAGAATAATAAGTGGCCTCAGCCTGACTTCAGCACCGATGAAAACTCGCAACAGATCCATATCGTTTCATCACTCGTATCGCCCTTCTGAGTTCAGTGCACAAGTGCGAATTCGTTGAATACTTCAATATGAGAGTGAAATGCTACGAATGCTATATAATCAGGTGTCATAAGAAACCGTCAACTGGTATAAATTATGGAGAAATTATGCAGATAGTGTAACCGTCAACACCTTTTAAGCCGTCAGATTGCAGAGGTGATAACAAATGTGCGGAGAGAACAATAAAAAGACTACGATGAAGAGCAGAGAATGAAAAAGAAAGTGAACTTTAACGTGTCGATAGAAAACATCAATGCACTGATTCGCATTAGTGTACACGAGACGTTTTATGGCACAAACGCGGGTTCCGCGTCTTTTGTCCAAAAACACGTACGGCCTTGAGCGGGCGCCTGTCGTTGAATAGCCGGTTTTCTTGCGTCAGCGGCAGTGGTAGAGCCCAAGAATTCCGTCAACCCCTTCCTCCTTTTGTCTTTTAAATTCTCTTCATGAGCATGATCTAAAACGTTGCCTCCGGCTTTCAAGAAATGACGTTGTGTGGAGGCGTAATTCACAGTGTGGCGTAAAAAATCTGCGCAAACAGTGGTCAGAAAAAACAGAAGAGACTTCATTTGCTATTTTCTTCAAACTGTGAATTCAGAATCATATGCGGTAAACGTTCGCCATCGTCATTCGTTCAGATTACGTGATGATTGCTGATAATTTTTGGAGCGTTTTTGTTGATCAGCCAGCTAACTGGCTGCATAATTCCACTAGTCATGCATAAAAGAGGGAAGTTTGTGGAGAGTCTGAAAAAAATTAAATGACTTTTCGAATCGCTATAGCAAACTTGGCTTCGGACCTATTTTTTCAAGTTTCCCCATATTCGAGATGGTTCATAAGCTGCTGCACACCCAAGGCATTATAATCTGTGGACTATCGTTGCAGTGTGATATTATCAAGCTCAGCATTTGCAAGCGTCCATTGGCAGATCGCATCATAGCTTCGTGCCTATGGTTATGCGTTCGACTGCCGTCAGTATCCGTGTGTCTGTGAGACAGTTTCAAGAATCTAAAATAGCATGACTTTGCAGCCATAATCAAATCATAACTGGACTTTTATTAGCAGCTTTCTGACTGATGTCGAGGAGAATTACAGACACGGAAAATCCCTAACAAATTTGCGCAGATTTTATAAGCGGTCAGATCTTAAGCAGTTGAAAGCTGTGTGGAAGGAAATGATAAAACATAAAGTTTTGCAGTCGTATTCACTGAACAAATTAATATTGTAATTGGTCAACAAACAGTGAAACGTCTGCAGTGATAATATTAAAGATGTAATTTTCTGCGAGAAATAATCCTACGGATAATGCGTGTTTAGGTGCACTTGTTTCCACCGATCCCTTCTGTATTTTCAGAATTTAACAGACTTATTTTATAACATAGCTTGATATACTAGAATATCATTGATACATCCTGAATGGTCATCGGATGGAAGACTCGATGAAGGTTACGATTCGCACTTAATGTGACAAATAGGAGAATTCTTTCCTAAAACTGAAATATTTTATAGTTGTATAAATCGACTCGTCAGTATTCGAGGACAGGAGACGAGTCTATGCCCTCATCTTCACACTACCTCACAATTTCACCTAAACGGATATGAAGAGACGTTTTATTCGTAATGAATGCTTAATCGATTCAAGTAAGTAAAAATGAATTTCCACTTGCTATCAGTTTGCATTCCATTCTGAAAGTTATTCTGTTGCAACGGATCAAATTTCCAAGCAAAAAAAGCCTCGTTTTTGATCGATTTTCATTATTGCGTTGTAAAACTTCTGCTTTTCTATTTTCGACAGCGGAACGGGTCGAGTCATCGAACCAACGAAAGTGAAGAGGGTGAGGTTCCGTGAAGCTGTGCCATATTCGATATCGTTAGGAGGGACGTTGCCACTATAGGGTACAAATAATAAATATGCAGTCACCAGTTGGTTACCGATGACGCGACAATCGGAGCACAGACACATCGATTTCAGCGATTGCCCTCTTTATTCGATTAGGAGGAATTTCAATGCAGTATGAGCGATTATGGCGATAGTCACTCATAAGAAAAGTGGCAAAGTGCATGGGAAATTGTAGCAGAACCCAACATCAGTGGGTTGCTCTCTCCCACTATTTGCAGATCGGCAAGCAAGTTGCGAATTTCAAAACACCTATTAAAGAAGCCAACGCATGCGGAAGCAATACAAAGTTTTTATGAGCGATGAGGGTATCACTTGTGAATTCCGAAATCATTTTTCGTGATGTTTCCACACCAATCTCCTCATCTTTCTCTTTAATGTTATCTGATACTTAATATTATCCTTATTAGAATAGCTTTATCATTTTTGTTTATGCACAACTCGCTTAAGAAAAAGTGAAAAGCTCGGGCTGCTTTCGTTGTTTGCAAACAACGATCGCAGAGAGAGTGCGATGGACTCGTATTTAATTAAAAAATTGCCCCAAACAGTTGTGAATTCATCGGAAATGAAGAATATCTTTGCAATTCTTTGATGATATTTAAACATTCGACAAATTATGCCATCACTGCTCACACTGAAGGGATAAACTAATTGCGGGATTTTAGTGAAGTCGAATCTTTGTGCTCTCCATTGGAACAGAAAACCTTCGGAAGTGAAAGAAAAAGAAGTGAAAGGAGGAAAAACGAAAGACGGTTTCATCGCCAACGAAAGTCTTAGCAAAAGTGAAGTTGTTTGCGACGAAGAATTAGCTGAGAGGTTTTTTCTACTGGACGGCAGTTTTCTCATCTTTTTATGAAAATATCAAATTGGAAAGTGCAATTTGCACTCTCGATGGGGTGAGGGATTTCAGTGTGGTGGTAAGTCGACATGGTGAGTAGAAATGCTTTATGTCCCTTAAATATAAAACGCAAAACGAACCATCTATCCTATAACGATTTTTAGTGTACCCACCAATATATAACTGTGTGCTGAACGCTTTTGTGATGAGAACGAGTGAGACACGAACGATGAAGAGAAAAAGCCGCAGAGGCTTCGAGAGATGTTTATGTAAACGTCACAGGGATGTCCACAATCGGATACTATTTTCTTCATTTCGCCGTACTTGGTAGTCACCGACAGGTGCAAAATTCATTGGTGGAGACGAATATCTTGATTTAGCGGCACCTCTATGGCAGCGAAAGTCCGAGCCATTCATCGCCGACGTTTTCTTCGCTTTTGCGACTGCTCTCGAGCAGGAACGGAGTTGGCTCCAGATGATTCCACCTGACTCACGACCATCGCAACGGTAACTGCATCATCGAATTCGCTTTCACAACCCTTAAGCTGACTCCTCGGTGCAGTGCTTCTAGTTTAGCTGGTTTGCGCTCCGAATGACTGGAAATAATGGAAGTACTGCCAATTTGAATGTTACGTTATAGAACTACGACAACTAACCCTGGGCACTGTGCTCCTCCACAACAGACTGCATTAGTGTCAGAAAGTAATTACAGGGCATTTTTCTCATTCTCGAACTTCTCCATCGTGTCTCCTTTACTATCATTCATTCATCTGTCCGCAAACCACTATCCATCACTCATCCGACGACCCTAGCAGCTTGAGGTGGATTCGATGGACGTCGTCCCTGATCGGAACCAACAAAGTGGAGAGCACTAGTCCCAACATGGAAACCCTTTCGCTCCGTCAAGGAAGATGACATGTCGTTCTGCGTTGGGTTTTTTTGACACTAACAAATGAGGGATGTGGTGCAACTCACCTCATAGGAAATAAAAATCCAGCGCCTTTGAAATATAATTAAAAGCGGCATCGAAGTCAATAAAAATGGCATGTTAAAGGTGCCCACAGCATATTCGATAGGTCAGAATGTTTTATTTCATCAGAATATGGTACAATGATGGAAATTAGTCATACTTTAACGACTTTAGCGGCACCAGTATGAGTGGTGTTATATGCCTTATCGTAGTGATCTGCGAGCATTTTCATTAGTGATTTCACCTCCCTGGCCGTTTTCTCATAATGGGCACTGAGTTGTCTCAAGTCCTCTTGTACGACCGCCAGTTGACTGTTGTACTCTTGATCGGCTGCTGCGCTCCTATTGGCTCGTTCCTGATCGTCTGGATGGCTGCAAATAATAGTTGTCACTACTGTCTTCACGAATATACTGCTGAACTAAGTGTGCGAGATGTATAGCATGCTAGAGTTGGCTATGCTAGGATGAGTGATCGTCAGTTTTTGGGCACCAACTGTCACCTCACGGATATGAACTACTTTCCTTTGTTGTAGGCGAGAATCAGTTTATGACATCGATTTTCATTAAGAAACTTCCGTGGCATTTCCACTGTTCCCAGATGCGATCGTATTTCATCCTTCCGCATTTCCACTCTTAGTGATAAAAGCTTCTGAAAACTCCTCTGGACAAGTGGGTAGATGCCACCGTTGAACACTGCTTTTCCGGATGTAAGGGCATGTCGATCCATCAGCTGACAGCCTAATCAAACCCTCACTGTTAGCGATCCCCACTCTTCAACTATCAGCTGAGATAAAGAATGAATTATATTGTAAGATAGGCAGCAGCATACTTGTTGGCCGAGGTAGCGCATGCATCTTTCTCGAGTCGGCGCTTCTTCAACTCGCTGATGTCGTCGAGTTGCTTACCGACCCCGTTTCTCATCCAGTCTTTCGCAAACCCGTCGATGAATTGCGACGATGACTATATTTAAAAGCACTCAACATTCACTATCCCCAATATAGCTCTATTTTGATATCGTCTAAAATCAGCGCTCCATTGTAAGAATGGTTTAGAGGAAATTCATTAGATGGTGCCATAGTATGGGCGACTAGGTATCCTGTGGTGTGCTTTGGAATGCTGATTTACGATATATTTCCGATATTTTCTGGTTTTGCACATTTATATCGCTCTCAGTGAGGTGAGGGGTCGCGAAAGAATAAATATACTTGAACAATGCCGAAGTTGCTGGCATATGGAGCTGAGATATATATTTGCATCAATGCAGCTATAAGGAGCCCAAATACCACTTTATTGCTTACTTTCTTAAGACCCGCACATACAGTAAGATCCTAAGAGCGTGAAATTTATTCAACCTACCTCCCTCCTTTTGTCCATCCTCACTACCTGTCCTACTTTTCACTCTTTTATCTACCACTCACAGAGCAAATCCTCGAGCAGTTGATGAACTCCTTTTACGTTGCAATTTAGGACACTCATGCCCATACTGACAAATCACCAAATTAGCAATTGTTCGCCAGCCTTTCTCCATCCTAGCGTTTTACTTCAATTAAACCTCCATACAGATTAATCGAGAAGTATTCACTAATGTCAGCCCTCCACTTCATTCACTGACACTGCCCAATAACATGCGAGTATTTTACCTCATCATAGGACTTGCGCTCGATTCTACCCAATTCTGTGTAGGTCGAATGCACCTCTTTCATTGCACCACCGATCTGAATAACGCTCGTTACCGACGAATAAAATTTACAATTTAACTTCACCCACTCTCTTGTCCCTTATCTCTCTATTTCCCTTATTCTCGGGGAAATCTAAACGCTCCGATGAAATGTTTCTACAAGATTTCACGTCTGCAGTTTCGTTGACTATTTGTGCTTTACCATTTTACAAAATGCTGGTTGAAAATCGCACTGTCGTCACTAATGCTTGCATACCTTCGCTTCTCGCTTCTGACAATCATAAGGGAAGTACCTCGAGAATTAAACAGCGCTTGCATTTGCACGAAGAAAATATGCTGAAACAAACCGATGAGGTAACAGCCTTGGAGCCGATCTGACTGCATTGTTCGCCAATCGTTTCATGTGGACTCAAACCATGAGTCTTAAAGCAAGATAGCATCGCTTCGAAACTGCATATTATCCTCATACCTTTTTTGCTATTCGCAGAAAACATCCCTGGAAAAAATAAGTAGCAATCTATTCTTACTTCACGGCGTATCCACTTTTCAGAAGTGCGCCTACCACATATTTAGGTGCGACGACAACCGACTGACCTGCGTTCTAATTAATTATCATAGTTGCGTTTAACGAATGCAAATGACGAATTTGGCAATAAAGCATTCTCAAATGAGTCGAAAAATGGCCACCAACGAATAAAATCACTTCACAAAGTTGAAGTCGTCTAAGCAAAGATATTCTTCATTTAAAGCAATCGACTGTAACGAAAAGGCCTTGATTATCAACCTCAATTCACTTCCCTCATCGCACAAAAATTGAGACGTGAAACATATCATTGAGAAAAACCTGTTCATCTGCACTGACGGCTAGAGATCATTTAATGCTCCATAGCCAGCTGTCCCGAGTTCCGACAATTGAATACGCATATAACATGTCCAGCTGCAACATTACAGCTATCTTCCCTGCTTCCGTCTTATTCAATTCCACATTCACTCATTTTGACGAAAAAAAAAAGTGTACTTGTAAAATTATTGAAACCTGCAAAATTACCTAATATAATCACAAAAAATGGGCACCTCTGTGAGCACCGCTAGTCAAATTGATATAGAAGAAAGAAGTCTGAAGTTCATCACTCTCCGCTGAATAACACATTTCAAAAGCACTGATCTCAGCAAAAGAAAGAGGACGTTAGGGAAAGTAGCAAACTCTTCAATGCACAACATCCATCAACTTTCTAGGTGAATGATACCAATCAATAAATAGTCAAATTTCACCGGGGTGGGTAAGGGATGTGATTGATCCTGATGGTTCCAGGAAGATGGGGACGGTTGCGGATTGTAGTTTCAGCAGAATTTTGCAAAAAAAACTGTAGTTTCTTGATCATCTTCAGGCTTACTTTGTCATATATTAGGCGCTAAATTTGAGAATAAATATTTTGAGGCTTCATCATTAGCAGAAATCGAAAGTCCTTGTGAGCAAATACGAATTATAAAATTTAAAAGATTAGCCTATCCACAACGGAGTTTTCTCCTCGACTGGGCAAAGGAAATTCCACTCGCGCTATTCCCATTCCCACAACACATTAATATCCATATATACAACACCCGGGGTAATCGAACAAAAGGTGAGGGAAGTTAAAACGGCTTACTTGATGATGAGTGCAGGGAAGATGGGTTCAGTTTCTCTCTTGTGCGGTCTCGACGAGAAGTCTCAGCGGTCCTTTAGGACAAAGAACGGCGATTAAGTCCCATATCGAGATGACCGCCAATGGTCCACACGGTCTCATTCACGCAAGTACTTAATAAACGTTAGTGGAATTAGCGCCTTTATCATGATCAAATACCCCTAAAGTATGTACGTTCATGACCAACGAGGTACAAAAAAGCTCCGATTCAAATCACAGATAAGCACGATCAGTTCGCCTCTATGATGTGGTGAAGTGGAAAGCGGAGCACCTTTCTGCACTAAAAAGGAATGCCGAGTATCGTGGAGAAATGAGAAACGTTTGGCACAAGAGCCGATCATTCGAACGAACAGAATATATCCACCAAATTTATCAACATAATTGTTCAATTGGTGATCAAAAATCGCTGTTCACACAAGCAAACGAATAAATAAAGTATTTCTGCAAATATTTTCGGAAGTGGTGGCAAAAAGAAGCTAATGGAAAAACCTGTTGCAGTCGTAAGGGTCCCATCCAATGGATGCAAATCATTCCCACCGCAGCATAATTCCAAATCACAAAACCGATCGCTATATAATCCACTGGTGTGTTATAACTCTTGAACACTTCTCTAAAATGATCAAGCTCAATGAAAACGACGATTCATTCACACTAATTCATTTAAACACCTGTGAGTCTAAAAATTTCCCCTCGCCAATTTGAGGGATTATTCTCAGAAAGAAACCGTAAACCTCACCACAGAACGACGGTGAAAGATCACATTTCTATAGACAATTGGACTTCACAAGCTCTGAACAATACCACTTTCGAACATTTGAAAGTTTTTTAACGCTCACAGAAAGTATTTCTAAGAAATGCGTTTATGAGAAATGTTAACAATACAGTCATCGAAACAATAGTACATATCTGTACCTTGTCCGATCCAAAAGAAAGCTTTGGGGAATTTGAATTCACAAGGAACAACTTAATACTACTTTCATTGGTTTGCTGATCACTTGGAATTTCGTTTAAAAACCAATCCAGCTGAGGGTGCGAAACAAATTAAGAAACAGCATTAACGAAAAGGCTGAAGCTTACTGCAGATACATGAAGGTGAAGAGTGACAGCAGCATCAAACTACTCGCAATCAACCAACCATGGATTAACTGCAAATTAATGAAGCTGCTATCCCACTGGAAAACGTTACGCACCGGAAAAGCACTCAATGAAAGAAAAGCAGTCTCGTTTCACATCTTCAGTAGCAATATACCTTGATGTCCGTCTGGAAACGGCGGTGAATGAAATGATCACCAACTGACAGCGTTGCTTTTACACAGCTAGGAAGGCGAAATGCTAAGTTTCTTCGATACTGGGGAAAGCGATATTCTATTTGAAAACGTGGAACATTTAAGTGCATAAAACGCACGTTAAAGTAAAAACTAAACTGTTCACTTGCCATTCTACAAAGCTAAAAACCTCGAATATCACTCAGTCAAATCATCTAAGAAGGTTGTTTTCTCGAAAGCAACACATCCAACAATTGAATCTACGACAGAATTTCGGAGTTCTTAGCTTGAAGTGTCACAGCGCTTCACCATTAAGAGAATTATATACCTTATACCATCGGAATTTATACAGCAGAATGAGCACAACTGTCATCACAACAACGACAGCCAATACAACGAATGCGTTCCCGAATGACATCATCAACCGTTCACCTGTATCGTCGGTTTCTTTTGTGAACGGCGTATAGATCCTGCAATAGTCGCTCAGTAGGCCATTAAACACGATAAGTGCATTAAAGCTGAACAATTAGTGGCTACGCTCTCGTCACACAAAGGGAATCTCCCGTCGCCGATGCACTGATGTCGAATAACGCCCAAAAACACAAACATCCACAAAGCCAATTTCCAATGTCTGTTTTATTTGTCCAATCTAAACAGTAAAATCACTGAACTGATATCATGATTTAGCAACTGCAACAGTGAGTAATGAATAATGACATCCACATTCAAAATATTATCAACGTTAGGCAGTCAGTCATTTGAGCCGTTAATACGAAAGTTTGCTCACACACAGACGCCCTCGGGGAGGTTGGCTTCATATAAGGGCGACAGTGAGACAAAGAGTTGGAGTGAGGTGAACAACGTAACCAACAGACTCACAAGTATTGTCCGTCTTTGCGACTGTAATAGCCAACAGTGTTCATCGTGAAGATAACAAATGCCATACACAACGACACTGGCACGAATAAATGGATCACGTGCTGCGCTCCGTACTTCAGCTCCATCTCGTCATCCTCGGAGTCACACTCCCCGTTACCTGCGTTAACGAATAATTACTAGGGGATGCCACTGAAACAACGCCGAAGCTTGTATTAAACAATACATGAATTGGAACTGGTTAATGAGTACTTTAGCTGCAGAAGCATGGGTTTTATGGTTAAATCACGCACAATGTAGGCGCTATTTCCCGAACGCTCAACGAACGGAATACTTTGAAATGTGAGTAAAGTAGGTTACCATTTGCTGAGTGTGTTGGTGGCAAAGAGGCGGCAGAATGGTGTGGGTTCGAACGTGAACGGGCCTCTTTCTGACGACTGCTTCCATCTCGCCGCTGCAAAAATCCTTAATTACGGGATGAACGTCATTAGCAACTAATGAGTCGTCCATTTTTATAAAAACTCCGTGAGAGTCACAGAAAATTATCATCGCTGAGAGGAAGCATTTGCTGCGTTAACACGCAATCGCTCTAGCATCTAAAATGCTCTCATTTAATGAGCGAATGAATTCATACCATCGATCACTCATCCGCTGCATATAATAACAAACCAATAGCCAACCTCCTTGATATACAGCGTTGAGTTACAACCTCCGCTGAGTGCAGAAATGTACACTCAAACTGGTCATCTTCGGTCTCACCAGCGATGAGCCGCTCCCGACTCACTTGCCAAAGAACTCATTCAATGATATAAACTGTATCCCATTGTTGCTTGAACAGTGCACGATCACAAAGTAGAGCTCTAATTAGATGTATAAAAGAACTTTGAAAGAACCGAAGAGCCGGGTAAGCCATCACCCATTACTACACTGTCGACAGAATAAGTGACAATCAAAACCAAACACCACAGTGCTGCCATCTGAGGCCCTCGAATCGCATTTGATGGAGCTCATAGTTCGACCTTAATGGTCCTTTAAAAAACTTCCACATTAAAAGACTGAGATTTCTGAGAACAATATCCAAGTTTCCAGGAATCTCTGATTGAAATCCTTTTGGATGTCAACAATTGTAGCTCTCCGGGTCTCCGAAATGCCCTCTCGCGATCAAAGACTTCCCTTGACGATTTTCGAGGCGGCGATACTAGACATTAAACAATTATTGTACCTTCAAAATTCAAGGTTGGTTGATGCCTTACTGGCCAACCTAATGCTAGTACGGCAAACAAGTAACTGCTTTGTGAAAGCAAAAGCAGATAAACATACTTACCCACATAAGGTACTAGGAACTGTCTCACTTTCATTAACGGATTCTCTATCACTTCGATGTTTTGCTCGTCACATTTGCTTACTCCCGAATGGATTTCTTCTTTTACTACTAGAAGACCCGATTTTTACTGCTAAAAAATAGAGCCTAGGTTTGGGAAATATTTCAGTGTACCTCAGGCCAGCTTTCCTCTATCTCATGCTAATCTAACTAAACTATAGTATTTGCTTAACTAACTGCCAGTTGAATGCTAAAGGTCGGACTGTAGCGACGATCACTTTTTGGAGAAAAATGGTTGATTTAGCAATTCGAAGGATCAATTTATGAGTAGCGCAGTTTCCAAAATAGGTAAACCGTCGTGGGAAAACTATAGATTTTATGGACAATGAAGCGTTTGAAACTTCTTCGGTGGATGGGACGCAGAGCAAAAAACACATCGACGGCAAACCTCATATGTGGAGGGGAAATTCCAAGACGAGTTGACAGGAGGAGAGAGAAGAATTCACCGTTGAAAACACAGGCCGCAATGATGTGCTCAGAAAAGAATTGGGGGATTACCGCGATAGTAAACCTTCAGAAGGAAACCATAAAAACATCACGATTCTCATAATTCCAGCTGAGTTCGATACAAACGAAAACGTTAGGCAGTTATGTTATCGGAATTAGCTGCAGAAAACCTCAGTTGAATGCACGATCAGTTACTGCAACCTCTTGTAAGGCGGCAGTTGCAGTAATACTATGAAGTTAGTTGACATTTATATACTTAACTTTCCTGCTGTTAAACTTCTCAAACGACCCAGCTGAAAACTTCAGTGATGGCACCACAATACAGCTCGAGAGCCGTCTCTGCAGCCAATCGTTTGCCAAACAACAGCAGTTAAACCCACCTTTGAAATAGAAGATCCCTTCTTGCCGTTTGCAGCACGTACAGCTTGCGAGCACGACGATCCACAAGGCTCGGAAGGCGCTATTCCCTCATGCGGTGGCATATTCGTTGACGGGTTCGACGCCGTCGATGACATCTCACTATGTTGACCACCCTTCGGTTAATAAATACTCATTACATCATCAAACCACTTTAATGCGCGATTAGTTCATTCTACCGTCACTACGGATCGGCGGATGAGCAGAACGGACTTCTGGAGGAAATCCTAGAGGAAGCCGGCACGAGACGTGCTTTTTGCATAGTCAAATGAAATGCTCCACCACCGAGACAAGGATTCCAAGAGGGAATCGCTTAGCATGCAATGTTCTTTCTGAAAATAAATGCGAGCGTAGAGCTTTGGCGAGATATTCGACTTGCGGTGTGCATTGTTTGCCGGTGGGGAGTTATTTCGTTGAACTCTCCAACGAGCAGCAAGCCCGATCGCCACAAAGGGAGCTCGTGTGCTCATCGACAAGAAGACACCACAACTGGAACAATAGTACGCATCGACTAGATGACCCCCACCTCGCTGAGAAATAGAGAGCTCATCGATAGGGTAGAACAAATGAAGATAAACTGAAAACGACGCCGCTGAGTGAACTGAGAACCGCTTCAGCAAATTTGGTACTATGGAAACGGATAAGAATAAGCCTCGATGGAAATGGGAGACTACCGTGAGAGATCGTTCCATGTTCACCACAGCTACATCCTTACAACATGCTCCCGTCGAAAGTACGCCATCTAGCCTCTCCCCTCACCTTCCTCTCCCAATATCCAACAGATCCGCACGCCACACTCATATACTCCCCCCTCCCCCTCCTCTCCACACACCTCACTCTGTATGTTTCTCGCAGATCGAGAGAACTACGATCGGCTGCGAACGAACCGAATATGCTCGCAATAGGATGAAAATTCGTATCGCTATAGGGATGAATGCTTCGAGGGAAGCAAGAAGTGGGTCGTTCTCAAGCGATATTGAAGATGGTGTCGCCGATCCGTGGAATAAATCTCGAGTCAATTCCGAAGGCGTAGATTCTAACGCATTTCGAGTTATTTTAATTAAATTAATGCCTTTGCAGAGGGCTTTTGCACTTTCATTCCACCAGTGACAAGTATAGAATCCTTGAGAAGTGATGCGACGGCAGAAAGGGATCGCAAACGCGAGCGCCTATTCGGAGCTAACCTTCATTTGTTCGCTGCTTAAGGCAAATTTCTGGGGTCGTCGGAGTGAGGGTCTTATCAGCTTCCGTTCCCATTCGAGGGGATGGGACGAGTGAGGGCTTCGGTGCTTGTTGCGTTTAGCTTCACTCTACTCCTTTTCCGAATTCACTTCACCTTACGTCCTTATTCAGACTCACGAAATTCTTCATCCCCCCACCTCCACTGGTTTCCTTGAGTGGGAAGCTCTTCCTTCTCACGAACCCATCCGGGGATTTCTCCATTAATAGTCGGGAAAGCGATAGTAGGTTTGACTTCAGCGAAGAGTGATAAGAACCAAATGCCATATTTCTCTTTGATAACCTCGTATGCAACTTAAGTCATTCTGGTCGATTATTTAGGCCGCAGGGAGGAGGGTTGTTGTTCGCTGCGAAGGCTGCATTCGATGTGACCGCCGCGACTGCGATGGGTACATTCGTGAAAAGGCTGTCCGTGATAGCTGTGCAGCCTGAAAACTTGAATGAAACCCTTGGGAGGAGCGGCCTAGCGGTATTGACGATGTGAGTCAGTGCAGCTTTTGCCTAGTTAAGGCTGCAGTAACTGCACTTCATAGCAAGCACCCAGCATTTCAGAGCATCTCATAGTGTGTCTATTCGAATTGCTGCATGGGGGTAACTTACATCGTGCTGTTTCTGTGGGCAAGTCAGTGATGCTGACCTCCTTGCTTCACACACAAAAACGATGTAACTGTGAGTCGTGAGAGAACGGTTGAATTTAATGGGGCAATCTCGATGCAGGAAATGACACGACATGGGAAAAACTCGACAGCGTCAGCAGTTTATTCGTACTCGGAAAGGAAGAAGGACGCGAAACAATCCGGGTACGGCACATTGCACGAGAGGCTCAGTGCCGACTCGATCAAGCAATTCGACTGCTGCTCTATCACACTGCAACCTTGCCGGTGGGTTACCGCTTTATTCTCAGCTCTGTGCGCGTTTAGTCGGCTCTATCGAGTTTTTGCGGCCTCTCACGTTATCGTCGACTACCGAATGGCGAAAGCTTCAGTTTGAGATTGCGCTCCACGGACAAACGTCACGTTGAGTGCACACTAGAAAACCGTTGAAACAGAGTCGGGTCACGTCGGTAGCGAGCTGGAGCCACAACTAGCCTATCGTCTTGTCTTTTTATGTTCGAAATTTGTTCGCATCCGTTAGTGGAGCCTTATTTTTTAGACTTTCCAATATCTTTATCCTGGGCCATGCTTTTCGACTTCCTAGAGCATCTTGGCCAAGGTCATTCAGCGGGTAAAAACTTCTTTAGAATCTCTGATTTCTGGGCTTATCTCCATTAAACGCGCTGCTGCACGGTTAGGTGACGACGAGGAAGTGTTTCTTCTTAGCAACTTTCAGTGCTTTCTTATTAATTCACCGTCATACCTGTGCGTATTTAGGTGTGCACATATATGCGTAGGTGAATGTATCCATGTGCCTTTGCCGCTGAAACTGACTTTCCCTTCGATTCATTCGTTTTTATAGCAGCTATCGGTCCCCGTAATGCTTGTAAGCTTTCCTGCCTGTAGCGGTCGATAGACGTTGAAAGTGAACGTTGGAGGTGCTCGATCAGACTGATGGCGAGTGAATGGGTCTCGAGCACCGAAGAGTGCACGGAGACAAGTTGATTGTGTCACGCTGATGATATTGGTTCATGTGCAGAAGATTTCTCGTCTCGTTTCGTAGTTTAGCGACACTTAGTAATACTGTCGATTCCAAGGTTAGGCGGGTTCTTATCTCGGAGCCGAAATATGCAGATTTCATTACTGCGTAGGGAGGAGAGCGAACGATCTTCCCAATTTGTAGTGCTTTCCGGCCGGCCAACAAGAACAGACGCAGTGGAGGTGGGTATAGTTTGTTTCTTAGCGCGACCACAAAGAGGACGATCACCGGAAAGAAATCCTCTCCATTTGCAGTTTCTCAGTTTGCGAATCGACGCATTTGTTGCTTTCACAATTTAGCGTTTATTTCTTGTATGGATTCATGAGAAGCTGTGTTGCAGTGATCCCGTGATCTCTCCTTATGGGTATATTTTCGATCGTGAAGCCGTTTTGGAGTATTACTTGCAGCAGAAGAAGGAGAATGCCCGCAAGCTGAAGGAATGGGAAAAGCAATGCAAACGAGATGAGGAGGATGCTGAAAAAGTAGGCGTCTTGAAATGCTTTAGTTCCCTCTTTCATTGACTGGTTATTCAACGTGCGGTTAAGGAGACAGTGGGAAAGGGAGGGAGGGGAAGCTTTCTTACTTACAGAATCAAAGGTCAAGAGCTATGGGGGGTGGGGGTCGGTGAGAGATGCGTTCTTTTTGGTAGTTCTGCATAGACCTCTTTCGTAAGTTGAATGTGATGATAGTTGCACCCCTTTACACATGTTGTCTCTTTCCACCAACCAATTTTTTGGGAGCTTTCCGAGAGAGGAATCCAAACTATTTAAACATTCTATGCAGTGTCCACTGCACTTTCTCTTTTCTCATAGTTGTTAACTGCCACGGGGTATTTTCGAAGCTCACTTTGACTTGCGTTGGTTCTGAATGGACTTTTTGCAGAGGAGAAGAATTGAAGAAGAGGTGAAGCTGAAGAAGTTCGTGGCATGCGAGTCTACTCCAGCTCATCCGACTTTGCAGCCTGACAGCGTCGAACCTGAAGCACCGACCACTTCCGCTGGCGCGACCGCATCCGGCAGTCGTGTTGGTTTACATTTTTCTTATAGACAGCTAGCTGCACGTTATATCTATAATTATTTATTGCTCCATTCGTTCATTAATGAGATTATATGGCGTTGCAAGTCAGTTACCAAGTTACTAGAGGTTACTAAATTAGCCATACCAAATATGATGAAGTTTTTTATTTATGTATACTTTAAATAAGAAATTAAGAGAGTCTTCATAGGCAAATAGACTGTAAAGAGTTGCACTCTCGAGTGAACTTATCCGCCATTGCCTTAATTCAAGCAACGTTAGCAAATACTCAATGAGCGCACACAAATTCTCTTCGTTAATGTTTAACTCGGCATAGAGGCGGCCTATACGCAGTGGTAAACGTCTTGAATGCTTTAGTTTCATGATAGGACTCTCTATGAGGCCGTTTAGTTACACGAGATTGCAGTTGCCAGCCGACTGCATTTGATGTGCGCGGTTACTCGTTACTGAGGCTGAGCAGTTGAGGATTCCCCTCATCCCCGGTGATATCTACCAAAGATATTTGTGAGGAAGACGCAGAGTTGTGAATGTTGCACTTGAATTCACTGCTTTGCTCTATAGCGTGGAAATTGTCACGTTTTGCTAAATGAGAGTTGCAGATCGGTCAGAAACGTCGGGTATCGGACGAGATCGACGAGGCGTTGAAGAGAAAAAAACAAGAAGAAAGTATATCGAACGTAGCGGGTAGCAAAAGGAACGAGAATCCAAGCTTTTGGGTTCCGCAGTTGATTCCCACTGCTGAGGGACCGAAACTCGAAAAGCCGGTCTCGCTTTTTCTTTCGCCCTTCATTGTTGAGAGAGATGTCAGCTTGATGCGTTCAAGTTGCGGTGTATCGTTGATCAGATGACTCTGTTAAATAGCACGTGACGCACTTTATAGAGTATTCGAACGTTTACAAATTGAATACAGTTGATTGGTGGAGTTTGCTTCACAAAATTGAAGAGGAAATTCCTTACGGTGGATGCAGTTTGCGATTTTTCTCGGTTATACTCTTTTAGCGACTCCTATCGTTCCCAGTTGATATGAGAGCTTACAGATAGCAAGAGTGGTGTGTATCAGGGAGTTCTTTCAAATACAGTGTAATGCCCAGCTCTATCGTGCTTTGCTGTCACACATCGGTTTTCACCCTTTGAGAAATGGCATCAGCTCATTTTGATAATCACCGATTCCTCAGGTGCTTGAACAAAACTCTGTATACCGTTCTCCTCTGAAAGGAATAATCTAGCAGTTTACTTGAAAAACCCATTCGTTGTGCTTTGAAAGATGGGCGAAGAAGATCCCTTTTTGGAAGAGAAATATTGCGTTTTCCTTTTGCCGAAAATCCAGTTTCTCTTATCAGAGAAACCTTTCCATCAGTTAAAAAAGAGCGGTTTGTAGCTTCTCGGAGGAAGGAGCAGTTTCCGTCAGCTACGTCAGAACCGATCCCATTCAGTCCTTTTCCATTCGTTCCTTTTCTACTTGCTCGATGTGTTCCTCGAGCCAAGCGTTTAAAAGAAATATGCCGATCTCACTTTCAGCATCACTTTCTCAGAAGGGACTGTCAATGGAAGCATATCGAGGAGCGCTTTCTTTGGATTGCTTTTTTTCGCTTCCCAAGGGACAATTTTCAGAAGATATAATTATCATTGGGCACTGTCTTTAGCTTTCCGAGATCACTAATTTTACCATTTATACTGCCTGTATCTCAATTGCAACTGATCCCGCCTCGACGGTTTTCATTTCGATGATGGAGAATGTTTAAGCCAGCAATGTGTAACAGTATTGCAAGTACCTGCAATAATCATTTCAAGTATCGGCTCTATCTTCGTGACGATCCACATATTCCGAGTTATTTTAAGGATCAACGAGTTATTTGTCCGATGTCCGGACGCCCGTTGAAGATAAAAGAGCTTATGCCGGTGAAGTTTACGAAGATCGCAGATGGAGATGAGGCGACGAAGTGGATTGCGAAGAAAGTGCGTTATATGTGTCCGGTGACACATGATGCTCTCACGAACACAACGCGTTGTGCATACTTGAAGACGAGGTGGGCGCTCGCCTCTTTTTCTCATTAATTTCAACGTAACTCGGAAAAAGGCTCTCCGGACAGGTGGACGAATTGACCACACAACGATTGTTCAATGGATGATGCGAATATTAGGGAAGCAAAGGTTTTTACGAACAATCTTGCTCTTCGCCTATAAAACTCCAAAGCAGTTGTTTTCCATCTTTATTTCACCTTCCTACCTCGGTTTCATTCAAAAATATTTCGGAAGTTCAATCGATTAAACGAGAAAATAGATTCGCCTTCGGAGTGATCCACTTGATGCTTCTCAATTTAACGTTTCTCCCATTCGAAGTATTCATTTCCGGAAGAGGAGGGGAATTGTCTTTCGAAAGTTCCAGTGTGATTGAAAGACGACGTGCCCGGTGCCGGGCTAATATGGGCATTCGTGTTTCCGTTTTTCCAGAACGTATAGAGTTCGTCTAAGGATTGCAGGATGATCACTGGTGTAAACATTCTGTAAGATCGATTGAGCGCACAAGTTACACATTGCGAACTCCTTCCCCTTACCCTGGGAACTCCCTCCCCCTTACCCTGGGAACTCCCTCCCCCCTACCCTGGGAACTCCCTCCCCCCTACCCTGGGAACTCCCTCCTCCTTACCCTACGAACTCTCTCCCCCTTACCCTGGGAACTCCCTCCCCCCTACCCTGGGAACTCCCTCCTCCTTACCCTACGAACTCTCCCCCTTACCCTGGGAACTCCATCCCCCTTTCCCTGGGAACTCCCTCCTCCTTACCCTACGAACTCTCTCCCCGTTACCCTGGGAACTCCCTCCCCCCTACCCTACGAACTCTCTCCCCCTTACCCTGGGAACTCCTCTCCCCCTCCCCTGGGAACTCCCTCCCCTTCCCCTGGGAACTCCCTCCCCTTTAGCCTTTCTACGTTCCTCTCTTCCTAGGAAATCACTCAAAATCGTTGCATATGCTGATCAGTCGTTATATTCGTATATCAGTAATCGGTCTTTTAGAATAAGTTAAGTTTTGGAGATCTTTGTGCGATCGGGAACATAAGCGTTAAGCGTCCTGAATGATACTTTGCCGTGCACTTTTTGAAACCAAAGAAGAAAGATAGTGACAGTGGAAATATGTATGTGGCACGTGGACATGATGATGCAGCACTCGTGTTGTCCCATAAAGGGTTGAAGGTGAAAGTGCATTGGGTCGGCGAGCGTGCTCGTTCTTAGGTGAGTCTCCGAATAGATTTTTTGAGTGGCGCGTCTTTGGCCGATGAGACTTGTTGGTTTTCGTTGATGTGGGAGGTGGGCCAAATGAACTCACATGTGCTTATCTTTCTCACAAATTATGAGTCCTCGAATATAGAGCAGTATGATTCACAGATGGCGAAATAGAAGGGCCGATTCTGAGCAGATATCACAGATATGGGAGCAATAATAATCCCACGCCATGAAGAGGCTTGTTGTTTGCGTATTAAGGTACGACCCGAAAGTAGTCATTATTAAATTGCAAAATTGCAGTCAAACGGTGGTGACAATGAGCTGTGTGGAACAGATCATCCGCAAAGACATGGTCGATCCCATCAACGGTGCAAAGATGACTGAGGATGACATTATTGAGCTACAGCGCGGTGGCACGGGTATACTTTCTTACACTCGGAGAAATGTTACGGTTGTGATTTCCACATTGTGCTTTGCTTGGAAAGATGTAGGAGGAGGAGAGAGGGAGGGGGGGGGGGGGTTAGGGGATCGAAAGAGAGGAGGGGAGCATTTTGCGTTTAAAGCACTCATTTCGAAGCACAAGGAACGATTCGAAAGTAGTCATGGAAAATAAGGTGTATTTGTGAGCGCTTTAAATGGAGAGTATTCTAGTGGGGGGGAAGGAAGAGGGGTTACTAAGCGAATAGTTTAGAGACCGCTTGATGAAAGATTTTCAGACTAGAAGCCAACATTGAGGGGGGAGTAGAGATAAAGTGCCACCTATATTCGATTTTGAGGCTTTGCTAATAAATCGTTCTAAGTGCTTTGCGAATTGAGTTGCTGATAAAGTGAGAGTATCACTGATTATGCGACTTTTTAAATTCTTTCTATAGACGACATTGCAGAGATTCCTTCGGAACGAATTCACATGTCACACCGAAATTGTTATTCTTTCAGAGTAGCGAAACAATCCTTTAGGCATCGCACCTCTAAAGGAAACTTGTTCAGAGGTTGGTCGTTGGGCAAGTGAAGAGGACAGAGTCTACAAACAAGAGTAAAGTGGTATGCGTTCCGTAGGATTATTAAGCTTTGCAATGAGTGGAAGGATTCTTAGCGAAAGGAGAGCACAGCTCATCTTTAAAAAGTTTTCGCGATCGATGAGCGCATTTCCCGAGGAAATATTCGTTACAGGTTTCGCAGCTACGAACAAGGTGAAGGCGAAGTTGGTGAGGCCTCAGCTGGAGCTGCAGTGATCCATATTATTGTGAGTTCGTTTGAAGCGACATCTCTCCGGAATTATTACTTCCCCCTGTTGTGAATGTGTGAGAAAATTTTTCATATATTGTGAGACACGATTGAATTTTCCTTTGAAAATCGATCACGTTCGAATGTTATCGCCTACCGCAGATATGATAGTTTTAGCAAGCGATTGCTGAATGTGACATGGTGATTTTTTCTCCAGTAAATGAGATTTATCTGAGAGGGGGGCATCCGAGGGAGCAATAAAGAAATTTGTCTGTGAAGGGGGCATCCGAGGGAGCAATAAAGAAATTTGTCTGTGAAGGGGGCATCCCAGGGAGCAATAAAGAAATTTGTCTGTGAAGGGGGCATCCCAGGGAGCAATAGAGAAATTTGTCTGTGAGGGGGGCATCCGAGGGAGCAATAAAGAAATTTGTCTGTGAAGGGGGCATCCCAGGGAGCAATAAAGAAATTTGTCTGTGAGGGGGCATCCGAGGGAGCAATAAAGAGATTTGTCTGTGAAGGGGGCATCCGAGGGAGCAATAAAGAAATTTGTCTGTGAGGGGGGCATCCGAGGGAGCAATAAAGAAATTTGTCTGTGAGGGGGGCATCCGAGGGAGCAATAAAGAAATTTGTCTGTGGGGGGGGCATCCGAGGGAGCAATAAAGAAATTTGTCTGTGAGGGGGGCATCCGAGGGAGCAATAAAGAAATTTGTCTGTGAGGGGGCATCCGAGGGAGCAATAAAGAAATTTGTCTGTGGAGGGGGCATCCCAGGGAGCAATAAAGAAATTTGTCTGTGAGGGGGGCATCCGAGGGAGCAATAAAGAAATTTGTCTGTGAGGGGGGCATCCGAGGTAGCAATAAAGAAATTTGTCTGTGAGGGGGCATCCCAGGGAGCAATAAAGAAATTTGTCTGTGAGGGGGCATCAGAGGGAGCAATAAAGAAATTTGTCTGTGAAGGGGGCATCCCAGGGAGCAATAAAGAAATTTGTCTGTGAGGGGGCATCCGAGGGAGCAATAAAGAAATTTGTCTGTGAAGGGGGCATCCGAGGGAGCAATAAAGAAATTTGTCTGTGAGGGGGGCATCCGAGGGAGCAATAAAGAAATTTGTCTGTGAGGGGGCATCCGAGGGAGCAATAAAGAAATTTGTCTGTGAGGGGGGCATCCGAGGGAGCAATAAAGAAATTTGTCTGTGAGGGGGCATCCGAGGGAGCAATAAAGAAATTTGTCTGTGAGGGGGCATCCCAGGGAGCAATAAAGAAATTTGTCTGTGAGGGGGGCATCCGAGGGAGCAATAAAGAAATTTGTCTGTGGAGGGGGCATCCCAGGGAGCAATAAAGAAATTTGTCTGTGAGGGGGGCATCCGAGGGAGCAATAAAGAAATTTGTCTGTGGAGGGGGCATCCGAGGGAGCAATAAAGAAATTTGTCTGTGAGGGGGGCATCCGAGGGAGCAATAAAGAAATTTGTCTGTGAGGGGGCATCCGAGGGAGCAATAAAGAAATTTGTCTGTGAGGGGGGCATCCGAGGGAGCAATAAAGAAATTTGTCTGTGAGGGGGCATCCCAGGGAGCAATAAAGAAATTTGTCTGTGGAGGGGGGCATCCGAGGGAGCAATAAAGAAATTTGTCTGTGAGGGGGCATCCGAGGGAGCAATAAAGAAATTTGTCTGTGAAGGGGCATCCGAGGGAGCAATAAAGAAATTTGTCTGTGAGGGGGGCATCCGAGGGAGCAATAAAGAAATTTGTCTGTGAGGGGGGCATCCGAGGGAGCAATAAAGAAATTTGTCTGTGAGGGGGGCATCCGAGGGAGCAATAAAGAAATTTGTCTGTGAGGGGGCATCCGAGGGAGCAATAAAGAAATTTGTCTGTGAAGGGGGCATCCCAGGGAGCAATAAAGAAATTTGTCTGTGAAGGGGGCATCCGAGGGAGCAATAAAGAAATTTGTCTGTGAAGGGGGCATCCGAGGGAGCAATAAAGAAATTTGTCTGTGAGGGGGGCATCCGAGGGAGCAATAAAGAAATTTGTCTGTGAGGGGGGCATCCGAGGGAGCAATAAAGAAATTTGTCTGTGGGGGGGGCATCCGAGGGAGCAATAAAGAAATTTGTCTGTGAGGGGGGCATCCGAGGGAGCAATAAAGAAATTTGTCTGTGAGGGGGGCATCCGAGGGAGCAATAAAGAAATTTGTCTGTGAGGGGGGCATCCGAGGGAGCAATAAAGAAATTTGTCTGTGAGGGGGCATCCGAGGGAGCAATAAAGAAATTTGTCTGTGAGGGGGGCATCCGAGGGAGCAATAAAGAAATTTGTCTGTGAGGGGGGCATCCGAGGGAGCAATAAAGAAATTTGTCTGTGAGGGGGGCATCCGAGGGAGCAATAAAGAAATTTGTCTGTGAGGGGGGCATCCGAGGGAGCAATAAAGAAATTTGTCTGTGAGGGGGCATCCGAGGGAGCAATAAAGAAATTTGTCTGTGAAGGGGGCATCCGAGGGAGCAATAAAGAAATTTGTCTGTGAGGGGGGCATCCGAGGGAGCAATAAAGAAATTTGTCTGTGAGGGGGCATCCGAGGGAGCAATAAAGAAATTTGTCTGTGAGGGGGCATCCGAGGGAGCAATAAAGAAATTTGTCTGTGAGGGGGGCATCCGAGGGAGCAATAAAGAAATTTGTCTGTGAGGGGGGCATCCGAGGGAGCAATAAAGAAATTTGTCTGTGAGGGGGGCATCCGAGGGAGCAATAAAGAAATTTGTCTGTGAGGGGGGCATCCGAGGGAGCAATAAAGAAATTTGTCTGTGAGGGGGGCATCCGAGGGAGCAATAAAGAAATTTGTCTGTGAGGGGGCATCCGAGGGAGCAATAAAGAAATTTGTCTGTGAGGGGGGCATCCGAGGGAGCAATAAAGAAATTTGTCTGTGAGGGGGGCATCCGAGGGAGCAATAAAGAAATTTGTCTGTGAGGGGGGCATCCGAGGGAGCAATAAAGAAATTTGTCTGTGAGGGGGGCATCCGAGGGAGCAATAAAGAAATTTGTCTGTGGAGGGGGCATCCGAGGGAGCAATAAAGAAATTTGTCTGTGAGGGGGCATCCGAGGGAGCAATAAAGAAATTTGTCTGTGAGGGGGGCATCCGAGGGAGCAATAAAGAAATTTGTCTGTGAGGGGGGCATCCGAGGGAGCAATAAAGAAATTTGTCTGTGAGGGGGGCATCCGAGGGAGCAATAAAGAAATTTGTCTGTGAGGGGGGCATCCGAGGGAGCAATAAAGAAATTTGTCTGTGAGGGGGGCATCCGAGGGAGCAATAAAGAAATTTGTCTGTGAGGGGGGCATCCGAGGGAGCAATAAAGAAATTTGTCTGTGAGGGGGGCATCCGAGGGAGCAATAAAGAAATTTGTCTGTGAGGGGGGCATCCGAGGGAGCAATAAAGAAATTTGTCTGTGAGGGGGCATCCGAGGGAGCAATAAAGAAATTTGTCTGTGAGGGGGGCATCCGAGGGAGCAATAAAGAAATTTGTCTGTGAGGGGGGCATCCGAGGGAGCAATAAAGAAATTTGTCTGTGAGGGGGGCATCCGAGGGAGCAATAAAGAAATTTGTCTGTGAGGGGGGCATCCGAGGGAGCAATAAAGAAATTTGTCTGTGAGGGGGCATCCGAGGGAGCAATAAAGAAATTTGTCTGTGAGGGGGGCATCCGAGGGAGCAATAAAGAAATTTGTCTGTGAGGGGGGCATCCGAGGGAGCAATAAAGAAATTTGTCTGTGAGGGGGGCATCCGAGGGAGCAATAAAGAAATTTGTCTGTGAGGGGGGCATCCGAGGGAGCAATAAAGAAATTTGTCTGTGAGGGGGGCATCCGAGGGAGCAATAAAGAAATTTGTCTGTGAGGGGGGCATCCGAGGGAGCAATAAAGAAATTTGTCTGTGAGGGGGGCATCCGAGGGAGCAATAAAGAAATTTGTCTGTGAGGGGGGCATCCCAGGGAGCAATAAAGAAATTTGTCTGTGAGGGGGGCATCCGAGGGAGCAATAAAGAAATTTGTCTGTGAGGGGGGCATCCGAGGGAGCAATAAAGAAATTTGTCTGTGAGGGGGGCATCCGAGGGAGCAATAAAGAAATTTGTCTGTGAGGGGGGCATCCGAGGGAGCAATAAAGAAATTTGTCTGTGAGGGGGGCATCCGAGGGAGCAATAAAGAAATTTGTCTGTGAGGGGGGCATCCGAGGGAGCAATAAAGAAATTTGTCTGTGAGGGGGGCATCCGAGGGAGCAATAAAGAAATTTGTCTGTGAGGGGGGCATCCGAGGGAGCAATAAAGAAATTTGTCTGTGAGGGGGGCATCCGAGGGAGCAATAAAGAAATTTGTCTGTGAGGGGGCATCCGAGGGAGCAATAAAGAAATTTGTCTGTGAGGGGGGCATCCGAGGGAGCAATAAAGAAATTTGTCTGTGAGGGGGGCATCCGAGGGAGCAATAAAGAAATTTGTCTGTGAGGGGGCATCCGAGGGAGCAATAAAGAAATTTGTCTGTGAGGGGGGCATCCGAGGGAGCAATAAAGAAATTTGTCTGTGAGGGGGGCATCCGAGGGAGCAATAAAGAAATTTGTCTGTGAGGGGGCATCCGAGGGAGCAATAAAGAAATTTGTCTGTGAGGGGGCATCCGAGGGAGCAATAAAGAAATTTGTCTGTGAGGGGGGCATCCGAGGGAGCAATAAAGAAATTTGTCTGTGAGGGGGGCATCCGAGGGAGCAATAAAGAAATTTGTCTGTGAGGGGGGCATCCGAGGGAGCAATAAAGAAATTTGTCTGTGAGGGGGCATCCGAGGGAGCAATAAAGAAATTTGTCTGTGAGGGGGGCATCCGAGGGAGCAATAAAGAAATTTGTCTGTGGGGGGGCATCCGAGGGAGCAATAAAGAAATTTGTCTGTGAGGGGGGCATCCGAGGGAGCAATAAAGAAATTTGTCTGTGAGGGGGGCATCCGAGGGAGCAATAAAGAAATTTGTCTGTGAGGGGGCATCCGAGGGAGCAATAAAGAAATTTGTCTGTGAGGGGGCATCCGAGGGAGCAATAAAGAAATTTGTCTGTGAGGGGGGCATCCGAGGGAGCAATAAAGAAATTTGTCTGTGAGGGGGCATCCGAGGGAGCAATAAAGAAATTTGTCTGTGAGGGGGGCATCCGAGGGAGCAATAAAGAAATTTGTCTGTGAGGGGGGCATCCGAGGGAGCAATAAAGAAATTTGTCTGTGAGGGGGGCATCCGAGGGAGCAATAAAGAAATTTGTCTGTGAGGGGGGCATCCGAGGGAGCAATAAAGAAATTTGTCTGTGAGGGGGGCATCCGAGGGAGCAATAAAGAAATTTGTCTGTGAGGGGGGCATCCGAGGGAGCAATAAAGAAATTTGTCTGTGAGGGGGGCATCCGAGGGAGCAATAAAGAAATTTGTCTGTGAGGGGGGCATCCGAGGGAGCAATAAAGAAATTTGTCTGTGAGGGGGGCATCCGAGGGAGCAATAAAGAAATTTGTCTGTGAGGGGGGCATCCGAGGGAGCAATAAAGAAATTTGTCTGTGAGGGGGGCATCCGAGGGAGCAATAAAGAAATTTGTCTGTGAGGGGGGCATCCGAGGGAGCAATAAAGAAATTTGTCTGTGAGGGGGGCATCCGAGGGAGCAATAAAGAAATTTGTCTGTGAGGGGGGCATCCGAGGGAGCAATAAAGAAATTTGTCTGTGAGGGGGGCATCCGAGGGAGCAATAAAGAAATTTGTCTGTGAGGGGGGCATCCGAGGGAGCAATAAAGAAATTTGTCTGTGAGGGGGGCATCCGAGGGAGCAATAAAGAAATTTGTCTGTGAGGGGGGCATCCGAGGGAGCAATAAAGAAATTTGTCTGTGGGGGGGGCATCCGAGGGAGCAATAAAGAAATTTGTCTGTGAGGGGGGCATCCGAGGGAGCAATAAAGAAATTTGTCTGTGAGGGGGGCATCCGAGGGAGCAATAAAGAAATTTGTCTGTGAGGGGGGCATCCGAGGGAGCAATAAAGAAATTTGTCTGTGAGGGGGCATCCGAGGGAGCAATAAAGAAATTTGTCTGTGAGGGGGGCATCCGAGGGAGCAATAAAGAAATTTGTCTGTGAGGGGGGCATCCGAGGGAGCAATAAAGAAATTTGTCTGTGAGGGGGGCATCCGAGGGAGCAATAAAGAAATTTGTCTGTGAGGGGGGCATCCGAGGGAGCAATAAAGAAATTTGTCTGTGAGGGGGGCATCCGAGGGAGCAATAAAGAAATTTGTCTGTGAGGGGGGCATCCGAGGGAGCAATAAAGAAATTTGTCTGTGAGGGGGGCATCCGAGGGAGCAATAAAGAAATTTGTCTGTGAGGGGGCATCCGAGGGAGCAATAAAGAAATTTGTCTGTGAGGGGGGCATCCGAGGGAGCAATAAAGAAATTTGTCTGTGAGGGGGGCATCCGAGGGAGCAATAAAGAAATTTGTCTGTGAGGGGGGCATCCGAGGGAGCAATAAAGAAATTTGTCTGTGAGGGGGGCATCCGAGGGAGCAATAAAGAAATTTGTCTGTGAGGGGGGCATCCGAGGGAGCAATAAAGAAATTTGTCTGTGAGGGGGGCATCCGAGGGAGCAATAAAGAAATTTGTCTGTGAGGGGGCATCCGAGGGAGCAATAAAGAAATTTGTCTGTGAGGGGGGCATCCGAGGGAGCAATAAAGAAATTTGTCTGTGAGGGGGGCATCCGAGGGAGCAATAAAGAAATTTGTCTGTGAGGGGGGCATCCGAGGGAGCAATAAAGAAATTTGTCTGTGAGGGGGGCATCCGAGGGAGCAATAAAGAAATTTGTCTGTGAGGGGGGCATCCGAGGGAGCAATAAAGAAATTTGTCTGTGAGGGGGGCATCCGAGGGAGCAATAAAGAAATTTGTCTGTGAGGGGGGCATCCGAGGGAGCAATAAAGAAATTTGTCTGTGAGGGGGGCATCCGAGGGAGCAATAAAGAAATTTGTCTGTGAGGGGGGCATCCGAGGGAGCAATAAAGAAATTTGTCTGTGAGGGGGGCATCCGAGGGAGCAATAAAGAAATTTGTCTGTGAGGGGGGCATCCGAGGGAGCAATAAAGAAATTTGTCTGTGAGGGGGGCATCCGAGGGAGCAATAAAGAAATTTGTCTGTGAGGGGGGCATCCGAGGGAGCAATAAAGAAATTTGTCTGTGAGGGGGGCATCCGAGGGAGCAATAAAGAAATTTGTCTGTGAGGGGGGCATCCGAGGGAGCAATAAAGAAATTTGTCTGTGAGGGGGGCATCCGAGGGAGCAATAAAGAAATTTGTCTGTGAGGGGGGCATCCGAGGGAGCAATAAAGAAATTTGTCTGTGAGGGGGGCATCCGAGGGAGCAATAAAGAAATTTGTCTGTGAGGGGGGCATCCGAGGGAGCAATAAAGAAATTTGTCTGTGAGGGGGGCATCCGAGGGAGCAATAAAGAAATTTGTCTGTGAGGGGGGCATCCGAGGGAGCAATAAAGAAATTTGTCTGTGAGGGGGGCATCCGAGGGAGCAATAAAGAAATTTGTCTGTGAGGGGGGCATCCGAGGGAGCAATAAAGAAATTTGTCTGTGAGGGGGCATCCCAGGGAGCAATAAAGAAATTTGTCTGTGAGGGGGGCATCCGAGGGAGCAATAAAGAAATTTGTCTGTGAGGGGGGCATCCGAGGGAGCAATAAAGAAATTTGTCTGTGAGGGGGGCATCCGAGGGAGCAATAAAGAAATTTGTCTGTGAGGGGGGCATCCGAGGGAGCAATAAAGAAATTTGTCTGTGAGGGGGGCATCCGAGGGAGCAATAAAGAAATTTGTCTGTGAGGGGGGCATCCGAGGGAGCAATAAAGAAATTTGTCTGTGAGGGGGCATCCGAGGGAGCAATAAAGAAATTTGTCTGTGAGGGGGGCATCCGAGGGAGCAATAAAGAAATTTGTCTGTGAGGGGGGCATCCGAGGGAGCAATAAAGAAATTTGTCTGTGAGGGGGGCATCCGAGGGAGCAATAAAGAAATTTGTCTGTGAGGGGGGCATCCGAGGGAGCAATAAAGAAATTTGTCTGTGAGGGGGGCATCCGAGGGAGCAATAAAGAAATTTGTCTGTGAGGGGGGCATCCGAGGGAGCAATAAAGAAATTTGTCTGTGAGGGGGGCATCCGAGGGAGCAATAAAGAAATTTGTCTGTGAGGGGGGCATCCGAGGGAGCAATAAAGAAATTTGTCTGTGAGGGGGGCATCCGAGGGAGCAATAAAGAAATTTGTCTGTGAGGGGGCATCCGAGGGAGCAATAAAGAAATTTGTCTGTGAGGGGGCATCCGAGGGAGCAATAAAGAAATTTGTCTGTGAGGGGGGCATCCGAGGGAGCAATAAAGAAATTTGTCTGTGAGGGGGGCATCCGAGGGAGCAATAAAGAAATTTGTCTGTGAGGGGGGCATCCGAGGGAGCAATAAAGAAATTTGTCTGTGAGGGGGGCATCCGAGGGAGCAATAAAGAAATTTGTCTGTGAGGGGGCATCCGAGGGAGCAATAAAGAAATTTGTCTGTGAGGGGGGCATCCGAGGGAGCAATAAAGAAATTTGTCTGTGAGGGGGGCATCCGAGGGAGCAATAAAGAAATTTGTCTGTGAGGGGGGCATCCGAGGGAGCAATAAAGAAATTTGTCTGTGAGGGGGGCATCCGAGGGAGCAATAAAGAAATTTGTCTGTGAGGGGGCATCCGAGGGAGCAATAAAGAAATTTGTCTGTGGGGGGGCATCCGAGGGAGCAATAAAGAAATTTGTCTGTGAGGGGGGCATCCGAGGGAGCAATAAAGAAATTTGTCTGTGAGGGGGCATCCGAGGGAGCAATAAAGAAATTTGTCTGTGAGGGGGGCATCCGAGGGAGCAATAAAGAAATTTGTCTGTGAGGGGGGCATCCGAGGGAGCAATAAAGAAATTTGTCTGTGAGGGGGGCATCCGAGGGAGCAATAAAGAAATTTGTCTGTGAGGGGGGCATCCGAGGGAGCAATAAAGAAATTTGTCTGTGAGGGGGCATCCGAGGGAGCAATAAAGAAATTTGTCTGTGAGGGGGGCATCCGAGGGAGCAATAAAGAAATTTGTCTGTGAGGGGGGCATCCGAGGGAGCAATAAAGAAATTTGTCTGTGAGGGGGGCATCCGAGGGAGCAATAAAGAAATTTGTCTGTGAGGGGGGCATCCGAGGGAGCAATAAAGAAATTTGTCTGTGAGGGGGGCATCCGAGGGAGCAATAAAGAAATTTGTCTGTGAGGGGGGCATCCGAGGGAGCAATAAAGAAATTTGTCTGTGAGGGGGGCATCCGAGGGAGCAATAAAGAAATTTGTCTGTGAGGGGGGCATCCGAGGGAGCAATAAAGAAATTTGTCTGTGAGAGGGGGCATCCGAGGGAGCAATAAAGAAATTTGTCTGTGAGGGGGGCATCCGAGGGAGCAATAAAGAAATTTGTCTGTGAGGGGGGCATCCGAGGGAGCAATAAAGAAATTTGTCTGTGAGGGGGGCATCCGAGGGAGCAATAAAGAAATTTGTCTGTGAGGGGGGCATCCGAGGGAGCAATAAAGAAATTTGTCTGTGAGGGGGGCATCCGAGGGAGCAATAAAGAAATTTGTCTGTGAGGGGGGCATCCGAGGGAGCAATAAAGAAATTTGTCTGTGAGGGGGGCATCCGAGGGAGCAATAAAGAAATTTGTCTGTGAGGGGGGCATCCGAGGGAGCAATAAAGAAATTTGTCTGTGGGGGGGGCATCCGAGGGAGCAATAAAGAAATTTGTCTGTGAGGGGGGCATCCGAGGGAGCAATAAAGAAATTTGTCTGTGAGGGGGGCATCCGAGGGAGCAATAAAGAAATTTGTCTGTGAGGGGGGCATCCGAGGGAGCAATAAAGAAATTTGTCTGTGAGGGGGGCATCCGAGGGAGCAATAAAGAAATTTGTCTGTGAGGGGGGCATCCGAGGGAGCAATAAAGAAATTTGTCTGTGAGGGGGGCATCCGAGGGAGCAATAAAGAAATTTGTCTGTGAGGGGGGCATCCGAGGGAGCAATAAAGAAATTTGTCTGTGAGGGGGGCATCCGAGGGAGCAATAAAGAAATTTGTCTGTGAGGGGGGCATCCGAGGGAGCAATAAAGAAATTTGTCTGTGAGGGGGGCATCCGAGGGAGCAATAAAGAAATTTGTCTGTGAGGGGGGCATCCGAGGGAGCAATAAAGAAATTTGTCTGTGAGGGGGGCATCCGAGGGAGCAATAAAGAAATTTGTCTGTGAGGGGGGCATCCGAGGGAGCAATAAAGAAATTTGTCTGTGAGGGGGGCATCCGAGGGAGCAATAAAGAAATTTGTCTGTGAGGGGGGCATCCGAGGGAGCAATAAAGAAATTTGTCTGTGGGGGGGCATCCGAGGGAGCAATAAAGAAATTTGTCTGTGAGGGGGGCATCCGAGGGAGCAATAAAGAAATTTGTCTGTGAGGGGGGCATCCGAGGGAGCAATAAAGAAATTTGTCTGTGAGGGGGGCATCCGAGGGAGCAATAAAGAAATTTGTCTGTGAGGGGGGCATCCGAGGGAGCAATAAAGAAATTTGTCTGTGAGGGGGGCATCCGAGGGAGCAATAAAGAAATTTGTCTGTGAGGGGGGCATCCGAGGGAGCAATAAAGAAATTTGTCTGTGAGGGGGCATCCGAGGGAGCAATAAAGAAATTTGTCTGTGAGGGGGGCATCCGAGGGAGCAATAAAGAAATTTGTCTGTGAGGGGGGCATCCGAGGGAGCAATAAAGAAATTTGTCTGTGAGGGGGGCATCCGAGGGAGCAATAAAGAAATTTGTCTGTGAGGGGGGCATCCGAGGGAGCAATAAAGAAATTTGTCTGTGAGGGGGGCATCCGAGGGAGCAATAAAGAAATTTGTCTGTGAGGGGGGCATCCGAGGGAGCAATAAAGAAATTTGTCTGTGAGGGGGGCATCCGAGGGAGCAATAAAGAAATTTGTCTGTGAGGGGGCATCCGAGGGAGCAATAAAGAAATTTGTCTGTGAGGGGGCATCCGAGGGAGCAATAAAGAAATTTGTCTGTGAGGGGGGCATCCGAGGGAGCAATAAAGAAATTTGTCTGTGAGGGGGGCATCCGAGGGAGCAATAAAGAAATTTGTCTGTGAGGGGGCATCCGAGGGAGCAATAAAGAAATTTGTCTGTGAGGGGGGCATCCGAGGGAGCAATAAAGAAATTTGTCTGTGAGGGGGGCATCCGAGGGAGCAATAAAGAAATTTGTCTGTGAGGGGGGCATCCGAGGGAGCAATAAAGAAATTTGTCTGTGAGGGGGGCATCCGAGGGAGCAATAAAGAAATTTGTCTGTGAGGGGGGCATCCGAGGGAGCAATAAAGAAATTTGTCTGTGAGGGGGGCATCCGAGGGAGCAATAAAGAAATTTGTCTGTGAGGGGGGCATCCGAGGGAGCAATAAAGAAATTTGTCTGTGGGGGGCATCCGAGGGAGCAATAAAGAAATTTGTCTGTGAGGGGGGCATCCGAGGGAGCAATAAAGAAATTTGTCTGTGAGGGGGGCATCCGAGGGAGCAATAAAGAAATTTGTCTGTGAGGGGGCATCCGAGGGAGCAATAAAGAAATTTGTCTGTGAGGGGGGCATCCGAGGGAGCAATAAAGAAATTTGTCTGTGAGGGGGCATCCGAGGGAGCAATAAAGAAATTTGTCTGTGAGGGGGGCATCCGAGGGAGCAATAAAGAAATTTGTCTGTGAGGGGGGCATCCGAGGGAGCAATAAAGAAATTTGTCTGTGAGGGGGGCATCCGAGGGAGCAATAAAGAAATTTGTCTGTGAGGGGGCATCCGAGGGAGCAATAAAGAAATTTGTCTGTGAGGGGGGCATCCGAGGGAGCAATAAAGAAATTTGTCTGTGAGGGGGGCATCCGAGGGAGCAATAAAGAAATTTGTCTGTGGGGGGCATCCGAGGGAGCAATAAAGAAATTTGTCTGTGAGGGGGGCATCCAGGGAGCAATAAAGAAATTTGTCTGTGAGGGGGGCATCCGAGGGAGCAATAAAGAAATTTGTCTGTGAGGGGGGCATCCGAGGGAGCAATAAAGAAATTTGTCTGTGAGGGGGGCATCCGAGGGAGCAATAAAGAAATTTGTCTGTGAGGGGGGCATCCGAGGGAGCAATAAAGAAATTTGTCTGTGAGGGGGGCATCCGAGGGAGCAATAAAGAAATTTGTCTGTGAGGGGGGCATCCGAGGGAGCAATAAAGAAAGGGGGGCATCCGAGGGAGCAATAAAGAAATTTGTCTGTGAGGGGGCATCCGAGGGAGCAATAAAGAAATTTGTCTGTGAGGGGGGCATCCGAGGGAGCAATAAAGAAATTTGTCTGTGAGGGGGGCATCCGAGGGAGCAATAAAGAAATTTGTCTGTGAGGGGGGGGGCAAAAGTCTGTGGGGGGGCATCCGAGGGAGCAATAAAGAAATTTGTCTGTGAGGGGGGCATCCGAGGGAGCAATAAAGAAATTTGTCTGTGAGGGGGGCATCCGAGGGAGCAATAAAGAAATTTGTCTGTGAGGGGGGCATCCGAGGGAGCAATAAAGAAATTTGTCTGTGAGGGGGGCATCCGAGGGAGCAATAAAGAAATTTGTCTGTGAGGGGGCATCCGAGGGAGCAATAAAGAAATTTGTCTGTGAGGGGGCATCCGAGGGAGCAATAAAGAAATTTGTCTGTGAGGGGGGCATCCGAGGGAGCAATAAAGAAATTTGTCTGTGAGGGGGGCATCCGAGGGAGCAATAAAGAAATTTGTCTGTGAGGGGGGCATCCGAGGGAGCAATAAAGAAATTTGTCTGTGAGGGGGGCATCCGAGGGAGCAATAAAGAAATTTGTCTGTGAGGGGGGCATCCGAGGGAGCAATAAAGAAATTTGTCTGTGAGGGGGGCATCCGAGGGAGCAATAAAGAAATTTGTCTGTGAGGGGGGCATCCGAGGGAGCAATAAAGAAATTTGTCTGTGAGGGGGGCATCCGAGGGAGCAATAAAGAAATTTGTCTGTGAGGGGGGCATCCGAGGGAGCAATAAAGAAATTTGTCTGTGAGGGGGGCATCCGAGGGAGCAATAAAGAAATTTGTCTGTGAGGGGGGCATCCGAGGGAGCAATAAAGAAATTTGTCTGTGAGGGGGGCATCCGAGGGAGCAATAAAGAAATTTGTCTGTGAGGGGGGCATCCGAGGGAGCAATAAAGAAATTTGTCTGTGAGGGGGGCATCCGAGGGAGCAATAAAGAAATTTGTCTGTGAGGGGGGCATCCGAGGGAGCAATAAAGAAATTTGTCTGTGAGGGGGGCATCCGAGGGAGCAATAAAGAAATTTGTCTGTGAGGGGGGCATCCGAGGGAGCAATAAAGAAATTTGTCTGTGAGGGGGGCATCCGAGGGAGCAATAAAGAAATTTGTCTGTGAGGGGGCATCCGAGGGAGCAATAAAGAAATTTGTCTGTGAGGGGGGCATCCGAGGGAGCAATAAAGAAATTTGTCTGTGAGGGGGGCATCCGAGGGAGCAATAAAGAAATTTGTCTGTGAGGGGGGCATCCGAGGGAGCAATAAAGAAATTTGTCTGTGAGGGGGGCATCCGAGGGAGCAATAAAGAAATTTGTCTGTGAGGGGGGCATCCGAGGGAGCAATAAAGAAATTTGTCTGTGAGGGGGGCATCCGAGGGAGCAATAAAGAAATTTGTCTGTGAGGGGGGCATCCGAGGGAGCAATAAAGAAATTTGTCTGTGAGGGGGGCATCCGAGGGAGCAATAAAGAAATTTGTCTGTGAGGGGGGCATCCGAGGGAGCAATAAAGAAATTTGTCTGTGAGGGGGCATCCGAGGGAGCAATAAAGAAATTTGTCTGTGAGGGGGCATCCGAGGGAGCAATAAAGAAATTTGTCTGTGAGGGGGCATCCGAGGGAGCAATAAAGAAATTTGTCTGTGAGGGGGGCATCCGAGGGAGCAATAAAGAAATTTGTCTGTGAGGGGGGCATCCGAGGGAGCAATAAAGAAATTTGTCTGTGAGGGGGGCATCCGAGGGAGCAATAAAGAAATTTGTCTGTGAGGGGGGCATCCGAGGGAGCAATAAAGAAATTTGTCTGTGAGGGGGCATCCGAGGGAGCAATAAAGAAATTTGTCTGTGAGGGGGGCATCCGAGGGAGCAATAAAGAAATTTGTCTGTGAGGGGGGCATCCGAGGGAGCAATAAAGAAATTTGTCTGTGAGGGGGGCATCCGAGGGAGCAATAAAGAAATTTGTCTGTGAGGGGGCATCCGAGGGAGCAATAAAGAAATTTGTCTGTGAGGGGGGCATCCGAGGGAGCAATAAAGAAATTTGTCTGTGAGGGGGGCATCCGAGGGAGCAATAAAGAAATTTGTCTGTGAGGGGGCATCCGAGGGAGCAATAAAGAAATTTGTCTGTGAGGGGGGCATCCGAGGGAGCAATAAAGAAATTTGTCTGTGAGGGGGGCATCCGAGGGAGCAATAAAGAAATTTGTCTGTGAGGGGGGCATCCGAGGGAGCAATAAAGAAATTTGTCTGTGAGGGGGGCATCCGAGGGAGCAATAAAGAAATTTGTCTGTGAGGGGGGCATCCGAGGGAGCAATAAAGAAATTTGTCTGTGAGGGGGGCATCCGAGGGAGCAATAAAGAAATTTGTCTGTGAGGGGGGCATCCGAGGGAGCAATAAAGAAATTTGTCTGTGAGGGGGGCATCCGAGGGAGCAATAAAGAAATTTGTCTGTGAGGGGGGCATCCGAGGGAGCAATAAAGAAATTTGTCTGTGAGGGGGGCATCCGAGGGAGCAATAAAGAAATTTGTCTGTGAGGGGGGCATCCGAGGGAGCAATAAAGAAATTTGTCTGTGAGGGGGGCATCCGAGGGAGCAATAAAGAAATTTGTCTGTGAGGGGGGCATCCGAGGGAGCAATAAAGAAATTTGTCTGTGAGGGGGGCATCCGAGGGAGCAATAAAGAAATTTGTCTGTGAGGGGGGCATCCGAGGGAGCAATAAAGAAATTTGTCTGTGAGGGGGGCATCCGAGGGAGCAATAAAGAAATTTGTCTGTG
Organism: Parascaris univalens; assembly: GCA_037576465.1. NCBI lineage: Eukaryota > Metazoa > Nematoda > Chromadorea > Rhabditida > Ascarididae > Parascaris > Parascaris univalens. Next base: position 160,549,673 of record CM075173.1, read on the forward strand.
AGGGGGGCATCCGAGGGAGCAATAAAGAAATTTGTCTGTGAGGGGGGCATCCGAGGGAGCAATAAAGAAATTTGTCTGTGAGGGGGGCATCCGAGGGAGCAATAAAGAAATTTGTCTGTGAGGGGGGCATCCCAGGGAGCAATAAAGAAATTTGTCTGTGAGGGGGGCATCCGAGGGAGCAATAAAGAAATTTGTCTGTGGGGGGCATCCGAGGGAGCAATAAAGAAATTTGTCTGTGAGGGGGGCATCCGAGGGAGCAATAAAGAAATTTGTCTGTGAGGGGGGCATCCGAGGGAGCAATAAAGAAATTTGTCTGTGAGGGGGGCATCCGAGGGAGCAATAAAGAAATTTGTCTGTGAGGGGGGCATCCGAGGGAGCAATAAAGAAATTTGTCTGTGAGGGGGGCATCCGAGGGAGCAATAAAGAAATTTGTCTGTGAGGGGGGCATCCGAGGGAGCAATAAAGAAATTTGTCTGTGAGGGGGGCATCCGAGGGAGCAATAAAGAAATTTGTCTGTGAGGGGGGCATCCGAGGGAGCAATAAAGAAATTTGTCTGTGAGGGGGGCATCCGAGGGAGCAATAAAGAAATTTGTCTGTGAGGGGGGCATCCGAGGGAGCAATAAAGAAATTTGTCTGTGAGGGGGGCATCCGAGGGAGCAATAAAGAAATTTGTCTGTGAGGGGGGCATCCGAGGGAGCAATAAAGAAATTTGTCTGTGAGGGGGGCATCCGAGGGAGCAATAAAGAAATTTGTCTGTGAGGGGGCATCCGAGGGAGCAATAAAGAAATTTGTCTGTGAGGGGGGCATCCGAGGGAGCAATAAAGAAATTTGTCTGTGAGGGGGGCATCCGAGGGAGCAATAAAGAAATTTGTCTGTGAGGGGGGCATCCGAGGGAGCAATAAAGAAATTTGTCTGTGAGGGGGGCATCCGAGGGAGCAATAAAGAAATTTGTCTGTGAGGGGGGCATCCGAGGGAGCAATAAAGAAATTTGTCTGTGAGGGGGGCATCCGAGGGAGCAATAAAGAAATTTGTCTGTGAGGGGGGCATCCGAGGGAGCAATAAAGAAATTTGTCTGTGAGGGGGGCATCCGAGGGAGCAATAAAGAAATTTGTCTGTGAGGGGGCATCCGAGGGAGCAATAAAGAAATTTGTCTGTGAGGGGGGCATCCGAGGGAGCAATAAAGAAATTTGTCTGTGAGGGGGGCATCCGAGGGAGCAATAAAGAAATTTGTCTGTGAGGGGGGCATCCGAGGGAGCAATAAAGAAATTTGTCTGTGAGGGGGGCATCCGAGGGAGCAATAAAGAAATTTGTCTGTGAGGGGGGCATCCGAGGGAGCAATAAAGAAATTTGTCTGTGAGGGGGCATCCGAGGGAGCAATAAAGAAATTTGTCTGTGAGGGGGCATCCGAGGGAGCAATAAAGAAATTTGTCTGTGAGGGGGGCATCCGAGGGAGCAATAAAGAAATTTGTCTGTGAGGGGGGCATCCGAGGGAGCAATAAAGAAATTTGTCTGTGAGGGGGGCATCCGAGGGAGCAATAAAGAAATTTGTCTGTGAGGGGGGCATCCGAGGGAGCAATAAAGAAATTTGTCTGTGAGGGGGGCATCCGAGGGAGCAATAAAGAAATTTGTCTGTGAGGGGGGCATCCGAGGGAGCAATAAAGAAATTTGTCTGTGAGGGGGGCATCCGAGGGAGCAATAAAGAAATTTGTCTGTGAGGGGGGCATCCGAGGGAGCAATAAAGAAATTTGTCTGTGAGGGGGCATCCGAGGGAGCAATAAAGAAATTTGTCTGTGAGGGGGGCATCCCAGGGAGCAATAAAGAAATTTGTCTGTGAGGGGGGCATCCGAGGGAGCAATAAAGAAATTTGTCTGTGAGGGGGGCATCCGAGGGAGCAATAAAGAAATTTGTCTGTGAGGGGGGCATCCGAGGGAGCAATAAAGAAATTTGTCTGTGAGGGGGGCATCCGAGGGAGCAATAAAGAAATTTGTCTGTGAGGGGGGCATCCGAGGGAGCAATAAAGAAATTTGTCTGTGAGGGGGGCATCCGAGGGAGCAATAAAGAAATTTGTCTGTGAGGGGGGCATCCCAGGGAGCAATAAAGAAATTTGTCTGTGAGGGGGGCATCCGAGGGAGCAATAAAGAAATTTGTCTGTGAGGGGGGCATCCGAGGGAGCAATAAAGAAATTTGTCTGTGAGGGGGGCATCCGAGGGAGCAATAAAGAAATTTGTCTGTGAGGGGGGCATCCGAGGGAGCAATAAAGAAATTTGTCTGTGAGGGGGGCATCCGAGGGAGCAATAAAGAAATTTGTCTGTGAGGGGGGCATCCGAGGGAGCAATAAAGAAATTTGTCTGTGAGGGGGGCATCCGAGGGAGCAATAAAGAAATTTGTCTGTGAGGGGGGCATCCGAGGGAGCAATAAAGAAATTTGTCTGTGAGGGGGGCATCCGAGGGAGCAATAAAGAAATTTGTCTGTGAGGGGGGCATCCGAGGGAGCAATAAAGAAATTTGTCTGTGAGGGGGCATCCGAGGGAGCAATAAAGAAATTTGTCTGTGAGGGGGGCATCCCAGGGAGCAATAAAGAAATTTGTCTGTGAGGGGGGCATCCCAGGGAGCAATAAAGAAATTTGTCTGTGAGGGGGGCATCCGAGGGAGCAATAAAGAAATTTGTCTGTGAGGGGGGCATCCGAGGGAGCAATAAAGAAATTTGTCTGTGAGGGGGGCATCCGAGGGAGCAATAAAGAAATTTGTCTGTGAGGGGGCATCCGAGGGAGCAATAAAGAAATTTGTCTGTGAGGGGGGCATCCGAGGGAGCAATAAAGAAATTTGTCTGTGAGGGGGGCATCCGAGGGAGCAATAAAGAAATTTGTCTGTGAGGGGGGCATCCGAGGGAGCAATAAAGAAATTTGTCTGTGAGGGGGCATCCGAGGGAGCAATAAAGAAATTTGTCTGTGAGGGGGGCATCCGAGGGAGCAATAAAGAAATTTGTCTGTGAGGGGGCATCCGAGGGAGCAATAAAGAAATTTGTCTGTGAGGGGGGCATCCGAGGGAGCAATAAAGAAATTTGTCTGTGAGGGGGGCATCCGAGGGAGCAATAAAGAAATTTGTCTGTGAGGGGGGCATCCGAGGGAGCAATAAAGAAATTTGTCTGTGAGGGGGCATCCGAGGGAGCAATAAAGAAATTTGTCTGTGAGGGGGGCATCCGAGGGAGCAATAAAGAAATTTGTCTGTGAGGGGGGCATCCGAGGGAGCAATAAAGAAATTTGTCTGTGAGGGGGCATCCGAGGGAGCAATAAAGAAATTTGTCTGTGAGGGGGCATCCGAGGGAGCAATAAAGAAATTTGTCTGTGGGGGGGCATCCCAGGGAGCAATAAAGAAATTTGTCTGTGAGGGGGGCATCCGAGGGAGCAATAAAGAAATTTGTCTGTGAGGGGGGCATCCGAGGGAGCAATAAAGAAATTTGTCTGTGAGGGGGGCATCCGAGGGAGCAATAAAGAAATTTGTCTGTGAGGGGGGCATCCGAGGGAGCAATAAAGAAATTTGTCTGTGAGGGGGGCATCCGAGGGAGCAATAAAGAAATTTGTCTGTGAGGGGGGCATCCGAGGGAGCAATAAAGAAATTTGTCTGTGAGGGGGCATCCGAGGGAGCAATAAAGAAATTTGTCTGTGGGGGGGCATCCGAGGGAGCAATAAAGAAATTTGTCTGTGAGGGGGGCATCCGAGGGAGCAATAAAGAAATTTGTCTGTGAGGGGGCATCCCAGGGAGCAATAAAGAAATTTGTCTGTGGGGGGGCATCCGAGGGAGCAATAAAGAAATTTGTCTGTGAGGGGGGCATCCGAGGGAGCAATAAAGAAATTTGTCTGTGAGGGGGGCATCCGAGGGAGCAATAAAGAAATTTGTCTGTGAGGGGGGCATCCGAGGGAGCAATAAAGAAATTTGTCTGTGAGGGGGGCATCCGAGGGAGCAATAAAGAAATTTGTCTGTGAGGGGGGCATCCGAGGGAGCAATAAAGAAATTTGTCTGTGAGGGGGGCATCCCAGGGAGCAATAAAGAAATTTGTCTGTGAGGGGGGCATCCGAGGGAGCAATAAAGAAATTTGTCTGTGAGGGGGGCATCCGAGGGAGCAATAAAGAAATTTGTCTGTGAGGGGGGCATCCGAGGGAGCAATAAAGAAATTTGTCTGTGGGGGGGCATCCCAGGGAGCAATAAAGAAATTTGTCTGTGAGGGGGGCATCCGAGGGAGCAATAAAGAAATTTGTCTGTGAGGGGGGCATCCCAGGGAGCAATAAAGAAATTTGTCTGTGAGGGGGGCATCCGAGGGAGCAATAAAGAAATTTGTCTGTGGGGGGGCATCCCAGGGAGCAATAAAGAAATTTGTCTGTGAGGGGGGCATCCGAGGGAGCAATAAAGAAATTTGTCTGTGAGGGGGCATCCGAGGGAGCAATAAAGAAATTTGTCTGTGAGGGGGGCATCCGAGGGAGCAATAAAGAAATTTGTCTGTGAGGGGGGCATCCGAGGGAGCAATAAAGAAATTTGTCTGTGAGGGGGGCATCCGAGGGAGCAATAAAGAAATTTGTCTGTGGGGGGGCATCCGAGGGAGCAATAAAGAAATTTGTCTGTGAGGGGGGCATCCCAGGGAGCAATAAAGAAATTTGTCTGTGGGGGGGCATCCGAGGGAGCAATAAAGAAATTTGTCTGTGAGGGGGGCATCCGAGGGAGCAATAAAGAAATTTGTCTGTGAGGGGGGCATCCGAGGGAGCAATAAAGAAATTTGTCTGTGAGGGGGGCATCCGAGGGAGCAATAAAGAAATTTGTCTGTGAGGGGGGCATCCGAGGGAGCAATAAAGAAATTTGTCTGTGAGGGGGGCATCCGAGGGAGCAATAAAGAAATTTGTCTGTGAGGGGGGCATCCGAGGGAGCAATAAAGAAATTTGTCTGTGAGGGGGCATCCGAGGGAGCAATAAAGAAATTTGTCTGTGAGGGGGGCATCCAGGGAGCAATAAAGAAATTTGTCTGTGAGGGGGGCATCCGAGGGAGCAATAAAGAAATTTGTCTGTGAGGGGGGCATCCGAGGGAGCAATAAAGAAATTTGTCTGTGAGGGGGGCATCCGAGGGAGCAATAAAGAAATTTGTCTGTGAGGGGGGCATCCGAGGGAGCAATAAAGAAATTTGTCTGTGAGGGGGGCATCCCAGGGAGCAATAAAGAAATTTGTCTGTGAGGGGGGCATCCGAGGGAGCAATAAAGAAATTTGTCTGTGAGGGGGGCATCCGAGGGAGCAATAAAGAAATTTGTCTGTGAGGGGGCATCCGAGGGAGCAATAAAGAAATTTGTCTGTGAGGGGGGCATCCGAGGGAGCAATAAAGAAATTTGTCTGTGAGGGGGGCATCCCAGGGAGCAATAAAGAAATTTGTCTGTGTGGGGGGGCATCCGAGGGAGCAATAAAGAAATTTGTCTGTGAGGGGGGCATCCGAGGGAGCAATAAAGAAATTTGTCTGTGAGGGGGGCATCCGAGGGAGCAATAAAGAAATTTGTCTGTGAGGGGGGCATCCGAGGGAGCAATAAAGAAATTTGTCTGTGAGGGGGGCATCCGAGGGAGCAATAAAGAAATTTGTCTGTGAGGGGGGCATCCGAGGGAGCAATAAAGAAATTTGTCTGTGAGGGGGGCATCCGAGGGAGCAATAAAGAAATTTGTCTGTGAGGGGGGCATCCGAGGGAGCAATAAAGAAATTTGTCTGTGAGGGGGGCATCCGAGGGAGCAATAAAGAAATTTGTCTGTGAGGGGGGCATCCGAGGGAGCAATAAAGAAATTTGTCTGTGAGGGGGGCATCCGAGGGAGCAATAAAGAAATTTGTCTGTGAGGGGGGCATCCGAGGGAGCAATAAAGAAATTTGTCTGTGAGGGGGGCATCCGAGGGAGCAATAAAGAAATTTGTCTGTGGGGGGGCATCCGAGGGAGCAATAAAGAAATTTGTCTGTGAGGGGGGCATCCGAGGGAGCAATAAAGAAATTTGTCTGTGAGGGGGGCATCCCAGGGAGCAATAAAGAAATTTGTCTGTGAGGGGGGCATCCGAGGGAGCAATAAAGAAATTTGTCTGTGAGGGGGGCATCCGAGGGAGCAATAAAGAAATTTGTCTGTGAGGGGGGCATCCGAGGGAGCAATAAAGAAATTTGTCTGTGAGGGGGGCATCCGAGGGAGCAATAAAGAAATTTGTCTGTGAGGGGGGCATCCGAGGGAGCAATAAAGAAATTTGTCTGTGAGGGGGGCATCCGAGGGAGCAATAAAGAAATTTGTCTGTGAGGGGGGCATCCGAGGGAGCAATAAAGAAATTTGTCTGTGGGGGGGCATCCGAGGGAGCAATAAAGAAATTTGTCTGTGAGGGGGGCATCCCAGGGAGCAATAAAGAAATTTGTCTGTGAGGGGGGCATCCGAGGGAGCAATAAAGAAATTTGTCTGTGAGGGGGGCATCCGAGGGAGCAATAAAGAAATTTGTCTGTGAGGGGGGCATCCGAGGGAGCAATAAAGAAATTTGTCTGTGAGGGGGGCATCCGAGGGAGCAATAAAGAAATTTGTCTGTGAGGGGGGCATCCGAGGGAGCAATAAAGAAATTTGTCTGTGAGGGGGGCATCCGAGGGAGCAATAAAGAAATTTGTCTGTGAGGGGGGCATCCCAGGGAGCAATAAAGAAATTTGTCTGTGAGGGGGGCATCCGAGGGAGCAATAAAGAAATTTGTCTGTGAGGGGGGCATCCGAGGGAGCAATAAAGAAATTTGTCTGTGAGGGGGGCATCCGAGGGAGCAATAAAGAAATTTGTCTGTGGGGGGGCATCCGAGGGAGCAATAAAGAAATTTGTCTGTGAGGGGGGCATCCGAGGGAGCAATAAAGAAATTTGTCTGTGAGGGGGGCATCCGAGGGAGCAATAAAGAAATTTGTCTGTGAGGGGGGCATCCGAGGGAGCAATAAAGAAATTTGTCTGTGAGGGGGGCATCCGAGGGAGCAATAAAGAAATTTGTCTGTGAGGGGGGCATCCGAGGGAGCAATAAAGAAATTTGTCTGTGAGGGGGGCATCCGAGGGAGCAATAAAGAAATTTGTCTGTGAGGGGGGCATCCGAGGGAGCAATAAAGAAATTTGTCTGTGAGGGGGGCATCCGAGGGAGCAATAAAGAAATTTGTCTGTGAGGGGGGCATCCGAGGGAGCAATAAAGAAATTTGTCTGTGAGGGGGGCATCCGAGGGAGCAATAAAGAAATTTGTCTGTGGGGGGCATCCGAGGGAGCAATAAAGAAATTTGTCTGTGAGGGGGGCATCCGAGGGAGCAATAAAGAAATTTGTCTGTGAGGGGGGCATCCGAGGGAGCAATAAAGAAATTTGTCTGTGAGGGGGGCATCCGAGGGAGCAATAAAGAAATTTGTCTGTGAGGGGGGCATCCCAGGGAGCAATAAAGAAATTTGTCTGTGAGGGGGGCATCCGAGGGAGCAATAAAGAAATTTGTCTGTGAGGGGGGCATCCGAGGGAGCAATAAAGAAATTTGTCTGTGGAGGGGGCATCCGAGGGAGCAATAAAGAAATTTGTCTGTGAGGGGGGCATCCGAGGGAGCAATAAAGAAATTTGTCTGTGAGGGGGGCATCCCAGGGAGCAATAAAGAAATTTGTCTGTGAGGGGGGCATCCGAGGGAGCAATAAAGAAATTTGTCTGTGAGGGGGGCATCCGAGGGAGCAATAAAGAAATTTGTCTGTGAGGGGGGCATCCGAGGGAGCAATAAAGAAATTTGTCTGTGAGGGGGGCATCCGAGGGAGCAATAAAGAAATTTGTCTGTGGGGGGGCATCCGAGGGAGCAATAAAGAAATTTGTCTGTGAGGGGGGCATCCCAGGGAGCAATAAAGAAATTTGTCTGTGAGGGGGCATCCGAGGGAGCAATAAAGAAATTTGTCTGTGAGGGGGGCATCCGAGGGAGCAATAAAGAAATTTGTCTGTGAGGGGGGCATCCGAGGGAGCAATAAAGAAATTTGTCTGTGAGGGGGGCATCCGAGGGAGCAATAAAGAAATTTGTCTGTGAGGGGGCATCCGAGGGAGCAATAAAGAAATTTGTCTGTGAGGGGGGCATCCGAGGGAGCAATAAAGAAATTTGTCTGTGAGGGGGGCATCCGAGGGAGCAATAAAGAAATTTGTCTGTGAGGGGGGCATCCGAGGGAGCAATAAAGAAATTTGTCTGTGAGGGGGGCATCCGAGGGAGCAATAAAGAAATTTGTCTGTGAGGGGGGCATCCGAGGGAGCAATAAAGAAATTTGTCTGTGAGGGGGGCATCCGAGGGAGCAATAAAGAAATTTGTCTGTGAGGGGGGCATCCGAGGGAGCAATAAAGAAATTTGTCTGTGAGGGGGCATCCCAGGGAGCAATAAAGAAATTTGTCTGTGAGGGGGGCATCCGAGGGAGCAATAAAGAAATTTGTCTGTGAGGGGGGCATCCGAGGGAGCAATAAAGAAATTTGTCTGTGAAGGGGGCATCCGAGGGAGCAATAAAGAAATTTGTCTGTGAGGGGGGCATCCGAGGGAGCAATAAAGAAATTTGTCTGTGAGGGGGGCATCCGAGGGAGCAATAAAGAAATTTGTCTGTGAGGGGGGCATCCGAGGGAGCAATAAAGAAATTTGTCTGTGAGGGGGGCATCCGAGGGAGCAATAAAGAAATTTGTCTGTGAGGGGGGCATCCCAGGGAGCAATAAAGAAATTTGTCTGTGAGGGGGGCATCCGAGGGAGCAATAAAGAAATTTGTCTGTGAGGGGGGCATCCGAGGGAGCAATAAAGAAATTTGTCTGTGAGGGGGGCATCCGAGGGAGCAATAAAGAAATTTGTCTGTGAGGGGGGCATCCGAGGGAGCAATAAAGAAATTTGTCTGTGAGGGGGGCATCCGAGGGAGCAATAAAGAAATTTGTCTGTGAGGGGGGCATCCGAGGGAGCAATAAAGAAATTTGTCTGTGAGGGGGGCATCCCAGGGAGCAATAAAGAAATTTGTCTGTGAGGGGGGCATCCGAGGGAGCAATAAAGAAATTTGTCTGTGAGGGGGCATCCGAGGGAGCAATAAAGAAATTTGTCTGTGAGGGGGGCATCCGAGGGAGCAATAAAGAAATTTGTCTGTGAGGGGGGCATCCGAGGGAGCAATAAAGAAATTTGTCTGTGAGGGGGGCATCCGAGGGAGCAATAAAGAAATTTGTCTGTGAGGGGGGCATCCGAGGGAGCAATAAAGAAATTTGTCTGTGAGGGGGGCATCCGAGGGAGCAATAAAGAAATTTGTCTGTGAGGGGGGCATCCGAGGGAGCAATAAAGAAATTTGTCTGTGAGGGGGGCATCCGAGGGAGCAATAAAGAAATTTGTCTGTGAGGGGGCATCCGAGGGAGCAATAAAGAAATTTGTCTGTGAGGGGGGCATCCGAGGGAGCAATAAAGAAATTTGTCTGTGAGGGGGGCATCCGAGGGAGCAATAAAGAAATTTGTCTGTGAGGGGGGCATCCGAGGGAGCAATAAAGAAATTTGTCTGTGAGGGGGGCATCCGAGGGAGCAATAAAGAAATTTGTCTGTGAGGGGGGCATCCGAGGGAGCAATAAAGAAATTTGTCTGTGAGGGGGCATCCGAGGGAGCAATAAAGAAATTTGTCTGTGAGGGGGGCATCCGAGGGAGCAATAAAGAAATTTGTCTGTGAGGGGGGCATCCGAGGGAGCAATAAAGAAATTTGTCTGTGAGGGGGGCATCCCAGGGAGCAATAAAGAAATTTGTCTGTGAGGGGGCATCCGAGGGAGCAATAAAGAAATTTGTCTGTGGGGGGCATCCGAGGGAGCAATAAAGAAATTTGTCTGTGAGGGGGGCATCCCAGGGAGCAATAAAGAAATTTGTCTGTGAAAGGGTCTGTGAGGGAGCAATAAAGAAATTTGTCTGTGAGGGGGCATCCCAGGGAGCAATAAAGAAATTTGTCTGTGAGGGGGGCATCCGAGGGAGCAATAAAGAAATTTGTCTGTGAGGGGGGCATCCGAGGGAGCAATAAAGAAATTTGTCTGTGAGGGGGCAGAGGGAGCAATAAAGAAATTTGTCTGTGAGGGGGCATCCCAGGGAGCAATAAAGAAATTTGTCTGTGAGGGGGCATCCCAGGGAGCAATAAAGAAATTTGTCTGTGAGGGGGCATCCGAGGGAGCAATAAAGAAATTTGTCTGTGAGGGGGGCATCCCAGGGAGCAATAAAGAAATTTGTCTGTGTGGGGGGCATCCAGGGAGCAATAAAGAAATTTGTCTGTGAAGGGGGCATCCGAGGGAGCAATAAAGAAATTTGTCTGTGAGGGGGCATCCGAGGGAGCAATAAAGAAATTTGTCTGTGAGGGGGCATCCGAGGGAGCAATAAAGAAATTTGTCTGTGAGGGGGGGCATCCGAGGGAGCAATAAAGAAATTTGTCTGTGAGGGGGCATCCCAGGGAGCAATAAAGAAATTTGTCTGTGGGGGGCATCCGAGGGAGCAATAAAGAAATTTGTCTGTGAGGGGGCATCCCAGGGAGCAATAAAGAAATTTGTCTGTGAGGGGGGCATCCAGGGAGCAATAAAGAAATTTGTCTGTGAGGGGGCATCCCAGGGAGCAATAAAGAAATTTGTCTGTGAGGGGGGCATCCGAGGGAGCAATAAAGAAATTTGTCTGTGAGGGGGGCATCCGAGGGAGCAATAAAGAAATTTGTCTGTGAGGGGGCATCCCAGGGAGCAATAAAGAAATTTGTCTGTGAGGGGGGCATCCGAGGGAGCAATAAAGAAATTTGTCTGTGAGGGGGGCATCCGAGGGAGCAATAAAGAAATTTGTCTGTGAGGGGGGCATCCGAGGGAGCAATAAAGAAATTTGTCTGTGAGGGGGGCATCCGAGGGAGCAATAAAGAAATTTGTCTGTGAGGGGGCATCCGAGGGAGCAATAAAGAAATTTGTCTGTGAGGGGGGCATCCGAGGGAGCAATAAAGAAATTTGTCTGTGAGGGGGGCATCCGAGGGAGCAATAAAGAAATTTGTCTGTGAGGGGGCATCCGAGGGAGCAATAAAGAAATTTGTCTGTGAGGGGGCATCCGAGGGAGCAATAAAGAAATTTGTCTGTGAGGGGGCATCCAGGGAGCAATAAAGAAATTTGTCTGTGAGGGGGGCATCCGAGGGAGCAATAAAGAAATTTGTCTGTGAGGGGGGCATCCGAGGGAGCAATAAAGAAATTTGTCTGTGAGGGGGCATCCGAGGGAGCAATAAAGAAATTTGTCTGTGAGGGGGGCATCCAGGGAGCAATAAAGAAATTTGTCTGTGAGGGGGCATCCGAGGGAGCAATAAAGAAATTTGTCTGTGAGGGGGGCATCCGAGGGAGCAATAAAGAAATTTGTCTGTGAGGGGGGCATCCGAGGGAGCAATAAAGAAATTTGTCTGTGAGGGGGCATCCGAGGGAGCAATAAAGAAATTTGTCTGTGAGGGGGGCATCCGAGGGAGCAATAAAGAAATTTGTCTGTGGGGGGGCATCCCAGGGAGCAATAAAGAAATTTGTCTGTGAGGGGGGCATCCGAGGGAGCAATAAAGAAATTTGTCTGTGAAGGGGGCATCCGAGGGAGCAATAAAGAAATTTGTCTGTGAGGGGGGCATCCGAGGGAGCAATAAAGAAATTTGTCTGTGAGGGGGCATCCGAGGGAGCAATAAAGAAATTTGTCTGTGAGGGGGGCATCCGAGGGAGCAATAAAGAAATTTGTCTGTGAGGGGGGCATCCCAGGGAGCAATAAAGAAATTTGTCTGTGAGGGGGCATCCGAGGGAGCAATAAAGAAATTTGTCTGTGAGGGGGCATCCGAGGGAGCAATAAAGAAATTTGTCTGTGAGGGGGGCATCCGAGGGAGCAATAAAGAAATTTGTCTGTGAGGGGGGCATCCGAGGGAGCAATAAAGAAATTTGTCTGTGAGGGGGGCATCCGAGGGAGCAATAAAGAAATTTGTCTGTGAGGGGGGCATCCGAGGGAGCAATAAAGAAATTTGTCTGTGAGGGGGCATCCGAGGGAGCAATAAAGAAATTTGTCTGTGAGGGGGGCATCCGAGGGAGCAATAAAGAAATTTGTCTGTGAGGGGGGCATCCAGGGAGCAATAAAGAAATTTGTCTGTGAGGGGGCATCCCAGGGAGCAATAAAGAAATTTGTCTGTGGGGGGGCATCCCAGGGAGCAATAAAGAAATTTGTCTGTGAGGGGGGCATCCGAGGGAGCAATAAAGAAATTTGTCTGTGAGGGGGCATCCGAGGGAGCAATAAAGAAATTTGTCTGTGAGGGGGGCATCCGAGGGAGCAATAAAGAAATTGTCTGTGAGGGGGGCATCCGAGGGAGCAATAAAGAAATTTGTCTGTGAAGGGGGGCATAGGGAGCAATAAAGAAATTTGTGAGGGGGCATCCCAGGGAGCAATAAAGAAATTTGTCTGTGAAGGGGGCATCCGAGGGAGCAATAAAGAAATTTGTCTGTGAAGGGGGCATCCGAGGAGCAATAAAGAAATTTGTCTGTGAGGGGGGCATCCCAGGGAGCAATAAAGAAATTTGTCTGTGAGGGGGGCATCCGAGGGAGCAATAAAGAAATTTGTCTGTGAGGGGGGCATCCGAGGGAGCAATAAAGAAATTTGTCTGTGAGGGGGGCATCCGAGGGAGCAATAAAGAAATTTGTCTGTGAGGGGGGCATCCGAGGGAGCAATAAAGAAATTTGTCTGTGAGGGGGGCATCCGAGGGAGCAATAAAGAAATTTGTCTGTGAGGGGGCATCCAGGGAGCAATAAAGAAATTTGTCTGTGAGGGGGGCATCCGAGGGAGCAATAAAGAAATTTGTCTGTGAGGGGGCATCCCAGGGAGCAATAAAGAAATTTGTCTGTGAGGGGGGCATCCGAGGGAGCAATAAAGAAATTTGTCTGTGAAGGGGGCATCCGAGGGAGCAATAAAGAAATTTGTCTGTGAAGGGGGCATCCCAGGGAGCAATAAAGAAATTTGTCTGTGAGGGGGGCATCCGAGGGAGCAATAAAGAAATTTGTCTGTGAGGGGGGCATCCGAGGGAGCAATAAAGAAATTTGTCTGTGAGGGGGCATCCGAGGGAGCAATAAAGAAATTTGTCTGTGAGGGGGCATCCGAGGGAGCAATAAAGAAATTTGTCTGTGAGGGGGCATCCGAGGGAGCAATAAAGAAATTTGTCTGTGAGGGGGGCATCCGAGGGAGCAATAAAGAAATTTGTCTGTGAGGGGGGCATCCGAGGGAGCAATAAAGAAATTTGTCTGTGAGGGGGCATCCCAGGGAGCAATAAAGAAATTTGTCTGTGAGGGGGCATCCCAGGGAGCAATAAAGAAATTTGTCTGTGAGGGGGGCATCCGAGGGAGCAATAAAGAAATTTGTCTGTGAGGGGGCATCCGAGGGAGCAATAAAGAAATTTGTCTGTGAGGGGGGCATCCCAGGGAGCAATAAAGAAATTTGTCTGTGAAGGGGGCATCCGAGGGAGCAATAAAGAAATTTGTCTGTGAGGGGGCATCCCAGGGAGCAATAAAGAAATTTGTCTGTGAGGGGGCATCCCAGGGAGCAATAAAGAAATTTGTCTGTGAGGGGGCATCCCAGGGAGCAATAAAGAAATTTGTCTGTGAGGGGGCATCCGAGGGAGCAATAAAGAAATTTGTCTGTGAGGGGGGCATCCGAGGGAGCAATAAAGAAATTTGTCTGTGAAGGGGGCATCCCAGGGAGCAATAAAGAAATTTGTCTGTGAGGGGGGCATCCCAGGGAGCAATAAAGAAATTTGTCTGTGAGGGGGGCATCCCAGGGAGCAATAAAGAAATTTGTCTGTGAAGGGGGCATCCGAGGGAGCAATAAAGAAATTTGTCTGTGAAGGGGGCATCCCAGGGAGCAATAAAGAAATTTGTCTGTGAGGGGGGCATCCGAGGGAGCAATAAAGAAATTTGTCTGTGAGGGGGGCATCCGAGGGAGCAATAAAGAAATTTGTCTGTGAGGGGGGCATCCCAGGGAGCAATAAAGAAATTTGTCTGTGAGGGGGGCATCCCAGGGAGCAATAAAGAAATTTGTCTGTGAAGGGGGCATCCGAGGGAGCAATAAAGAAATTTGTCTGTGAGGGGGGCATCCGAGGGAGCAATAAAGAAATTTGTCTGTGAGGGGGGCATCCCAGGGAGCAATAAAGAAATTTGTCTGTGAGGGGGGCATCCCAGGGAGCAATAAAGAAATTTGTCTGTGAGGGGGGCATCCGAGGGAGCAATAAAGAAATTTGTCTGTGAGGGGGGCATCCCAGGGAGCAATAAAGAAATTTGTCTGTGAGGGGGGCATCCGAGGGAGCAATAAAGAAATTTGTCTGTGAGGGGGGCATCCCAGGGAGCAATAAAGAAATTTGTCTGTGAGGGGGGCATCCGAGGGAGCAATAAAGAAATTTGTCTGTGAGGGGGGCATCCGAGGGAGCAATAAAGAAATTTGTCTGTGAGGGGGCATCCCAGGGAGCAATAAAGAAATTTGTCTGTGAGGGGGCATCCGAGGGAGCAATAAAGAAATTTGTCTGTGAGGGGGCATCCGAGGGAGCAATAAAGAAATTTGTCTGTGAGGGGGGCATCCCAGGGAGCAATAAAGAAATTTGTCTGTGGGGGGGGCATCCGAGGGAGCAATAAAGAAATTTGTCTGTGAGGGGGGCATCCGAGGGAGCAATAAAGAAATTTGTCTGTGAGGGGGGCGTCCCAGGGAGCAATAAAGAAATTTGTCTGTGGGGGGGGCATCCGAGGGAGCAATATCGCCGTTCTCTTCGGATGTGTATATTCTTAAATTCATTTCGACCTAATTTCTTCGCTCTTCTCGATTCTGTTCGTTGAAAAATTGCATTGTATTTATTTTCCTCACATTCACCTCTTTCTTTCATCATTTATATTTTTTCGCTTCATTCTGCTTATTGTTATATATTTGCGAAATTCAGTTATCGTTTTGAATTTAGTTTGTTTTCTTTGAATTTCTCGGCTCGTAGCCTTTATTGGGGCTTTTTTCAAGGAAGAAATGAAATTTTAGGGGAGCGATGTGTGCAACTGAAGGATATTTCCTCATATGGCAACCCTCATAAGAGTAAGGAGAACTCTTGGAAGAGCTTAAGGAGTTAAGAGACAGCAGCTCTTGGAGATGATGATCTGATGAAGTTGAGGTGAAGAGAGCTTTCGAAGAAGCAAATGAGGATTTCTTCGTCGGTGCTCATCCGAGGGGAATTAATGCGTTTGCGGATTTGACTGTTCGCCGACTTCGAGTGATATCCCACATTTTTGCGTTGTTTCGCTTTGCTCTCTCGATAAATTCATTATAAATAATGAATGTAATGTTTGTTATTCGTTGATTCGAAATTTATAATATTTGTTTTCTATTGTTGCATTGAGATAGTTTTGCACTCGGAGAGTTTTCTGAGTGATCAGTCCGAAATGGTATGCTCGTTGCGACTAACAAGCTTGAGTAGATGCCTAGTACTTGACATTTCTTTCAACTCGATTTGTTTAGCTCATCAATCAGATTTTCTTGGTTAGTGAGAGGGGAATAGTCATGCCAATTTTCGTTAATTACCGCCGCGTGCGATCATTTCCTGTATGCGGAAGTCAAGGTGAAGGAGGAAGGATCAGTTTTTGGAGAGGGGGGAGGGAAGCTTATCCAGACTAGTCTGGATGAGATCCATTCTGAAACGGAGCCTTTTTTTCGCGGTTTGGCATCGTCATATGCCTGTTGCAACCACTACGTTCGCACTAAGTGGCAAGCACTCGTACATGTTCTCGTAGGGCAGCTGTACTGCGACGTTGCTGCACCAGGGGTTATTTGTGCTGAGTTCGAGCGTTGCGTAACTCCGCCAGTGTTAATCTGCAGCACTGACGTTTTGCTGGTTTCAGCATAGAGCCCAAGAGACGGGTGTTGTTCGTTGTTTGAGCTGATATAAAGGGAGATAGGGGCTCGGAGGGAAGAAGAGCGATGCATGAAGGCTTGGTTTACTAGTCTTGTTGTTGCCTTCCTGTTTATTTTTTCGGTAGATTTGAGTGGATTTTGTTTCGTCTAGGCCTGTCTTCTTTATTTTAATGAATTGATATCGTGCAAGAAATTCCCCTCAGAAGGGTTCGTGAAGCATTGCGGCACCGAGCTCTTTGTCACTGGTTGTCTCTTTAACTATTTTAGTGTTTCTGTTTAATATGTTTTTATATTTATAGGTGAGTAGAGGAGTCGATCCAAAAACAAATCGACGCAATCTGTGTGCGCAAAAATGGCCACATTACAGAGTGAATTCTTCAAGCGACCGGCGCTGCCAATAGCATTGATGCCAGCTCTCGGTTTGTTTCCCTTTATGCATGCTAGCTGGTACTGCTCCTCTTTCTTTTAACGAACTTTTCGTTTGGAACCTCAATCCTTTGAGAAATTCACTCTTAAAAGGGTTTTGATAAACTCATTCAACAGTTGCAATTGGAGGATTGTTCTCCCTCGCTCTGCGGCATGCTGCATCGTGTCTAAGAGCGAATTCCCCGATAGAGAGCCCTCAGTGCAATGATGCGCACCTTACATTTCCTCATTCGTTGGGAGTGCTGTTTGGCGAGTGTGAGGAACGAAGTGAGTGAGGAGAGGGAACAATGGCTCCACTTGCTATAGTTTTTTATCTCCGTCGGCTGAAGGCAAATGGACGAGTCAAATGCATTTTTTTCTTGCCATAAACAGAGATGAGTGCATTCCGCTTACAACTTCAGCGATTTCTATGACCCAGCTGAAGTCTACCCGCACTTCCAAAAAATCAGTCCTCCTCAATTTTAGTCACTCTGTTTCCTCAATGTTGCATCGTCTTGTACAAATATTTTCCATTCTTCTTAGTTTGTCATGTATGTGTTATTTGTCGCATAGCGTTACTGCTGTGGTGTTGGAGGTCCAAAAAGAGCTCGTCTGGAAGTGGTGAGCAGCTCACAGCAAAGGAAACACTCACGCACATCGAATCTTATGGCACCTATTATGATGCTGAGTGGACATGACGGTGAAATATATGCGGCCAAGTTCAGTCCAGATGGGAGTTGTCTCGCCTCGGCAGGATTCGATATGAAAATATGTTTGTTCTTTGTAATATATTTCTTTTCGAAAGCTATTTGATATAGTTGACGAGTCAGTTGCGCCTCGTTGTTTTATGGTCGCTGCATTTCACTGTCACTAAGGAAATGTTAATTGGGGCCTTAGTTCTTCAACTTCTTTTTCGTTGACTAGATGATTTGCGATGAATTCAAAGTTCAGGCCGCTAAAATGCGGTTTTGCAGGAAAGGGTAGCAAGAACGTGAAATGAATACCTTTGTTTTTAAAGAGTGATCACTAAGTGTCGTCAGAATAAGTCTCTTCTGGTATATTTCTTAAAAACAAGTAAAGACAGCGAATTATTTAAGATGGTCAGGCTTAGCGTGCGGTGTGCCGACTCCGACGAACATTGGCATTATTGACTGTATACTTATCCTCTCAAAGTTTTGTCTTTCAACTATCCCACATTTCCGAAATTCAGTGTGGTAATGAAAACTGGACAAATTCAGGTTGCTTATTACACAATTCGAGCCGCATAATAGCTCTCAATTAATCCATCAAAGTAAATCTGTTAAGCAGTAATACGCATCATGAGAAGCGCTTTAGGGTTTGCATTGGCCAGCAAGGTTGTGTCTTTTTTTTGGAAATAAACCTGTCGCTCAACATGGTAATTGGTGGTGATTTAAAATAAAGAAGAAAGCGCAGTTAGTTAGCTGCCCCAAATTGTGATTCTGCGATGGGCACAAATTTGGTTGATTACAGTGCATTTTCATTGGTGCGATTCAAGCTTGTAACAGAATAGACTGATGATCTGTTTAGGCGAAATGTGCGCAGATGAACTAAAAAATATGCATTCACATTTCTACTGATGGGTCGGAATCTTATGGAAATTCGCGGAGGCTAATGGATCGCGCTGAATAATCGTTGGGAGATAGTTTAATCTGCTGTGGCTCTCACAGTTGCGAGCAAATGCGTTTTGCGCTCTTGATGAATTTGTTCGTTTTCAGTTCTGTGGAACGTATATGGAGAGTGCGAGAACTTTTCGGTGTTAAAGGGTCACATCGGTGCGGTTATGGACGTTCATTTCAGCACCGATTCAGGGTTAATTTATCACATTTTTACATATTCTCTGACCTCATGCTGGTTGGAAAAATGCAAACTTTTGCTCATATTGAAAGAGTTTAAACCGTTGCCGTTGATTGGCAAATTATGAAAAGAATAAGTGGTCATATGAGATTATATGCGAGAGCTGTTCTTGATTTCATTTGTGCGATCAAATTATCACTTTTGAGCCATTTCGTTTATTATCCTCCTTGTTCTTCTCTCTGCTATGTCACTGTGACTGTGTGAAGTTTTAATTTTGAATAACGAGCGATCAGAGATACTCCACCCGCCGCCGTCATTGATATCCTTCACGATATTGAAGTATTAATTAAGCAGTTGTCATCATGACTCTGTTTGCAATAACAGTTGATGGGTTTTTGATCTTGATAGATATGTCGCTTGCGAATATTAAACAAATTTTGCAGTTATTTATTTTCTGCATCAACCGACAAAACGGTTCGGGTGTGGGATATGGAGACAGGTGCCTGTGTACGCAAGTTCAAATCCCATAAGGATATTGTCAACAGCTGTCATCCTGCAAGGCGCGGACCACAGTTGGTTTGTAGTGGCTCCGATGATGGCACTCTTATTGTAGGTTTTCCTTTTTTCGCTCTTCACTCTCACACATTATATGAATTCGAACAAGGACCCACGGACTGTTCTTCTGAAATTTGTTTTTATTATTATCGGAGATTGAGAATGCAGGTGGGCTCGAGTTTCTTCTGAATTTGTTCACATATAAGCTTGCCGGTTTTGAGGAAGCGTGGTTGACCGGTACTATTCGGCCTCGGCACAATGAGGACACATTCTGAACTGTTAATAGCGTTTTTTGAGAGAATATTTCGTTGTCCGCTGAAAGTTCCGTGGAGAGAGTCACGGTGCTCGTTGACTTCATGAGCGGCTAATTTTTCGAAGGGTGGGATGAGTGCGGTGTTAAGGCATTAATGAAGATTCGTAGATGCCAACGCTGACGACTTGGAGATTTGAACTTATGCGATTCTGTTTAACGAGCTGGTCATTTACTGAATAAGCCATCGCATATTGCAAGTTTTCACTGATCCATCTGGTGTACTTTCCACTTCCATCGATCTCGATCTTGGAGTGCATATCTGCTGGCAGCCTTTATAAACGTTTATGTGATATTTGATTATTTTGAGGTTTCACTGTAAGGATTCTGATTTTAGTTTTTGTAATCATCTGGTGCATCAAGAGGTTGTTTTTGAGCGGTACGTGAAGTTGTGTGTTGAGGTGCACGATATTCGCAAGAAGGATCCAGTGGCAATACTGCAAAGCACTTATCAAATAACTGCTGTTTCATTCGACGACACGGCTGAACAGGTGTTCGGCGGTGGCATCGACAATGACATCAAGGTCTTCTGAATCTGTCTCATTCACTCCTCCTCCCCTTCCATTTTATAAGTGGGCTTGCTTATTCTAAGTATGTTAGTATAAAAACTATATAATTGCCGCGTTAGGATGCACAAAAATTCTAGGAGTGTCTTAGCAGAGTATAAGGGTGACAGTCAACATATGCAACAAAGAGTTCCAGATATGTTGGGATTGTAAACCAATCCGCGTGATATATTTCGTTTACCCTTAGATGGTGATTCTTTTTCGAATATTCAATTTCTTTAAATGTAACGCTGATGAAAGAGAATGATAGGTGGTAGGTATTACAGTAGTAACCAGTTGATCAGATGGTCTTAATTTCTGAACCTTCCAGCCCCATTTTCAATCCTAATTTCTTTCCGTCCTTGCCGTGAAGGGGATCCCTCGTTTCATCCAAAGATTGGTGGCATATAAATTGTGTCATCTGCCGTCACTGCAAAGCTTTTATGATTTTAGGTGTGGGATCTAAGGCGTCAAGCGTTGAATTATGTGATGCGCGGACATACCGATACAGTGACGGCGCTTTCACTTAATCCTAGTGGAACGCACTTACTCTCAAATGCAATGGATTGTTCAGGTGTGTTTATTGTTGGTTTTTTTCTTTAACGTTTGCGTTGCAATACACAATTTTCTTGTTTGCGAGCAATGAGGAAATGTTGATGAAATGATGTCAGTATAGTTTGATCAGATCACTTGTATCCGATGCATACTTTAGTCCGATTCACCTGTTTTTGAAGAGGGGATATCAGAGAGAAGCAAATTCTCATCATCGGCTGGCGTTCGCAGGCAGTCAGAAATTACATCAAAAAACCTTTCTCGTAGTATTCTCATTCTCAGATTTGTCAAATCCGTAGGCTTCGCCATCGACCTCTTCACAATATTTAGAGGGTTCAGTTAGTGGGTCCCGTAAATTTAATGGTTTATTGAAATTTAATTACAATTTATATAGTTCATCAAAGACAAACATTTTCCAGAAGAAATTCACGTTTCCATGGAAAGTTGGGGAAGAAACATTTTCGAGACACAGCAGTTTCAGATTGGAACATTGTGTGAACGATTTTTTCGATGTTTATAACATCGTTTGAGAACGTTGACGGCGTCTTTCGTTACATCTAGAATTCGGTCCTTCCGATACTCATCTGAAATCTGTCTTATTGAGGCTCATTCACGCACACCAAACCTAACGTACTTATTAGTAGTTCATTATTTATTAGGTAATCGGATTTTAACGGTTGTTAAAATATCATAGGGTTGTTGGTCTTTTGCAATTATTGCATTATAACGTAACGCATTTCACTGATAGGCTTGAACCTCGTTCACAGAGGTCCTAGCTTTCGGGACCTCCGCGCTTTTTTCCTGCTTTTCCGCTTTGTGAGACTAAAAATTTATTTCTTTGACTTCCTGGTGTAATTAAAACCACAAAAAAAGAACATGAAGGACTCCCAAAAGGGAAGTTGATTTACGGAGGTGACTCAGTAAGTTCGGGATGGCGATCGATTCGAGATGCTTGAAGTTCACTCGCTCTGATACAGCATTAAACCACAATATTCCTTCACAAATTCGCTCAAATTTTCAGCGAAAATGTGGGATATCAGACCGTTTGCACCTGAACAGCGTTGTGTTAAATCGTTTGGAGGACATCAACATAACTTCGAGAAGGTGCAATTTCTTGATGTTTTTTTTTGTTTATTGGAATTTCTTTTTTTAAACCCATTCATTCTACTTCCTAAATATTATAAACCGCTCTTATTTGCTAATAAAGTGTGACACTTTAATTTCTAATAACTTTGTTCTAAGCCTATCAAATTAGGTGTCATTCACTCGGTAGTCGGCCTCGTGTGGAAATCTGAATTTGAACGATTTCACTCGGCCACCACAAGGGCAGCGTCCACTATTTTCTGAGAGCTTAGAATCCGCTGCAGATTTTTTAGTTTCAGAATTTTTCGAAATTAATCTGCGTATTTCATTCTCATTAATAAACGGAGTGGAAATAATTAAAGAGGCGGCGAACACGATGAAGATGCGAAATTGTCGGATTGAACACTGAACGGAGTATAATTATGTGAACAGTATACGGGAAAGCACTTTGCTGTGAGTGTCAAATGTGCTTCATTCGGGAAAAACTTCAACCGTTTCGTGTGGCGGTCGACTTATGCAAGAAAATTGGGTGCGAAATTTGCAGTTATTTTTATGCGCTCATTAAACCGGCCAGTAGCTATCAAGTGCCACATGACGACACTTCTGCAGAATTGCTCTTTGCCTGCTGCCTATATGAATTCATCAATCTATTGGCATCACGCTGTTGTGCACGAGCCAAGAGGGAGGGTAGTTCTTTTCCGTTTATTTGCTTCCTAGGCTGGTAAAGCAAGAGGTGCTCTAAGATGGGTTATTCGAGAGTGTGTCATGACAGTGCTCCCATTTTTATAGCACAAGAAGTTTGTTATGGTGCATTGTGCACATTTGCTAATGGTTACATCGAGTGAAGTATTGCGAGTTCTTCATGAATTATTTATGGGCATTTATATTTGCTTGAATGAGATACTGCTGTAGAACTTGCTGAAGTGTGCTTGGTCACCTGATGGTCATATGATAACGTGTGGCTCGAGCGACCGCTACCTCTACGTATGGGAGGTATCTTCGCGTCGAATACTCTACAAATTGCCTGGACATCAAGGCTCGGTCAATGCCACCGATTTCCATCCTACTGAACCTATATGTAAGTGAGAGTGTTGTTCCACTGTGTGGTCTTGAAGAGATTCTTTATAGAGGCACGAAACATTTGGAGAATAACTTGCGAGAGGTAGCGAAAAGTTATTTGATGAAAGATGCTCGTGATTTTGTTATGGGGATAACGTCCCGAGCATTTATCACCTCTTCAGCGTTCGGATTTTATTGTTTCGTTTTTGCAGAGTTTGCGGGGAAAGAATCAAATGGCGTGATTGTTGTAGTAACGCGACTCGGACTCATATTCATTTCCAAGGGGTTAATGTGTCGTCGACGTTTCATAAAGATGTGGTAGTAATCGTGTGCAGTATTTTTAGTGCTTTCGGCGGGTAGCGATAGGAAGATCTATCTCGGCGAAATAGAAGCTCGATGATTCTATGTCGACGGGCGCTTATTCAAAGATTGGTCTCATTTTCGCACTGTGTGGAAAAACAGTTGTTATTTCGAAATGTTTGTATGTTGTTGTTTGTATTGGATTCTTATTGCCTCGTTGACTTCCACTCATTTTTAAGTATTTATAGAGTTGAAGTGGTCGAAGGTTAAATTCTTTCTCGTGGAAGGTTGTGCTTCACGTAGTTAGTGCAGCTGATAACTCCGCATCATACACGTAGTGCATATTTATTTATGAATCTATTGTTGATGAGTTTCGTGTTGTTGGAGGTTGAACTTCTCATAGAAGGTGTGGTATTATTTGCATTTCGGAGATATGATATGTGCTGCTTATCGACGCAACAACCGTGAGCATCTCTCATAATATTTGAGCGTGAGCACCATATATTTAAGGGGTTTTTTAGGTGGAAGACTTCTGATAATTGACGGGGAATTATCTGTGCATTAACTTCAGCGTTGAAATTGATGAATATTATATTTAAATTATCCTAGGAAAAGATAAACCTCTGCACGGCTTTCTGGGACAGTAAGTTCTGAATATTATATTTAAATTATCTTGTGAAAAGACAAACCTCTACTGTTTTCTGGGGCAGTAAATGCGCAAAATAGAGAGGTCTGAAATCTCAATGAAAAGGAAATCGAATACGTAAAGGTGCAACATGCGAATAACGAATGCATAGAACGCGATGAGTGTTGTAAAAATTCCCTCCCAATTATGTGCGAATTTTTCCGAAGAAATGGTCTGATAACGTCTAATTAGACCTTAAATTTCGAATATGCGAATGTACTTAGCAGTAGATTATGCGATTAATCATAAAGTTTATAGCACATCGTTGGTTTCAGTCAGCGATCGTTTATGGCAATGTTTTCTATGTCGGAGACTTTCTTGTTGAATAAAATTCATCATATTCCACTCACCTCACTCCACCCGTATGATCACTGCTGAGTTATTGTCCTCGACTATTGAGAACTGGAATTCGGATGCGGATTCTCCTCTTTTTGTTGCGGCACTCTCGCATCCATCTGATTTCATAGTTCGCATGTAATCATGTAATCAATTGTTGTTTTTTGAGTACTTCTCGTCGAATAAATTTTTCTCTCCCTGATTTCTGTGGGAAATATTTCATTCGCATAATTCGACACATCGTGAATTTTTGAAGTTGTTCTTTGCATCTTTTTAAAATCGTATGTATATATGAGGGGGAAATCGTGATTTCTGAATATGGTGTTGCAAGGTAGGTGAGGGGAAGGTCGTTTGGTTCCATAACTGCCTCTCTGAAGGGAAAAGGGGGTGAGATGAGGAGTTTTCATGTGATACAGTGTGGTCGTGGTCGCGAAGCATTCGGCTGTCAGTGGGCACGGTCCAGGTTGCTAAGCATCACTGATGAACTCGTCGTCTGGTGTAGTGCACCGTGCTAAGCAGGCTATCGGCCGGAATATCGCATCAGTATGTCTTTCTGACATCGCTCGTTTGGTAATTGCAAGAAGTTCATAAGCAACGCCACAGTGTTTGGGTGCAGAACATTCGCGGGTGCCGTAGCTGCTGCAGAGAGCCTCTCGAGCAGATCCGCGCTTAAGTAGCATAAAAGTTAAGGGGAAGTATACTCTCAGCGACTGGAGGGGCGTCTCTAGATTGATTCACCTTTCGGTTTCTCCCCATTTGCCTGCACAATACCTTGCACGAACTTAACTAAGGAAAAAGTGCAGCGCGGACCACTAAATTCGTTCTCCATTCTGTATGCTAATGTCTCGTGGACGGTTGCGAAACTGGTCGTCCTGGGCTGTTTTCGGGCAAATGTGGTAGGCAAGTAAAACAGAGTAGGAGTGACGGCGAAGACTGAGATTTTCCAGGAAAAGCAGAGAAATCCTTACTAAGGAAAATGGAATTGTATCTCCACAGCTGTTGCCAAATTGTGAGAGCCAAGGTGAATTTTAATCCTGTATTTGATTATTTAAAGGAAAGAATGCTGGAAAAGTTCGTGGAACTTAAAAAATCTTTAAGAGTCAGAGACCCTTTAAAGGCCACAGTCGAGGCCAACTCCATTCGTTACGCTAATGGTTACATTTATAAAAGAGTTTGAAAGTCCACAAATGAAATTTTCGGTATGTCAGAAAGGTAACACGTGGATGGTGCGCCGTCTGCGGATAATATACTCGTTATCAAAGAGTATCTTCGAGAATCTCGCCTTCGAGGAGTGGCTTTTTAAGAATCATCGAATCGATAGGTATGGCGAAGTGCTTCTCTTTTGGAGGTAATCATTCACTTACTTCTGAGCTTATTTTGCACTCTTACTATTAAGTTTTCTTGTCTCTATCACTGGGACGGCCCTATTTTTCTCACTCTGCTTACCTTCTTTTTTGTTTCGTCTTTGTCCGACTACTGCACAAAACATAGCTCTCTCCTGTTGTTTGCTATTTCAGATGAATTATGAAATGAATGAAATATTGCGTACAATTTCGCCATTTGTTGTATCAAACAACGTTAAAAATATTTCGTCGGCACAAACTCTTCTAGATCGTTTCACTTAACGTCGTTCTCAACGAAGTCCAAATCCCATAGCTTCGATAACGGTTTACCGTATCAGCTAACAAGCAGCAGCTTTCAATAAATCTTGCAAACAATGGGCATATCTAAAGTGCAACATACTTCTTTCTGTTCGATCGCGCCGTTGCGAGAGGATTATCACCGACGCATTTCTGAATTTGCAACGAATTAACGTTAAGACAAATTGCACGCATATTCCGAATTCTGCTCGCAAATCAGTTAGAGTATTTGGCAGTAAGAAATGGCAATCACCGAGTAGTGCCATGAGGAACCTCAAAAGCATCGATCACAGTTTTGATGGTATAGCCTTCAGAGTCATTTAACCTACCGAACATGTCTGCCTTTTGAGGTTATTGTTGTGTTTTAAGTCGACTGAAGATGTGGAAATTTGAAGACCTGCCCACCAGTGAGATTGCCCCACGAAGACACACTGCATTTGGTCGGCAGTTAGTTCTCCCATCGACACTTCGGCCGTCTCCCTTCAGTCGTCTTTCCTGTCCCTTTCCGTTCCATTCATCACCGCCATCACAGCTTTATAATCAACTCATTTTCTACTAACAGTGAAAGAAAAACTGGCAACATTTGCAATATAATAACGCAAAGAGAAATAGGTCAAAATTGGGGTTTTTGTTGAATAAGACCGCGACATCAGTGGGCAGTTGGAGTCGTCAAGAGTGTGAACAGACTGAACTCCTTGGTGTTGAGACCACTGGCTTCAATGTAGCCAAGACTGTTCGCTTCGCGGAGGACGCGTTTCGTAGCCCCCGACTGAAAACGTCCATATTCGATAATCTGAAATATAAACCAGCAAAATATGTCAAAACAAATACGCGAGTAATCAGTACAAGTTGACTTTGAGTAAAAGTCGATGTGCGCAGACGACTTGTGAAGGCAAACGGCGCTTCTCCGCTCACTCACTTCTGCGTGAGAAGTGAACAGTGATAGTGTCATAAATAATTTCGATAATTGTTTACGGCGTTTTCAGAACTGTTGAAAAAATTGGATGACCCTCATATTCGTCGCGTCACCTATACTATTTGCCCTTTTACGCATTTTCGCAAGTTTGCTTTGCGAATATGTATTATGAGACGCGTCTGTTTTCTCGTGGCTTCCCACCTATTCGGTATTTCCAATTCGAAATTCACTGAAGTTAGAGAGTCAGAAAGTTTGCTTGCTACGATGTGTGGAAAATTCAGCAGGTACGGTCTATGGCTTTGATGATCACAATGCGTTTCTATACACCGTAGTGTGGTGGCTTGATGGGTTAGTTTCGAAAGGTAGCTATGATATCGTTATTTCACTGCATTGAATCCACAGGAAAAAGTCTTTTCTGGAAGAATTGTTTGCTAACGTGGATTAGCTAAAATATGAAGGCATTATTTTTCGAACTTTAATTTTTTCGTTGCTGTTTTACGCGAGTGATCGTTTCAATGAGTGAAGTGCAAAAGCAATTGCTTGCGCACCTCGTTTAACGTTGAAATTGCCACAGTTAGGACATCGCAAACGTTAATGCACACTAGCGAAATTCTCTGAAGTACGCAATACGATTCCCATTCATTGTCAACAGTGTGGATTCATTTGCGCACCTCATCTATTTCACATAACAAAAAGCGCACAACTATCGATCCGTCCACATTAGCAGCTTTGGAATATTATTTGGCATACACAGATTCGGTAACAGAATATCGAGTGGATATTGAGAAATTGATCATTCATTCCAATTTCGGCAGAATTTGTTCTTATAGCAATAATCCAACAGTTGTCATCGGACGTCATCAAAATCCTTGGAAGGAAATCAATATAGATTTTGTTAGGCGACGGGGTATCGATATGGTACGACGACATAGTGGTGGTGGTGCTGTATATCACGATCTCGGTGAGTCAACATCGTCTCATTCGGGTTCAATTTTCGATGCACATTTTATGCTCATTCTTTGTATGACATTGCAGCTATACCAGAAGTTTTCAAAACCACAAACTGTGGTCAGTCCTTCGGAAAAACTTTAGAAACTCTTGGAATCGGGGTTTCGGATGGGAGTTCCGGTGCAGTTTTACGGCAACTCTGGCATTCCGAAACGGAATCCGGCCGCACAAAAATGGCCAAGATGCGAGGCGGCATCTGGCGTGAATGCAACTTTACCTGATACTACAGCCATTAAACGGCGTTCATCCGAAGTGTTATTTTCTGTCATTGCGTTCATTCTTTGTTAATTTATCGTCGCAACGAAATAACTAAAAAGATCCTCTCTACCCCACCCTTAAGTTGGATAGATTCAGGGAAATGAATGTTTTGTGCATGTTTGAAACGGATTTCGCTGCTTGCACTAAATATTTTCCGTCACGTTACAACATTTTCAGTTCATGCGATCGGACTTTAACACTTAGCACAACTCTGGTATCTAAGTCAACATATAAGTACGATCATATTCGCGATTACAGTTGAACTTTTTACGAACTAATTTCCAGGAAATATCAATATTTCAATATTGACCGAACAAAAAAGTCATCGCCGCGCCGAGAATTTAATTCTTCTGGCAGACGCTCTTAATAGAAATTATAAACTAAACGTGAGTTAATGGATGGATATCTTCGTTGCTCAGTTGCGTTTTGTAGTTATGGTTTGCTTTAAAGGAGCGAGTATAGGTGCTGACCGCCACAAAAATTGCCGATATTTGGTGGTTGCTTAATTTTTCAGCTATTGTGAAAACGGGCTAAGTTAATGCAAAAAGCGCATATTTGCGAGTTTTTGTTTCATTGAAATACTGTGCGTATTTCGAAAGTTTGAATGAATCAGCAGTTGTTGATTTCAAGTTCGCTGTAAATGAAATGAAATTCATTTGTTAGCCGCCACAAAATCTCCCACCTCGAAGTTTATAAATCTCTCATCACGCTGTGTCCACAAAATGCTACCAGTACAGTTTTATTGTAGGGCACGCAAAGAGCAGAGCAGATGAGCTCGAAGAAAGCTTCAAATTTACGCTTTATTTATTGGCCAAACGATTTCGCCATCTGCAGTTCTAAACAAATTTCGTATCCGATTTCCATCAGCGTACAATCAAAAACGGACCTGAAAGGGTGATTACAGAGCGTTTATGATCGAAACATCGAAGCGTACACAAAAAGCAGCATTCGAAACTACGTAACCATTACTTCAAGCGATAAAAATAGTCTCCAATATCACCATGAATCAATTCGCTGATTCGTCTCATTTGCTACTGGCTTGATGAGAATCGAAAGCAAAATAGTTTCTCTGGCATTCCGCGTTTTACTAACTTCTTTATTCAACAGTTGGCGGAAAGCAGATAGACTGAGGTGAAGCTAGTATTTGTAGCCTGAAACCGTTTACGCGCGTATGTTTCGACCCAAATGAAATCGGTGATCGAGTATCAATAGTCGATGCCAAGCAACGAAAATTGTTTTTGCCGGAGAGATAAGTTTGAGGCTTCTCGTTATTTCCCCACAGTAGCGTTCAGTTTGAAAAATGGAGCACAGGTGATACCAAATAAGCGTGACGATCTATGGTTGCAACCTGGTGAACGCAAGGTGTCCGGAACAGCAGCCCGTATCGCGAACGGACGTGCATATCACCACATGACTTTGCTTGTGAACGTCGATCTCCCTGTTCTCAAAGAATCCCTCAAATCGCCACTAGCCGTATGTTTCTCTTTTTTTCTTTCACCTTTCTTGTCAAATAAGCTCTATCGACTTTTGAAAAAGCTGAGTATTTTATATCAGTCACTTGAATAAACCAAAATTCGTCATATCTATCTATTGACGTCTATCTGAAACGTAGGATTTCCGAAATTTGAAATTGTTTTAGATGGGGTTGAAATTTGAATGGACACGTTGAGAAAAGCGGAAAGGACAGGCAGTGACTTGTTATAGGCAAGGGTTATCTGCCAGTCGGTTGTCTGATATCCGTCACTTAACTGCACCTCTGATAGAATCGTTTGGTTCACCTGCTTATTATAACATTCATCCCCTTTACTTGTGCTGGAAATAATATTGGCCTTTGGGATTTTATCTGTAGGTGTCTTAACGGCGTAATAATTCCCGAAGATTCACGCATATTTTCTTTCCTTGAGAAATTCCTTCGTTTCTTCGGCTTACTTTAATTATCATTTACCTTCAAACGCAGTCGCAAGAATAACGTCTGTGTTAGCAAATATGTGAATCCTTCTCTAGCAGTACTTATTTTCGTTGTGCAAAAAAGGTGACCTCACAATAATGACCCTACCTGTCTATCTGATTTTGATGAAATTTGGCAACTTCACGGCTTGGCCACCGTTGAGAACTGAAACAGACAATCTCTAGGGTACGTCTGAGCTCCTCTGAACCTTTATAATGTTTCATCTTTCCCACTGGCACGAATAAAATTTCATTGTAACTTCGCTGTTTAATTGCTTAGTCAGATTTGTTATCCAAATCCATTTTAATAGTGCGGCAATGACTGCTACTGAAACAGATGCAACGAACCGGTGATCAATGTGGCTTTACTTGCATTCCAGGAGAAAATCACAACGAATGCGTCAGCAAGTGTTCGTGCTCGTGCAGTCGGCTTCTTGGCACAGGATGATCCCTCAGTAACAATCCAAAATGTTATCGCCACTGTCAGCGATGCATTTAAACGTCACTATGAGGTGATTTACTGCATATGAAGGTTCATGAGAAAGGCTGCAGAGTAAGTAGTGATGTGCGGCTACTGGTTTGTATCACGAAATCGTTGTTTATTTTTAGATGATGCTAGTGGAGCTTTGGTCGTGCAACTGCAGTTGGTCTCATGTCAAACTCCACTAAAGCTGCTAGGACATGAAATACGTTGAGGCGATATGCCTCACATTCATAAATGCAATAGCTCTTATTAATAACCTCATAACCAGTGAACCAAAGCCAATGAAAAACGGATCCGGAGAGAACGGTTTCTGTTCCTCAAACAACAGAGCAGATAAAAACTGATTAGAGAGAATTTCATTACCACAACGGAGCTGCTTGAGAGCCACGGATCATTTCTAACTTCGACGATCCATCAGCTGTCGGAATTTTCGGTTAAAAATTGAACTTTTCAAAATGATTTTTTGCGAGTTCGAAGCACTCCTTCTTCATAAACGTTTCCCACAAACCCACAAAGTGATCATGCTTTCCTTCACATAAGAAGGCTGAGATTTCCCTAACTTCTGATCTAATAGGAGCTCGACAAATCCGAATAATAATGTTCACCACTGCATTCGTCTGCCTTTTTTAAAATTTATTTCCATACTTAATTAGCGTTCATAGTGGCATTCAGCTGTCATCAACGATAAAAGAATTTGCATATTTGATGACCAAGTTCTCACAACTTCTCAGTTCAACTAATTGGAATGAACGCATTCATTTGCACGAATAATTGAAAGCCCTGGTGAAACCTTAACAGAGGACGCTATAAATTCGCAGCTTTGCAAAACGACAGCGCTTTAAAAGGATAGTGCTAGAGTCTCGAAGCTGAGCATAGTGAAACCTCAGGAACTGCAGACGCAGTGGAATCCACAATGTGTGCGAGGAGTCGCGAAACCAACAACATATATGGTCTACTTGGTTGTGCAACCGAACACCTTAGTAGTAAAAATTACAGTAAATTTCTACTGTTTTAATAAGGGGAAAAACAAAACATTGAAAAGTTCGTGATATACGTTGACAGTGCGCCGAGCTAGCGGCAGTCGTATTTAGTGCTTCACCTTTCATGCACTTCACACATCGAAAAGAATGCAATGCGGAACTGAAATGAATGCTACGCTCACCACGCATTCAGTAGTGCTGCATTTACCTCGGCTGTCTGAGTCGGACTTAAAGCATAATCCTTTGTTGTTTATAGGCGACTGAGGTACTGGTGGTACCCGATGTGGTCGATGAGCAACGCTTCCCAGGAGTGACCGAGAACGAGCGCCTTTTGCGCAGTTGGGAGTGGACATTTGCCAAGTCGCCCAAATTCACTATTCGTCTTCGCGATAACATTGTACATGTGGAGAAGGGCGTGGTGCAAAAAGTCGATGGCACGAGAAGAGATCTGATCGGCGTCCCATTCCCCGCAGTTGCTGATGACTTGTTACACATTTAGATAACCTAAGAAGTCTAGTTGTCTGTAGTGTCTATAATTGAGAGCGCCTGAACAATGTTGAAGTTGATGATTTCGTTGCATTATACTCGGTTAATATATGCCAAATAGTTTATCATTCTCGTTTTCTTCGTTGAGGTTTCGGCAAGCGGAATTTGCAGATTCTCCGCTCTCGGATATGTGCAATAAACTTTGCAATGCATCAGTGATGCTTGAAATCTCGCACAATGACACCATCTGAGAATCTTTTCAGTGATATCGGATATTCACTGATATATGAGAACAGCGAAACGTCAACATTAACTAAGAAACTACAAAAATGTCTCTTTTTACATGAGACATTTGTCAGATTACTTCTCCTTTAAGGAATATTTGATTCTTTCCTCGGAGTGATCTACTTCTGGATTTCTCTGTTCGAGACGTCGAATTGTTATTCGAGCGTAAGGGACCCCTCCGGCTGCATGAACCGAAAGCAGTGATGTGTTCGATGAAATGAAACGAAGACATCGTTTCGCGCATTCGCATCTCCTAGTTACCTCTCTTTCCGCAAATTCTCACCAAACTTCTCTGCCGCAAGAGGGAGCGGTGTTTTTCTCTGATCTATAAGACCTGCTTTCTTCAATTTCAATTAGGTATTCGGCATCTCCAAATTCTTGAAAAATAGCAGCTGAGTTGAGCCGAGTATCTCTGCCATGTCGTCACGTAATCGAACGTGGGAATGCTGTTCCCCGGCAGGGAAATCAGATCGCGTTGTTTCGAATTTTATTTGTTTCTTTAGTTTCAGTTGCGAGGAAGGTTGGTTGTTCATGGTTAATTGGGGAGCATGCTACGACATCTAACTCGAGGAACTTGTGGAAACCCCTTCCTCAAGGGGTGACGGAGTTTATAAAATTCCTCTGAACGTTTTCATAAGTTTCTATAGCACTGGAAAAGCCGCTTCCAAAGGCTACGAAAAAAATAGAAACGTTGCACGCTGGACGTGAACTCTCTCCAGCTAACTGGGACCTCACAGTCGGTTACTTATGATACCTCTTTTTCAAGTCTGCAGGTTTCTTGATGTCCTGCAAGTTTCAAACCAAATCTGTAGGCGATCTAATGCGCGACCTCAAAAACTTATAACCTCATGAGAATTGCAAAGAATCTGAGGATTGTGATACATCGACGAGGGCACAGTCACGATAGTGGGGCTCACAACCAGAATCCAGGGTAGCGGAGTGATGACAGGAGAGGAAGCAGAAGGGAGTCGAGTAGTGGACGACGATTGCAGCTATTTCTTCCTTTCCCCTTCTCCTTTGAATTCCTGCAGCTGCTTTTCATCGTTTAAATTCTTTGACCATTTGTGATTAATGTCATGTAATGATTATTCATAGTTCAATTAGTGAGGAGGCATCTGAAGGCCGTAAAATGCTTAAATTAGTGCTTCTCTCAGCACTGAGAGTAAATGATTTCGTCTCCGTTCTATCCGCAATGTTTGCATGAAGGCATCTAATTCATTTGCATTCCTCTCAGCGTTTAGGAGCAGCCGAATGCTTCACCTCGCAGATGTGCTATGCAGATTTGCAGTAGCGGCGAATTCGCTGTTGAGCTTGTTCTTGGCACTCGAAACCTCTTGTTGCTGTCGTTTGGCTCGGAAGGTCTCTTTGTTCGTATCGGAATGTTTCCGCACTCAAGCGGTCTTTCACCGAAACCATCTCTCACGTTTTGTGGACTTGCTATGAAATACTTTTCATACAGCGTCTCCTTTTGAGCTGAAGTAGTGGCAGAGGCAGTGCCTTTCCTATACTGTGGTGTGGTTTACTGATTTTTTGACAATTGACGGAACCTATGTATAATGCATCCAACATGACAGGAATACAGGTAACGATTCATCGAGACTAAGCATTCGTTGAACTAATCTACTGATTCGAGAGGATTCTGAAGGCACATCGACCTTCAAATTCGAGCCCTCTTTGTTCTGAAAGTGTTTTCCTTAAGACTAGTGGAGACACTTTCCGAGTTAAAAAAACTTACGCCTCAATAGTACGAGTTTGTCGGTCTCATATTCGTCTCTTTAATGTTTAATTTCTGATGTTGAGCGGTTCGCTCAGACGGTAATACCGAAAAGATTGAAGTGGTGTATGCGAGGCTCTTAATGCGTCTCAAGCATTTCAGTAGGCTTTCCTCGGTGGCGGCAGAATGTGACACTCAACGTGGCACTGAGGTCGGTTAGGAGAAAGAAAGTAATTGAGCATATCGTTGGGACGACGAGAAATAATATTTGACAGTTTTTACAAGTAAAATGTAATAAAAAAACGAATGCATTATATGAGCACTGGCGTATAGAGTATGCAGTGAATAAAATGGAGATAGGGGTGAGCGTCGTCTATGTGGTTTCAAAGATGGCTGTGAGGGGTCTGCCCCGCTGCAAGCATCTCAACATTCACACTTCGAGTTCCCTTGTTTATTGCATTCACGATTGCTCTCCTCTGCTGCATCACTCCACAGTTTTACATCCATTCTGCAAAAAACCGCAACATTGCGTTACGGCGATGTGGTTGTGCCCGTTAGATTAAGCAAGAAAAACGGGACGACTCCACTGATGAAATTCGATATGCGACATCGTAATCGGGAATCTGCTCTTTGAGGTTCTTCGTCTTTGGAAGAAACCCAGGGGTCGGTATTTCCGATCGACGGTCTTTCTTGGTACCCCTTGCCCCATCTCTACAACCGCCCTTCAGAGGATCACATTTTCGTTCTCGATTCGTTGTACTATGCGATGCATGATTTCGTAAACACATTCAGGCTCCTCGCAAAGTGGAAAATTTATTGGAGGTGGGGGAGGGGGATGGTGATATATGAAATGGTACGTCAAGTGGGGTGGGGGATGGACCAATTTCAAAGTCGACAAGTCTTCAAATCAAATATACAAAGAAACCCTGACTCGTTACTAATTAGTGAGTATTCAGAGAGCGCAGCTTTTGGGCATTTTTCATGCCCATTTCGACGTCCCGAACTGCCCAAGCAACACGCTTCGCGAATGCACATTTGCGAGCGTCAGTTTTCCGCTTTTTTGCAAGAGCACGGGAAAGGTTCTGCTACGATCTAACCCCCTCAAGTGCGATGAACGAATTTTATCCTTCGCAGAAATATTCTGAAGATATTTAGTAAATGTTCCGCCACAATCACCACCTGAACTCGTCTCTTTCGGTTAGGGGGGAAGCGTTGATGGGGAGGCAAAACTGTCGGGTCGGCGCTGTATTGCAACCGCGAAATATGTTTGGGCAGCGATCGCGACGTTGATTTATCCACTGGGTTAACTCCAGTTGTCCTCCGTTTTCTTTGCTGAACCATCTCGTAATAGGTCGTTTTTCTTTTCTCTTTATTCAGTTGACCGTTCAGAAGTCGCTGTCATATAAGTTTCAGCAAAACCCGCAGTAGTAGAGTGATGAGAACGTTTAGAGTGGTACGCATAGGGAGGGAGTGTTTTTATGGAACATGAAAGTGATATCGCTCCAGTTGTGGCGGCTTTCTTTCACTGTGATTGTCTTCCACGAACGTTTGTTCGCGTGTGTGCTCCATTCTACCAATGATGTTCTGCTGCTGGCGGCGTTTTGAGGGGTGCAGGTCTTCGTCTAATGCTCTTTTCCAGTTGGGTTAGAGGGAGGGCTTTTCTATTTTTCTGCCTTTTTCCGCTTTCAAGTTCTCTTTCGACCAGATTCAAGTGATAGAAATCTCTTTATTTCCTCTGAAAACTCATTTTTCCGCTATTTTTCATGCTCACTTCCGATTCAACACCAAAACGAAAGGTGTTTGACCCTCGGTCCGACTGAAAGTCATGGGCAAATGCTCAAACACTTCGAGGAAAAGGGGGTTATGAATTCGGCGTGCTGCATTCAGACGCTTTGCAGGCAGTCACTTTTGTAATCGATCCTTTCAAGATGCGACTGATTGTTCGTTATAGAATTTTTTGCTTGACAAGAAAGAGATTAATCACTGGGTGCTGTTAAGTTTTATAGTTAAGTAAACCTTGGCAATCCCACACATAGATGGGTGCTCTTTTATGCTCACTATGCTCTCCACTCGTGTGAGCTCTCACTTCATCACTTAATGGAAAGAGTTATACTATTCGTAAGCAAAAAACGTCTCCTTAAAGCAGGAGATTGCGTCTGAGATGAGCATTGTTGAGGCACGTGAACCGATCGAAAGCATTGTTCTCATTGACGTAGGCGAAATGTCACTTCGTGATCTTCATTATGAAGCAAGCGTTACGCTCGGGGGACACGATCGATCGATAAATTCTGGAGATGCCGGTGAGCATTCAGCGATACTTAGCCAGTGACGACATGGATGACTCATTTCTTGTTCGTTCCACTCACGCAGTATACCTGCTCGGTGAGTGACAACTTCAGCGGTAATGTGGGCCTGTTTAGGTATGAAGGGTATCGGTGAAAGCCTCTGCTCGAAGGTTCGACTAACGCTCTCAGCCAAGTAAGTATTTTCGTCTATTCTTTATCGTCTTTTTGTGTGCGTATAATATAGGTTTATGGTCATTTCACTCGAAATATCGCATTTCCAACTTGAGAAGCTGAAACTTCTCCATCTGAAACGAGGTGAATGCAACAATTAGGATTGTGCGAGTGCAGTTTTGCAGCAAGTACCACCATTGTCATGCAATATTTGCAGCGTAATCTCACTTTCAGGAATCTCAAAGACTGCGATGTATTCTCAAAAAGCGATCCGATGTGTGTTGTCCTCATTTCATCGGGTACAGTTTCCGCTCCAATTTGTTGCTATTAATTTGTTTTGGTGGCAAATTTCGGAAGCGAATTCAGAAAAGTGAATGAATGTTTTAGTGCAGAAAGTATGGTTTGCAAACGTTTTTTGGGAAAATCAAATATTGGCTGATGATGAGTTCGTCGAATGTTTCTTCTAGTATTTATGATATATTCACAATGAATCCTTAATCAGGCGCACTCAGAGGCGGACGGTATTCCGAATGTGGTCGTACGGAAACCCTTTCGAACTGTCTGAATGCCGAGTGGAGCAGAACAGTCGTCGTCGATTATTTCTTCGAGGAAGTACAGGATATCAGATTCGAAGTGTGAGTGTTTCTGCTGAAGTACTGCCAGCAGAGAGAGTGGACGTGAGTGTAGACGCAGATACGTTGATGGTGGCAGCGGTGAGAGTAGTATTCATTGCGGTGACAGCTGAGGAGCGACGGATGGGGGGAGAGGGGAGCGTCCTTCATTACAGTTTCGGAGGTTTTCTTGATAAGTTTGGAAAGAAGCAAACAATGAGAGTGATGGAGTGCGTGTAAATGAACAAAAGGCAATTCCGTGGCAGCAGTGAACCATTGAGTGCATATAGTGAAAAAGAGATTCTGCTCTCCATACGGTGAGCCAAAAGGTCTATCGAAATTCTCCACTGGGTGCAGTTTTCAGCCGCTAAATTGTGTAAGATACAGAGCGCTGACAACCGCGGCCGCTTGAGACATCGCTACTTCTTCTGCGTAATGTTTGAAATAAGCGTGGCAGTGGGGAACGTCCTATGCTTCTTATTTTTGGCTTTTTAATTCGTCGACTTTCATGTCCTCCTATGATGAACGCACTCGGTGGGATGCCTACTGTTACAAGACCTTTTTGTGCTTCTAGTTTAGAATAATGCGGAGATTCTTTATGTCTTCACAGTGATTTGCACTAGGCAGCAACGATTATTTGATAATTGGCTGAGGTTGATGTTGCTCAACTAGCAGGTTTTATTCAGGAACAGGGGTTTTCGAAAAATAAATAAGATGACTTGAGGGATTCTCGAAACGACGAAACTCCATATATTTTGCTTTATGGGCTGGCTCTCCGGTCGCGATCCAGAAAGTGTCAAAGATTGCGTTGGACGTTTCCACTAACAAATGTCGGGAATGTTTCATGGAAGACGAAAGAACAGATGATGTTGATGTCAGAATTCCAAAGCTATGACGATTTGAGTTCGTATACAATTGTCGTCGCCTATTGTTGCTGAAAATAATAAAAAACAGCGGCGAATCCTACCAACTGGCAAATTTGCTACGTGCTTGGCCGTTTTTGGGCAAAATAATATGGCCTTTAATCTGGCAGGTGACGAAAGAATGGAATTGAAATTGGAGCAAAATCATTTATTTTTTAAGGTATGACATCGATTCATCTTCGAATAATCTGGCGGACCATGATTTCATTGGCTCCGCTGAATCCACTCTCGCTGAAATCGTCGGTGGGCCCTTTTGCAGACGATCTTTCTCTTTAAGGTGAGTTTCGAGTCTAGCCGAAGCCTCGTCGAGAATCCTTCAGTTTCCACTTGATTCTTTTTTACTGCTGACACAGACACATGAGGTGAGTGGAGCTACACCCCGCTGCTTGGTGGTTATGAGAGCTGATCGTGAGGTGCCGTCGAAGAATTGCCGTATTGGACGTTTGGGCGTACTTACCTAGGCAAAGGACAACAAAAGTCGATTCATTGTGTAGGTGCAAGAATCGCAAAAAGGTAGAAAGGTTGTGCATTCCAAGTTACTCTATAGATACACCATATAATGAGCGGACTTTTCCATCTATTCGGGAATATCTCGTTGAAGTCAATGATTTTCATTTCAGAACTTGAGGGACTTAGCACTCAGTTCGATTAAAATCAGGCCTCATTTTATAAAGGGATTTTCAGGGGAAAGAACGGCGAACGCGATCGTGGAGAATTGACTGTTGTGGCGGAGGAGGCGGAAGACCAGTCGAGAGAGACAGTTGTGTTCGCGCTAAGAGCACTTAAACTTGACAAAAAGCAGTTTTTCGGGAGGAGCGATCCCTTCTTACAGATATATCGTACTAACGATGATGGCTCGTTCGTTTTAGTTTCCTCTTGATGCGGGACATTGAAGACCAATATTTCTTAAAACATTTCTAACTTGAGGCGAATCAGAACAATAAATTATCTTACATTTAAAGATTTAATTGAATTAACAAAAGCGACTGAAATTAATGGAAACCAATTAGTCATTTCTTTCTGCAGTTCTCAACTCGTTCATCGAACAGAAGTAATCCCACGAAGTTTGCATCCCGAATGGAAACCGTTCGAAGTTCCAATGCAACAGCTCTGCGGATCAAATAGGAATCGGTATTTGACTTTCTCAGTTCTCTTTTGCTTTATTTTCCTTTGCTTTTTACCAATTTGATGCTTTAGGAAACATATTCTGAAAAAGTCATTGCCCAGAATTGTTGCGAAATAAGTCGAAGGGTTCGCGTTCGATATTTCGTCGATTACCCCGCGCAGGGAATAACTTTTTCTTTCAAGAGGAAAGAGGAAGGGTCAGGTCGGGACATAATATGCACCTGTGGGTCTTCGTTCTCGAATAAAAAATGCCCCAAGTCATTGCGATGTCAGCGTTAATGGCCGGTTCCGTGAAAGAAGTTTAAAAGGGTTATATGAAAGTTCCATCGTCTTCGCTTCTTTGTACTATTGCATCTAGTACATTAGCTGTATATTCATTACTGCACGTAAGTTACGTGTGATGGTCGTTGTGCGGCTCAGATTTGCTCAGATCTCCGTTGATCGTTGAAATACGTTCTAAGTGTGGAGATCGTTTGCTGGCTCTAAGCTTCGCCTCGTAACATATTTATTTCGACGGAGGAGAGGGGTGCAAATATTCCGCGCAGCTCCTAACACGTGAAAAGTTTATGGGCAAAATACCTCTTAAATGTGCAGAATTCGCTGAAATCGAACGAC
Source organism: Parascaris univalens (assembly GCA_037576465.1). NCBI lineage: Eukaryota > Metazoa > Nematoda > Chromadorea > Rhabditida > Ascarididae > Parascaris > Parascaris univalens. Next base: position 160,588,664 of record CM075173.1, read on the forward strand.
TAGCTTCGAAAATAGCTTCGAAAATCAAATAGCTTCGAAGCTTATGAAAATAGCTTCGAAGCTAGCTTCGAAAATCAAATATGAAACCTTCATTTCATATTTGATTTTCGAAGCTAGTCGTCCAACCGTTCCTTATTTTATCCAAAAATAGAGTAGTGAAAGTTGGTAGGATTCGAAGTCTTGCCGAAAATTTGCCTTCATTCCATGGGAAGAAGGGGGTAGATGGGATGTGATGGCTCGGAGGTGATGAATCTAATGGAACTCTGAGATTAAGGGGTTTAAAATCCGAGTTATGTGTTTTATCAGTTTCGGATATAAAACCAAAAATTTGGAGTTTTTAAACTGAAAACATCGATTTAAAAGGCTTTATTTTCTCAAATCTCTGCTTTGAAGTGAGCGCCGGTGGGTTTGTAGGTGGTTTATGGCATTTCCATGCTTCCAAAGAGGTCGCAGTTTCGTTTTCAAAAATCGCCGAGAAGGAGTCGCAAATAAGGATGAGAGGTTCTCTCTCGGCACCGATAGTCAACTACTGTTGAGCAAATGCGTGCGTCTAACTTACCTTTATTTCAGAAACATTCGCTTCGATTGCTATAGTTACGGCAGTGGCACAACGTAAGTTCATTTTTCAGTTTTTTTGGGCATTTATTATGATAGAATTTGCTTTGTGGCCGACCTTTGTTTGAGATCTGCTCAGATGTCTCATTGCCTGTATTCTGATTTTTCTCTTTGGGAGTTTCCAAACCCGAGCGACGTCTATACCTGGTGAAGCTACTATTTTCATGTATAGGAAAAGATGAATTGTACTCACTCCAAGCATCAATATCCCATCGCATAGTACCACCACGGAGACCGAAAATCCGATGAGATCTGTACTGAGTTCGGTTAACTCAACGTTGAGACGGGACGGTTCGCAAAGTGCCGCCATTCTCTAGCAAATAGTTGAGTGGTTTTTTTTCGGAGAGATTCCATCGTTGTGGGTTCGTTATTTCGTGTGAAGTGGAAAATGTAGCGATCTTTTTAGCACCCATCCCGCACTCAATATCTATAAACAGGTTTCGCAGTTCGTCGCTAACCATTCACCATTAACCATGCAAAAGTGGATCAGGTTATTTCTGCCGTATCAGTTCTTGGTATATTCATCTCTTTTCTTTTTTCTAAATATCAACAATAGGTTCTAGCGAGAGTGCTTCTTGTATAGGAGTTCTGGAAAGAAACTAGCTTCGTCAGATCTCGGCGTGACGGGGAATTCTTTAGTAAGAAAAGGCGATGATGACGATTGGAGGTCCCGGTTGCTGAGCAGGTGGCTTTTTTGAAATCATGTGGAAATTCAGTGTGCAGTTCGTCTTTAAATGTCCTGATGAAATTCCTTCGTTTCCCCTCTGGTTCTCGTTTTCCCATAAGTGGCGATCTTACGAATTGGGGGACAAACTCTCTGCTTATCAGAGCTCTCCCACTCCGTAATTCATTCAGAAATAATTGCATCCAGTCGAAACGTCTTTCTTGATATCCGGACGAAAATGTCCACGCTTCTGTCTTTACGAACAAATATTTTCCAGTGAATTTGCTATGTTGTGGGAGTTTCAGAAAAAATGGAAACTTTATTGGCGGCTGTGAAATTGCATTTAACAAACTCGTGGGAAAGAACGACATGGAATTACCGGTATTTCAATCTTCTATTATTTGTTCGGTTTTGAATTAACACAATTATTAAGATAAGGTTCTTGGAAATGAGGCGAACCAGTCAACTGACTTAAGTATATTCATCGAGTTAAACGGTTTTAAAGCAGAGCCGAATTGTTAAGGGAGTCATTGGTTGGCGCAGTTAGATTGACTGTACTGCTGTGTCCGTTTCTGAAAACTCAGTGACCTTTGCCACATGCCTTGTTTACAGAGCGGAAGCATAACGCAAATTACCGAAGCGGGTCTGTTCTTTATCGAAGCAACAAAACGAAGCTGTCCTCAATACTCAATATTGATGCCAACTTTGGGAAGGGAAATTAGAGATCTCAAGAGATGCACGGAAAGTTTTCATCAAACGAAGAATGATTGTTTGCATAGAAAAGTGCGAAACATGTTAAATCATACTGAAAACACAGCGTAATAAATGCTCTAAATTTAGTTAATAAACGAAAAGAAAAGAAAAAAGAAAGGATCGAAATACGTCGATTCGGGTCGACTTGTCTTCATGAGCGTTGCAACTCGTCGCAGTTATTCATTCCTCGAATTCATCGCAGGAGGGTAAGTCGGGAGCATTCGTTCTGAAGCCTGCTGGCTCGACTTTTAAATATTTCTGTCGAAAGCGAACTTCGAACTTTAGATGTTATTTTATTGCCTAACCGATTTTACATTAATCGCCGTTGTTTTCCATCGTTGGTCAGTTTTTGACTGGCCTGGCTGGTTTTTAGTTGATCATATTGAGGAACTGCGTGGAACGGCGTCCGAATCTTTGTGAGTTGAGTCTTTTATATGGCATCCTTAATTATTATGCTCGCAGTTGCTTTCGATTTAGTTAAGTTTTTTCACAGTAGCAAATATGTGGCTAAAATGCATTTCAAACGGCAAACCAAAACCTATAGAAGTAGGTCAGGTAGTTGCACTCACTGCTGCGCGTATTTTACATAATTTCAACGCTGCCCGTCGACGACATTTGCCGCTGTTTTTAACCAATCAGAACTTCGAGAAGTCAAAATTTTATCTGCGTTGCTATCGTCTGAATGTGACCGGGGGATATATTTAGTTTTCTAATAAATTTCATATCGCAGTGGAGCGGCCCAAGCGGACTGCATTCCAATACATTGACAACACTTTTACGTGAATTCGTAGCAGTTTTCGGTTGTAATGTGAAGATATCAGTATTGAGTTATATGTACTCACCGCTTATTTTAACCCATCTGCATATGTCATGCCCGCTTTCATTACTCTCATTCTTAGTAGAGAGAGCGATGAACTATTTTTTCGTCGAAAGAATCAAATTTTAGCACACAACTCGACTTTTCGGTAGCAATTGATATGACTGCATCGAACGGTTGTGTCACAGAGCCGAGCTCATTGCATTTTATTGGCGGAGCACGTCCAAATGAATATCACCTTGCGATCCGTGCCGTGGCCGATATCTGCCAGCATTACAACTATAGTAAAACGTTCGACGCAATGGGCTTCGGTGCGAAGATCCCACCAAAGAACTTTGTCAATCATTGTTTTCCATTGGTTCGTCTCTTCTTTCGTTTGGCGATTTTATTAAACCAGCAGTGCTTTATTTCTCCGAATTTACTCGTTGAGATATTTTTTCATTGCAGTCGGAGTGGAAATAATTTCTCAGTAATTGGCGTAAGCCTGCCAATGCACTTGATGGTCTTGCTTGGCAGAGTAGACGTATAAAAAGTTTAGAGTGGAGGTGATCTTCGATACGTGGTGTTCGAAAGTGAGGCACTTTGCATCCTTATCTGCCTTCGTGGTGACCCCTCATGACCTTTGTTCTGCATGGTTTTCTTCGCTCTCAGTATGACTGCCGCAAAATTTGCTCAGTCTTCGTCGGTTCATCTGTCAACGCTGTTGTCCACGCGGAGTCGGGGCACGTTAATATTGACTGTGTAGTGTGAAACGAGGATAGTTGTGTTACCCTTTCTGTGGAAAAGAATTGGCATCCGAAAACTTTTTTTGTGCTGGTGCAAGGTCTTCTTCTTAAAACTTTTTGCTCTTTTCAGAATGTTGGCAGCAACTCGTTTGCAGTGTTCGGTGTTGCTGGTCTTTTGGAGGCATATCAGAGATGTTTAATGTCTTGCATACTCTATGGACCAACCAATTTTGCACCGATTATAAGTGAGGCTTCGAAAAAAGTTCGTTTCTTGTTCTGTTGAAAATAAGTCGACTGACCAACTGCGTGATCCATTTAAATGCATGAGTATCTGTTTGAACCCGTGGTCGGATGCTGTGTAGGGGTGGTGAGAACCCACTCTTACAAGTGTTTTCAGCACTTTTTCAAATCTGTTTTTTCGAAGCGCATTATGATTGCATCATGTGTGTGCGCTCTTGTGTCTGTCAGCCATCTCTCTCTGTATCCAACAGCTCCAACGAAAGAATCACTGAAGCTAGGTTTAGGAATTTTTGTTGGCGTGCACAATCATAATGGGCCACCTAGGATGACCTTCTTCTATGCAAGAGTTCACTGTTGCTGCAGCAGCCTTGAAATCAGCTATAAATATTTAACAGCGAAAGGGAATTTGTTTGCTATGTATGCCACTGGTGGGTCAGATTGCGAAGAAACGAATCTCTTGTTGGAGGTTTCTACGAGGCTCACGCTTATTAAAATATTAGGACGTTATTTTGCACATTTTCAGTCTTTCTGCGACACTTCGCGAGTTTATTTCATCGATTTTAAAGAATTTATATACTTAAGCGGGAAATGGTTGTGTGCTACCTTGCCAGACCTCTGCGATTGCCTCTACAGCAAAATTCCCAAAGGAAGAATGTGCTGAAATAGCAAAGAACATGCTCATACTATCTCTTGGGAGTCACAACTCTCTCATGGCGATTTTATACTGCCTCTGCCACAAAGGTTTTTTATGTTAATTTAAAGGGACGGATTTCTTGAGCATAAAAAAATAATTGCAGCTCTGTGATGTGATTTCGCAAATACAGTTCAAAGAGAATTACATTGGGAGTAAGAACTTCATTTTATATACACAATGTTTATAAATAATGAGAAGATGAAACGAATATTCCCTGAAGTCTTCTTCTGACAACCTTATTGGCAGTGTGTGATAGACAGGACGAATCCGATTCTTGTAGAGGAATACAGCTAAACACTTTCATCTATGCCCATATTCTATCATATCCACTTTTACGACTTCGTTCCATTGATCGCTCAGTTATTGGTTGATAAGCCAGCAAAATTTGAATATTTATCGTCGTAAGTTTGAATATGATTTTTGATGGACCATTCTTAGTATTTTATAATTGTTCAATTTGACTGATATATGATGAGTTGAGATCGGAGTCCTATATCTATGCTTCTTCCTCGTAGGTAGGGTACGCTGAATTTCCAATTTTTAGGCAGCTTCATATCCTCGTGACGGCAGCAGATACCAAATCTTGCTCATTATTACTGATGGTTGTATATCCGACTTTGATCAGACGTTAAGTGCTGTTATCGCGGTGAGTTGATCAAACTTCACTGAGAGACGTAAGAAGCGAATAGTTCCTATAAATTCTGTAAAGAAAGAAGAAAACTGAAGTAACAACAATAAATTAGAGTAAACTGAGGTACCAATAAATTAGTATCGGTGAAACACATATCTTTTAATTTCGGTTTTTCGTTGAATCAGATATTTTAAATAGTGCACTGAGCGGTGAATGGTGACACTCTTTAAAGGTTGATGAGACATAAGAGCCATATGGAAAATGAGGTCCTTAGGCCCGTGTGTATGAACGTTTGATAGCCAGCCAGGTGCTTCGTTTCCTTCATCATTCTATGTTGACCAACCACTGACGAGAATCGAATGGTCTAAGTTGGGTATCTGCAGTGGGTGTGGTGCCCAACGACGATCTGTTCCAGGTTTATCCACGATTTCGCAGCTTCAAATTGATTTCCTTAGATATTTGGAGGGCATCAATTTGAAGTGGTGAAATGTGGTCAGTCTTGCAAGGGGCAATTTGCTGATACTATTTGATCTTCGGAAGAAATGCTTTGAAATTTTCGGCGGGACATGGCTGATCGACACGGATCGAACTGATTTAGGCAGTTTGCGCGGTTGTGGATGCGAAAAGTGAATCTTAGGCGTTTTAATCGCGTTGCCAAATTTCGAAAAACCAGGCGAAGAGTGTCAGAGATTCTGTCCATGAAATAGGGGCTCGCTGATGATTTTAGTCACTTCATTTGAATAAAAGAAGAATTCTTTTGAGGCTTCATATTTACCTCTATCTATAATCATAGTCGGCGTTGGAGCAGAAAATTTCGACAGGATGAACGAATTAGATGCTGATGATGGCCTTTTAACTTATCAGGGCAGGAAAGCCCAACGAGACATTGTGCAGGTAAGCCGATTCTTCAAATCTCAGCTGCAGGCAGATTTTTTTATTGTTGAAAGTGTTATGGCCGTAGGCAAGAAATCCATTTGAGCTGCACTTCCATCGCATTTATTATATTCTAACGAAAAGAATTGTGTTTATAGTGCACAATTCATGTTCAGAACATTCCGTTTCTGTAAACAATCTAAACTGAGACGATCAACTTTCTGCGATAATGAGGCCCACTGTGAGATGTAAGGTATCTGCAACATTAAACGGCGAAACAGCCTTAAAGTTCACCATGTTCATTATATATAATGAGCTCCATTGTAAATGAATGATCTTTATTTGTTGTTGTTATTTGCATACTTACTACTGTGCTATTATCATTAGTGCTGCTGTGATAGCTCTTTTGTTTGATACATCGTTCACTGTTACAGCTGCTTATTGTTCAGCAGATGTGTTATCGCGGATTTGTTTTCTTTCATATGCGCATGAAGTTTCATCGGTGTATGCACCTCCGAATTCACCTTCGTTATGGGTTGCTATCAGGAATTCTCAAGTCTGTCAAACAACTCTCTGCAATCCTTGAGTGTCTGTGGATAAGGCGAGACGGACAGTACAGAAGAAGGGAAACCCCAACTCATGTTCGAGGAATCTCCGTTAGTGATGTAACAGTGTTTCAGTTTGTACCACTGCGGCAGTTCCTCAACAAAAAAGGAATGGCATCATCTTCAACGGAGGGGATGCTGGCTAGTGCACAGCTGGCGAAAGAAGTGCTTGCAGAGATTCCCGACCAGCTTACCAGCTATATGAATCTGAACGGCATCAAACCTCGCCCGTCCACAGATCCGTTCCCACCACCCCCACCGCCTCCGCAGTCGCTTCTTCCAGCAGGTATATTTCACCTATCCCATATTGTCACTGCCGCTTCCATGAAGAGTTTTTGCCAATTAATATAGTGGTAAGAATTCTGCACGTTCACTTCTACTAGCGAATAATGGTGATGTTGATTAGAAGAGGATGTGTGTAGTTAAAAGCTGTTTTAGGAAGTGAAGCTTTTAATAAAAAGCCGTGAACAGTTGCAGTCGGCAGTGCTTACAACTCTCCTTTTTCTTAAGTGCTCTTTTCTTTGCATACGCAGTTCATTAAATAACTCATCGGGTGTTTCTTTTGGTTTTGATAACTTGAAAAAATCGAAAACCTCAAACAATTCTCGAAGCTTTCTTCGCTTGTTACTGGATGCCCTAGTGCAGAATAACGACCGTTAGAGTCGCCGTTCCATGAGTTTTAGATTTTCTATTATAAGCAGACAACATAGAGAGTATTTTCATGTAAAAACCTCACCGACAAACGCAGCAGAAGGATTTTGTTTCTGAACTCGTTTTCACAACAGCAGCTTTCCAGAGTTGTCTTTCAGCTCCAGACGGCTCACGTAGTCCGGGATGGGTTGTTGCGCCGTCAAGCCAGGGAATTGGTTTTGCTGCAGGACTCACGCAGCCTTATACAACAACACCAGCAACGTACTTTAACCCAGCTACGATCCCGTCTTCTTGCGGCTCTCAAATGTCATCTGGTTATGGCTTCAATATAATATCACCGCAACTCCCGCCTGTTGCACAGATACCAACATCCTTAACGGCTGCCGCATATCCAGCGAGTGGAACATGGTCATCAGTTCCGTCACATGGATCAATACCCTCAGGAGAGTCCAGCATTGGTTTTATGGTTGCACCGAGTAGTACAGGATTGGGAAAACCAGAACCACCACCGCCATATCGTGCGTTAGGGGATGGAAATGCGTTCTCACAACGTGGAACGGAAGATACGGTTGGTGGCACCGGTCGTATCCAGCCTAGCGCGCCTCCACCTCCCTGATCCTCATCTTCATAGGATCAAATTCGTTTTCTTCTATCTCCTTAAGTTTTTATTCTTCATTTTTCAAGCAACTGTACGTGAAATCGTATCCTAGTTTTCGCGTTATATGAGCCCGCAGGATTGTTGAAAATGGATGGGTTCACAGAATTGAAGGTAAGACCGGCAACTTTTAAATTTTGCACAGGTGCTGAGGTACAGAAAATGGCGGAGTATAGAAGCACCCTTTGCAGATCCGTTATTTTTCCTGGCCTCAACAAAAGTTAAGAAGGGCGTGGAAGTACATTTATTTACCTAACTGGTAGCGAGCCACGAGTTGACCTCCGTCTTTTCACAGGCGCTTTTTGATTGAGGACACCGCAGTTCGTCTTTGTGCCACTGCTGTGTTTTTGGCCACCGTGCTTCATTTTTGCATGTATTGCTGCTATTCTGCTTATTCTGAATGTCTGCCTCGACGTTATTTTCACTTTATGAGCATTTGATGCGCGAAATGCTTTCACATAATTAGTCTTGACACCCTTTTCTGCACATAACAGCAACTAAGTCACCGAAATAATATGCAGTTTGCTTCCGTTATGAAAACAAATGATGCATTTCTGTTGGGTGATGGCAGCTCATAATGTGTTCGAGCTGGTCCACGAATGATTCGTTTTTTGTGTTTTTGTCTATAAGGTTGTGCCAAAACCAACTTAATAACTCATTGCGATCCTTTTGTGTCTACCCATAATTTCATTTTCGACTCAGTTGGACGTGTTGTATATATGTTATCATCATGAACACATCTCGTCTCGTTGATCGTTGGTTACTTGCACGTTCTGAAATGATCTTCAGCATAATCCAATTTGCCTGGCCCGAAATGTAATGCTTATATGGCTTTCGACCAACATAAAGAGGTGCTTTAACATCTTGATATGTTGCTTTACGGATAGGTCAGTGGCTTACAATTCTTCTGACTTCGTCATGCTGAGTTCCACTGTTGTTCAGAGTTCATCGTCCACCCGTTCTCGTCTTGTGAGCATGACTATTGATTTTGAACCACAGAGGCTCATGTCGAGCTCGAAGAGTCTGAGGATTTCCTGGACCAAGCGTCTGCTTGAGAGCACAGAGGTTCGAGCTGGGTCTCGTGAGTTCCTCATCTCCGCGAGGATCATTGGTAAGCGGGTTTTGCTTTCACGAATTGAAAAAATTCTCCCTGAAGCTGCAGGAACATGAGGAAACTTTTTGAGGCACTGTGCACGAGTAAGGCACGGTGAAGAAAAACTTGATGCACAGGCATTAATAAAAACCTTTTTTTACAGAAAGAGTACAATGAATAATGAAAGTGATGAGAACTCACGACTACAACAGGGGAAGGTGAGAGATGGACGAGCACAATATCGATATTTTATACGCGCGTTTGCTGATATGCAGTCGAAGAAAGCATCAGCGTTTGCGTGAGGAACTGGTCAAATGGAGCTGAGTAACACTGAGATGATGCCAGAAGTGTGCTCCCTCTTCAACTACAGTATTCCAACGGGATGACATCTTGGAGAATGGACACTTCCGAATGTGAACAACTATCTTATAAAGATGGCGAAGGTGACGTCGAAATATATCAAAGAACGGGCCTTTATCGACACTACCGTGCATATCGAAGTTCTTTGAGGTTTCTATAAATGTACGACGTTAAGTACTGCAAGAGGCGAAAATGCCACACTTTCAGCTTGCTGGTTTTTCCAAAAGCCTTCCAGCACGGCCTCGCCTCGTCGAAGCCACAATGAAATGATTCTTGCGAAGGACCGAAGTTCGGTTAGCCTTAGATCGAGAAGACTGAAAACACGACCATGCTATGCATGCTCCTTCAGCTAATCGAAGTGTTTTCAATGAACGAAAGCAATCTCCAACTCATCAGGAGGTTAGTTGATCAGGAGCAAAAGCGGAACCAGGGACGTCGTGGCCCCTCAAGGCGCTACCACCTCTCACCTTGCATTCCTCCCTCCATGTCATTTCCGCTGCTGGCATCTAATCTTTCCGACTTGAAGGTTTTGTTTACTGAAAACGTAATTGTATATGCAGGCGCTGTCCAACTGTATGGCTTTCAAAGCCAGTAGTTGAAGGCAAGGTGAAACAACGTCTGGTTATTATAAAAAGAACAGCAGTGAGCAGAAAGTTTGCAAATCGCCGCTGCCAGTTCACTTCGATTTCTAAACCGCTATAGTCTCTAAACCATTTTGTCTCCTCCAAAGTCTCGAGAACTAAATTACTTTATACTCTACTGCTCCAAAGTGTTACGAAACTATATTCTTTCACAATGCAGGGTAGCGAAGCTCTGTAGATCATGTGGCAATAGCGTCATCAAGTCAAAATTGTACTTTGCTCTCAGGAGTGTCCCTTGAAATGTGCTGTAGCATATCAAATTATTCGAAGAATTCATTAGCTGTATTCTTCTTCACGGCGATAAAACTATATCGTTCCCTCCTCAACTCGCTCTCACATCACTGCAGCTAGTTTTTGAAATGCAACATTCCCGTGTCGTTTCCGCATCATCCTCAAACGAATCCTCTCCGTTAGCAAACAGCCTCCAAATCACATAGCAGCAAGTAGTATCTTAGTGCAGGTCACCGCAGAGAAAACCTCGAAATCACTTTGTGATGACACGATTGTTCAACGAACATCATTTATATAAGAAGCACTTTTCCAGTTAGTGGCAACGCGCTTCTGATCAATCAAGCAGATAAAGTGGCAAGTGAGGCGGTGATGTCTTCGAGAACACACGCCAAGGCGCATAACACAGGTCACAGTACTTGACTGATGAAGCCTGCTTGTTGACAGTGTTGCTGATCGAGTGACATATGGACAACTTCATACTTTGAGATCGGGACTGCAAATGATTTCTTCGCCAGCATTCCAATTACACAATATAAAACCTGGTCGCTGGCAACATACCGACTAGACGGCGTCTTTGCATATTTACATATTTTGACGAGAAAGAGTCACCAATGGATATTCTCTCTTGCATTGGGGAGAGTAGGCTCAGGTGTGCTTTGAATGGATGTGCTTATTTTGCTAATTACACGGGATTCCCTGCACATTCTGTAGGCAGAATGAGCAGTCAAATATGCAGAGTGCAGTGGGTAAGGCGCTAAATATATGAAGTTTTATCTAACAACGTCACTTGCTCGTTTGCAAGATTTAGTGGTTCAAATTCCATCTCAGAAAAGAACTGGGCCATTTCGTTAGTTTTATGATCACGGAGCCAGAAAATTCACGAACGTGAACTAATACGAAATCTCGTTCCACTCTCTGAACCTCGCAATCGGGCAAGCTGGCGCCTACTCTCATAGTACTTTCCTTTCAAGGTCATCGTCGAAGAGCATGCCAGGGAAGGTGGCATGATGTATGGTTTTGCTGTTTCGATCTTGAGCCACTTAGTTTCACAAGGTGTCACTAGATAATAAAATAAATGGTAATTTTATTATTCCCACTGCTTGCATTACTTTGCAAAATACGTCCTTTTTAACGCTGCGGAGGCGAAATGTTCTCATTTTTTGCTGCAAGCATAGCAAACAAGTTTTCGAGCAGCGGGCTATGATTGGAATCCGAATTTCTCATCGTGGAAGTAATCTATGAAAAATTGTTGTCCCCCAATAATTCGGCAACGAATTACTTCCGGAAACATTTTACAGTGTCCTATAATAATAGTGCATCTGCAAGTTTGCCATAATATTTTCTTCATTCGGTGACATAGCGAATAGAGACATCCATAGCTCTGTGCTTTCGATTGGGGTCTGTTGATTTTTCAGTGAGCTCGACAGATCTTTTTATCCAAGCATAGCTAATTTTTTCATATTGAGGAGGTCAGTGGGTCTACACGAAAACTGATAATCACAATTCTAGCTTCAGAGGTTGCCAAAATGGAACTGCTGGACTGAAAGCTGCACTTGTAAGCAGAACATACATCGTGCCACCTATAAAGTCTACGAGAATCAGAGGGTCTGTGCCTTTCTGCGTACACTTCATGGCAAAAAGTTACGCACGTAGGAAACTGTGGAATCAATAAGAAAACTACACACTCCGCTCTGAGCATAAAAACAACATCAACAATCAGGCTTCGTGACAATTCCGTGGAAATGGTCACTGAAGACCCCACAGACAACACGCTATCCTTCACGATAACATCCACCATTATGCTCCGGTACTGCTTTTTCGAACGGTTTTGGACTGCAGGCGCACTGGTATCCGGAAAGAGCAAACGCATCGAACGTGACGACCGGCATGACGCAGACCTTCTGCCGTTTCGGATTTCGTTGCACTTTGCTAAAAATCAAATGAGCACAATACGTATTCGAACACTGCTGAAATGCACTGCACCTGGAAACTTCCGGCAGCAGCAGTTAGGCTGCAGCCGTCGCTTACTTACAGCCAGAAGCAGCTTTTCTCTACAAAGAGAGCTAAAAACTTATGGAGGGTTCATAAATTTTCAGTCCACACAGGAAAAATTCCTCTCCCGGCCTGTCCAGGCAGATTAAGACGTGTTGGTATTTGGCGAATCTGAGGAGTGATTGTGGAATGAGGATATGCGAACAGTGACTTGTAGAAAGCGTTCTCTGCAAGGTCGAGTTCGTGCCGTTTGTGTAATTATTGCCACAAAAATATCTCTAAATTTCTTATAAAATCACACACTGCAATGTGGTATATACGACACGCTGTGAAGTATTAAAAACAATTCACTGTCATAGAAATGGAATAATCTAAGACGTAAAATGTAGTCGTAACCTTGGACCCTGCAAAAAATACTCGATCAGATTGCTGCCATAGTTTTCAAATGAATCGATCATCATTATATATTAATGCAGTATATCACAATCTCGCCTATTGTGTCGTTCGGATTTGGAACGTTCATCCGCTCGAGTGCGTTTCCATCGAGAATACTGATGGTTTACGGCCTTTGGTTTCAACCTCTGGAGCCATCGATTCTTCAGTTCATTCATTGCAGTTATAACCAACTCACCTTTTCTGTCTCCTACATTCATTTCTCTCATTGTTTCTTATGTACTCGAGAAAGACTTTTTTAAGGTGTGAAAAACACAACAGTGCAGCTCCTCTCTAATCCATCGGTAAATTCGGTGTGGTCGTTGATCCAAAAAAATATTGTAGGGGAAATTCAGCTATGTCGTTTTCCACTATATGGTACCTATCAGTGTATAACGTTGGTCGAAACTCCCTCATATCAAAGGGAGATCATTTCCTGGTACATACGCTTAAATTCGAAAAAAGAGCTTATAAATGTTGACATTAGGATGACATAATGTCAACGCTCAAGTGAAGCACCACAGAAGAGAACAGCAAATAGATAACCTCAGAGATTTTGCAGCGCTTTTTCCTATACACAGCCAGCGCATGAAGGAGACGGATCAACGAACATTAAAATCTGCCTCGGTTGGTGCGGTCGACCGCCTCGATAAATCTGCAGAGAGGCCCCTTTTTTCACCTAAGTGATATGAAACGGGGAGCTGGGCGATATAAAGTGTTCCCATATATATGTATGTATTTACACTTTGCAAAAACACATTTGAGAAAGTGCATGAAAACGTGCAGCCTGGACGGACTCAACCCTTCTTGCTTCAGTATGCGACTTTTTCGAGACGCGCGGCGAACCGAAATTGACAGTATCTGAGTTCCTGAAATATGAATAGCTCAGCAGTAATCTTTCATGACTGCTTGTTTATAGATTATCAGTAAATTGGCTATTATAACTTCACTGTTTTGTGTGGAAGAGGGCGTATACGTCTATGAGTGTTTTAAAATCTGCCTCATTAGCGTGCAAGATGGAGCGGAGGAGTTCTCTTGTAGCGATTGGGAACAGTGAATGGAAATGCTTTGCTTCAGAAAGTAGTATCCTTTAGTTGCCGATGATAAGTTTTTTGTATGAAAATAATGTGGTTTAGTAGGACTGCGATGAATTGCGATAACGAGTTGTAATTTTTCTAGCGAGCCGAGCGTAAACAGTCCATTTGGAGAATCGCGGTCGAGGTGTAGAACGCAGTAGAGGTGCAATTTTCGAACTGCCTAAACATTCTCGACTAATAAACTAATTAAACAACAACTGAACAATACCAAAAATTCCAGCAGACATATTCATGCCAAAATCGTTCACTACACTTTTGCCGCAGAAGTTTGTGTATTTGGGTAAAGGTCTGGATATTACAACTGAGTTAGGTCAGCGCATAAACGAACTTGAAACACACCTACAGTTTCTTGATGACGAAGTGAATTTACGGTCCTTCGCCAACTCGCTGTACCTTGAATAGGGACCTGCAATACAAAATGCTGTTTGGCATCGGTGTAAGAGCGACTCCATCTCGCAACAGGACCTTCTTCACTCGACATGTGCGAAATACATATTCTGCTTCGATTCCTTTGCTTTTGAATATATATTCTGCGGACATTTTTTGCCGCAATAGCCAGTCGCCAATGGAGCGCACTTGCGTAAGTATTTTTGCGTCTGTTAAAGTATTCGCAAGAGTTTGCCACATCCGACTCCCTCCCCGGTGCCAAATCCTGAGGTTTCCATACATTTCCCCCTTTAATGAATGCTTTTTAAGATAAAGGGAAACGCAAGTAGCAGTTTCTTTGAATTTCAGTTCAGAAAGGGTCGACAAAGTGCTGCATTTTGTCACACCCTTCTAAGGGAAAAATTCGGCGCGGGATGATTGGTAAGCTTCGAAGGCTAGTTTAATCGCAGCGAAATTGAAAGCTCAGTTGGCACATTGCTAGTTCAAATGAATTGGGGGCAGCTTTTCACCTTTTCTTCCAGGGCCAACTTACGACCTCGTTGCGATCTCTGTTCTGTATGGCCTGAAGTTCATGCTGGTTGCGATTGAGGGATGATGAGCTTGATTCTGAGATATGGATAATCACTTCCTTTGTGATATCGAATTAACCTGGTTCAGTGCCCTGTGTAGTAAATTAGCTGCATCGTTTTTGTTAGGGACTAAGTCGTTGATTTTATGAAAGATAGGACTTTAGGACTGCACAGTTGACTTTTACATGAGGTGTTAGGATCTTCGTCATTTTGTTTTCAAAAGGCTCGCCGCTTCACGGAAGTTTGCAAGGCATATTTCGGTGATTGCATTTGCCGTAATGGTCCAGTTGTCTTAAATAACGCAAAAAGGCCAACTATGTGCGGTCGATATGCAGAGTGCTCGTTTGACCTGGTTTCGATTGAAAAGAATATATATCCACGGATTGACGCATGAATTCAGATTGCCCAAGATGACGATATAGGTTATCAGCTCGGCACCTGAAGGTTTAGCTGAATAAGAAAATTATCCTGAGGTGTGCACTGTTCACTTATCTGTGATAACAGTGATGGAAACTTTGCAGGTGTTATGAGAAATTGACCCAATGTGACGAACTTGATGTTCTTGAAGAAAATACATGAACAAGCGACGTTTTAAATCGACAAGCCCAGGAAGGTCGTTTTGCAGTTCTCGAAGTCGTCTTATTTGTTGAATGGCTTTTGCGAGCGTTTTTTGCACTAAGAGGAGATAGGGTTCACGAGTGAGAGCAAGTGAAAATATGCACACCCTCTCACATTATCGCAACATCTCGCCGCTCCCTTCACTTTTGATACGACGTTTTGATGTGGCATAGGTGGAGATCATGGACACCTAGGTAGGACTGTGTCATGGACACCTAGGTAGGACTGTGAATATCGTTTTGCCCATTATAAAAACTGTTGGGAACTACCTTTTATATGCAGACATTCTGATCAAATATGTTATGTAATTCTTCATCGCGATGTGAAACAGGAGCTCTTAATAAAGTGCTGACGAAAAAAGTATTCTGCATAGGTTGCTAAATTGTTGGTGTATTCGCGTAACGAACCAACTGAGTTGCTTTGTTTGAGAATCCACATCGAGGGACTAAGGAGGCAGACATAATCCAAAAGTGGACTACGCGTTCTTAAAGCGGTTTTAAAATCAACTTTTACAGTGAGCTGAATCTGAACACTCGACGAGCAGAATGCTGCACTTTATGACGCTTACTGAGAAGACGAGGTGCGAAAGCTTGGAGCACATTGACAACGCAGAATGGTGCCCATAAAAAGAAGTTGCAAATAATAATGGTCATTGTGAGGCGCACTGTTTGCACACGCTTTTTGTCGAGTTCGGTCATCTGACGCTTCATGTGACCTGTGTCGCGACGGATTCGTTCCACGTAGAATTGCGTTTGGAAGCTGCAACAGAGAGGCTTCGCACACTATTCTATTATGGCATCATCGCTTCGAGCCTCCTCTTTCCTTCGTTATTCTATCATTTCTGCTTTTCAGGATAGCATAAACAGGAAGAGTACGATCTAAAGCGAATTGTGTTTATCAGTGAGGTAGATAACACAGACGCAGAAAGGCTTGAAAGCGATTGAACGTTCAATCCCACATGAACGTCATGACATAAACCGCTAAATAGGTACAGCGGAATTTCACATCTTGGGTAAAAATTGTGTTATATATCATAAGGCGGGTATCTTAAGCATTTCACACGTTTCGAATTGATATATTCCCGCCAGCTTTTCATTGATTTGTTAAACGCACATATGCAAACAGTGTTGCGTTCTGAATGAAATGGAAGCATCTTTTCACAATATCTTGCGTGTTTATGACTAAACACTGTTGAATTCGATACTACTATTATTGCATCGAAGTTCCTGAAAAAGAGGTGTTTAGTTTGGATGCAATACACCGGCAGTTGCAACTCCGCATGCTTTGTGGCTCTTAACAAGTGCTGGCATTGCTGAGGTCTCCCCTTTGTAACAAGGCCCTTAAATTTTATACTTATTATTTGACAAGCGCCAATGCATATCAGAGAGACAGCTATTTCTGCACAGCCAAGTTCCAACCCGCTAGACCTCATTTACACAAATATCCAGGAAGTAGCGTAAAAGCCGCGTCGCGTGCTTGCTTTCGAAACCGACCGATTGAAGAAATCGAGCACTATTTCATCGCTGGGCAAACGAATACAGTCAGCAATGCTTATATCTCATCAAATTGCCAACTGTTTCACAGCACAGACGAGTGTGCTACATAGGGTTGTGCAATTCCTGCGGCTTTCGGTCAAATTTTGTAGCTTTTAAAACGAGAGATGAGGGAAAGGAGGCGGATCAACAACTCAATCCGCGCTTTGCATTGCTTTTCAGCGTTGCTTTCAGTTTCCTTCGTACCAAGTTTGCGGCGAGATGATTGAGAGTTATTAAGGAATAGTAAAGGGGAAAACGGAAATGAGGAGGAGGTGGCGTTCTCTCGGATATTTGAGATCTGGCTTACAAAAGATTTTCCACCGATGAATTTACTAAAGCTTGGTGTTAAGTTATCTCTAAGCAGGTGGTAGAAGAAGAACAAAATTTTTGGGAGGGGAAGATATAGAAAATGATGTGAAACTTTTATAAGGCCACAGCTTGTCCAGATAAGATGAAGGCGGCAGCGGCGGTCAAGTAGCTAAATATCAACGTGACAGACGAACAAGCCGATGACGACTGTGTGCGCAGCGACGTTATTCATAGCGCAGATGTGGATAAGCCTTCGACATGGGTTGCTTGCAGGCCAGACGGGATGGAGCTTGGTTGAGAATCTGTTGGGCTAATTCCTGTCTGCTGAATCTCTGTCTGATTAACTTATGAGCGGAGATGTGGTGATCACTTCGCGAGTCTGAAACGCCAAAGTTGAATGAATCGCCTCGCGAAGCATTCGCTCTTCATCTTCTTAAGCGTCAGTTCGCGAATGCCTCTGTTGTATTAAGTGGAACGCGAATCTGGCAAACTGCTGAGCTCTTTGGATCAGAAAAGGTTTATAGAAAACAACAGAGCACCCATATGAATCATACGGCATTTTCACCTCAAAACTGCAATTTTTAAATTGCTTTCTAAAGACTGTAAGGCAAAATAAAGCAATCTGCACTGTTTGCAGGAAGTAATCGGTGCCCAGCAGTCTGAGAGCTGCAGGCTTTGTATATTTTAACAATTCTCCTTCAAGAGCTTTTGTAAAATGTGAGAAGTTTGTACGGCAATGCTCACTTCATAATTTTCTGTTGAGGAGCAACAAAATTTGAAAACAGTGGAGAGACGGCCACGAGAGTGATGTCCTCAACATTTTAACTGATACTTCTGCTCATACAAGTTCTCTGCAAGAGAACGATGTTTAGGCGAAGTCTTTGTAAAGTCGAAAAATAGCCCACGTCAAATTTGAGTAATTTTTTCCTATCCTATTTCTTTCTTCCAGCGTTCGATCGAAATGGCTTATAGTATAGAGACTCATCGTAAATAATACCCAGGAAATCTTACAATCATAATTTCAGTTGTTCTGAAGTTGGAATTATGGATCATATATGAAGACAAGCCAATGCCATTAATATGACGTTGCCATAATCTGCTTTGCAGATTTGCCATGCGTTATTTGCAAATTGTAAGGTGGCGGAGTCGCATGAAACGTTTCACGGTAATTCGTGAAGTCTCACCTGTTTTGCAAAAGGTTGTCACTTATAACTTGCCGCTTATCAGACGTGATGTAATATGTTCTAAATTTCATTATCATGTTTGTTTTTACAACTTATTGGTACCAAATCGGAGGATAGTTTTCCTGGAAGGGATATAGTGACTGATGTGACGCCACCGAGCTGCAGAGGAAAACGAAATTCCAAAATGCAGTCTTAGTTCCGATATCTAAAGGGTTGTGTACTTCGCACATTTTGGAGAGAGGAACATTCGAAGTGCGCGAAATGAGAATTACAGGCGAAGAGGTTTTTCAGCCGTTTGTAGCGGGCGGAAGCGTTCGGTTACGCTTCGCACTTTTCCTTTCCACGTCGACTAAACGAGCCCGTGGCCACTGTTCTTATTTCACTCTTCAAAGCTGGCGATTAGATGACGAAGCGACAAGATTCGCTGCATGAATGCATTTGAAGCCTTATAGTACATTGTTCAATGTGGAATTTGACCTTCAGTATTGCTCTACTAATGGAAGCCACTTGTGTTATTATGTCTGAGACGTCCAACAAAATTTTTGGTTGCACACTCATAGCAGAAGGGTTGACATAATAGAGCACACAGTTTACACGGTGTAATTTGTTGAGATCCTAAAGGAGAAGAAAATTCCGCGGAATACAGCATGAAGTAAGGTTTAATTTTTGCGTGGATGTGTATGATAGGGTTTTAAATGTGTTGATTACTTTTGATTATTAGTGCAGTCGATAATGATGCTGGAGACATCGAGAGGACCGAATTCTATTAAGGAAACATCGCGGTTTGCGTCGATGACTTCGCCTTTTTGTTGGTTTTGTTCGAGTTGCTATTTTTCTGGGACCGTTGACACGGATAAATTGCGTTTATCATAAGTGGAAGAGTAGAGAGGTGGACACGAAGTGGTTAGGCTAAAATGATCGAGAAAGATCTCTCTTGGTTCTCTTCTCCAGTTGCCAGAGTTCTTCCTCAAGAGCAGGTTAACCCACCAGTCAATATAATGGTATGTCCTAGTTTATTTGCTCTTTATAGTTTTGAATCTTAATATGCAGGATTCTTTTTCTGGCATTTATATTTTTGTAACAGCATTTGGAGGAATCCAGTTGTAAAATTACTCAGATCGCGGCGAAACTTCAGTAGTGGAGGTTGCTGAGGAGGTGCACAACAAGAGCGTCTTTAAAAACCGTTGGATGTGATTAATTCTTTCAACTTGCATGATTAAGCGAGTTTTTAATTACGAATTGCCTGTAAATTTAGAGGCAAAAATTGGAGTCGTGACCGAAGCTAAGCATGTCTGCCTCCACCACCGAATAAAGTTGACGTTCGGAGCGCTGAGTTTCATCAGGAACTTTGATCCGCGTTCCTCGAACTTCTAGTGAATCACAACTGCTTTTTCAGGACCATACTGCCCACTGTTGAACCTCTTACTGAAGATGAATACTAACTTAAATGTGCGAGTTTTTCAAGAAAATGAACTTTGGCGAAGATGAGCGGTTAGAAGCTGATTCCAGCCAAGCGGACATTTTCTCAATATGCTCAAAGGTATCAGGTGTATTTGAAGGAGTTCGCAATATGCTTAGAAGAGGTTTTTTAGCGTTGTACAACCAATAAATTAGAGAGTACAAGGTGGACGGAGGTTTATGAGAGGGTGGTGGAAAAAAGTCTGAGCACAAACCTTTGCGAGTTACAAACATCTAATTTGATGGCGGGTGAAACTTGAATGTCGTTGCAGTACGGAAAATTCGAAGCCCACACTGCCTTACAAACGCAATAATAAAAAGATGCCGCCATTATGGATGGCAACAACCAGGCCACCGTATTAAAAGATATCACATAGACACTCTTCAGTAATGTCACTCCACGTCCGTAGATCGTTGCACACTCGCCGCCGTCTCTGCAACGTGCTAAATAAGGAAAAACACTAATTTATGAAAGCATTGTACTCAAGGGATCAGGTGATTTGCCACCTGAAATTCCGAATCGAATGTTAGTGATGAAATAGGACACCCTCACTGAGTAATTAACAGTTTTTTAATTGTACGGCTATAATGCCGCTAATAGTAGAACTTTTAATATAACGTTAACGATCGTTTTATCAGCCTTTATTTATTGGTGTTCGATAGCTTTCGACACTACCAATGAGACTGCTAAAAAGCAGCAACAACAATCATGGGTTATAGCGCCAACATTTCGTTACTACTTGTCAACAACAGCAATAGTTGAAAATGATAGTACCCGACGACGCATTATGATGCTATCGCTATGATACCTACGATTACAAGGCAACTAGAATATAACTAATATACTATTAGTCTACGCGTAGAGCGTTCATTGGAAGAGCGGTGCTGCTGCTGTAAACAGTGTTGATCTGGTGGTGATTATTATTGATGAGGGCAGTGCTAAATGAATCAGGGAGTCAGGAAAAGCTGCTACGTTGTGGGCTGCCGCTTCTCAGATTATCCCACGTACTTGCTATCAGACGATTAAATATATGTTCTCTGAAATTTGCAAAAAATTCCCTGCTTGCATGACTCCACATGACTGAGTGCATGAACAGTCTGAGCATATTTTTAAAGAGAAGTATCACTTCTTCTGAAATTGAAAGTTCATTATGACGCTTGTTGCAGATGGTCGGTCTGCGATACCATCGAAGCTTATCGCTCTGCATTCACTGGTTGGTCGCCAAATTTAGAATGTTTAACGGACAGAGGCATAAGCAAAACCACGATGTCACACAGTGCGAAGCAATTCTGAGATTGAGCGCAAAAAATGGCCAAATTTGTCCCCTTACAAGTTGTTCGCGATTAATCCATAGTCAACTGAGGAACCCCTCATGAATTCCGACGAGGAAGATAGGGAGAAGAATCGCGAAGTTAAATAAAGGATTGAAAACATGGGTATCTCGTTGTTAAATAATGACTGCAAGAAAGCACTCTGAACCTTTTAACGATTCTGTGATGCTCATATCAGTTACCATTCTGACGACATAATGATTCCGCAATAGGTTACTTGGAATGTTTGTTTATTGCCAAGTGCCATTTGAAGTAAATCATCAAAACAGGATAGTGGAAGGTAGTAATAGTTAGTTTAATAGAAGGCGCACAACGACAGCATTGAAAACACTGACGAAGAAATTGCATAGTTTAAGAAGGACCAGAACAAGGTGAGGTAAACTCACGTTTTATACCATATGAATATCTGTGGTAGCGAGCAGATGAGTGCTGATATCCATGCAGCGCTTGCAAGACAATTCGGTCGTCGGAATCTGTCACTTCGAAAATTTGCTAACGGACGACAAATTGCCTAGAATTAACTTCAATTAAGGGACTTACGGGGAACAATGTACTGAAATAACTTCGACCGAACGCGATTTGATGAAAAAAGAAGTTACTATTAGGGCCAAATGGTGTCGACTTTTTCACAGAAAACTTTTTAATATTTAAATTAGGGGTATTAAAATTCAGTCATTTGATGTTTCCATAGCGTGGACTTCTTTGCTTGTCTTCTTCGACGCTATTTTTGCTGCCGGATGGTCAAAAAAATAGTGCACATGAAGAGTGTTATCTATAAGAATGTTTAGACATCGATTCCAGTGATAGAGCATATGATTATGATGCTTACAATGACTCTCACTGACCGCTAATAGGACTCGTCATTATTGAATGCCTCGAATTTCGAAACTTTTGTTTCAGCAATTAAAGCAACTAAAACGTTGTTATTTTGCTATCACACTATTATTTGTTATGAAAGGTCACTGAACAACGTAATGTTTTGCTTGGTGAGGCTGATTCAGGAGAAGGAAAACAGTATTTCCAAAGAATGTGAATATTTGTAATCGCAGCTTTCGTCGATGTACTCTTCCCTGCGATAGTTCAAAAGCTACTCAAAGCTCGCTGCATGGTTGTAGTACGTAGCCAATTCATTAGTTGACTTTGAGATCCTTAGATTATTCATCCGGATTTCTGTCTTCAAGAATCGTTCAAACATAGTCATTCTTATCACGATTTGACAACAATACCTGAAATCGGTCAGCGCTGATGGCTACAAGAAGGAAAGGGCTGGCATAAAGTGGAAATATTTGTAGATATCGAACCAATTGACAGAGCCAACCGGGCCCTTCAAAATATGGGTACGTAAGGATAATAAGAATCTCGGTGCCCAACGACAGCAACGCGAATAACAGATCGGCCACACACGTATGAAGTAATAACAGCTAAATTAAAGAAAACATTTTGATTGCTTCCGAGCACTGTAGGCGTATAAACAGAATACACTATTGCAGCATACCGTCCACAGTTTAGTCCGAATGGCGATTTTGTTACTATCTTTCCATTCTTCCTCTCTTTTCAACAAAGGTCAACCTAGACTTGCTGTGATCAACCTTAACAGCTCAATGGTTTTTCTCGGACTGCGCTTCAATGCCGAAGGTAAATAAATCTTCGTTTTTCTCTTTCGTTTTGGCTGAAGAACACAAAAGAATGCAAGAGAAGAAAAATAGTTATTGTGACGTGATGGCAGACACCGAATGCTAGCAATAAACACTTCCGGAGATTTCAGCACCTAAGTCTGCCCCACGCTTCGCCGATATTAGTCAAGCCAAATAGACGCTTACACACTGCACTAAAATATAAACTGAAAATGTGCAGCAGAATTTATAATATGTGAATCAAGGAGAACAAAGTTATTTGAAGCTTTTGTAGCATTGATGACATCGAAAAATGATTCATTTCATCTACCTCCACTCTCCATCCTCCAGCCTTTCGTCCGGAGAATTACGTTTTCAATTCAATTTTCTGAATTTTCTTCTCCGGCTTCCAAGCACTCTCCAGTTTCACCATAAGGTACCATATTCTCTGAACGCGAGCAAATAAAAAAAAGAAAAACTCCCAGTAGATTTGCGACAAAAGTGCTCTGTAAAATCTATTTTTTCATTTTTACTTCCACAGCAGGTTACTTTGTTGGGATCATGCATGCGTATTTCTTAGTTGAAGAAGCATTTAAATGCTTGCAACATTTAGGTAGAACACTAAGCCATTTATTAAATTCGCAACTATAGAGTTAAAAGTCCGGCCCGAAGGAGAGTTATTGGGCATTCAATTAACAAACTCTATACTTTCTTCCATCCTGTTTAGTAAGGAAAAGGAAGGATATTAAAGTCATTTTAGTCATTTTTCGCTCAATGACAGTTATGGTTTCCATATTTGCTATAGCGTAATGAGGGATCTGAGGAATTCATAGCCTTGATTACGTACATATGGTGCGAAAAAGCAGCCGTTTTCATCGCAACTAAGAGAAGAGGGGGTTGTTTTCTTGGATGGACAAAAAACCATCTGGACGTCTCAGTTATTTTCTTTTAATTCAGAGGTCCTTAATGACAACCGTTCAGCTGGTTTAGTAAGCGCAGCAACCACAGAACACTGTTTTTTTTTTTATTTTGAAGAAATTAAGAGCGAAATTTGCGAAAAAACTGAAACAAGCAAGATCGAAAAAGCAGCCGGTCATATGATCGTTTTCAGTGAAAAAATACCGCTCTACCTGTTCTTATTCTGGCGGTGAACCACGATTATCACAAAATGCACCTACTGCAAACGAATTTCGAAGTAAATCAGCACTTTGCAAATTCTAATAGCTGCTGATCATTCCCGTTGCTTTTATAATCTTTCTATTTCCACTGAAAAATTATTATTCGAATAGATCTCAAATCCGAGTGAACTCAAGGTAATCATCGAATACGGTTCCAAACGCGCCCCGGCTACCCATTCATAGAAACATCCTTAAATAGCACAGAGATCTAGCTGAATTGCATGTGATGTTTAAGGATGGATCGCTGCGACTACTGATTCATTTTTCTACTCATTGGACTGCCCACTTCAATTTTATTTGATGGCTTTCTACCTAAAACGGCAATATCGCCCATTGATGATCGACTAATAAACAGAGGGATTCATCACTTAACAATATCACCGATAGCTCGAAGACAGGATATTTTTTAAAATCTGATCTGCCGTATTTTTTTCACCTATCGCAGCTTAAAAATTATGGATGGGTTGAAAAATAACGCCTCAGACCGTTTAAGTGCTCTCCACGCCAGATGGGTTCATACGAATAATCTTTCGGACGGAGGTTTTGGAAACACGAGAGCACTTTGTCCGAATGCAAAAAAAACAAACAATTGGCATCAAACCTGAACCGGTGAGATCCTCCTTCTGATTACAGCGTTTCCACGAACAATAATGAGCACAAGGAACAAATTGCCCAGAATGGCAAGTGTCATCACAGCTGCCATATGTATAACGATGAACAATATTTGAGGGTGTAAAGCCATCCTCCGATGCCTCAAGAAAACGTTTATTAAACGAGGAGGTTTTGCACATTGCCGCACCTCATGGAATTTGCTAGAAATTCTCTAGAACCAGTCAAAAAAGACACCAAGAAATGTCGCCGCAGCTAGAGACTTCAAACCAAGGAGAGAACGCCAGCGAATTCGAGTGCTTTAGTTTAGCTCACGGTTACACAGTGTGTAGAGTCTCTGATTAAAAAAAAGATTGAAAATCCTCCTAAAAATCAACGGGCGCTATGATAAGGAGTTCGTTACGTTTTGCAGTCCTCTATAAAAACTAACCCATCTGTCGTTTCTTCAAAAAATGAAACCCCTTTTCGTAACAGATTCGTTGCCCTTCGAGAAAAAGAAGGAGACTGCATACTGCTTGTAATCCTCGATCAATAATTTCGCTAACTGGAGAAAGGCAAATTAAGTGTCCTCTCTGGGTATAGAACGCAGGTGTTTCGTAGAATAGTGCGAATATTCTAGAGTTGAAGAAAAGACCTTATGTGGCGAAGATTAAAGCCTCATCCACCATCCCTCTATTCAAAAATTAAGTTGTTCTTAAACGTTTTGCCGGTAAAAAATCCTCAGTCCCTTCTCACTTGTGAACCTTCTTTTTCACCAAAACAGCTCAGTCCTTATTCGTGACAACGAATCTGACCGACCTTCGCTGTCTATTCAAAACATTCACGAGACAAGAATGTTCCTTCCATGAGACATGTGGACAGTACGCGACGAAGACTGATGTGCGCTTTTATGCATTCTTGCAAATATGCGAATCTTTAAGGTATACTGGTGCGTATGCATGTGCTTGTGTAATAATGTTGAACAGTTTCAACTCGAGAACATTGAACACCCGTAAACATTAAACTGACGTGACAGGAGATAGGAAATGTAAGTAGCCAATGATCGTTGGGTTTCTGAATTTCAACATCAATGGTCGCGATGATGCTGTTAGTGGTTGTGATTTGAGGTTATAGTGAAGCGGCAATATGCCCGCCGTGGAAATTCGCTTGCCATTAACCACCCCATTTGCCGTCAATAGTTTCATTCAGCGCAATCAAATTGCCCACTTCCTTTACTAATAAAACGTTCGAATGGACGATGTGATTAATTTGCAAAGTCTCTTCCTCATTTTAGATCCCAAAGGTAAGCAAGACGGCATCATGCAAAACAAATTTGGACACAACAAGCGCGGACTTCTGTTCAGCATATCCACCAAATGCACGAAGCATCCACTTGACATAAGACGACACTCAACGGTGTGTTAAATTATTCATTTAGACTGTGAGGCATGATTGGAACTGTTCAGACGAAATTGACGGCAGTTATAAAATATTGATTGCTATAATCTATGAGAGCATGTAGGAACAGGTGATTAATGGGTGATGAAGTAAGCTGGCTGAAAAATCACGAAAGTGAAAAGGGTGTGCGTGGCAACTAGTGAGGTAAGTAAAGTGAAACAGTTACGCTGAGATTACTTCCATCGATTGTTGACGCAAGAATATGGTTATTGAAAAATCGGAGACTGAATAAGTGCAACTTAAAGCAAGAGTGGACTGAGTTGTGACAGTTGACTGCTGAAACTTAGCTCATAGGAAGTCGAGAAACTGTGAGGTGTTCGCTGAGCAGAGGTTTCGGCATAACGTGCCGTTATCGGCAATCTTTAATATGCACTCATTTCGCATCCCGATGCTTTCTTTTTTTCACCTTCTTCAATGGGACCTGCTCCGCTATCTTTTCACGCATCAAATGCACTATGAATGTCGTGAGTTTCATTTAGGAGCTTGCAGGCTGACACAGCTCATTTTGAATTCTTCATTTTTTTAAGAGTGCTGAACTGAATTGATCAGCTGGCATAAACTAACACGAAGAACGACGAACGACACATAAAAATAAGTCGAAGAAACGATTTTGATCAAAAGAGCTGAGTTCAGACCTCTTCATACGAATGCCAGCAGAAATATCCACTTCATTATTAACGAGAAAAATCCATATTGCCCCGAAGGCTTGTACTGCCGCATAAAATGGAGAATAGCTGAACACGAGGTGATGCCGAATACGACAAACAGCTTTCATTTCAATAACAAAAGGGTTTCGCATCCCGCCTATTGCTAAGAAAATAACACCGGCAAATGCGCATTTTCACCTGCATTCATAGACATCGTGGAACCTCACAAGGATCTATGCTGTATTAACTTTTGGATTCATTCAGCAGGTAAATAAGTTGGAAATGTGAAAAATATGTAACTGAAGTGAAGAAGAAGCACAGGTAATTACTGTGCTGGGGTCGAATGAAATCAGCGAATTACGGCAGTTGAAGTAAAGTTTGCTGCAACTTTGCAGTAACATTCTGAGGTTATTGTTTTGGCATCTTTTCCATGGCTTTATTATTCTCGATGCAAATTAGTTGCAATACTGCAAGAAAATGATGGAAATTTGTGCTTCGCTGAGTGGAAAGTGAATAACGACGGTATAATGATGGAGAGCGAACATTAGTGCGTCGTCATTTTAATTATGCGTGATTGGTTTAGCATGAAATGCAATGCTCTTTCTTTTCTATTACAACTTGCAAACAGCCTCAACAACAGACGATAGAAGGACGCAAGCAGGTGAATGGAGTTTTCTGGAGGAAGTTACTATTGTACTGTGCCGAAAAAATGATGAGGATTTGAAAGAAAAAATTCATAAACCTTTCTTGAATACTGCACTTTCATTTGGGGAAGCAGCCAGTGCGACCAATTTCGCTCACACAATTTCGCACAGTTGGGAGCAAAGCCTTTTTCTCAAGAACTAACCAGAGACAAATAACTAATCTCGGGGGAATAAATAAAAGACGAAGGCTTTTCACTGAGAATTAATAAGAAACAAAGGACTGGTTCTTGCGAGGCCTTAGAAGATAGAAGGATGGTCCCTAGAAAATAGTGAGTATATTCAAGCCATCGTTTCGTTAGAAGCACATTCAGCAACACGTTTTCGCAATGAACCTTACAAACCTTCGCTTCGTAAGGTTCATTGTGAAAACTGTTTTTAATCAATACATCTCAACGAAAACCGGATATATTATCTTATTTAAGTTCAGTCCTTGTTTAGTAGTCCAAATGCATTGAATGTGCATTGGCAGTGACCTCCTATCTGAATATTAATATATCTTCCATTGAAAAGTGCACGATAGGAGAGTGCATTTTACATCTATACCTATATCTATATCTATATCTCTATGTGCAGATATATATATATATATATATATATATATATATATATATATATATATATATATATATATATATATATATATATATATATATATATATATATATATATATATATATATATATATATATATGTAGATGGATAGATAGTTAGATGGATGGGAATAATGTAAAATGTAAAATGTGCCTCCGTTAAAGCAAAATATTAAATTCATAAAAGTTGGGCAAAGCAATCTGAGCGCTAGGTAGACAGATGCCAGTAGTACTGCTCAGATATCACCCATATAGATTTAAAATTGGTAAGGCAGCTGTGCGTTAACCGAAACGTACAAGGTTTTATGGCAGCACTGATTGTAAACATTATTTTCATAGCATTTTTTATGTCATACAGCTTTGATATGTTGCTACAGTGTCATACGCAATTTTATATTAACTGTGATAATATCGTAGTAGCTGCATAATAATCAAGATGTCAAGTGCCCATAGAGTAAGGGTAAGCTTTGAAGAGGCGCATTATTTCACAAAATTAAGGTCTATGTATACAATGATAACATGTGAAATATTCGTTAAAGGACCTTAGAGGATAACACAACGCCACGTCAGCGCTGGAGCGATGTCTCATTCTGTTTGGTGTTGTGAACTTCAGAGCTCTTCATTAAGTTCTTTCTTCTCATTTATGATAGCGCCCTAAGCTTCATTTTTGCTTATATCGTTGATGGTTCATTCATTACTGCGTTAATAATTTCACTGCTATCTTCGTTACGGAGCATATTTCAGTCTTCAAAAATTAAACTGGTGGAGAAAGATGGGAAAGGAAAAAATAATATCATCATGATGTAAATAGAAATCAACCAGGTTTTACAAACTATGCATTCTCAATTTTACATTAGCGAATGAACCATTATACGCTTCTAAAAATCAACAATCCTCTGTGAAGAAGAAAACAGTTTGCGCAATGTTCGAGAAAACAACTGACGTTGTACATTGCTGAGGGGTAGCCGTTGAATCTCGTTCATGAAAAGAATAAAAAGTCTTTGATTTGCCGCAAAAACAACGATAATAAATGATGAAAGGGATATTTACTTCGGTTCAGCAGCAATAGGCAGTGAAACTCTTTCATGCCATATCCCATAATTTCCTCATCCAGTCGTGTTTAGCATTGATGATATTAAGAACGGAAGCAAACTAACCAGCTATTCCTTTATAGATCTTTGTTCCAAATTGATCTCGCATATGTAGTTAATTATTGAGGCTTTCTATTGTTGAACAGGAAAGTAAAGCCCTGTCAAGCAGTAAAGTTCGCTTTACTGCTTGACAGGGCTTTTTCAAAGCTCACTGCTATCCAAAAGATATTTACCACTTAGTAGTATTTTGTTCCAGGATCCAGGATTCCAAAGTATTTCTTCCTCGAATGACTAAAATCAAATAATGTAACTCTATACTCGCTACTACAGCAACAAATTTCCCTTAAGTATGGTCATTGCTACTGCAACGATTAGTTTAATTTTTAATGCAACGAATTTTTCAAAAAGGAGAGTACGTGATCCAAACAAGTGCTGTGTCCATGTATATATTGAAGTGCTCTCCAGCTCTACATAGATGGCAAGGTGAAGCATGTTCAGTAGGCAGTAGGTTTGCTGCTAGCTTGGAGGTTTTAGAGCAATTTTCATCTTAACTTCCATTTATGCACCAACAACTTCACTTCTAGATTAACCACAGCAGGCTGATGAGATGCACAACATTCGATAATTTCTATTCCTGAAGAATTATTTTTCATGCACACGCTTCCTGAGAGATCCGCAATTTTGCTTCATTAGAAAATTCATCTTCGTGGAAAGTTCCCAAGGGCATTTTTTTTTTGGCGAAGTATGAGAATGAAATGAATCATGTTAATTCTAAAGAGATGAGCAGTTTCTTGCATGCTTCAAATCCGCGAAAATGCACAGACGCGTTGCCTCGACCACAACGATTACATAAGCCGAATTACGACAACTGTTACAAGGAAGACCACTGACATGTTCAAATTATATAAACCACTTCCTGCTGCCTTAAACAACAGCAAGCCAAGCAGCCTGTGCAAATCCTCTCTCAGCTATCAACTAATTCGCTTACCTTACGGCAACTACGCTTTTTTGTACCCCTGAGCAAAGCAGTGATATTTATTTCAGATTCTTTTTGAGGTGAGAGCCTTTTAACTAAGAAACTGGTTTTTCTCTTGCATCGATCTCGAAGTCTCAGAAAGGAGAAATTTCTAACGTTTCTGCCTTATTATGAAGGCCATTGCTCATGGTTTTTGCTTTCGAACTGAAATTAATTGATTTTGCAAGGCTTTTGTGAAATTTTAAAACGGTAAGCTGAAGTTGAGGCCTTCCATAGTTACAGTATATGTGCATGTCTTTCCCGTCCGATTATTTCGACTCACACAATAAGAACGCTATGGCAGTGAAGTTCGCTGATTCATGTAGGCAGTAAATCGATTTTCACGAGCTCCAAAATCTAAAACGCACATGTCATGAAGCCTTCCCAATGCGCTTTGCCACTATCGAGATTTTTTTCGTACAGATTTTTCATCTGTTTATGACATCGTAAAAGGACTAATCACGCCATCGTTTCTGATGCAGTCTTCACATGTTCAGAGCTCGTTGCGTGATCATTGTATATGATGTCACTGGTCACGCCTACAATACAACGCTCTTCAATATTTCCGATTACATGCAGTCTCATCCGAGCTGGAAAAGGAGTGAAAGACCATGCTAGAATGGACCAGATGATGACCGATTTCGGCTGCAGAGCTCAGCCATACAAAAGTCTAAACACATAAACAACAAAAATACACGCACATACACAAAACATGACGTCGTTGCGATCGTTTAGTGTAAAAACGAGGAATAATAAGTTTAACTAAGAGTGGTTGTTGATGTAGACGCACAGATTAGTTAAAAGTGAGCCGAGTGGACGCGAGACAAGTGAAGGTTGCGAAAGTACTACTTTCAGACAGCTAAATACATCCGATTTTTGTTCACTCACCTGAGGTGCTATTTTTCGTTGTGTGTTTCTGCATTATGACTGATGGAAAATGTGTGTTTAGTTATAGCAAGCGTTCAAGCTGATGTTGGAAACCCAATTTGGGCCCACAATGGGGGCCTGCGAAAGAAAAGAAAAATGTGTTTCGAAGGATGACACAATTCGCGCTTTTCGGAAGCCATATGAAATGATGGAGAAAATTATAACGTACGGCAATAATCTATGGCAAAAAGCCCATGCTCAAATATTCCATGCGTGAATGCTCAGTGATGCAAGTATCGGTGGCTCAAACGCTCGTCGGCTCTAGTCTCCGTAGCAGCCACACCTTTCTGTTCAAACAGCCAATGTCCCAACGAGGCTCTCCTCACTTGAAATCCTAAGCTCGCCATCATACCTGTCGCGATCCGTGATGAGAACTTCCACGGCGAAAATGTCACCCTGTCGTACGTGCAACAGTTGTCAATGTTTGTATCCCAGCAAGCTGATTTCCCCGGATTAACATTCAACAAAGGATACATTCTTCGCAACATTTTCAGTAGTGCAGATGATAGCAGCCTGAACGTTTTATGGCTGAAGCATTCTCAGGCTATCAATCCCTAGTATGTCCTCTCTGTCTTCCCTTGCGGCCTATATTAATAACATAAATGCGTATGACTAAGTTCCCATGACGCGAGGTCTTCTAGTCTACAATTTTATACGTCTCTAGCGTCTAACTGATGGAATATCCAAGCAGCGGGAAATTTCGAAATGTTGAGGACAAATGTGCAATATGCTGTTTGCGAGGTAAATAAAGCGTCAACCTGATGGCGATCATGATTAATATCCCTTAACGTCTGCATATTTACATGTCAAACGTCCCTTAGAAGTTGCCTATATAACTGTTTCTGGGTTTGGCCTTCCGCATGGTAGATTCTCGTATTCGCCTGAGAAGTTGAAGCCCTTTGGCGAGAAATCTGCAGTGATAATAACGACATCTGGAGGCTTCAATTTAGACGGTAGCGCGACGAAAGCGAAGCGGGTTTTTCTATTTTTGTGACCCCCTCTTGTTGCACCTCCTCGTTCCCCTTTCATATCATGCTGCGCAAATGCAATAGGTTTAGACACAGCACAATTACTTGTTCTGATTTGCATTTACTAATTATACAATAGCAGTTCGATTTCCGCGGCATTCTTCACTAAGTAGGAAAAAGAGCATTAGAGCGTTCTGAAAAAAAGAGTTCTGTCATGCGTATTTCTGTTATTTTCATGATATGGCGTATAGGAATGTTATGTCTTCGCATAAATTGTGGACACAACCAAAATCAGGCAAAAGATCGAACAGAGAATGAAATTTTTGAAACGACGAAGGCAGAGTCGAACTCGAACAGAGCCCAAATAGAATCGCTCCATGGCTTGTCCATTCTCATAGATTTCTTAAGGATAGATAAATGCGTTACCATTTGGAGTACAGATGTATCTGACAAAGGTGCTTCAATAATTGTATTAGTTTAATACACCTGTACGAAAATAGAAGAAACTGCTCCACCATGTTTTGAAATTTTCAGACTAAATCAATGAAATCATGAAAACAGTTAAGAAAAAAACTTAAAATTCAAGAAGGTGAAAAAATGAAAGTGCCAGGTTAAGCTGAACGATGGCTGATGGTGGATGGGGAGTGGGAGTGCCTGTTAGGAAATAGCAATGAGGACGTTGGGACACAACATGTGGCGATTATCAAAAATGCACCTTCTTTTCAAGAAGATAACTGCCCAACTCTAACAGTGTTTTAAGTTCTAGTAGCTCACAGTCACTGCACAAAGAAATGAGTGAAGGCACTGGTAAAACTCCTCATGGAAGAAACGAGTTCCACCAAACATTGAGACCACGCTTGAACCATACACAATAGATAACGATTTCCATACAGCTCCATAAATGCGTTCAACAGAGCGCAATGAAAAACTCTGCAGATAGCTTGAAAAAAACCGAAAAGCGATTATCGTCAGCGCATCACTAGCACTAATAAATGAAATTATATAAGGGTAGATTACGACGTAGAAAAAGAGACTCATCTAGATTCGCCACAGAGAAATTGCATCGCAGGTGTACGCTGATGTCTGGTAACCAGAAAAAACCTTATCGGCTTAATCGAGTTCGTTGGAGCTGGAACATACCTTCTAGAAAGCGTTGATGGAAAAAGTGTTGCAATATTCCACCCGGCCAGTCGCAACTTACCACCAACCTCGCAAATACCCGATTTTTTTTTCGTGTTTCCCAAGAGCTTCGTGTTCAGTCACTTCAATGCACCTATTATTGAATATTCATCCTCTTCGCAGAAAATGCAAAAATGAGGTAAATCCTCTCTCCATACTCAGTAGCGGAACTGCCATGTGTACTATCATCAGTCTTTAAGTATTTGATTTCTTTTCCCCTGGCTAGCAAAAGTCGAAACCAGATACTGCATTACCAGCAGAAAGCCAGAAAATGGAGAAGCACTAAAAGTCGGAATATTCTGATTAATCCGCAATACGCAAGTGCTGAAATGACGGTAGTTATCCAAATATCCGCCAACTCTAGCGGCAATAATCAAGCAAGCGAGTTTGCACCGACTTTTGTTAAAAAGGGTTTCCTTTTATCTTCGTAGTGTTTCTGGTAACAACCGAAAAAACGTTCTATTGAGATTCAGCCGATTTCTCTGAGGTGCATTCGCTTTTGGTGGAAGTTCGGTCGCAGCTTTCTTCAAAACAGTGGGAATAATTGAGAAAGTGAACGTTGAAGGTTTTGTTCAAAATCAAAAATCGACCTTCATTTCAGTCGAATTCACTTCTGACCACAAGTTAACCAAGGCCGATGGTTTCACAATAACACCAATTTCGTCGAGTTCCAACATAAAAACTTACCTTCATAGTGAGCTGCTTGCCGAAAAAGTTTCACTTATCACCAATTCGTTGAGCATTCAACGGGCAAACCACGAGAAAGTAGCAGCATTCAAGTAAGTAAACACTGAGTGTGATTTCGTTCGTGAAAATACCTCAGCATACAAGTTTTCCGTCCTCGGTTGATGGGGAAGTACTCTTCGCAACCAAATCATGAAACCGTGACAAAGAGTTTATATTTCTGGCAAAGATGAAAACCCGACCAAAGATGGATATTGTGCTGAGACAACGCAGTGTCGTACTAGCATAAGAAGAGGGCATTTTTGAGGCTGCGATTCAAATAAACCGAAGTGCAGGCTGTGGGTCAAAAAAAAATCCACTTTCATAAGCTTCAGCTGAAAATAAAGAGCAACTCAGATTCAATACTGCTCGAACATGGGCTCCCTCCGAAGAACGCTGTGATCCGTCTTACTCAGCATTCCATTCAAACACGTGAAAAAAGTGATATTAGCGTGCGAGAACGCAGGAGGCAAACTCTTTTCCCAGCGACAGGCTTGGTGCAAGAACTTGTCCGAAATATGGCGATATTGGTTATTGCAAAGCGCAACTCAAATCTTTCGTTCATTTTAATCTTTATTTCACAGTCGAACGATGGATGACTGACAGATACCTTCATCCGATATACAATATCATGACGGTGACACGATCGATGAGCTCAATCAAAGATCTGTGGGATGCTAATAAGATGCTAGCATACTTAGCAGCATTTTTATGCTCGTCTCACATTGCATTATGCATATATGGGAAAGACAACGCACATTCCAACTTTGCGTTAAGGCGGCAACTCGAGTCGGGTTAACAGAAGGAAGTGTTAAGCTGCACAGCACTTCTAAGTGGGCATTGTGGAGCTTTCAAAATGAAAGATTTGAGAACGACGTGGAGCCACTTTGCGAAATGGCTGAATGAAAAAACTTGGAGCCGTTTAAGATGAATTTGCCGAATTCGAATGCCTATTAAAGCGGTGTAGGCAAGAGCCCAACCGGTCGAAGTAGGATAGAGGAGACTTCCATCAAAGAAGAAGTTTGCTTGGGGGCATTTTTTTCATAAATATTTCGTTATCTATATTAGTCCATAACAGTATCAGGACCTCAGTTATTGAAGCAAATTCTCTGAAAAGACATCAATATTTCTTTATCCTTAGGTAATCCTCCTATTCGTGATAACTCACGCAATATTTCTCAACGTGAAATGGCCTTCTAAACGATGACTCGATGCCATTTTAATGCAAAAAATGTTCGCTACTCACTGCGATTCCCTAAAGCGATCCATCATTGCACCGATTTGTTTCCTCTTCAGACCATATTAAGGTCACGTTCGGCTGAATTCGTACTCCAGTTATGTGCATAGAGAACATATCATTCCATCCCGATAGAGGCGTTAAATGTAGCACACCTAATATTGTGAAGCACCACTTCACGTGCATCCCGCCTTTTTTTCTTGATTTGTGTCTACTTCAAGATAAGTTATGAAACAGTGACAGCAAAATTGTGGGTTTCGTGCTTGATAACATTGGTAAATATGCTCTGATAGCAAGTTGAATAGTGTGTCTTTGAGCCCCCTAGACAAAATCTGCCGAAGATCTTTTAAAGGTTCCGACCTTCTGACTTAAGAGAAAAGATAAAAAGAGTAAACTGACAGGAGAATATCTCCCGGCTTCCCTGAGGACACCGAGAGTGTGGGTGTCAGAACCACTGATATGCACATCATACATGAGTATGAATGAACACACGTACAAATAGGCATTGTGGCAAACATAGATATGGAAGAACTGCCGTGGAAATTGCTCTACTGAAGGCTTCTTGTTGCATCATTTCAAAGCAGTTTCCACCCAGCCCTGATCCATGCAGATGGGAGATGAAAATTCATGTTTTTGTTGCTTATGTTATATTCCGAAATGGAATATAGGGTCCTCATTTTCCAGGACATCGTTGAAATGAAGCGTGCAACAATGCCCTTCATATAGATATCAGAATTGTCGGAGCTCGAAATTATTCAATCACAACTTTGACTGCGAATGCAATTCAGTGAATATAACAACACATATATCTTCAAATTCTTCAGAGTTTCTCCGCAGCGCTCATTGTTCGCCAGAGCTTTCGATCAAAAATGCGACTAGTGCATATTGCATCATTTAATTCTCGGAAGATTTATGACACTTCCACAGAAAAACTTAGCGAATATTCATTCAAAAAATGGCTCCACTGGGCGATAGGAAGCATGCAATGAAAACAGTTAATAAAGAGCACAAAAACGTCGTTGAAACACTACAAATTTCGGAGAGGATAAAGAAACTCAGAAGTCCACGACTAAGACTCATAGCACATCCTACAATATCGTCACTGAAAATCTACTCAGCTGGAGCATATCATATGCTAACAGCGTGGCGTTCTATAACTAAGCAAGTTCGAACCAGCGACACCGTACAGTATCACTCTGCACTTTGTCCATATAAAGTTTCCGTGCGCAAATCATTTCTTTTATACGCGTCTCATTTTTCTGCACGATTGCAGCGGCGTTACGATCCACATGCATACATCCGGGTACATTTTGCTCCATAATCTCTGAGTTAAAATGAAGACATTGTTGAACGAGCTTTGCTATTCCAACCAAACAGCACTGCTTGCTTCTGCAGTGATAAAGCGTCTAATGCAGCTACCATTTTGCATACACAGCTGCGGATTATGCTACACATCAGTTGATTACTGACTGAAATTACCTCTCTTGCATCGCTTTCCTGGTCAACAAGCAGCAATGACGCACTGTTGGAAAAGTGCTGGTTAGTCAGTGACAATACGCAGTAACGGAAGCGCAATAAGCTCGATTCACCCAACTTCTCCTACTGAAAAAGGAGGAAGGGAGAATAGCAGGTGTGTTCATGAATAGAGATTAATTTGTTCATTAAAAGCTGCAAGCAAAGTGCGACATGCTAACGAATAAAAATTTTTGCACGTAATTTCTCAGAAATTTAGTATTCTTAAGCACTTCAACACTCATCGCAAACTCTGTTACGTCTGATAGTGGTGACTGTGCCGCCCTGGCCTCTGAGAACTGCAGTATGCCAACTTGTTTATAACACTTCGTCTGACCTCCAGCATCACATTTGTCGCTTCAGCAGGAAAAAAAAAACTTGGTGCATATTAATTCGCAATGCAAACAGCACAAGGAATTTGCAATCGCTTATATTCTCATTGATTTCATTGAAAGAGATGGAAGAAATGCAGTGACTCAATATGAACACACAAGTGGATAGCACCAATATTAAACTGTGCGATTTTCTGGAGAATAGGGTGGCATTAAGAGAAGACCTGGTGAATCACTTCTACTTACTTGGTAGGCGACCATCAATTCTTTATTCCCGGTGAGATTGGTTAATTAAGAAGAGATATCTCACTTTTTTGTTGGATGATGCAATTTTGTGTTAAAAAACGTTCATTTTCGAAAGATGGTTCACTTCAACATCCTTCATATCTTTGAGAAAAAACCCATAATAGAAAATGGTTTCCACGACGGCTTCATCCGAATTCCCATCAAAGCAAATGTTCGCATCGAAGTAGCACGAATTTATATCCGTTTATTATAACGACAAACACAACCAACATATTCATACTATGTGCTGAATGGGTAATTGAATCGATTTAAACACTTCGGCAATGGGTCGTGATGGCAAACCCCGTAGCGGAACTTCATATGGAACTCATCGAAATTTTCAAATTATAGCCACCCATGTGTAAGGAAGATATTATATTCAGTAAACAGAAATCGACGAACTAATTGAGTTCACAACATCACACAAAGGATTCCGACTGAACTGCTTATTACTAGCTGGGGATTCCAGTTTAATCGTTTAAAATCAAGTTGGAAACTCGAAGCGGAGTAGAAACTGAACGATGAAAAGCCCATGAACCAAACCTAGAGATTCATCGTTCGGTGCGTGAAGAATTATATCTTTTGGAAGTAGGCCGATTCCTGTTCATATGGCGGCCTATACCATACGAGCAACTGCAACCGAAACAGTACCTAACACTAAATTTTCTACAGAAAACGAGAATCAATCTATAAACGCGGAGAAATATGCGGAAGCAATCCAATAAGAAACATTAAGAAATTGAGGCTGAGATGAAATGGTGGTAAGAAAAGCATCCGATTGCAAGATCAATCCCTGAATGATCGACGGAAAAGAATTCTTAGAAAGGGTCATAAAAAACGTTGTCACCTGGTCTTGTGAGCAGATCCTATCTTCGAATGACAAGAATTTCATGGCCACTCCTCAACTGCAGCAAAAGTTGTCAGTGAAAAAATTTGCAGAAATCTAAAAATCCGGATGATTTGTGATCCAATGGACAGAAGCGTTTCTTATACTGCCTTGAATGAACACATAACAAGATCACCGTCTCAGCTCAAGAAACCACGAATTTTTAAAAATTATAGCAACGACTCAAAAAGGAACTCGCACTGGACCCCGTGATTGAAACGACTTCCCAGCTTACCCCTAGAAGCATATTTCATTATCACAACCGATGCGTCATCACAAGAATAGTTGAGGTTTTTAAATTTGTAGTAAAAACGGGAGACTGTAGCACCGTAACCACTGAAACCAACCATGTTTTGCGCTAGATTCAACAGCAGCGAGCCTTAGAGAAAGCCTGTATTCTCATTTTTCAAATCCGCATAACGTGAGGGATCAAACGCCTTTCGTTAAAAAGAAACTTCCGTCCCCGGCCAATTTACCAATACTTCAGTAAAAAGGCAAAAGCTTTGTTAAAATCACCAGCTCAATGAGCCCGCATTCCAGGATTCGGCAGTCGTGAAAGCAAGGACACCGCAATGTTTAATTTCTGCTGAACAAAAATGGAACTCTATGTATGAACCGAGCTATCCGAATTTTTCTTCAGGAGGGAAAAGGTGTCGCTTCGTCTGCCCTCACTGCCTACGACGTGGTCGGAGCAGAAAAACTCAGCAGTGTTGCCGAGCGCCGTTAGTGGGAAGAAATCAAATGTGCTTTTACTATTGGCAACTAGATTTAACCTGAGAGAGGTGTGAGATATGACCTCAGCAGAGTTCATTAGCTTCTTCGCAGATTCGCCAGTCGCTGCATGTGCGATTCAAAAATACGTCAATAAAAAAAAACAAAAACAAAAGAACTTTCTTAGATGCTTCCTTAGGAACCGAAGAAATCAAAGAAGAAGCACTGCTTTCTTGCTAGTTTTGGTATCAGAAGCGCTAAATTATGTTTCGATTTCTCTACTTTAAAATTCCGCCTTCACACATAGTTCACTTAGGTTTTGGAATTTTGTAGCAAACAAAGGGATAAAAAATTTTGCGGTGTTGGACTGCAAAGTGAATATTGCAACATTTCTCAGTGTCAGTTAACATTGCCGACTTCACTCATCCATTGATATAACTGTTCACTGTAACGCTGACGCTGAGAGCATAAACGATAGATGCAAACTTCAAAGCTTTACGAAGGCGGTGTTTGTTGTTGTGGCGGTGTTTGGCGCACTTCACAGGCGCCAATTAAAATAGCAGATGCTCGCAGCAAACTTCGATGTTATCTACTGCGTCATCATCACCATTATATGGGCATAAAATAATGAGACAGTCCGCTGTGCTAACGAAATGGAAGATGCCTTTGCTGAACAGCCAAGCAATATCATTAATCACCAACAGACAATAAATCCATTCAAATTTGACAGAATCAAGTGTTCATGCAGAGATCCAACTGTCGACCCGTTTATCCAACTCAAGTGGTTATGAGACGAACAAGATAGGTTAAAAGAAAGCTGGGTGTATAGTCATTCTATAGTGCCAACTAAGATTTTCATCTCAGATTTGGAAGCCTAGATTCAGTGATGGAAGAGGATATTTATAGATTTGCAGAAACATGACCTCACCACGAAACAAAGCAAGAATAAAAATTTCGAGGAAAATATAAAACGGTCACCGATTTGCTATGTGATGCAGAACGCAAACGACTCGAGAATTAACAAAAGAAGATGCACATCGAAACAGTTCGCACATCTAATCAACAGATTTCACAATCAAGAGGTAGTAACTTTGAGTAGGACTTTCACAGGTAAGGCCATTCACACCTTCTGCAAATAACTGATTATTTTATGGCATGACCACTGTATAATGAAAACATAATCGGCGTAATATGCTTGCGGTTTTGCATCCTTAAATGGATATAACTCTTCTTGAAGTGGCTTGACGAATGTGAACTGTAGTAAGTACGTATAGTGCATTTTGGATTCATCTAATTTTGTGTCGTTAGCTTTCTGGTCCTCAGGTTGGAACTAAACGGTACACAAAAACACCAAAGAATTCAGCAAGACTGGCTTGATCCTGAAACAGGATAAGCATATAACTGTATCTGTTATTTGGTAGATGTGAAGAAGGCACGTGTAAACTGATGAGCGCAAGACCATGCAAACTGATGTAGTGTTGGGAAGTTTTCTGCGGAAATCGTCCTACAACCGGCCCAACAATTCCATCAGATGAAAGAGTTAAGGATTTTTTAACGAACATCGCAGTGCTGGACGGAACGTTCGAAATAGGCGCATTATGGCGGAAACTCGAAAGGATAGAAGCCGTCTTTTCACAGAACAAAATGCGAACAGAAAATAGTTTTGACTAAATGGGTATTGTAAAGTCGGTCATTTTGCCACAACTGGAGATATAGAAGAGTGAGTCATTCGCTATCTCTGGTCATGCGGCAAAAGCGCCACCAACAAATACTCATCTGACAAGTGCGCCCCAAAGGGCCGAGAAAAACACCTTTGGAAACTGAGATTTACTTTGGGGTTTTTTATTCGTTCTGTCTTATGATCTGTATTCTTAGCACCATTACATTTAATTTATTCAGTCATATTGGCTCTGTTAAACGCAGTTTCTTTGTTGAGTTGATACACTAATTTACTTATTCACTGTTCCACGTAGCGGAAACAAGCACACAGTCATATGTAAGAAGCAGGAAGAGGGCAAGGAGAAATGCTAGACTGGTGGGAGAAAGCGAAGGCATATATGGCTAATAGAAAAGTTCTTCCTTTTATAAAGTAATATAGGTTGAGAAGTAAAGACCTCGGTTATCTTATCTCCCAAGTTATGAAAACAATGTACTTTTCTAGGTGATAGATTAGCGGCCAAGAAAGGGGATCAAACACAGCAGTCAGAGAGGTGATTTCACTGCTTCAAACGTTTATTTTGTGCACATGCAATCAGCGCTTCTATTTACTTATTCGTAACAGCAGCCGCGCTCTCTTGGGAAGTCTTTCACTGATCATTTCACAGGTATTATTGTGCTTGCCTTTTCACTGCATAAACAGTCAACTGAAACAGCGCACTTGTATTGGTAGGGAACGCTTGTTACTTTTGTTCACGAGCGGATGGAGCTGCGATAGCTGCGGAGCACAGTGGTCGTTGCCGTAATTGTTGCGGCGTCATTACCTCATATTGTTATAGTTGAAGTGTCCGCAGACGTTAGTGGTCGTCGCGTTCTCTGCTGTTTTCTTCGCATTGATCATGAGTGATTTTTGCTTTTAAAACTCGAGAAATTATCCTTTTGACAAATTGTTTTCGAGGCTGAGCACTTAATATGAAATTCTTGTCATCCATTTCCTCGACTATGCGAAGTAACCGAAGCGCGCAAAAGCAAGCAGTTGATCTTTCTTCGCTTTCACCTTCGCCCACTTCAGCCGGAACAGGCGTCACTCCTGATGTTTTTCGATAGCGGAAAGGTGGAATAACAGAGGATATTTTTCCATTTCCACGCGTTCTCTTCGTTTCGTGATATGAAACTTTCAGATACCTCGAGGAAGACGCATTCTTTTTCTTGCAGGAACGGTCAGGCTATGCTCGTCAAGTAGGTAGATCCGGAACTGCCCACAGTCGCACAGAATGAACTACATGTATAATTT
This sequence comes from Parascaris univalens, assembly GCA_037576465.1. Taxonomy (NCBI): domain Eukaryota; kingdom Metazoa; phylum Nematoda; class Chromadorea; order Rhabditida; family Ascarididae; genus Parascaris; species Parascaris univalens. The sequence continues at coordinate 160,630,419 of CM075173.1, forward strand.
GCCCCATTTATTTTTACAATTTTGAAGGAAAATATGAGGGTGTCCACTAACAGTTTTTTAAAATTCATGCTCCCTAAGGAGGCGATGCCATATCAGACGCTATGGCACGGTTTGTTCGGAAGCATTTTATATTATGTTATCCACATACTCTGAGGATTCATTATTATCTCCTTCGGTTTGGCATCGCTTAACTGCCACTTCCATAATTATTCGTCTTCAGGATTGTTTCTAAAAATGGTGTTGTTGTTGGCAAGTGAGCGAAAAAATGCAATAGGACAAAGTAACTAGGGAAAGATATTATGGAAACACTGCGAAAATATGTTTTCAGGCATTTGGATAAAGCCAGTGCTCTCTTTTCCGGTCGTTCCTATTTCAACTCCCAAAAATAATAAATCGCAAAACTGGAAACGATGACTGCTAGATTAAAAACCGGGGTACAGATGCTTCTTCGCACATTGCTTCTTGTTGCATTTTTTGTCATGAAACTCTTGTGCAGTGCCACAACAGTGTGCCCATCGGTATAATCTTTTAAGTGCTATTAAATTCTTCACTCCTTCGCTTCATAACGCTTTGCCACCAATGACTAACTTAGATTCCTCGTTTTATAAATGACTAAAGGACATTTTTAGCACAACTTTTCTGCCTATCACACATCACAAAGACAAAAGCAATGTATCAGGTTGCTTTCCGGCGCTAATAGAGCACGCTGTTTTATAGCACCCTTCTTGCGATCCCCTATGCCTTGCACCACAGCAAGGCTGAGGATCGGAACCTATTTCTGTGATCTAGTTTTCGTGGTACTCACCTTGATGCTTTATTCGAGCGAGCTGATGCGTATTGTATCAAGCAGACTGAATTGAATTGAAGCTTTAAGGAATGTGTTCTTAAAAAAATGTCTTCCAGATGTTTTTTTCATGTGGAAGTTTCTCCTCGAAGTTTTTCTTTCAGATAGGAAAAATGGGTAAAATTTGTCTCTCTAAACGCCTCCCGTGGGTCATATCACTTAGGAGTTCCTTTTGCATTCACAATGAGAGCAGCGCCTATTAACTACTCTCCCATCACTCAACACTTAATTTTAGCAAACGTTTTGATTGCTCACCTCCGAATGCCTCCCTTGGGAAATATCTATTTTCCCTCTGTTTTCGGTCCAGTATGAAACGGACTTACTACTCCCTCACCCATTACTCTCATTTATTTAACATCTCATTTAGCATCACTTCCAGAGGTTCCTCGACTGGTAATCAAATCCTTCGTGTTGTTTTGAAGAGCTTTCATTAGGCTGATTTTATTTCTCGTGAATTCTCAATTTGTATCACTTGCACTGTGCATTTATTATGCATTTTATTATATGCGGCATTCCTTTGCAGGTTCACTCATTTCTCGATTGAAATGTTCGTCAAAAGTTATCCCCCAGTATCGTTTTATTCAGCTCTTGCTATCAATTTCCAGAACGGCTGAGACGGTTTGGTCCAAGAATACAACCTTTGAAGTGATTAGTGATCGTTTAAAGATCGCATTTCTAAGTTTTTATGCGTTTGCTGTCGATAACATAACCAGCTTATATATAAAAATGCTGCCTTTTAAATTCTTAAAGATTAGTTGAAATTAAATTCGACTCCGTGATCTTGACAAAAACAGCATTTTTTCCGCATTTTGCTTTAAAAAAAATCACACCTACTGGCACTCGTTCGAAGAAACGACAGTCCCCTCCAAATGTGCAGAATTCTCTGAAGCAAAGCTAAAATTTTCTACGGGGTCGACGTTGCCTAATCGAGTTGCTGAAGGCTAATTTTCTCATTTCATTACGTCGGTGACAGCGGCCTCAATGACAAATAGCGTCTTGTTGATGGGGTTAGCAGTCGACTTTTGTGATGAAACTTCCTTGTATAGTTAAAAACTTTGGCTGCGGTGTTTTCAACGCCCAACTTCGATCATAAGATTTTGGTAGTTTTATTTCTAATTTTAGCACCACTTTTTGTGGTATAGTTCCGGGTATCGAAATAACAGTTAACTGACTCCTCATATATGTATTCATGATAACTCTTCATATATATATCATATGTTCTCGACATATGTTCGGTCTTAAACAGTGCCTTTCCGTTTTTTATTCCTTTCAAAGACAAGTTATTATTTTTTACGTTGGCTGTAAACGTATAAATGCCTATGGAAAGTGCAACCGACATGGCAATACCCTTCTGATATGTTGGCCTCATTTCTCAGACTACAGCCGACCGAGCATAAATCTTGTCCTATGGCATACGAAGAAATGGGTTTGAGAATGGTTCTTGCGAGCATGAAAAAACTGGAATGCACGGGATGCTAAGAGAGGAGATTATTACGTCCGCCGGAGATATTTCGAATTGGCATTCCTATATCATCTCATGATCTTCTGTCTGGCAACTGCTTAGTCCAAAGAAAAGATGCCGACAGCAGTGAGTCTGTTTATAACTCTGTAATGTTTAGAAATTTATTGGAGAGAAGGCTGAAACAAGTGCCAATGACAGCAAATTTAAAACGAAGAATAAAGTCCATGATTGGAAAACAGATGGCCCCAATAGATGTCAGTAAGAATAAACACAATAGGTCCTCTTTGCGAAGTGAAATGAAAGCATTCAAGAATATTACAAGCAATGAGATTTCGACCTGTTGAAGATGAAATGTCTCAGACTCGTTCCACAGATTTTTAACCAAAAAAGCTTTATATTAACTGACAGAATAGCTTGTTTCACAGCTGGAAATCCCTATAAAAGGATGTTGGCAAGACTGTAGTATGATCGTTCTGAACAAAATTCGCTGATTCATTTTCGCTTACCTTTGCCATATGAAGCAAAATCAGTCTTAGAGTGCATTTTTTGTTGCAGATAATATTCGCTTAAGGTAAGTTTGCAGTTAACTTCTGCATCGCAAAGTCTGTAAGATCCTCATAACCTTTTGGCCGCTGCAAATGATAAAAGGCAATAGAACAGTATTAGCTGAAACTCTTGAATTGCTGCCTTTGTGCTGCGACCTTCTCGTTGAGGAAATTTCTCCATAGTTTTGGAAAGGAACTGGTCTCCAAAGTCTCAATCCGCTTTGTATCCCTACCCAATTTTATGCAAACTTACCTGTGTTCGGCTGTGGTACTGTTCATTTGAAACAACGGATTGTCACATCCTTGCCTGATATCCGACTACTACGCATTTATATCATAAAGATTGCGGAGAAAACGCTATTCGAATCTTCACTTGAAACGTTTAACTAATCTAAGCAATCAACGTATCTGTCTAAGTGTTATTCTAGGTGCTAGCAGTTTTGCAGGATATGATCAGATTTTTTTGTGGATGCAACGTTCCAAATGCTCTAAATTTTTTGAGGATTACAGGTGCCGTGTTGCACAAAAAAGTTCCTCTTTCTTGCGAATTTCGCGGGCTTTGAATAGAACTCCAGAGCTGCTAAGTTTTCAAACGACATTTGGTTTTCTAAGGAAGCAGTAGAACTTTTTTCCTGGACTCCCATTGTTAACAACTAATACGATTGCGCACCTTCTTGAATCCCAGTCAAACAGTCAAGAAGTTGCATCACCGCTCGAAGAACAATTAAGCACTGACTAACATTCTAGCAACGCATCTTCCTCCTGACGCTGTGGAGAGCTTGTAGAGATTCTGAATGATCATTCGAAGGACACCGTGCATTACCACGGTTGTGTAGACTGCAGAATCGGATGTTACTGCTAGGGCATTCTTAGTTGGCGAGCTAGAATGTTCAGAAGGTTACAGACGTACAAACACAAATGAGTCGGCATAATAATGGCGCAACTGTGTGATGCTTTAAAAAAGAGAAATAAGTCGCAAAATGCTTGTAAAAATGCATTTAAAAATCGGATTGAGGGTTAGGTCGTCTTTCCCACCTTTATGAATTTTACATTCTTGAACTGGAAAAATTTCGTTAAACTTTCAATATTTCATCGAGGCAGCACTGCTGCTAATTGGATTTTTAAGAGCAAACCATACAAAACAATAAAGACGCATCTAGGAAAGTCAGCGAAATTAGAGAAGTGTGGAGAGCAAATCGGTTAAAGTTCCTTCAAATGCACATTTTAGTGCGTTTGGATTTTTGTTTTCTCATAGATTTATTCGTATACTTTGCTCTTTATTGTTTTGTGGAATGTATTTCAATATTACTTTTCGTAGAAAGAAAATTCGATCTGGTTTTTTATGAAGTGGCGTGTGTTGCACAGAAAGATGAATATACATACATGAGCATATCAGTGCTAATAGAAGGGCTCTTTTATTATTTCACTCACTCAAGCAAAGAATTTGGTCCGACTTTTGGACGATCACCTAAACGAGAAGCTCAGAGCGATGCTTAAAAAAATAGCAACTAGGCAATGAACCGAGAGCACGTTTATGGTTTCCTGATTGCTGCGAAATTAGTATTACTTCTTCTATGGCAGAGAATATAAATGCGTTGGTAAAAGCTAAATAAAATATCACTGAACACTAAAACCGTGCTTCAAGAAATGAGAAATAATAGGCAAGGCAAAGAAGAGAACATTAAATACTGGAAGGAAAGGGATCAGGTCCACTCTTGACATTTACGAAAAAGCCGAAAATGAAAACAAGAGACAAACAAATCGAAGTATGATGAAATTAGTGAAGCACTCAACCGAATGCTTGCCTCATCGTTTATAGCAAGCAGTTTAGAAAAACTTCAGTTAATAACGCATCCTACAGTAGACAATGAATAAGTTAGTTGCATTGCATACACGTTTAAGAGTGCAATGGAATATTTTACTTGTGCATGCAACGATGAATTCATTCATGTAAGGTGATGATGACCTCTTATGTAAATGTGCTTGTGACTGCGAAGAATGCTCGATGGTGTGTAAATAGTGCAACACAGTCAGAATGAGTTAAATTGCGTTCTTGTTCCTAAGGCAAACTTCCAGAATGATGACGGATATTACACTTACGCATTGAATAAACCACAATAATGCAACGTTACTTTTCTAGCTGAAGCTTTCCGTACTAATAAACCTAGCCTTTCATGCTCACGGAGTGAGAAAAACTCAGTGTGCAATTATTATAAGCAAATGACAGATGAACGATGTAAACCATAGCGCACATATGAGAGTGAGGGTATTGCTAGTTGTAAAGATACAAGCTTCTAGCGCGAACTAGGGTCATAATTACCTGAACGTGTTTTCAAACTGGCAGGTCATTAGGAATCCAAACACACCCAGTTTATGGATACGTGCGAATGATTTAGAATTCTGTGAAAGAACTGGGAATGTGCTTTCATTTTAGTATGATTAAAAACGTAATAAGACCGTACAGTTCTCTAGTCGTAAACATTGATCCTTGAATTCTCATGATCATTTCGAAAAAAGTGAGTTCATAATTCTGTTGAATGCGTAAATTATCTACCATCAGTCAAAAACGGAAATTCGCCCAGTGAGAAATTAGAAACATTCATTACGAACATTACGAACACACAAGGAGATTAAGTCCATGTGGAGCCTTGCAGTATAGCGGAAGTGTGAGGCATAAAACAGCTAATCACCAAATTTTCAGTGATCATCAAGATAAGATGTGCTGCAGCATAGGAGTTCGTCACGGTTTTACTTTTCCTGGAACGGTGACTAATAACATCGGCGAGTCCTGAGACTCCATTAAATGCACTTGCAAAATACAAATATAGCACACCTGCACATCGTATCCAATCCACTCTACTAAAACAGACCATTCAAAGAAATCGCAAACAAGTGTTTGCATAAAATACAGCACAGTTTTGCGATAGAAATAACATGACGACACTTCGGTGATTAACAACTCAATTTAATATATATTACTGGTCGGAGACAAAGCGCGGTCATTTCTGTGACTCTGTCAAACATCAGTTTTTATAGAATGACGATCGAAAGTTAAAAGACGCTTCTAGATGTGCTGAAATGATGCGATTTTTTTTTTACCATCCCGTTCAGCATTAATAAAACATGAGCAATTATGCATTCATATTTTAATCGAACCGATCATGCATATAAATTCCTCAGCAAATCGTTGCTTTCTCTATTAAGCTCGGCTGCTCATAGGAAATCATCCGACTAGTTTACAATTCAGCGTCGCTATGACAAAATTCCCGGAAACCTTTGCATATATATACATGGTCGTCCCCTCATTACAGGTTTTCCTTGCAAATTAGCTAGAACGGCCAAAAGCTGAGCGAAAATGGGGTTCTTTATAAAGCGAATACAGACAAAAAGTCAAGCTCTGTATAGAATAATACAGCTTGATATATAGAGTAGATGTATGGCAACAAATTATCGCAAACTTGTTTCCATCTTTCACGGAATGAATGACGCTAGCAGTCTAACGGTGTATCGCGTCGGCATCGCTAAAAATATCACAAATGTCGTCTTATATGAGCTGACTGCTTCAAAAAGGTATTCTTCGCTGCATTATGGCTACACAGTTGTCTAGGAGAAATGCAATAAATATTAGTTTTCCGTTCTTTTTCATATAATAAGCACTGCTTGTGCCGTTAGCCTTATCTAATGAAGTTCACTTCGTTTGCAATAATGATGGTTCAACAACACTCTTCGAGTTACGCATCAATAAAATACCGCCCCTCTCGCTTCCAGTGGGCTAATATAGTCCGAGAGGTGTGCGTCTGTAGCCATCGCAGAACAACTCATCGCACCAACGCATAGAGAAAGATACATCGCATCCGATTTCTCGTAATTTTTAAAAACCTCATAAAGGGTTTTCATGTCCCACCGAGCTCTTTTCATCGGCTACCGAGTGAATGTGCCTAAAGATCGATCACTTCAAAGTGAGGGGCATAAAGGAATGAGCGCAGTGATTCGATGAACATAAACCACTCGCTCATTGCGTATTTATGGCTTCATTAGCGTTCAACATCTCCATGGCCTATTGACCTTTTAAGACGATATAAAATTTTACAGGTCAGTCATAAGTAATATCTGGCTGAGCGCTGAGCAAAAAAAATTTTTGGTCTGGATTTAAACCATCAACGAAACGTTCGTCTGAGGAACCAGATGAGAAGAGTCCAGTTGCAGACTGTAGAATCTAAAAATTATTAGAAGCGTTTATGTTCATCAAATTTATGCAGTTTTCACTAGCGCTTTCGACCGACGTTGATCGTGCAATAGTTGATGTGATACTGGAGCTAGCGAAAACATTTTCGGTGACTGTAACCGAAATCTAGATCATTAGCAGACATTCGAATACCAGAAGGCTATAATCGTACGCATTATAGCAAGAGACGGATATGTTTATGAGAAGACGAAGAAATGGGCATTTGCGCCGTCCTTTGCATCAGCGATCAACAAAAGCTACTCTGCATTTGCCGGAATATATAATTGAGTAATAAAGGTAACGACAAATGAAAGTAAGGTCTGCAGTTTAGTGAATATAGGAGGTAAGTGTGAAAGAATGCAACTGACGAGGATGGCAAGAGGACTCCTACGAGAATTACCATACCCTTACTGGTTCAATTAGGAGTGCAGCAAGGTCTGGCTTTTACGTCGACAACATCCTTTCATGAAATGTAAGCAAATTCTCGCCTTCAGTATTCGACATAGCAAGCAGCTGTATATTTAAATGTAGTTCGTACGATTACGTTTTTCACCTACTTTCCCAAAAGGCAATCTTGCTTTCTTTGCATCTTCAGCTCCGCCAGTACATTTCAATAACACCTACGGAATAACGAATAACTATTGTTTTCCTACATAGGAACTGCAGAGCTCCGAGATTCGGATACAGCTGAGTAAATTTCAGGATGTCCCAATGCGCAATCACCAATTTTCAGGTAGAGATTCAATTCCGTTAGAATATTTCTCGCTTCAACGCTTTCAAAAATGCCGTTAACAGATTTTCGATGCTCCAAACATCAATGTGCGAGATGGTTTTTCTTTGAATTCACTGCTCACATGATTTTCGGCTACATCGGCCTTCAGAAAACGGGCAGGAAAACAAATCGCGCTCATTTCAACATTAAGCGAGAAAATTGCATCAAGGCATCTGGCCAATATGGCGCCCTTGTCGATGCATGCCCGTTGCGTCATCGAAATGAAACAACAAGTTGAACCGCAGGAAGCAATAAAAAATGTTGACCAAACAACAAGCAATAAAATGTTGACCATTCGCAAAAGCAAAAGAATCATGATTTTTTTGCACAGAAGGGGTAATGTGTCACTGATTAGCTGGACTAGGCAAACTTGACGTTGACGCTACGAAACTGTTCAAATTCACTTCCGAAAATCGCATTCGCCGATTGTTATAACAAGCTGCCGCAAATCCATGAACAAGAGCACGTCGTATCAGCACTCTTGCAAACTTCTCACATCATTTCTCATAAGGATGAAAATTCGTTTGCAGCAATTCTAGACCGAAATCGTTTCCATCAACTTTTCATGTAAAGTTGTGCGTACGCCCTCCGTGGACGCCTTCATACTGGCATGGGAGCGACTGATAACTTTCGCAAATCGTTTCTCAAAACCGCTTCATCGAAATAGCAGTAGACCATAGGTGCAAGTGTGAATTTGTTAGATCTTGAGGAACCCTAGAAGGACAATTCGGGCACGGCCAATCAGTGAGTGGTTCCTGCCGCAATGACGGTACATCTAAGCGGAAATTCGAGCAAGTGGTGCCGGTTTTGATCTCTTGAGCAAAATGGGGACATCTCAGTTCGTGCAAAATTCTATCTTAAGCAAGCAGTTCAGATTTCGAAACGGAGACGGAGGAGTGGATGCAAATGAGTTTTTGTGCCGAAGGTGCCAGTAAAGCAATAAGCGATCGGCTTGGTTATTATATCAATAGACAAGTCTTTTTTAAATTTCTGGTTAAAAACCTTAAGAAATAAGGAGCAGATAACCGATCACCCACAAGAATGGCTTTGTGGGCAAATGATGAGGTGAAATCGTTGACGGAGACAATTAGAAGGAGTACATCACAACGATTTCCTGATTCGTTGTTTTTCTTTCATTTTGTTCTGCTTTGAAAATGCTTGTTTTTTGAGGCGTGAACAATGAGTGGTAAAGAAATAGCAAGAAATGAGCCCAAAAAGCTTCCCACCCACCACACCAATTTCAAAGACGTTCGCTGACAACTCTGATTGTTACAAACACAATCCCCTCCCCGATTTTCAAAAGAACCAAACAAAGGCTAATTGCATACACTGCTCTTCGTGAGTTTCGATTTTCACTATTTTGCCCTAATGCCACTACCTAAACTTCTCCATCACCATTATCGCTGTGAGTTCGCTTCTGTTTTATCTTCATGTCCCGCTTCAGTTTATATATTGTCCTCATTATTTCTTAGCTTGCTCAATTTGGTTTATTGCCAGCGCATTGAAATTTGAAGCAATGCAATGTTTTTCACTAATACTGAATGTAGAAAACGATGCAAAATGGCCTAAGCTAAGGAGCACCTCGTCTTCTGAAAGTTGCTGCCAACCACATACTCGCAAAGAGAGCAAATCCAGCGTATTATTTAACGAAGAAAGAAAGCATTCTTTGCACACTGGATTGATGGGGAAGCATAAACAATGAAGGAACTGAGCACTAAAGCAATCAAGCCACAAGACGCAAAGCTTCACAAAGTGCATAATGTTTCATAAGAGACTCTGCAACTCAAGGACGACTACGCCAACTATGGTTGCGAGGACATCGTTATCTGAAACAGCAGTGAACGGCTTTCCAGCGATATCAAACGCCAAACGTATGAAAGTTCGTTCATATAATTGACGTATAAGAAGAGAGGCAAAATGAAGCTGTTAATGCATGCAGTTTACAACGCGCCAAATACACCGAATTTCTTGCAAGAAGAACCAAACATTTCTCCACACACGACAACAAAAGGTCTCTCATCCATGTGAAACAAGCTGTAATAAATCCAACTTTGTATATATTATGAGAGGAATGGCGTTGAATTTTGGAGAAGATATCGAAGGTATATCAATAATGCAGGCATGTTTTCTGTTTTGCTACTACATTCATCGCAGATATTCACATTTTTACTACCACTAACCCACCGAATGCCGCAGATAATCCATCTTCCGCTATTACCATGCAACCGATCACCTCGATTTAAGATGCTTAATAATGTGTTTTTCTGCAAAATTGATCGACTCTGCGCAGAAAAACGATGAGCCCGATTGACCGTTAAGCAAATTTAGCTTCCAGCTTTTGGAGGGCTTAAGTGCCAACAATTTGTCAAAACCGAAATAAACCACGACGAAATTGAGCACAGTGAGCAGAAATATAGTGAAAGGTTCAACTACGGAAGTTCAGCACGGTAGCTCTAAGATTTAGCATTAGAAAATAACAACCACATAGTCAAACAAGCGTGCTCTCGCGTAACCACAGAGCCATGACACCATCGTAAGATACTTTTGCAAAAACATGCACAAACGTATGAATTATGATCGAAATAAACAAAGACTAAATAATTTTGAGTTTCCAACGACTTGATTGCGGACCATCGAGGGCAACAAACACCTATGTAACTCATGGCACAGAATAATCGGCTCAAGGTGAAAACACATTCTTCGCTCAAGAGATGGTTATGTTACGCTCGAAATTACTGTTACCGAAGGGAACGTTTTGTATTTATGAGTTAAAATGAAGCAGATCTATGTCGCATCGGATGTGTTGACATGATATTAGTTTTTGCTGTTCCGCTGCTCTATAAATGTTTTGTAAACTGCCGTCGTACACTGGAATATGCCCAATAATACACAAATATTCTGACCGAATAGATAGATCGGAGCATTTTTTTCCAGTAGTTTGCTTTTCCTACCCAACGAACTGCAAAATACTGAGGAAACGTTTGACACCTATTACATATTTCAACAAAAATGCGTTTAGATTTGCAGGAACGAACATATTAGAATCCGTAGGGTGTTAACGTCAGCCATTCAAATGAAAATTGCAAAGTTTGATGCTGAAGTATGGAGTGAAAGACATCTTTTTATATATAAATCCATGCTGATTCATGTTTTGACAGCTCTCCCGCATAGGTTTTTCAGAGAGTTACTAGTCTGGCCCATGAATTTCTAAAGAGATATGTGCGGAAAAAGGCACCACATTTTGCTGCAAGCGGAAATGCATTTTACACCACCGAGGAGCTTTTCTTTTGTTGGAGGCTAAGCTGTTCCACTTGTAATTGCATTTCTCGCACTTTTGATAAAAATGGCAGTTTTGTCAATGGAAAGCAGATATGCCTGTCGTGCCAACTCTTTTGTCATCTACTGCACGCAATAGCTTTAACAGCTTTCAGGGCTCTTGCTGAGGCTGGAAACTTAAAGGTTGATATAGAGGATCCTCATGGTATAGTCATTGTCCTTGAAAATCGCAGTTTTGACTTTAGAGAAGACTACTGCAGAGACGAGTATATATATTTATATTTATATATATATGGAGTGCGATGTCTGTTTAATGCATAGACAAGCCCATGCAACAGTTTTCAAGAATGACACACTGCAGAAATTTGCTCGAAACAAGCCGCAGAATATAATTTCATGAGCACGACCCATTGCACTGCTGATCAGGAATTACCGACAGAAAAAGGTCATTTTCGTTTCCGTATCGATACAGGAACATCGACATTCACTACTACTGCCTCCTAGATTGCTGTGTCATTCAAGTTACATTTGCATCATATGCACCTCCTTGCCATATCTGTACATGATAACTTCATGAGTTTCTGTAGACATCCTGTTTCTGTATGCTGCTAGCACTCTGCAGAAAATGTAGATCAGTTGCAGTTTAGTCTCTTCATCTGAATTTAATGCTAATCATGCGCACCAAAACTACAGTAGCTTACTATTTTCACATCAATTTCATTGTAACCACACATGTGCAAACCTTCCCTCAATGAGATTTATGGCACATTTATTAAGAAGTTTACTCATTCTCGAAATGAGGTTTCAGAGCGATCTTTTGCAGTGGTGCATTAGGCGATAGTGCACATACGTGATGAGCCTCAGCGCTTCTCTGCCTGTTGGAGAATTTTCATTTAACCAACAACGGCAACGCTAGTTTCAGACTTTTTTTGAACATTTTGAGGAGAAGATCTAAATCTCAGTTCACATTAAATTACCTCTTTGAAAAAGAAATACGAAAAACCAATGTATCACTGAGAAGATTAAGTGGATTTATTCGGATTTTCATCTTCCACCATTCCAGCAATGGAAAGATAGACACTGCAGAAAGTTTATACAGGTTGTCGTGTCAGTTAAGATATGAAGAACGGTTCCACGCATTTTCTGGTGTAGCATCACCGTGTAGATTGCAAATTGAAGATTTTTCATGAAGTATCGTCTTTAGAAATGAATGTTGGTAAACAAGATGTGGACAAGTCTTCAATCACAGGCACGAATTTAATACAGGTATGAATCAGTAGGATCTAACAGATGGCTGTCAGAAGGTTTGGCTGAAGACGTAACCGGGAAAAGTAGAATATGGACGTAGAATAGAAAACGGATTTCTTCGGCCGCAACTATACAAAACTGTCATAGTCTTTGAAAAATTGAACTTCAACGTTTAAATGAATAAAGACGCTTGGTTATTTATTCGTTTCGAAGGTGAGAAGTGGCAGAATTTGATGTTATTATCCTTCAAAAAGTGCGCTTCGCGCACTAAAAGGCAAAGAAATATGCGCGAATGTTTTGCACACTGAGTAGCAAAAATGGTTACGAAAGGATAGGCAAAATATGTTTCAAATTATTTTTCCTGATAGTGGGACTCTCACTCAGTACACTTCTAGGTACGTCTGGAGAAATGTGTTTATTAGGAAGGTTATATGACTACCGTACATACCGTCAATCCTGGACGAGTGAAATGAGCATAATTGAACAGCTTCCAAAGCCGTTTTTTCCTGAAGTAGGTGATTACCACAAACAAAATCGTGGTTACGCACACAGTCGGCAACAATTTCCTGCTGAAGACATAAGTTTGCGATACCTTTATTCAAGATGTCACGATCTGCCTTCAGCAGCTGGGCACAACCGGTCGTGATATCATTGGCGCCTGAGCGTCCATATGGAGACAACCAGTACAGAGACTCACTGCAATAATTAGGTGTGCACTGGTGAGCAAAAAACTGTTTTAACTGATAATCGCAAATATATGCAAATGCAAATATTACTGCAGAAGTGTAATTTACTGAAAGACGGTTCTCGTTGCGTCAATGGTGCTATTTGTGATACTATTAGTGCTACAACGTGAACAACCCAATGCAGTCATTAAGATATATGTATTCACACATCGGAGCATGTGAGCAATAAATCACTAAATTCCTTGCGTAAATTTAAAACTGAAGAGGATACAGTTGCACTCTGCGCGTGAACATACCTTATCGTGCATTCGAGGAGCACTAACTCTGAAAAGGTAGATATTCCTTAGGCTGTTAGCAGTTATTGAAAAAGACTAATTTGTTTATATGAGGAGTGATATCGAGTCGTAGAGGATTATTCCGTGAAAGAGAGATTGTATCCCCAAGGACGTCAGAGCTTATCCAGAGGGATTAAAACTATGTAGTGGAGAGGAATGGATAATTCATAAAGGCGGAATTATTTCATCCAAAAAATGGCGTCGTTGATCGCGTCTGTGAGAAAATATGTGCGAGCGCATGTAGCGCAGAAGATAGTAGGTGGGTAATTAAGTATATGAGCCCCGTGGAGTCAACGTTGAATCGGTTAGTTTGGGCTATTTTATTTTGATCCACATGCATCATCTGTCATTCACCAGCTGAAAGCTGTGAGATGGTCTGCATGAGACACAAACGATAACGGCCAAAAAAGAGGAACAATGCTTGGTGTGCATGTCAACCAAAAATAAGGAAATGTAGCGGCATCGATGTTCCAACACCTGCACGACTTTTATGCATAATTTGGAATTTCTTCTCTCCGGCTGAAAATTGATGCTGCTTTTCTCATCATGAATTCTTTGCTAGAGGTACAAGCGGTCTGCCACAAAAATGCAAAGTGGCCATTTTCGGGGCTCTAGATGAGCTTGCATGACCGGGTATCCCTTATAATTCCGGGAGGTCAGCGTCCGTTGCTTAGATACTATATGAATATAAAGTCGCATTATGCTATGTGCGAGCGCAATTCAAACTTCATCTTCGGTCGTCACTTGCCATTTGTGCGCATTTCTGTCGCGCAAGTGGAGCGAAAGAAGTTAACGCATGCGCTCTCACCCCCATCTGCGTGAACGTCTTGCATGTGTGTTTGTGTGGCGTGATCATAGTGTATTTTGCATATGTAGGTTTTTAGAATTCGCGTCACGTCAGTGCGGCCATGTTTCATAACGAATGTTTTTTTTTCTCGATTTGATCGACCTCCAACAGAAATCCGAGAAAATTACGTACACAGATTATTAGCACTTCCGGCTATTCTAAGCGAAGCTACAAATAAAGCCAATAGTTCTCATGACCATAGCCTCGCCACTTCCTAATTTGAACATTTCAGACAGACTAACTATTCATCAGCTCTGCAGTGCAGATAGTCACCGATTTGCGATCAGATATCGCGGACTGAATAGAGGCCGAGGTTTAAAAAAATTACTCCAATTTCATCGAATTGGGTTCAGAAGCAAATGCCTAAAACGGTTTCTTGACCGAGCAGGATCTTTTCGACTAGAGCCATTAGAATGTATATTAGATGGTGTTTCCGTTTCACAGTTTCCTTGCAATATCCGTAAGCACTTTTCCATACAGTTTTCATTGAAACGGACGCCTCATTTTGTCCATTACTAGAATCGATATGCGTCACAACACTCAAAAAATGAAGCGCCATTTATAAACAAAAGAAAACAAGTTAATATAAAAGCAACACTTGCAGATGATATTTATAGAATTAGCGTATGAGATGTTACAGTCGTTTCTTGAAACGTTAGCCCATAAAATGGCTCTCTTAAGTTGCATTCCAGCAATGTCATGAGCAACTTTGTGATGCGCATTCACGAACAACTCCAGCCATTTGTCAAGTGCTCACTTTAAATCCTTCTCAAAGAAATCGACAAGTATTTCAATTTATTCCTCTCTTTTCCTTTAAATAGAAAATTTCCGGGTCTGATTTGAAGACTTAACGGGTTCACCAAGTAATGATCGAAGCTCGCCTTGTCATTCGCAGCTATTCTCCATCGATTCAATAAAAAATGTAGCAGCGTGTGCGAGAACGACCGATCACTGCAAAATCCTGCGCATAACTGCAACCATTCACGCGCCGGGGCACTACACCGAATTCTCTTTCGCGAACCAAGATAACATCATACGACATATAATTCCTCCCAAATCGACGAAAATGAAGAGACAGTGAAAGTGCATTAGAGATCATCAGAACAGTACTAAAAATAATGCTCCTCTCTTGGATAGGATGTGAGAAAAAACTTTCAAATTGTGAAAGATTCCGTTTCTCAGATTATTCTCTCTTGAAAGCTCTTTTCTTCACGTGCTCACTGCAACATAAAGCTGTTCGATTGTTCTACCTGTCAGTGGAGTTTAAGCAGCACTGTGTGCTAAGAGTGGAAGCAAATGATGAAAAATCGCTAAAGCTAATAAATGATTTCAGTAATGACGGTGGAATAGCGGTAAGCAGAATTCATTAGATAAACGATCAAATTACTAAGTGGTGAGTTATAATGCCGTGAATTCCAATCTTTGGCCGGTATAGATGGTTTACCTTCGAAGTAACAACCCGATTTTTAATACTTCGCGCACAAATTCCATAATCATTTGGCAGCAATGAAGTCACCTTTTTGCTTCATAAATGTTTATGGCAAGCAAATCTTAATCTAAAATGATTTTTGGAAAATATGATGAATCGCAATTACAGAGAGCACAATGAACTGAAATGTGAACTCGATGCGTTTTTAGCACAAAAGAATCATAATCATGTATGAAGAAGGGAGGAGAGGAGAGTAGGCTGGAGAAGAGAGGAAGAAGAAGAAAAAGAAGGATTGCGGAAGGAGATGGAACAAACGGTTTGCTTTTAGAGTGAAACGAAATCGCCTCTAACATAGATCGAAATTCATCTTTGCATTTCAACACTCGAAATTCATCTTTTAAACGCTTGCGCATGGCTATTGCTAGCATTAAAACTACGAGCATTCGAAAAGGATTTCTGCCTTCAACACAAATAGACTCTTATCTGGTTCAATTTATCTTCACAATCGAAAGGGAACAATTTCCAACGAGGTCAAGGATACTATAGAGGATATGGGTAAAATATTCGTTGCTGACTCTTCACCTGTAGATAACAGCGGTGCAACGTTGCTGAAGCAAACATTTTTAACAACTCTGAAGGCAATGAATTCTTTCAGCGCTTTGGGTATACACAATAGAACAAATTTTTGAAACCTACCTAGCAGCTAAAGCACTTTTTGCTTCCATGCATTCTCATACATGCCTTTTAAAACTATATTATCATGACAACGTAGCATCTATGCGCGATCGGTCGTTTCTATTAACCCGTCTATTTAATAGATTTATTCTGAGGGCGATTGGAACATCGGTGATGAAGTTGGATGGATGTAGTACACCTTATTATATGCCACAACATAACCGCTGTCACATCAAGCCGACCTAGCACCTTTGGAAAGAGCTAGAATCATCTGAAGATGCCACACCTAAAGGTATGCATGAAGAATGCTTAGTTTTAGCTTTGTTTGACCAGCCAGGTTAGCTGAAATACAAGAGTATTACCATATTGCATATTATGAACGGCTATGTTGTCCTGATGTGAGGAATGAAAAAATGGCACATCGCGTCAGACCACCGGCTTGCATTTCTAGTGACTATTACCAAACTGCATTCGAAAAGGCAAGATGTACAATACGTCAGCACGTATGTCAATCGAAAGATGCACCATTTACCAACTGGTGGTCATGGAAATATTTCAGGGAGAAATGGAACATATGGCCTCTGGCATAAGACAGATAACAGACCGAGTTAGGGGTCAAGCGATCAATTTTTTGATGCGGGAGCACGAACAGCTAGTGCTATTTACTTACTATTTAAAGTCCTCCAACGTGCTGCATCATTACAGCGAAAGCGGGAATGCGTTTTCTGAACAGTTATAAAGCGTAGAGGAAGGCTGACAAAATAGAATTTATGCAATTCAGCTTACATGATTCACTGTCCAGTCAAATTATTTACCAACAGAAGCAAAATATGTAATAATTTGCATTGAAAACTGACTGACTCTAAAAGTCTTTAGCCAAAATTCTGCTCTGCGTGGTTCATCGATCATACTAAAAAAGTTTAATAAGCAAACAAGGACCGCATTCAATTATCAGTAACACCTTCGAAAAATCTGCAATATGAAAAAAGGTTGGACCCTTTGCAATGAATATTTTGTTAAGTCAACTTCAACAAATTCTTAGCTGCCTAAACAAGAAGGATAAATATTTCAATAAATAATTATAAATTTTGCTCTTATGTGCTAAAATATAAAAGGAAGGAACTTTGCGAGCGGAAGAACAGAACATCTAAGGCCTAAGCGAGATGGTTTAGACAAGATAAATAATAGAAGATGAGCTATTGTGGTTATAGTGAACTTGCAATAATGGCGGAGACTAAATGCGTAAGGGATACCTATTATGTATGAATACTGATAATTATTTGATCAATGCGAACGATCACCCCAACCTGCTCTGATATTGAATTTAATGCCGCTTGTATTCAGTCGCTTACGTCTGATCAGCGCTCATTAATTCCTTCAGCATCGTATATTGCAAGAAACATGTCACATAAACACATACCACCACTTAAGCGGTCATTTCTTCTTTTTTTAAAGATGCTCAAAGCTATGGTATCGAAAGGGAACAAATCGGTCTAGATAAACCATGCTTTCGTTCGATAAGAGGTCTAAGCACGAACAACAACGCATAGTGATTCTCGAAGATGCCATGATGGAAAGAAAAGTGTGGCTTCGCTATCAAGCGAAAAATCACAGAACTGAGACATTTTAACAGCATATTTGGCGTAGAAAAAGAATCCTGCAAAATGTAAATTAATATGCGACTGTATATCCGGTAAGTTTAACTTACTTTTTGACTTCGTTGTACTCTCATCATTTCCACTAGATAGAGAGCACACTCACAAGGAAGCAACTTGAAAAAGCCTTATGTATTCACCTAAAATAGTTGAAATAATAGTCACCCAAAACAAGCGAGCGTTAATGGCAATTTAAACTGCGACGAAAAAGAAAACCATTTTTTCAAAGCGCATATGCATTACCTCACCGGTACAAAACCAAAAAATATAGATACAGGCGTTAGGCAATTTGTTCCAAGATGATTTACACAGTAGGTATACACATCGTTTAGGGTAATTGGTCACTAATGTTATCAGCGTTTTCATTAAGAACGAATTTAAATCAAACAATGGAAACGACGCGTAGTTTGTAAAAAGACGTATTTTACAAACGACGTTTATGAAAAGCGCTTGTTGAGCTGCTTATTAAAGGAATTCCGGTTTACTTATACGGCCCCTTTTCCTTCCCACATGCGGTATTTGGAAACTTTTTTAACTGCGGCACACTTCGAATGTACTCTAGCAGAAATGACATCAAGTGCATGACACCAATTCGAGATTAAAGAGTTCTAATAATAAGACACAGCGAAAACACAAATCAACGAAGAATTTCTAGCACATTGCATCGCTCATTGGCCCACCTTCGTTTGATTATTCACAACGTTTTCGAACTCTTTTTTCACTCGCTTGGATGCGGTTACATCCTGAACATAAGGAGTAATTTTCCAAAAATATGAGCCTCTGAGGCGGTTACATCTGGAACAAAATAACGGCACGCATTGACGGCACTACCAAATTAAATTGCTCTTGTGTCGACGAAGGATCTTTGGAGAACGAAAAATTTCTTCACCATTTGGCTATCTCATTGAGAGAACTGTCCGTACTAATATGAAGGAACGATAATGCAAACTTCTCATTCAATGAGGAGCTCCAGAGTGAAAAAAAAGGAAGGATGGATGCAGCTATGATACGAATGCGATGTTCGTGGATTCATGTGCGTTCTCAAAAAACAAAAATGCCATAGCCGTTTGCCGAAAGATTGGAGTGCTGCATACACTCATTCCAGGTCGCATGTTCTGTTTCATTTGTTAGTGGATTGTGGCGAATTTCATGAATCACTGAGCGAGAAAACAATGAAATAGGAGAGAAGCATGAGTTTCCATCGAACTAACAAAATTTTACAAATTCACAACTCTGCGAAAAACCTCAAAAATTTCTCCACAAACTGACGAAAAATGAGGATGAGACTTTCAAAGATTATTGCGTCATTAGGAAATTATCTTAAAAATGCAGTGAATTTTGACCGCTGATCAGTGTCACACATATGCACTCCTTGACAGTAAGGAACACGGAGAATATAAATAATGAATTATAAAGAAATACGCAGTATAAATATCCTTCATTATGGAAGAAAATGTCAGGTTGAATTTGGAACAGCTGCTCACAAATGAGTTCTTGCAAAGTGATTAGTCCTTGTTACGGAGTTTATGAGAGGATTCACTTGCGGACCTGCAAGAACGTCAAAATTCTATCGTCGCAGTATCTGGAGAGCAGAAACACATGTGCTTCTCAGGTTGCCAACGAGAACTTTGATGAAGTGCAAAAAGGTATGAAAAGAAAACTTTGCAGTTATTTCAACACATTCGACAATGCTCTGTCTCGTGAATGTTTGCGCCAGTCGCATGTCGAACAAAGGTGTACTTTAGCCTATGAAGACGAGAAATGCTCCTTTGGTGGCGCAATTCGTAGTCTTCGTCATCGTACCTAGATCCACTGATGAAGCGGCATAGGTGCAAATGAATTCTTTTGCTGTAGTGCATCTCTCCCTCGCAATAACTACTCGTCGGAAACTTCTACACGTCAAGTAATAAAACTTCGCTTAAATGATTTTTAGGGCATATGCTCATGATAGGACTTTTGTGTATGGTTAAGCACAGTCTTTACAACCAAGTGCACTGCCTGCATTTAATGGCTCTATTATGAATGGATGTGCAGATTTCGACAGATGATTTGCGATGCAGAAAGAATCGCTTTTCACTTGTCATAACGTTCTGGGCAATACTGCATTATGTTCTTCGTTCCCACCGAAGCGTCCACAGTTACTTCTCCTATACTCATATGTCCTTCTGAACGGCATAATTTTAAGCTGGACTGATGATGGCTTTGAATCAGTCGATTAAAGCAGAAATAGCCATTAATAATGACCATGGAAAACATATTCGCGAAGATTTTATGGCGATCGGAGCAAGAAAGCATAATTTTGCTTGATGAAAAAGCGCTGAAGAAAATTGTTTCATTTACGCCGTAATTGCATTCTTTCGGAAGCAACGCATTAATCGTGGAGGAAAAGGGCGTGAAGAAAGTTTAATTTGCTCTAGAAGTTAACCAGGCAAGGGTACTTACCAATTCCGCAGCAAAACTTTCCACACCTTACCTCTTCTTAGGGCAAAAATGAATGGAATTTTGATCATGATGCACTGCAATGAATTATTTCTAGCTCGTCTATTCGGTCATCCAAGTAAAACAAACAACAATCATAGGCATATTCGCTTCAACGGAGCAAAAATTCTGCACGAAAAGAACAATTCAGCAACGAATGACATATAGATTTTTGTACAGAAAAGAACGATTTCTGTCTCAAAAAATGCAGCCGCACTACTTTTTCAAATTCTAATTTCTCAGCTAATTATTTCATTTCATTGCTTTTTCTTCCTTTTTTTCTCCACCTTTGCTTACTCAACTCTCCTCATTTGATAATTCTTTCTTGTTTTTAAACTACATTTTAGAGGTTTTGATGATAAGGAAATGATCAAGCAACGGACGTCATAAATTATCCACTGTTGTGAAAGCTTCAACGTTGTAAGGTCGAATTATCGGAAAGAAGTCCGCGTCTTCGGGAGGAAAAGCGTTCCTCAAATAAAGATAGGGGAATTTCGCTTCATTTGCACCACTCCTTCGCCTGGCTACCAATCATTGCTTAGTAACTTCTGTCGACGATCGCAACTTCTGCACAACAGTTTCCTTCCAGGCGTACAAAAAAATGATGTTAGAAAGGTACTTGTTCGCATATGGATAATATCTGCTCCTCGGCTTGCTCCTTGTTTTTGCACACACGTTCATAAAAACAGACAAAAATCATCCGGTTGAAGTGATAAAAACATCGCTGAATAAGTATTTAACAAATAGGTGGAAACATCTTGTGCGAAGGCGAAAGTGGTAGAGACTTATAGGTCAAGTACTGCGCATTCATTTACTATTTCATTTATATGTTTGGGAAGAAGCATTTTCTTTTGTTTTATAAAAAATTTTCATATAAAAATGGCCGGAGGCAGCTGTCAACAGTTGAACGCAGTATATGCCATATAATTGCCTGAGTAAGCTCCCTTCAATATACTCTGCAATTGATACGTCTTTTGGGGGAAATTATAAAATTCGCAAGGTCTTTCGATGGGCGCTGTGTGGATTGCACTGTCTTTAGCCGCGCAATAGAGATCTCATGTGGCTGCTCCAAGCTGCAAACAAAAGAAAAACCTTTATCCTTTCCACTCGGGATTTTCGGCCTAGAATTGTCAAATCAAACTTCAACAAAGTTCTGAAAGAACGAGGATCTCCCACAGATCTGAAATCACAGTTTGAAGGCAACTTAAGAACTTGTTCGTGGTCAAAGTGATATTAATGCAGTATTTCTCTGGATTCACATGTGGGAAAATCTAAGTTCGGAAGTTTTAACAGATGCTCTCTGATACCGTTTTGCATATATCTGTCAAATGGGAATCCAGAAGAAAGAGGAAAAGGCTGAAAGTGGTGTGCAGTACCCATTTAAAATGATATCGCGAGGTAGAAGTGAGTAGCATGCAAGATGGCAGGTGAAAGCATTCGAAGTTGACGCGAATGTAAAGTGCGCTCTTCCATTGCAAGATTTATCCAAACCTCGTCGTACTTTTTTGATACGCATGTGCTAATTTTTGAGAAAGCATGTATTGGCGACTTTAGGTCGAACGTGTGCACGCATCGTTCTGCCTGATCAAGACGCAAATGTTTACTGCGAATTCAGCAGCGATTAACTGCTCTCTCCAGAGCCTTTCACTGCCTGAATCGTCATCAAATGCTTATGCCATTTAAGCTAATAAGGGCGAAAAACGAGCTTCTGATGGGAATTTATGCTTTCCATGTGATTCTCGAAGAAAACTGCTATCTTGGAGTCCGTTAATGTTCCTCATAATTGAGTGATATTGACCTATAGGCTGGAATGAAATGCTGTCATCCGCATTTTTTCTCTTGCTCAACTTTCCACCTTCCACCCACCTATTCGCGTCCGACTATCATGAACTTTTGTTATTGACAATCGCCGTTTCAAGGCACTAAAATTTCCTCGTTTTTTATCGATGTGACCTTGACCATTGCGTACATCCTAACAGAAATCAAGATAGCAGAAAACTTTCGAAGAACGCTTTTTCGAATGATCAATGATGAATCATTTTGCTGCGCAACTTCAAAATGAAATATTTATGATATCGATATTAATGAAGTGTCGCTGCCGTTAAAAATGAAATGCGCGACAGCAATCAATCAACCAATAATTATGCCAAAGGTACGACTCTATTAAAAATGAGCAATATCGAAATTTGGTTCTGAAAACAAACCATGTAAGCCTTTTCGTAAAGCGCTCAAAATATACAAAAAGAGAATGAAATTTTCGAAAATATTCCAAAGGAAGTGAATTCTCTTCCGGAATGTAGATTGGCAAAACAGCCTGATGCATAGAAATTGCATAGAAATCGTTTGGTCATTTTCAAGTGCTCAATCTTTTACCTACTTACAGAGAAAAGGAGGAAAATGATTTATTGTCAACGCCAGGAAACCTGTTCAGAATAAGTACAAGAATATGTCATAGGCGTTGGCACGAGATGCACTTATGCAGTTCCGCTTATCACATTTTACCAATCGCTAACAAACAAACATTTCATGTTAAGCGAACTATCCATCTTTAAAAATTTCCGACCCGAAGATCTGGCGACCTAACGTTCGATTTTCTGGTTGATCCTACCACAGTCACCTTTTCTCTCTCAAAAAACTTACATCTGATGGTCAACGAGCAGAAGGACCAACTCCTTTCAGCACGGCTGTTAGCATACCCATGAGGGCAGTCATTTATTTTTGAACAGAAGAGAATTTTCCGCGAATGACTTGAAGGAGCTAAGACATAACAACTTTTGATTAAACATGCGTCGCAGCTGGTGATGAGCAAATGGGTTGACGTGTAAGTTCTTATTCAAGCGAAAATGAAGGCACAGCAAGCAATAACAGCAGAATGAATGAAGCTGAAACCGAAGCAGATCCAGGTGAAAGCTTTAAGCAGCACAAATGTTTTTGATGCAAAAGCTCTATTACCAACCCGCACCCCCTCAGCCTCACCGACGACTCTGAGTGAGCATCCTATCTGCTTCTATTGCATTAAGTTATTTGTGGCTATCTATAGCGAGGAGCACAACTGAATGAAAATCAACATCCACGTGCAGTATTCTAAACACTGAAAGAAATTTCATACGAGACTGATGAGATAAAGAAAAAATCTCGAATTAAAAAGCAATCAAGAGCTTCGATTGAGCGATCTAGGCTCTTTTGATCAATTTCTGCACAACACTATTAAAATATCTTTTTTATCGAGCAAATGAATACAGAACTTTGCATCAGGAACATATAACTCTATTTTTGCCCTCTCTGCTTTACCCTTCCACGACTGATGAGAGTACTTACCTGCAGTGTTCTTTACCAAAAGCCACGGTGCCCACTAATTCCAGCGGAATGTCTATAACTAGGGAAGCATCAGGCTTTAATTGCATAGGTCAAAAGAGTTATTTTGCTGCACCAAATTGCACCGAGAATCGCGACCCTTGACGGGAAAAATTTTGCAATGCAACTAAATCGAACAAAGCGGTGTGGAGAAGTAAAGAGAGTGTGACATGAGAGGGGTTCTCATGGTGAATTGGACCAGTCTCTTTCAAACGTTTTCGACGGAAGTCAAAAATGTAAGAAGATGGATTTAGTCACTGGACTTTTATAAGCGTGCCAGTCTACAAAAGTCCTCTTCATAATATGACTTATATAAATCAAAATTCCGACAAATTTATGTGATTAAATCTTTCTGGCAATATATGTCATTTTTTCTGCGATAAATATCAATAGGCCGTTCTTAACGAATCACTTTTACTTGCATAATAAAAAGTCAAAAGTAGAATACACTCATCAGCTTCTTAACTACTCTTTTGGTGCTTGCCGGATTGAAAGGCGAGCTGCACAGGCAGACATAGACACGTTACTAAAGTATATGCGGCATGTTGCGAAAGTACTGAGAACGACGTTGACTAAAAGATTTTCCTCATTTGGCATATTTATTACTTGCTCGGGTGCAGTTCGACTGCTCTATACAGCTTTTCGAACATTGCATGACGCAGCCGAGTTCATAACGACCATGCTGCTGCAGAGCAATGTTGTGTGGTGGAGAGGTTGAGGGGATGGGCGGTGTGAAGGGATGGGATCTGGAATGAGGAAAGTTGGGAAGGAAAAAGTGTAACGAAGCTGCACAGTTTGAGAGTGCTTCCCAAGAGTTGCGACTGTCTTCATTTTAGTGAAAAAGGCGATCATATTGCACTTCCCTATTCTTCGCCGCAGTCTGTAGAAATAGATCCATTTTTAGGAATTAAATCGGTCGATAAAGGAACTTTTGCCGTCCCGATGAATCACCGTAGTGGACACGGAAGGAAACGAGGATAAAGAGAGAAGCTGCTGAAAATGGGAACGATAAACTCGCTCATAGTCGCATTGCCATTCATCACCTTCAGAATAAAAGGTGAGTAACTTTCTGATCGAATTCACTAGTTTCATGGCCCTTGTTTTTCTCGATCAATAATCACGCGTTTCCTGCGTTTAATGCGGCTTGTTTCTGAGGCTTTCGCCGTCGAGCGGTTTCACCACAGCAGACCACGAGATATTTAAAAGTGAACAGTCACGGAATTATTTGATGTCGTGGTCCCTGACGGAACTTTCATGAGGAGCTGCAGTAACACAGATTTATTCACTTCAGTGGAACACATAAAAATCATGTATTCTACTCGCAGGAAACTCTTGAGTCGTGAATGATATATTTTTAGTGTGAGCAAAGGAGAGCACGGGGAAAACATAGAATATCGCTTATCAGTCTCAGTCATTATGAAATACGTTAGGCAAAGATGTAAAGATAAAAATGTGCAAGAGGCCAAAAATGGGTTTGCTTCAGTGAGTGATAGATTAAGTGAACGCGTCTCAGAATTGAAAGTCGCGAATTTCTTTATAAAATTATAAAATCAAATGAAACGAGTGATGCAACGTGGAGAATAACCAGTCCGTCGTATACCCTGAAAAGATCTGCATGGAGCCAGGATGATGTTCTGGCTGCTGCATGACGAGATTATTTTCGTCGCATTCTAGTATTCCTGAAAATACTGTAACTCGGCTTTGAGACTGCGTTTAGGTTTTGTAATATAACTGTTCCTCCATTCCTAAGTGTGCGAAAAAAATCTGAGAGAAAGAAGGGAATAAAAAGCAGCCGAAGAAAGGTGTTCTATCATAGATCGATTCCACCCCTCCACAACAACTTAACCGGAACTAAAGGTTACTGTATGTACCATGAAATACACATGAAGCGATAGAGTCCAACTGAGCGAGAAGGCTAAACAGCAATTTTTCATACGCAAATGGGATCATTTGGCAAGGGATCTGAATTATTGCTTTCCAAAGTGATATCTTTACTGCCTTAATCAATAAACAGGAATATTATCGTTGCGACGCAAAAACATCGATGAAAGAAGATAACTGGAATTCAACTTGATCACTAATAAGCTGAGATAAAAACAAGAACTTTTCTATAAGATCAGTCTCTTGTACGACGCACAGCTGCCACAAATTTGAGTGTCTCGTTAGGCATTATCTTATGCGCTATTCTCTGCATTCGTAACATTGTGTTCCTATTGGTGAATTGAATTCATGAAACAACCCTCGACAGTCTGATGAAATAATCCAGTTGTTCGTAAGTTGCATTAGACTCGCTGTGGCTGTTCATGAATGGACAGCCGTTTGGTAAATGCATCGTCTATGAATTCCTCAGTTTGACAGTTTCAGTTTAGCATCGCTTCATTTCTCTCCCGGATAGGTTATACATATCCATAACGGGCACTATAAGTTCATTTGATGGTAAAAAACCGATCGAAGCATTCAGCTTAAACTTAATTACACTGATGTAGTTTGATTGCTTGCAGCGCACGCTCTCCGACATAGATGAGTCAGAACTGCAAGGAAAAAGTAGCTCGAAAGCGACATGCCTCCAATTCGAAGAATTGCGAATTGCATGGCAGGTAGTTACAAAGCAGGGAGCCTTCGATGTAAGCAATCATTTAAAGTGAGCAGTCCTAACCAATGAAGCCAGTTCGTATTATCTGGAGATTGCAGAGAAGGTGGGATTATCAGGAACCCTGGTTTCGAGCCACTAAACTAGAATGGCTGAATAGCATTTAGATGAAGTAGTTGTTTCACGTGCAAGTTACTTGTTGGCCGAATTGTGTTCATACCAAGTCGACAAAGAAACCAGGAGAGTGAGTGACGGTGCAGTCAAAGGTGGTAGCAGTTGTTTTTACCCCAGCATCATGGTAAGCAGTTTCGTGCGTCCGAAGTCTTCCAAGGCATGCAGAAATAAACTTTGCGCATTCAACAGTGCCACTACTAAACAAACTCGCATGCAGTGTTCAACCTTTAAAATGTTAATGGGCAACGCACTTTTGCACACTGCGGTTAGGATGTTAAGGGCTGCTCCAAGCACGTTTGTTTCACACAATGGCTCCCGGCATGGAATGTGGCGCTAGCATTAAATAGCGAGCGATTCATTTCGACCTTTTAGAGCGCGTGCGTGTTGCATCAAAGGAACAAGACATCACCACCGAGATATCTGATCGATTCTCGTCATCTTCACATGTGGTAGAATGATAAGCTTTGGACAGTTATCGTTTTGAATGTTACAAAACAGTTCACTGTTTCAGAGGAATCCCTAAACAATATTTCAGAATGGGAGTTCAGATCATAAATGAGTGTGAATAGATTTCAGAGATGTTTATATCCACGGCCACGTATAACAGTGTGGGCGAAATGCTGTAATGGAAACAGGACACAGGGGTGAAGGATTTGGATACTCCGCGCTGAGGAGACGACATGGACTCAATGACTGCAGCGCTGCGTTCGACTTATACATCTGCTTTTCCACTGCAGCGATGGAGTCTGACAAGGATACTTTGCTTCGAATATTTTAAACAGCCGTGATTCCGTCGATTTCATCGCTCCCCCGTCGATGTGGCTGACAGCTCTTACGCCTATAGAGATCCTGAGCCATCGCCAATCCAAGTAACTACATATAGGCGCATCATCGGGTCATCCTCTCTTGTTGCGGTGTGTCGCGTGATCCTCTACGTCTCCTGATTACCACAAAGAGATTTACTTAGACTATGCATAGTCATTTAACCTGACTGCGTGATCAGCCCACTTCAGTTTTTGCATATTTTTTCAACGATATCTTTCAGCACGGATCCTGAACGCAGCTCTTTGTTTGTGGATGTTGCAATGTATTGATACTTTCCATTCCCATTTCTATTGCTCGCTGGATCGTTGCTAGCCAGTTTTCTTCGGCCAATGTGGTATTCCATGCGTAACACCCTCACAGAAGAACAAGGATAGTCGTCGAAGTGAAGGGTTTTCATTTATAGACATTTATCATTGTATCGTAATAAATATCACTGCGCTTGATGAATATTAGCCAATGCGCTCCTTTTCGTCTGCTTCATTCCTGAACCAAAGCGCTGTTCCTTTGAAAGTCTGTCATAAGTGTACATGCTGTTCCACAAGTTCCGTATTTTCACTGTCGAGCTTCATAGGAAACTAACGACACGACGCATTTTTCATCCACTTTATTTGGCTTTTGCAAAGTTTGAGCCCAATTTTCTTGACATTCTTTTGAGCTCGTTCAGCGAACAGTGCAATTTTTTTGGGTCACTGACAGTGAATGAGGGGGATTTGGGGTTATTAACTGCCCACACTGAAACCATCTGCAGTCATCACCTTTTTCAAGATTCCTCCGAGAGCTGATAAGAAGAATATCGGGATCAAATGTCTCATTGTTTCGCGCCTCCTCCGAATGACAAGGATACTTCGACGAAATAGCTACGTCTGGCTCTATAGGCCATGTTCCTTGCATTTTTCTCCTCACCATTACATCAAACATAAACAGCACATCCCTGATTTTTTCCACAATATGCTATCAATTGAAGTAATACCAAAAACGAGATATTTCGAGACAGAGAGAGGACCACTTATTAAGTACTTGTAACTGAGACAACGCAAAACTTGCCCTACTTATATAACATCTTCTCGCCATAATCCATGTCATATCTGACATTTCAGATGCTTGCTTCACATCTGTAGAAGAGACCGACGATCTCATTGACAAACGACATTTGTTGCAACGTGGAGTCAGTGAAGGGGTTTCGGTAGTTCGTCGAGCGATTGCTTTCTTCACTCGCGAACGTCAGCAGTGCGAACATACGTCAACGTCTATAATGCATGTACTTCGAGCCTGCAAATTACGTCAATTGCGCGTGATACAAGAGACCGGTCTTATAGAAAAGTTCATGCTTTTATCTCAGCTTATTAGTGATTCTGAGGGAGCATTCAATGCTCTTTAAAATGTGCTGAAAGTCTTCCTTAAAATTTTGAACCCTTTCGGTATACTGTCATATTTACTGCCGATTGAGCACTACCATGCTGCTCCTCGAGGACGCGGACAGTCTTTCTCTGTCTCCTTTGTGTGCGTGCGCCTGTGCTAAGCTCACCTACACCGATGTCAATCATGCAGTCGTCGAAGGCAGCGCCGAGTTGAATTCGGGCGAGCCGGAAGCAGTGGAAACACTGGCCCGGTAGTACGGATTGAAGGAGGTAGGGGAAGGGTAAAGAAATAGTCCATCTTTGACAGTCAGTGGCTGTTCATGCTACTCCCAGAATACAGTTTTCATTAATTAGCAATACACTGTGAAAATAAAGAGTCAAGCGCCGTGGCAAGCGTCTTCAAGTGGAAGGAAAATTTGGATTTGGTAGTTACGACAGGATATCGATAGCACCTAGACAAAAAAGAGACAGAGTATTATCCCTAGTAGCTCGATGCTGCATAAACTATTTCGGAACCATTTCAAGGCAAAACAAAGCGTTTTTCAATTCTTTAGTTCTATTAGGAGTTCGGCGGATTTCCTCTCTTTTTTGGTCAGTTTTGATCACCTTACCTCGCAAGGGTTTTCATGAGGCAAAGATCCCTTCGAGGTATCTTATGGGTGCAAAAATCTCCTTCATTGGTCATCAAATCACATAGAGAAAGAATCCCCTCCAGGATTCTTCCCATATACTGTCCTGGAACCCACAGGTGGCATCCTTAGCTAGATTCATTGAGGAGAGGTGTTTATGCATTCCAGTTGCCCGTGACGTAGCCGGGAGCAGCGAAGCCTCGATCGCTGAGCAATTCATTGTGCAGCAAGTTACAATTACTGTATGTGTATGTTTACCTCTATGTGACCGGTTGTTTTCACAAATCAGAAGAGGAAAACTTCTAAGTTTCTTCCACTCGATTTCGTACTCCAGTTGACTTGGAAGTCAATGCAGCCTTGAACGAAAATGATGGACGCACATATAGGCGAGCATTCCTCATGTGTCATGTTCATTGCTTCTCTTTTGCCAAAAAAGTAAAAGGTTCAAAAGCTTCATAAGGGTAGCGTGCACTTGTGAGCATTCATGGTCTTGGTCGTCTCAGAGTAGACCCGTGAAGGTTCGGGGATTTCATGACTTCAGTAGGATCAATATGACTAAAGGTTTTGAACGTTGATGATATCAGTACGGATTTATGGAATATAAGACTTTTGTATCTTGAATGCAGATTTGCAAAGATTTAACGCCACAGTAGTCTAGATGAACAACATACATCGTCTTACAGGAGTATAGAAACTTACTAAACCTTTATTCTTAAATATATACTGCAAAGAAAGGAGCTTGTGGCAACGCCTAATCCACAAAAAGGAACAAAAGTATTTTATGAACCTCATCGAAAATTTTATATTTCTCAAGAATGTTCGGAGGTTAGGGTGACAGACATTGGCGAAGTGAAAACATAAATTGGATTTTCTCATGTTTAGTACTTGGCAAGCACTGCACTCTGCTAGAGCACTTGCTCACCGATAAACTGTTAAAAAATATATACACCTGCCAGCGCCATAGCTCACAGCATTGCTCGTGCCTCACCACATTGACATACGTTTTCATAAGTGGCATCACTACAAGTCATGCTTAACCTTCTTCTCTTCCACTTACTTCACCACACTTCAAAAACTATTAAGCGTCCTTTGATGGTAAATTTCTGATTATTTTTCCTCTTCTATTCTTATACTTGCAAAAATCGGTACACTTGCAGAAAATTCAATTTTATCGGTTTATTCAGTGTTTGCACAAGTATATGACGAGGATAGTTTGTGGTATTTACGCCAACTAGGATGCCCATTCCTTCAACATAGATACTTTAAGCACCTTCAAGCATTCTCCGACAATTTTTGCTATTCCGAATGTTTCACGAGAGTCGTAAAATTCTCGCAGTTAAAAAGCAGCACTAAAGGTGGGGCATCATCTCATTTCCTATTTTGAAGCGATCGGCGAGGATGTGAAAATTTGTTTTATTAATACAAAATGAAAAAAAGAGACGCATGCAGTTTGCTCGGAGAAAACTAAATTCAACAATGAGGTGACTACACTTAATGAAGGGACGAATTGGGGAAAGAATTTACTTCATTCATTCAGTCCTTCGTCATTGCCGATATACCGCCTAGGAGCCTTGAAAGTGAAATTTTTCATACTAAAATGAGTGAATGGTAATGAGTTCAGTAAGAACGTACTTTTTGGATTATTCAATGTGACGAGAATGCCGACAAAAATTCTAGCAAGTTTCTTTGACTTCTTTGTTGATTTTCATAAGCGGAATAAACCATGCTCTTTGCAGCTAAAGTATTGTCAACTTTCAAGTATATGACTGTATGTTTGATATCACATCAGTGCTTGATCAGTGCAGCCATGTGGATAAGCAAAAGCAGCTTTCCATGGTTATAAAGGAAATCAGAAGAATGGTGTTGATTACGTTGGAGAAGAAGGCGCACAGGCTACCCTCATGAAGCTTAGTTTAAGTTCATCTTTTTCCAATTAGTCATGGAAGTTGGGAGAGTGGGTGAAATTTAGGGCATCAGCTTACTCTTTTGTGGGGGAGAGAGGCGACATCAAGCGGAGTGAAACTACTTTCTTTCCTAGAAGGTAAACGAGAGAATAATTTGAGAAAGGAAAAAGGCGGTGTTTCAAGGATATACGGCAAGATGAAATTTGCGTCTTTATCTTCGAGCAATTCACCTTAGAAGTCGCTCCATGTTTTCATTCTTGAGTGCAGGAAGGCGTAAAATTTCTCGAAATTTAGCTCTGTGTCGCTCTAATGATAGGAAGAAGCGACAGAAATGAACGATCTCTTTGCTGCTGGTGTGCTAAAAATTTTAAATTCTCCGAATTCTTATAAATTCCATTCTCCGAATTCTTTTTTGAACAAAATTCAGCAAAAATTTGTTCACAAATCAGTTTAATCAAAGAAAAATTGCTGAAGTCTCTTCAGGGAGGCAACACCTGTGCTGAATGCCGCAAATCGAAAGAGGGGACCCGGAGGGTGGTGGCAACATCCGACCAGTGATTCTACGCAGAGAAAGCCTCACAGTCTTTCTTGCTCCTCGACGCACGGTCCGTCCAGCTAAAAAACTCCTCCTCATGAAGCAAGTTCTGGCATTATCACCAAGCTGCGCCATCAGCGTCCTTTAATGTAAACAACTCAATCGATAGTAGCTTTTTTCTTAATATCATTTGATCCTTTTCAACATGAGAAAGCGGAATATTTGCTTTCGCATGTTGGCCAACAGCTTTTTGCGAAGACTGCAAAATTATATAAGAATATCAAAAACAATGCTATAAAAAACTAAGAAAAACGGTTACGGCTGACCTTCAACTGAAAAAGCGGATGCCATTTGACGAGCGTGAGGCATACTTTGGAGTAAAATGAATGAGAAAATAAGATGTACTTTCGGGTGTTGCAGAGCTCATCTACTCGAGTGATGCAGTAGTCAGGCGACGATATTGATGCAAATAGTGAAAAAAAAATTGAAGCCTCAAGTAAACTCGGCTATCTTTCAATAGCATTTCAGTTCTTTGTGTTTCATTTGAAGTGTTTAATAATGCGTCCGACTTTCTGCTCCGCCAGTTCTCTTTATTGATTTCGTAGCTGAAATGCATGCGGCATTTATCCCACTTCTTCACCGACGGTCTTCCTGACATCATACTTTCTGATGCCAGTTCGTAAGACCGCAACATGGACATAAATGCCACTTTACAGTATGGTCTTACTGCGTGATTAAGCACTACTGTTCCTTAAATGTTCACAGCATTACAGTGGTCTGAGTGTGATGTCAAGGTGCTCTTTCCCCTTGAAAATTTAATTCCAATCGCACAGTTGACACCCAAACTAAGGCATGTTTCTTCAGACCTCCTCAAACGATAGTGTTAACAGTGCTTTAATTTAAGCGGTTATCATGCCGTCGCGAAATCGGTCAGCTGGTGCACCCATGTTCATAGTCAGTTATTTTCAATTTCAAATCTTCCTCCATATTCAGGTTCCAAAATCAATTCCAAAATTTAGTATGTTAGTAGTTAATAGTAGTCAGTCATCTAGCTGGTTATATCATCGCTGTCGTCCCATGTTGCCAGTGCTGGTCTCACTTACATATAGGCTCAGTTAAAAGTGCAGATTCATTAGGGAACATTTGCATATGACGAAAAGATACCAGCAAAATGTTCATTTCGATGCAATTTGTTTGTAAACGTAAGTGACTGCAAACGTCATGCACCTCCTAAGCATGACCCCAACTGACACGCATGAAAACATTGCATTACTTTATTTGGGAATATTATTTCTCTAAAGCCTCCACTAACGCACTGGAACGGGCAATCCGTATTTCGACAACATCACGGGGTTGTCAGTGTCTTCTTATGAATTGTGATTTTACCATTCCCGTGAAAGGAGGTACAATGGTGATCCATTAACTTCAATTAACTTGGCTGCAAAATGAAGTAAAACTATGGTGAAATTATAGAATGAGGCTGTAGATAATTGACGAGAGATTGTGGGAACCGCGACCTTTACTACTATAAACTGATCGAATAGGATAGTTATTACTAATGTGAACTGTATTTTTTCGTTTTGAAATACGGAGGCTGTATTTAAAACGCCGCGTCCTGTGTAAACTTTTTGCCTCATTCACAGCTGCTATGAGTGGAAATTGTAGATTTGTCTTAGTAGAATTTTATTCATAGTTAAGTGGCCCTTTTTGAGAGGTGAGAACATGAACTCCCTAATGCACTGAAGGCAGTGAAGTTAGAGCTGCAAGAAGTGCTTCACTGACATGAATAGCTTCTTCCCCTTGCATTCAGATGTTTGTAAGTGAATTTGAAGAGCACTTTTCTCGTTGAACACCTCCTCATCTTGATTGTTCATATTCGATGTTAGCTCCTGGGCTGAACTATTCTACAATAATTTAAATCATTCGAGCTCTTAGATAAACGCACTTCGAAATGACGTCATATGGCATACTGATTACCATTAATGGTACGGATAAATTAAGAATTGGAAGCAACAGAAAAAGGTGACTTATGAAGAATGAAGTATTCGTTAGACTTTTCATTTCACAGTCCTCATAGATCATCCATGCGAAAATCTTCGTTATATATCTATGAGAGAGGCCAATATAAATGAGCTCTGTTCAACGATCGCAACGACGCTGCGAAGAGAACATTACTGCGAGTTTTTAGAGCTCGAGAAAGCGGCATATAAGTTAGCCACACTATGCACTTTTTCGCTTCACCCCATCGACCAAATAACAGAGCAGCGTTCAAAGGAAGCGAAAGATTGTCTCTGAGGAGTTGAGTGCTAGGCATTTTGAGCAATTTCACCAAAAACGTCAACTAGTTCTATGGATTGCTAGGAAGTGGCATGTGAGTGCTCGCTTTTGCTTTAATTTATTCCATTCCATCCTTACACTCAAATTATTGTGCACATTCAAGCGTTGGTTGGCTTTTTGGGCTTGATGAATGAGCATGGATTTTTTATGGCGTGGCGCCCTCAGACGCAGGTGATATCCGGCAGTTTTAGTATTCAAAGCTTCACAGCTTCTGCGGCTAAAAGACAACACAAAAAGGCGGAAACAAACACGAACATATACACACCAATACGACGCAGCCATCAGAAACTGCGACTACATGCATATAAATTAGTGACTCAGAGGCAGTTAGAATATTTCTTAAAGCAGTATACAGAAACAACCGGGGAATTGGCTCACAAATTTCCGAGAACATTTCTCATTTCCAGCCAATGTAAGAGTTAATCAATATGAAAAAAAAGGAGCTTGGATGCAACCAGTGAAGCAGTAATGCATGCTTAACAATGCTCAGTTAACTAATAGCATAGGTGTAAATTGTAAGTACTGTGGAGACATGCAGACGACTGCGCTCACACATCACACTTTCACAACGCACCACTCTAAGCATCAGCAGCATGCGCATGAAACAGCCTTTAAGTCATGTGACGGCATAGGTGTGCTTGTCAACGGTTTAGCGAGTGCTGTAAGAATGCGATGTGACGGTGGAAGACTACATTGTGATCGTCAAGAAAGATTGGAGTGTGGCAAATAGGCGTGCGATGCTTAGGTGCGAGTCTAGTAACGCATTGCTAGAACAGAAGGAATTTCTCAGCTCAGCGCAGAATCAAATGACATAAAACTGTTTCTCAGCTAAACAAGTTGAAAAGTGTTTTGGAGGTAATAGCACATCATTCGCCTCCATACTTTAGCTCAATAAACAGTCGCTGGCATAAGAATGAGCAAATAATACAACTCATGAGGTAATTAATTCATGCAATTAACGGTCATCAGAAAGATCTCTTACGAAGATTCAGTTTGCAATCTAAATCAGCAGGAAAACTGTGCCGTGACCTCAGTTCAACTGATCCTCTCTCCCTCGCTTCTATTCCTCATTCCCTTTTCACTTTTCCTCCAACATGAAGATATACATATATATCATTTTAATAGCTGCGGTAAGAAGAAACTCAACATGCGAGAAAAGAGTTCAAACAGAAATGGACATCGAAGTCGTTCAAAAAAATATCAGATAGTTCCACAATACGACTCTACGATGGCATACTTTCAAATCTACGAGGAATTAATGTTATCGCGTCTCAACGCGTAAGACGGTTCCCGATATGGCGATCTGTTTCGCTGAAGTGTCGAAACTCGACTTCAACGACGTGAACCAAGATTTCTTTACGCAATCGGCGGAGGACATCAAACGCACCTATTAGCTCTCAGGAACACACCTTCTTCTCAAGCAATACACAAGCATTTCAAGCCAAACTGGAACAGCTGAGAGACTAAGAATATCGGAATTATAAAGAAACTGTTAAACACGAAAAGATTGCGTCGAAAGCTGCACTGCATAATCTTAAAGGATATAATCGGCGAATTATGAAGTCGTTCTGCGCTAGCTGCCAAATGAGGTTCTCCGACAGATTGACAGTGTTGCAGTACTTGTCGACAACTGTTTATCTGTGCTTGTCGACAACTGTTTATCTGTGAAAGTGAAGGCAGATTCCATTTTCTGGGATTTGAAAGATGGTTTCTTTCAAGCGTTGCAGAGGGAAGTTTCCACTAACACAAAAGGCTATGATTTGACGAATATGTGAGGAAGAGCCTCATTTGCAAAATCGCTTCGACAAAAACTCAGCAATCTACGAACACTGTTGATGCCGCTCAGTAAACGTGCAGCCTGCAAAAGGACGGACAAACCATTAACATTGCTGAAAAACAACAGACAGTCTCCCAATTTACTATCAAAGGTCTATTGGAAGAAATATACCTATTACGCAGATAGAAAACATAGTGGGCGAAGCCAATGATGGGAAACCTGTGAAATTCGCAGTATCCAAAAATGTGTCGACAAGTCGACTTCAGATGGTTGAGAACAGTAAAAAGAGCAAATCGGATACGCGTGATGTTGGTTTGTCTTTTTTTTCGGTGAGGACGCTAAGCATTTATATACGCAAAAATGACCACGCACTCGTCCGACGGAGTGTTTCTTAACCAAATGAGATGGAAGCTCGTGCGCTCAATATTAGGAGAAAAAGACCGAGAGAAGAACAAAAACTAAAATGTTTCAATGAAAATGACAATGCTGCAGTATTATTTGTATTTACTCACATTATTTAGGGGCAGAAGAGTAATATTAATAGTAAGGTTTGATGAAAGGGATTAAAATGTGGCGAATTGTAGGATGCTTGGAGAAATAATGTCTTCCAGGTTTATAGACAACATTTTCAAAAAAGCTAACTGATGCATAATCATCTATTCCAGCATGCATACCATTCCAATTTAAATGTATAGCAAGGACGAGAAATTTTTGGGATCACAGACAGTGATGGAATTTAGCACCGGGAACACCCAACGGACGTTGGGAAACAGATTGTCATATCATGCTAACTGTTTGTGCGTTACTCACCACATTCTTGAATCCGTAATTTCATTTACATCTTCTCTTATTTAAGCACAGATCGGACTTTCTAGCATTTACGAGAGCAGCAAGCATGAAATAATTTAGGATTCTTTAAAAAATCCCTCACAAATTGCGATGAGTCACGATATAACGAAGTATGAGCCGGTGCAGATATTTGACGGTACTACTTCGGGAAGCGATATCAATGGACTGACTAAAAGAGAATTGAGTACTTCTGTGAAGTAGTTCCAGAGATGTGAAGTAGGATGGTTTTTTAGGAAATTTCATCGAACTCTTTGCAAAATTTCCTAATATGTGCGGAGACTATAAGCGCAAAGCCTACAGTAAGGATGTCAGGTTTGGACTGCAGTGGTGGTAGACACGACTTCAGCAACTTCAGGTCAAGTGGTATAGGTTGTCACTAAACGCGAAACTTATCATCGCTGCTCATTGAAGCCAGCGTGCAGTAAAAAAACACCAAACGCTTCAGCACCGTCAAAGACAAGCGGAAGAGGTGATATATTTAGCAAAAATAGGAACGGCAAAACTAGACGTTCCTGTAGAAGAAAAGTGGCGTTGCATAGATTAGTGGAAATTGAAGCCGGAGCCGGGCAGGACAGCGAAGTCTGCACTACCAGAAAATCGTCCAGGGAGGAGCAGTGGTCAGGAACTCAAAAGGGCTCCTTATTGCCACCTTTGTTCCAGTCGTCCCCCATAGTATTTTGCATTCTCTGTTAATCTTTGTTATTCATAATGTTGTAATTGCTATCAATTCTGGTATTTCGCTACTTCAACACTATCTCTAGCGCGTGTTGATCTGCACCGCCTCAGCAAATTGCTTAACGCAAATCGTCAATCTTTTAAAGATATATTTCTCTTTTCTCCGTTTAATATATAGGTATTTTACGAAGGTCAGGATACTTTCAAGCTTGAGCAGCTCTTTCAGAGTCGTTCTAATAACTCGACCGTATATCAGTTCGGGATAGCAGTGTCATACAGCATTCACTCGCAAATTAACGAACAGTTTTCGCTGAGCTGAAACTAGTGGAAGGCGAATTTGCAGAGATATGTACAAACTCTTGAATGTTTTCGGAATGAGGTTTGCAAATGGCGATATCCACATGAGCATAATAGAACACTTCCCATATCCAGTATGCGCCGAACAAACGCTTCGCTCAAAAAATTGACCGCGGTCAGCACGTTTGCGTTAAAACTGCACATAGACCTCGCAGCCAAACCGTTATGATCAAACAGTTCAAGTGGTAATATAACAATCGCTAGGAATGAAAAAAAAACTCTCATTTGGGATAGCTCTCATTTTTCTAAGATACCTCATTTTTAGGGATAGCAAAATTGCCAACATCCGCTAATAACATTTGTGAATTTTTTGGAATTTCGAAATATTGGAGCCACCGCTTATCGTATACTGATGTGCTTTTTGAGGCAGAAAAAGTGAGACCGTGTACCAGCTATGTGGCATCTTGGCTGGATCCGTGAGCGGGCCATTTGCTTTTCCTTAAATTTAGTTCTGCCTTGCTCATCCTGAGATGTCTTCTTTTATGAAGGAAGTGTGTGGCGATCGAAAATGGATGGCTTCAAGTGAAACATAGTGCTGAGTGATATTGTATGACGCCTCAAAACAGTTTCTAGCTGTCCGTTTTATTCAGCCACGCCTTCAGCTTCCTAAGCAGTGCTACAAAAATTCGAATGGGGCTATTTGGAAAGAGCGTCCATCGGAGATGATCGCGAATGCGTTGCACTCGGCATAACGGCTCATACCGCAAAACATTGATCAACAGTAAAAAAAACGTGCAGATGAAAACCAGCTCGCAGAGTCCCATAGAACTTGGATTCCTTTCATTTTCTCGAGAAACTAAACTTCAGACTTTCTGTTTTCACTTAGAATGCGATTTTCCTTCTCACTTCCATTTCCGTCCACCCCTTCTTTCGCCGTTGCTTACATCGGCGGTTAAACTGGTGACCAACAAGCAATTCACTACTGCCAATGTAGCGCATTTTTTCTGCCTTCTGGTAGGTGGAAAAATTTCACCACGACTGACTGAGCTTGGTGTTACTGACATCATCTGATTTTTGAGAAAGGTGGTGTATTACTTATTCATTCTGAATGAACACCTATGTGCTAATAATGCCTTGCGAGGGAATTGATTACCAATTAATAGAGCTGATCTATCAGCAACGAGCCTCTCTTTTACAATTTTCATGCACGGTCTAAGAACTTTCTTATACGGTTTTTCTTAGAAGCAGAACTCTTCAACGTCCGTTTTACTTCTTCATTAAGCTCGGAGCATACCAGTACAGCATTTGTATGATGAATATATGATGAAGTTCGAAAAGCGACGTTTTTTATCCCGCCCGTAAGGATTTCTTCATGTGAGATAATTTTTGACCTTAAATGCCGCTGAGCAGAACGAAAGTTCCATTTTGCTGTCCTTTCTGTGAACAGTGCAAGTTTTTTCATATCGCCTACACTCTGCATAAAGAGTAAAGCCACAAAAATGCATGCGTTAGCAACACGTTCTCAGCTAGCGAATCAGATGTTCATATCGAACTTGGTATTGCAAATTGTTCGCTCGATAAAGCACATAAGCTAATCATAGAAAACACCTCGGAGGAAAATAAAATGGTCATGAGCCTTTGTAAAAATAAAAAGTCTGCTCTCAACAGCTAGCCTTAACAACATGTTGTGCGCAGTTGAAATCTCATGAGCAGCAACGTGGAACAAATACGGAAGCGATCCACAGACATTTGGCGAAATAAGCGAATCAGCATTTTGCCCACCTAATCAAGCAACCAGCCGACTATAAAGCTATCAAAAATGGTGCAGGATAATGCTCCCATTGTTTAGCATATTTTGTCACCTCAAAGCTCAGTTAGATTTCCCACGAAATATTTCTTTTTTCTATGCCTGAGTTGGGTGCAGATGCAGTCATTATGATGCTGATCAGCAATGAATACAAAAGAGTTCGGTTAAAAATTAAGAGTATTATTTTCAGCTTCTACAGATCAGTGGAGCGTCGCGCAGAAATAACCAACCAACTATGCAAAACAAGCTTCATTGGTGCTGCATCACATGGAAAGGCATACGTGAGCACATTTATATGCAAAGGCGAGGAATCGACTTAAAAGGTTTTGGAAAAGCTGCTTCGCTAACGAAGCATAAAGTGGTTAAAAATCATTGATGAGCTCTTCTGTACTATTTTTTCAAATTGTAGGTCGAAAGCGAAGCACTCATCTCAGGCGCATTTACTTTGATTCACTCATCAATAAGATGAGAAAAAATTGCATGAGGGAAATAGGTGTTGGAGATGGATAAACAGTATGCTGTGTTGATAATGTAATCATGACGGTACAAGAAATTTCAGTGGACGAAGCCAGCACAGACATAAAAATTATAATGACTGCACTCCAAGAACCTGAGAAATTCACAGTGCAATAAAAGGCTCCATAAGGCAATGCGTATTTCAAAACGATAGAATGGCGCTGCAGCGGAGAATTGCTATGGAGGCAATGAAACGTATGAAGACACAATATCGGAATGTCAATCTGTACTAACCTCTAGTCAACAGACCGCCGCTAAAACGAAGCGAAATTCTCACCTTATAAATGGAATCGTGGAAATGATTTTAAAAAAGGAATCTGTCCATCGTATCATCGAATTATTATAATAAAATTGCAAATTCCAAATTCAAACCTGTGGACAGAATCTTTGAAATATATAGAAAGAAACTCTTGGAATTCCGCACATCAACACTTGGTTTGCAGAAACGAAGTTTCAACCATAAATGCTGAAATTTGTGGAAAAGTTAATAGTTTAGGCGAATTATTTGAGAAAAGAAAATTCGATATGATTTTAGAGTCAATACTTAATTCGCCTTCTCAAAATATCGCAGAATCCAGCAAAATCACTCGAGCTGAACAGATTAAAAGCATGATATAAGGGGTTGATAGGTATGAATTGAGCTTTTACGTCTACATAAAAGAATTTTTGGCCTCAATTCTTTTTGGCTTTTTCACCGTAATTCAGGATTCCCGATAATGCTCCAAGAAGTAAGCCAGGTAACTTGTGAACAACCGAGAAAGCAGTTTCAAATTTTTACACCGAACGATCTTAAACCAATGATGCTTTTTGATAAGTTTTTATATGCGTCACTTTTCTAAAGTTGTGTCCTCCGAATCACTAGGAGGGCTACCCTAAATACTGACAGTCTCCCGAAGTAGCTGCATAAAACTTGAGTACCTGCCCAGATTAAACTGTTGTTTTACCTTCTCATATTTTGAGCGGTCATTGTTTGGACCAGTTAAGAGTTCACCAAACACTCGAAAAATCTTTGACGTCGCAAGTAAATATGTTATAAAGTTGGCCATCGAGGGAGAAGTGGATGTGTCGTTTATAAAAATGAAGAAATATAAGGATATATTTATGATAACTTATGGAGCGCAGCTAAATACAGGCCGATCATCACCAGTGGAGGTGGACTGTTTTATTTATCACTAAACACAGTGAGATATTTTCTTCATAGGTGTTAAAAACACCTTCTAGAGTGACATGAATTTTTAAAATTTCCGGATTGTTGCGACATTTTCCGGAAAAATTTTCATAACCAGGATATTTTTCCCAAGTTCTCATATTAACAGCAACATGAGTCACATAATTGCGCATGTAATGCAGAAAACGCAAACGCGCTTCGCGAAGCAGGCAAAAAGATATCTTCAAAAATGCCTAACTATGGGAAAACCACATTATCCTGAATATCTCAATCCGGAAACGCAAGACATATGCCAAAAACTGCACGCCTCGTAAGCATTGAACTTCCAACATTTTGAAGAAAAAATGACCGAAATCGAGCGTCGCGTTCGCGAGATAACGTGAACGAAAGGGTAAAAAAGCTTACGATCATATTATGTAAATAGAATGGCTTGTAGATGGACCAAATTGGAGCAAAGCATCAGAATATGCACCATTAATCGCTTTTATGAGAGTAACACAAGCATCTTCCTGCAGTCCTTCCTAAGGTCGCGCTGACAGACGGAGCGAGAAGATACCAAGAAAAGAGGCCGCTGAAAAAGTTGTCTAATTTTCTTAAATTATTTTTCAAAGAATGGCACGTAATTACTTGATTCTGCAAATCTTCTGCTGTAACATACTGTTCCTCGTCTAGGGCCCTCTGATTGGCACTGTATAAACAGTGCAAACAGATATGATGCAGCAGGTGACCGTGTAAGAACCAGTTCCTTGATGCAATCGTGCAGCCTAGGTAAGCTCTCAGTGGATATGTGGAGAAGAACGAAGCTAGTTGAACTAGCCTGTCCTGAGAGGAAAAATTTACGACCAAATGGCATAAGCTATCAAATGCCCATCATGCTTGATAAAGTGATGGTGGAGTGTTTTTAATGCGCTCCTTAGGTCTGCTTAAACACAGAGAATTTAATTTCCAGCATGAAGCAATTTAACTTCTTTCAGCTCAATCCAATTACGATGCAACTCTCCATTAACTTGAAGCACCTGCTGCAGACAATTCTTCACACATGTAGAGGCGGAGTTTTCATCACAGAAATTTTATTGAGCGAAACATTTAAGAAGAACGCCTCTGGCTTGATGGCTGATACTCCTAATCGTACAGCAGGATCACCGTTGTCTGCACCTCAAACAGGAGGCATTCCGTAGCAGAATGGTGCACCATCACATTCAATAAATTTCGGTGCAGCAGTATGCGTTCCTTCGACAGTTAGGCGATGCTGATAAATCTATCAAAACGCATCACCTTGCTCTTTTGTTTGATAAATTTGCTATCCATGTTCAACACTACAGCTATCCAGACTTACGGGATGTTTGCATCAATGTTAACAAGTTTTTCGATAAAGTAATTATACAGTAATCATTATTCGATAGTTGTAGTTGCGATCAGGACAAACTGAACATCTTGCCTTTGATGCCTCATATACATCATCGACGATCCGCTTTTGATACAATGAACAATAGTATAGTATCATCCATCTTTTCTATCATTCATCCAAATCAATTTATGATAACCTGGTGGAAGCGATAGCAAAGCAAACCAAAAAAATGATTCGAAAACGAACAGCAGCGATAAAGGAAAGCAGCCACCCACTAACGAGCTAGAAAGCCGACTTGGCAACGAAGATCGACTAGCAACGGAAGGCAAATATCGTGACGATTCAATAGAATAGCATGCGCCATAGGCTTCTTTTATGTTCTTCTTGCTTAAGACATATCTGCTCTGCAATTTACGCTTTACTTTATTCACCATTTCCATTAAAACACCAGGCACATCTCTGAAGAGCACGCAGCGCTTTGCAGGTGTCCTGCTGTTTGCTTCATTTCGTACTTCATAAAATTTCAATAATTGAGTAAATCGAGTGCTTCAATCCAATGAAATTTCAGTCAGTGCTTGTCCTGAATTAAGGAAGTAGTGCGTAAGGACAGTAACGAATGGCGGAAGGCAGAGATTCGATGAAGAGATTTTTCCTATCACTTTCTAATCATCGCACTGTGCTTAACTT
Organism: Parascaris univalens; assembly: GCA_037576465.1. Taxonomy (NCBI): domain Eukaryota; kingdom Metazoa; phylum Nematoda; class Chromadorea; order Rhabditida; family Ascarididae; genus Parascaris; species Parascaris univalens. The sequence goes on from CM075173.1 coordinate 160,673,726, forward strand.
TCTCCTCGTTCTTTTGCGCCTGGAGGATGAGGAACGAAGTTCGAAGGAAATCAGTTTCTGGCTATCAGCTTCGATCACTGATCGCTCTGATCTGCTGAACGTCTAAGTGCGGATCTTGTGCAAGCAACAAAACAGGTAAGAGTATCCCGTTTTTAGTCTCAAATATTCTAAGTTTAGAGGCTGACGGAGAAATCTTGCTAAGGTCAGTCAGTATCACTAGACATGCCAAGTCTGAGTGCTTGGCCGAGCAGGTTGTTACCTTGCCGGTGACGACGTAGGACGTGAAATGCTTCCTGTTTGGGCAACACTGTGCTGTTATTGCTTGCTTATGCTCATCAACCTTTTTTCACTAGTAATTGTCGCATACAAAACAGAATGCATTTCATCAATTTCTACCAGTTGTGACTATCTAAAGCAAAACATTCAAGGCGATACCACACCATCTGATGCTTCCAACGTTGTGTCTGGCGATGACGGCAATTAATACTGCTTATTTAATGCAATCTTCATCCGTCAATACTTCATAAGCTCTAACTTATTGTTTCCAATACTGGCTTCTTTCTCTGAAACAGTTCAGCTTTCAATGCAATGAAATGGCAAGAATATGCATGTAACGGCCTCATAATGTCTCTGAAACCCCACGAAGCACGTGAAATTATACTGTCTATAACGTTTTATGCTTTTTAATCACAAAAAGTTGGAAAACGCTTCGAGAGAACCTGTTCGAGAAATAGATATTATGAGGAAAATCAGCATCGTTACACGAAAAAGCTTTTATACAAAGTAGGCGATATATGTTTGGACCATGAGGCACGCTCCGTCAGTTCATGTCGTAGAATTCAGTTTCCGAATGATTTCCTTTTTTCTCATGAATCACTTATTAACTTCGTAGCAGGTGTCGTAATGCTCATATACTACATGCATTTTTAACGTATACATTATGAAAAGACTATTTAAATCATTGGGTGTAAATGGAATCATAATCTTCTGCATTCCGGGCTGATGGAGTATCTGACTGAATTACTGTAAGACTTTTCAGCTGCTCTTATTTACTCATTACGTTATACCAGCTCTGCTTTGTAAAATGTGAATGAAAGTGCAGATGCTGGCGGCTAAAGCGTAGCAACATTTTTTGCATTATTGAAGACGGTTTCCAGCGTAAATTTAAGCCGACCAAAGTTTTCTTCATCATACAAAGTTAACATCACAGTAAAAGTAGCAGATATGTCCGCAGATTTTTGTATTCACATTCTGCTTCGTCAAAGTTATAAGAACATTATGGGACTGCTAAGTGATAGAAACGTAATGTCTTGAAGGAAATTGCTGTTGATTGAATTCAAGAATAAAACATTTTTGCACCACATTAGATGTCCTCGGTGTTTACCGGAAAGCACTCGTCCGAAAATTACGCACGGCAACTACAACAAACTTGAATTAACGTACCGGCACTTTATACTTATAATGCAGACCAACGAGTGGTGTCAAAAACAAGTTCAGTATGAAACTTTCTCCAAATAGCTCATTTGTATATCTCAAGTCTGAGCAGATCTTTAAGAGAAAGAGAAAATCGAAAAGAAAGAAATCTTCTAGCCGGGTTCGGTCAGGAAGGAGTAGGCCGAAAGCAACGTCGTGAAATGTCTTGTGGCACATTCTTGCTGCAAACCTTTGAACTACACTCGTTTTTACCTGAGAAAACGCTTCTCGAGCACTGTCCGTTCGACTGCAAAACAAAAATTCTGAGCCGAGGGAGATGCAAATTTTGATTTTTGAATTTTATGGCTCTTTGGTGGCAGTATTTTATATTGCTTACGATAAATCGCATTAAAACGAGAAATAGGAGCCGATGATATCTTCTGAATGATTTCGATAGACTGGAACTGCTGGATTTCAGAACCGCATGGTAATTACGGCATTTAATAGAAAACTGTACACATAAGGCAGCAATATCAAGGTCATAGTGAGCATTAGGAAATGTTACAAAGACGGAACTTAAATGGCAATTGCAAATCCTTTAATGAAAAACTTACCTGGATTTGCAACCTACTAACAAAAGCCGTACTTCCTAGCTGTGGAAGAAGAAGCAAAGCCAACAAAGGACACGTCAACTTACTTTCCTCCCTAAAAAAATGCATCAGGCCATTAAGCGTTCACAGTGCCGGAAATTTATTCTCAAAGATGCGGTGGCTTTAATAATCTACAAATGTTACATTCAGTGCACAGCATTCTTTATGCAGTCTGTTTTAATCATTTGTTGGCTCAAGTCGGATGCGGAAGTCGCTAATGCTGACTGAATGCTTTTGCTCAGTACAATTTAAAGCGGAAGCAAATCGCAGTCAGTTGGCGTAGTAAAAAATTAAGGTTGGCATGCAATTTCGTTGTATGAACCGCAAGTAGTGCCACTCTCTGAGACGAATCAACAAGGAACCAGGAGGGAAACTCGAATGATATTTTCACGCAGTCGATGATGCATTATGCTTCAAACTGACTTGATGGTCATTTGAACGTTCAGTGTCCACCGTAAAAATGAAATAATCAATTGCTGCGTTTCCACTACTCCCCTAATTCGCACTGACTGCCTGCCTGCTTATGAGCATCGAATGTCTTAATGTCGATAATCTTCCGCAAAAATGGGACATTAGATGAAACCGCATAAAACATCCCACCTATCAGACAGAGGTTTAAAATTTCATTCTAAGACCACACTGGCGGCACGTAAAGTGCTCCATAAAACTCCGTGAGACCTCGCATGCTCTCACATTCACAGCGTTTCACCGCTGTTGCACCAAACAACATCTGTTCTCCCAAGGGGCAAGTAAAGGCTTCGTTTCCTTTTTTGCTTAAGTTTAGCTGCACCGCGCATCAGTTTTCCACCTAGTTCTCCCTAGGCCATAGTATGAAATAATACAAGGTCATATGGAGCAATTGCTTATCACAGCGCTTCTTGTAAGCCTCGGCTTTAAGCAAAGACGCGTATGGAAAAATATGTCAAGACGGTGGAATATTATGTAATATTGGTCAACGGGAGGAAAATGAGGCAATATATAATATGTTATGCATCAAAGGTATGCTCAAATTTAGCTGAAGCCATTTTTGACTCAGAGTTTGCCTATGGCGAGGCGAAAATTTATGAAAAATAATCTCTTTTAACTGCTCCATGTCTAGACATATAACTGGAGCTTAATTCAGAGAGACGACCAAACGTGACAATTATTCACATTAGAGGGTGCAGCAGCGTTTCGCCAAGTTGCACGAGCAAATAGCCGTGAGCAAGTTTTCTGCGCTTATTGCCTATCCCAATCGCTTGGGTGCTGAAGCTTGAGTTCATGACTACAGTTTATTTAAGTGATGTCTTTGCTTGCTTGGCAACGCGCTTATCTCCATTACTAGCATCAGTATTTTGGACCGATGACTCCTCCGCGATCAACTAGAAAAAACGAAAAAGAAATCAAAGGTTAATACTATATTATTCGCAAGTTCGTATAAGTGCCCCACAGACCGATTTTCTGCGGGTGAAGAACAGTACAGTAGCGATTTTGTGGAGGAGAAGTTAAGGGAATGAGAAAAAGAGGAAAAAAAGCAACTCAAACGAGTACGTCATTCGGAGGAGATTAGGAGCAGTCTGGAGGATTGCCATTCTCAAGTTTTAAGTTTGAGCTTTGGGCTACGACATGTATTTGCTATTGGCAATTGGAGGCAAAATATTTATCTGCGTTCTCCGTTTCAGGTATTCAACGCAGTAGGTAGGGACGATAAACTGTGCCATATTCGCATTTTAATTTTAGACTATGTGCTCCATTCTCTTTTATGCAAAAGTATTTCACCAACTACCTTTTTAGTGCAAGCGAATAAGTGCTTCTTGAGGGAATCATTCACTTGGAATCCTCTAGAAAATGAAGCCCCTTACAATTGTGAATGTATGAGGGAAGTGTAACCTTATTTCTTCTGAACACTATCCTCTTCCGTGCATCGTGCTCCGCTGACATTGCAGACATTGCACTTACTGGAAATGGTAATCGAAGGGTTCAGCAAGTGGGCAGATTTGAACATCTTATTAGCTGTGGATGTTTTGCGAAGTGATTCAGAGAGGCTGCAGTTGTCGAAGTTATGATAGACTTGAACTATTAGCCCTTAATACTCGAGATGCTATGAAATAACTGAGAGTATGACACTACGCTGGATATACTGATATCATAAAACTCGCTCAGCCACTTGAAGCAGCCGTTAAGTGTAATGCCCAAAAGCAGTGCTTGAAGAATCGTGAGGCAAGTCGGGTGAGATAGCTAGAGTTACCGCAGAGAAAAACGGTGCGTAGCGGTTATCTAAAAGCTGCTGCCTGTTCTGAGTTCGTTTATATAATCTTATTTGTAACATGAGTCAGCCGTACTGAATAGGCTAATCGCTCTCCCAAATTCTCGAGGACACCTTCGCTTTTTCTTGGAGGAGGCTTTAAATAGATAAAGAAGTTCTTAGAATACAAGAAAGTGCCCGCTGGGGCAGCAGTCAGTACCGACGCTTTAAATGGAATGATGTCAAGGATCCATTCATTGCTGCAACGTCGATTACGACTGGGATGAAGCTTGCAGTATTGCAGCGTTTGTTTGATCAGTTTTGGTCGCCAAATCCTCCTTTAACTGCACTACCCTCGAAATGTTGGAGAAACTCAGATGGCAAACCTGTAACTTCATAACTACCCGATTGCTCAATCTTCTGCGATGACATATGCCGCTGAACAGAGCTTATTGTCTGTTGTTTCGTGTTAGATAGCTTCTTTTCAAATCTGGCATTCTTCTTTCCCTTTTGACATGTTGTATCAGTTAAGCAGATGAAGGCAGTGTCATTTGGTGGCGAAAAGTACGAAGTGTAGATCCTAACCGTTCGCTTGTACATCGTAATTCTTGCCCAAGTCACTCTGGAGGGCAGCGAACAACCATGAAAGGATGGTGTCACCTTGTGGGGAGCTCGGAAACCATGTTGCATGCTGATAAATGATAAATCCTTTCATTAATCACTTCTATCAACAACGTCCGTTTAATGCATTCAGTTATAAAAGCGATTTCAACAGATCAAAAATGTTCAACAAACATAATACAAGTATCAGAAATGCAAATTCACGCTACACGCCCACGTTTATAATACTTAATTAAATCAATAACGACCTAAAAGAATCTTACAAAGTTCACCTGTTATTCAGTTCGTTGAACTGTCAAATTAGCTGTGCATATATATTGATGCTGCTTCCATAATTAGTCCGCCAACCGTACTGATGCTGCCAAATGGCAGAACCACGATAACTAATTTGTTCCACTGCGGGAAGGAGGAAGTAAGATGAGCTCGTGCTGAAGGGCACGCCAAATGCATACTATTATCCTTATAAACCATGAAAAAAGTAGAAGCAACAGAGGCAAGTGATTCGACAGTTGGAGGAGTTGAATATGTTGAAGTAGCCTTCGTTGGCATCGCTAATATTTACAAGGGCGTTTGTCCGAGCACTAGTCTGTTACTTCTAGTCCGGAAAATGAAAATATATGAACTTCGTAAGTGGACTGGAACGTCTGTACAAAGCAAATCGCAGTATAGATTAAACGATAGCACCACTTAGAGAATTTTTCACATCTGCATAGGACTGTCCATGAAATGGAAGAAAGCATTCATTTGCACAAGTTCTGTCGCAGCTGTTGTGAGCAGCAACCACACAGCGACTCCTCTTTTGCATATGTCTCAGTGATGTGATATTGCGCATTTCTTGCAGCCTCTCATGCTGACAAACCTGAATCATATTGTGTGAGCTGAAGTAGTTCTTTGATAATTTCTTATGATTGCTAGGCGTGTTGAGTTCTGTTCATGAGCCAAATCGTTACGCGACTAAGCATCCAAAGTGTAATGTGACGACACTATGATAATAACGTTCCAAGTACCTAACGGTTGTGCATCTAGCAGATGCATACTTGTGAATGCATGCGCTGTGACTGACGACCGATCTGCAGATTCAATGGAATTGTGACCGTGAGTTTTCGATTTTCACATTCGACCAGTTCATTTCTGTTCTGTTCTTGAGCGTGCAGCTCCAATCAGTAAAAATTTTTTCCTCACCTCGGCAACAGTTCACTGAAACTTTCTAAAAGCTTTGCCAAAATATTATTTCGCAAACAATTAATTCGAGGAGGAATGAAGCAGTTTTGTCAAAATTTAGCTTCGAATGAACACCACTCACCCCACCACAATACCACTCGTCTAGTTGATAGATTGTATCGATGGATACCTGGATGAGAGAATACAGCGCACAATTGATTATAGCCAGAATATTCGCTTTCGAAAGCACTGAAGCGTGGAGTTCATTATTCTTCGTCAGTGGTATATGTATCAACTTGAATAAGTAGTGCTCATAAAGCGGAATTAGATCATGCATCCGATCAACAGTATATGAACAATGTCTGCCCATATGTCTAAAGAGATCCAGTCGTTAGCTCCTTAGGCGCTTTGTGAGCCGGAATTCAATTTTCATGCAAATGGCATTCAACTCGCAATATTTATCACCTTATTTCCTTCGCCAAATATTTAATTGCAATAGCTATGCGTATATACACTATGATGGAAGTAGGCAAACAGTCAATAAGCCAACCCATTTTGTACTCGAGCTGTCTTAGATGAGAAAACGAATCGATACTTCCTTTTCGAGAGTAAAGGCAACAATTCGCAAGCAAACTCAATCATTTCGCAAATAGAGTATCATCAGTGGTCATTTGTAGGAAGCAGCACTGTAAGGTCGAGAAACCTTTTAGTCTGAAGCACTAGAGAGAACCCGATGAGCCGTTAATAATTCATGATGAGCACGTGCTCAGTTTGCAAATCACTGAACCCATCAGAAGAGATGAATGAGCGTTAGCAACTCTGAGATGCTCTCAGTTGAGGCTTTCACTCTCTAATAAGGTGAAGTATTTTCAACTATTGCACTCATTCTGGCGTGATGAAGACCTATGGCAACTCATTAAGCAATCTTATAGCGACGTCTTCACTTGCAAAAAAATTAACAAAACACTTCGTGGAATAATAGGCTATATTCCCACCGAGAAGAATGTCTCTCCTCCATTGTTTGCATAGTAAGCTATGAAATCGATATTCGAATCGGCCAGCTTAACTTTTGATAGGAAAATTCCGTCCTCTGCTGACAGTGGCTTCTGCTAATGGACTGAGCAAAAGCTCATCTATAAGAAGTTTCTAATGTCATCATAGTTAATTAAGGCCTGAGACTGTCAGTGGGATCACTGATGTATAAGGAATGAAGCGTTTTCAAGCATTTGTATCTTAAATTGAATGCTGGAATGTTCCTTAATGGCGAATCATCCTGCGGCCGTTAAGTAAGCTCAGCTCTTGAAGGAAATTTTACAAAAAAAAGTGGAAAAGTGATTGAGATGTCGGCAATATTACGACTTAGGGGATCTCAAAAAAGGCTCTTCGAATTCCGGCATTCCTGGAAATGACATAATTTACTAGTTAACGCGTAAAACAGTGGCATAAAACTTTCTTGCCTCGCCAGCCAACCACTCACTAATTATCTACTCTCGGATTCGAAGACAAGTGAGTTAGGGCAGTGAACCGAACTGTTTCAGCCTGCCATATCAAAAGAATTACAGAGGCTGGCCTATAAACCCTACAACACCAAGATAAACAGCGCCTCTCCTCAGCGTGAATGCTCATAAAGTTGACTGACTAATATGCTTGGTTGCTGGTTACTAGAAACCCTAGGCAAGCAGCTAAGGTCGGCAGATCAGTAGACCTCTTCTTGGACACTCAACAATTTCATTCAACAACTGAACTCAACATGCACTGCATGTAAGATTTTTGGGTGCACTGTCGAATGCAGCGCTGGGACTACCCAATTCAGTATCTGATACATGATGGCTGAACACAAAGAGGTGGAATGATGTGGCCAAACTCTTGGTCTTCGTCTTAAGCTCTCACTAATGAGAAGTAATTATCTTGTGTGCTAAATGGCAAAGGCTTTGCACATTTGTGGAGCAATATGCATTGTGGATTCTCCACTACTGCAATAGCCGCAGTCTATGTAATTACTTGATTCTGAGCTCGAACTAATCTTACAAGGTTCCCAATAAATCACTTAGACGACGTTTCTTTTTTTGGACTACGACCCAGCCACTTCTCCCCTTGCACGGCTTTATTGATGGCGCGAACAGTTCGTCTTCTGTGAAATTCTCTTTCCTCACTAGAAGATTTTATGCTTTAAGTGGTGCTTCTCATAGAAGACTGTGCTTGTGGGCACATGTACGTTCCCATGAGTTTCTATGTGTATGCATACACGCTTGTCTATTTGGTATCTGTCTGCACATGTCTGCGTGTATACGCGTACGCTAAAGCGTCTATGTCTGTGTCTGTGCACCGACGTTTGTGCACTGTCCTATCAGTGTGAAACACGCAAGTGATCAGTTTTTGTGGCGAAGGAGGTGAAGGATGAAGTGGAGGGGAGGATTCTGTCACAATAAAGATGGGTCACTGAGGATGGGCAACGGAGAAGCTTATGTGGTTGTGTTTTCGAAATATTGCATCGAAATTGAGCTACGCTGTTCGAGAGCCACCTCACATCCAAATAAATAAGGAAACAGAATTCAGGTAGTTGTTAACTGCAGCTGTAGCATCCCGAACGGTGAAAGACGTTTCAGTGAGAAAAAAAGTGCTGAGGATACATGAATAACACAAAACCGACCATCTCAGATGTCGGTTAAACCAGCCCTCGCTTCCAGCTGGGCGACGCTTTTTAACACCATCGGAAAAACGACTCAACAAAAGCTTGTCTGAATACGTCGCTCTATGAAACGAAATCCCGGCTCAAGAATACTGTGGCAAAGTTTTGAGCCAAGTCAATCCAACAACTGGAGTTTCAGATGGCGCATTGCTTGAATTCCTGCAAGCGCAAAAATCTGCCCTGTTTGCGAATTCAGTCTCCATTGAGATGCTCATACATGACGACCTTCCGTGAACTTTCTTTCATGAGCCTCGAAGATGTTTTTGCATAAGGTCATTGAACAATTACTTACTGGATGTGCTCATAAACGCGCCGAACGAACTTACCTCGAAATTTAAACGCGTAGATAATGTTTTTTCACTCCCTCGCTAGTGTGTCACGGAAAATATCCTCCGCTTCCTTGTAAGACGTCCACCCCTCAATTCTAAGGACTCCAGTCATCAACCTCCCCTCAGATAAGTTTCCGCATGCGTTCAGACGGTGGTTACTACCTGGACGTCACACTTCTGCTAATTAAAGAGTTAGCTGTAAGACATGGATCAAATATTCAAATTCCCTGAGCCAGGTTCAAAGAGATTCAAATATTTAGCTGTTCCAAAAGTTCGGTCGCTGTGAGGAGCAGTGGAGCTGGTAGAATTTCGGCATCGTTGTATGAGTGCATGTCGTTTGCTGTTGAGAGCAGTAGGCTTGATTGGACCGGATATTGTTGGATGTGTTTCTTGATCTCAGTAACATCGGGTTCAAGGTCGGCCAAATGATGGATGAGGGCTCGTTGTTCTCAAATGATGTGGCGACGAACGATAAAAGAATGGAAGGAGCAAATGTGAACGAAGACGAGAGGAAGTATCTACGTCAAGTGAAACGCATCATTGATGAGGGTGATAAGGTCATCGATCGTACCGGTGTCGGGACGCTTTCGGTGTTCGGACTGCACTCTACATATTCACTGCGCAACGGTTTGTCGTTTCGCTGTTCGTATAATGGGCGCTGAGTTTCGAGTTTAGACTGGTTGCTTTAGGACTGGTCTCCTGTGCTATCAGTGCAACTGAGTTTTTGACAGCACTGAGGAGGAAACTTTATAAAGTTCCCGTGAGAGCACTATTGCTGTATTGTTTGCAAAAGGTTGTGTGTCTTAATCCGTCGCTATAGGAAGATTAACGCCAACATTCCCGTTGTTTCCCTCATAAAGGGAAGATGATTTCATCATTTCAGACGGAGTTTCCGAAATTGGAGCTGTTCTTCAGAACCGGTCTCATTTCATCGTTCTGTCCACAAAAATGCCCATAGTGGAGGGGAAGGAGGCCTGTTTCTAAAAGCAACCCAGCAACCTGGAGAACATAATTTTTTAGATTTCCAAACTAGTTTTATCTCAGTTCTTCTCTGAAACCTTCGAGTTGATTCAATGCTCCGAAATCGGTTGCAGATATTTGGTTCCCTTCATTCTCAAGAAAGTTCGTTTATTACTTATTAGCAGCGAAGTTTCGTCTCGCTTTAGCCAAGGCTATTTTCTGAAAGTGGTTATTACATAAAAGGTAACTTCTGGTAGACAGTAGCAAGTGCAGTTTGAGCTTTAGTGGGAAAATACGCCAAGAAAACTATGAATATGCGTTTTTGCATTCCATTCTTTCGGAGGAGCTGGTTATCACTGGTTATTTGTAGAATAGGTTCGGCTTTCGAACTTTAAATGGCATTCAGTTGTGACTAACTCATTCAGAGATGAGGTGAATAATGTGCATGGAAATCGAAAGGGGAGCTTGCTCACAGCTTGAACATTTTCTCTTTAACATTCCTTAACCACAGCCTCTATCGCAGACAAGTTGAAATTGTAAAGTATGTTGATATGTGTGACACTCACGCTCACAAGTGTGAAACTGCGATGGCGAAATTTTGCAAAAACTTTGGAGTGATATTTGAAAATATAAAAATTGGTGGCTCAGCAGAACTCCTTCAAGGTGGGGGTACGAGAAAAAAACGTCCACTGATTCATCACCGAAGGAAGAAGTGCTCAATGACTTATTTGTGACGGTTCCGCTGTCGTTTCATCGGCTCATCTCGGCTGATCGGAACTGATATCATGGGTGCCTTGAGGCTGCGTTGCGTTGTTTGCCTTAGCATTGTAAACAGTGTCATTGTTCTTGTTCACTTGTTCTACTCTCTCGGTAATGACTAATGGGCAACTTTTTAAAGGTGTGATTCCGTTGCTGACGACGAAACGTGTCTACTGGAAGGGGGTCGTCGAAGAATTGCTTTGGTTCATAAAAGGTGACACAGACGCAAAACGTTTGTCTGCAAAAGGTGTGAAGATTTGGGATGCGAATGGTTCTCGTGAGTTCCTGGATAGTCAGGGTTTCAAGGATCGCCGCGAAGGTGATCTGGGTCCTATCTACGGATTCCAAGTGAGCCTCTTTGCAGTTTTCTGTCCAGCTGAATGCTCTTCTTTCCTCGCTGCTTAGTGATTGCGAAGTAAAGATTCTTCATTCATTCAATCCACCAGTCACATATACGCAAAGCAGGTTTTAAAAGATACTCGTTCTGCTTCAACTATAGAACGCAGCAGCAGACATTCCTTGTTGCGAGTTTCAGATTACCTCCATTTGCCGATGACGGCATTGATGCATTCTTGAAATCTCCCAAATGTGGCTCCACGTATGTTGCCGCGCATTTATTGACTCAGAAAGGCTCACAAGTCCGCAAGTAACTTTGTGAAACGCATCGGAAATCCTAGGATGGTTAGGGACTTCATACCACCCCGCGATTTCCTGTATAGCGTTATATATCGGCTGGCTGGAAGCGTTCTGGAGCTTTCCCATGGGCTTCTGCCCACATGCGTTTGTTGAGCTCATTATGTCATCCCAGATGTGCGCGCTTTGTCCAGCCGCTGAGGTTGCAGAAAAAAAAAAAACGGTCGTTTCGTAGAAGATTCGTGGAAATGGTCGGATCAGGTTAAAATGAATTCATTTTTCATTTAGATTCGCGGGAAATTGGTTGTCGCTATGAAGAAATGCAAAGGCGAATGTTTAGGGAAGCGTATTTGCACTGTTTTGATGATAAGGACATCCATTCCCATTTTAGATGCCTATTAAGGTCTTTTTAAGAGGGAGAGAGAAATTTCCTTATTCCGGCACATGGAACGTAATTTTTCATCTGAGATATAGGTAATGAAGTAGATAAGGAGGAACCACAATATAAAGGAAAATTGTCATGATGTATGGACGTGCGAAGCCTTGAAATTTCAATTCGACGTTAAATCAACTTTCAGGTACAGAAAGAACAAGTTATTATAGATCCACGCAGAGTTGCTAAATTGTTGCAGGTGCACATTGAGTTGGTTGCGTCGCCCAAACTGAGCTGATTTAGGTCTACCCTGGGCTGGTCCGGATCCAGACTGAGGTAGTTTGGGTCCACGTTGGACTGGGTCAAGTGCTCAGTGAGCTGGTTTCAAATGTTAGTTGAAGATGTTCATAAGTGGTACACTAGACTAAGATATTTTAAATTTGTTCTGAGGGAATAAAAGGAGGATAGTCATTTGAAATCGGTTATGAGGGAGCACAAAGTTGTTTTCAGCTCATTCATTCCGAAACACAAGGTGAAATCCATAATATTCTCTATACATTTACATAATATGTTCCCTCATATCTAAAGGAATCTTCTAATGAAGTTACGTCTACAGATAGGCTGTATCTTTTTTGAAAGTTAACTCAGAACTGCTAATAATTGAGCCTCAGTCTAGATAAAATTGAAATAAAGATTCCACACGGTTCGCTGGGCACTATAAAGTCCTATTTAGAAATGTGGAAATGCGAAGTAGAAATGTTGCTTACTTCCTCAACAGCTTCTTCATGGTGGCAATATGTTGTTATAAGTAATGCAGAATTTTTCAATGTATTCAGTGAAGTTGTAGCTGCAAGAAGTATCAGATAATGCAGTTGTAAGCAGTATTGCCAGCAGTCGAAAGGTGGAAATATGAGCAGTAACAAATGCACCGAGTTGATGTCCTTATTGCTGCGAAGTAACATATTAGATGATTTTTTCGGGGAGAATTTCGCGACTGTTCGTTCCGTTCATGATCAGCCAGGGAATCTCGTGGACTTTTTAAGAATTCCAATACCTTTCCCGGTGTCTGTCGTTTACATTACCTGTTACCTGTTTAAAATACCTCCATCGCACAAGTCTAGTTTAAGATGCTACTTTATTTCTTGACTATCTCTTAATTCTAGAAGTTTTAGTTGGGTAAATTTAGTTGTAGATGACTGTCATTTGGTGTTCGCTTTGGGAGAATCAATTGGGCTGTCTTGTTTTGAGAGAGTTGAACTGCATTATATCTGTGCTTTGTATTCATCGTGGTGTAAAATGTCGCTCACTGATACTGTGCTTTTTAAAGCAGTCCTCACCAGTCTTCATTCTTATAGTTTCGGAAATTTGAGAGGGGAAGGTATTCGCTTTCTACTATGTTTATAACTTGTCACCTCTTCACTGAATTTCTGACGATGCATTTTTCCTTCTCATTATCCCATCTCGAAAATCTGTGCACGGCGTTTGTTTATGCTGGCTTTTAACTAGTAGCCATTAAAACATCTACTTTGTACATCAGCATTGGTTGAATGAATGCATAAGGAATAGTTTCCCGCAGCTGTACACCGGAAAGGTGGGTGTGGTTAGGGAATTGGGGTGCCAAAACATATAAAGTGCGGAGAGGTGCAGTGATCAGCGAATGCTCTTCTTGAAATTACGGTGGTGGGGAGCAATGGCTTTGATGTGTTCTTGCTGATGCGATGTTTCGTTGATAGCTAAACTTTGAACTTCTGAAATACTGCGTAAAGAGGAGTGTGTGAAAAAATGATTTGTCGTTTCGTTTCAGTGGCGTCATTTTGGTGCCGAGTACCATGGTACGGATGCTGATTATAGGGGTCAAGGTGTCGACCAACTGGCGAATATCATTGATCAAATCAAAAATAATCCGAACAGTAGACGGATCATCCTTAATGCTTGGAATGTTAAAGGTCCCTTTGTGCGTATTTGTTTGTTGGCGGCTGTGCCTGGGGAACCCTATACTCTGGGCGTCTTAGTGTTTCAGTCTACGCGAAACATGAAGCGGTTATTCGAGAAAGTAAGCATTCACAGAGCTTCCTTTTATTATGCTTCGGGACATTTTTTTTGATCGATCACTGATGAATGGGCGTGGCAGTCGTTATATTCTCTAAATAAAACGTTTGTGCCGTTTATTGATTTATAAAACACGTTGCTAAAGCGATCGTTTAAATGTGCCCAAGTTTGAAAGTTGAGGTATTTGGCTACTCATTCATGCTATTTCCGTGTGCTGAGTATGCAGTTTCATGGACTAGCTATCTCCAAGCAACCCCCATAGTATACTCCTCTAGGGACTATCCTTGTTTTATACTTCACATGAGTTTACGGCTGATGTTCTTAAAAGTTTCTTGCAGATCTTCACCAGATGGCATTGCCACCTTGTCACACCCTTGCTCAGTTCGCCGTAAGGAATGGAGAGCTTTCATGTCAGCTCTATCAACGCTCAGGTGACATGGTAATTGATTTTCGTAGCAGTATTTCCAATAGATATTTGAACTTTCTGCTTTACAGCTTTCATTTACATTTTGAATGCAATTTCAACGGGAGCTGTTCCCTCCCTCCTCTGCCATCCTTCACGTTTTTCTTTCTTTAGTGGATTTTGCTATACAGATGTGATGTCTGTATCTTTTGCTTATATAGCTGTTCCTCTTTATCTAGTATCCTCAGTGGACGATCTATTGGAGTCCTATGACGTTTCATGAATATGATCTGTATCACACGAATAATATTCTATATTTTACTTCACGCCGTTCTGTCAACCTGGGAGGTATTTTAAAGCACTGAAAGGGAGCAGAACGAGTTATAGATGCATTTTGCGTTTGTTCAATTTTCGTTTCACGTCGGTCGAATCATGGAAAAGAGAGTTTTCAGAGGCTGTTGAATCAGTTAAAATTCGGCAGTTCTGTCCGACAGTTTCTACTATTTGTTTGCTTTTCGTGAAGTTACATGGTTAGTTGACCAGGATTCAGAATCGCATATCGCCATGGCGGGTTTATCTCAGGATATAATAACTTTGAGAGCTGTAAAACGCTCATTAACGTGTGAGGACTGTTCCTCTTGGGCACGTGTGGAGAGATTCTTTTTTACTGTTAGTGAATATTCTTGATTTGTTTTTTTCTTTTGAAAAAGTTAAAAGTAGCTCGAGAATTTTATTTCGCTCTAAGCCCTCTTTTTTTGCTCCGGGGAATACAAAATTCTCACCGTCACTTTTTCTTGTTTTGGCGGTGCTGGCTCCAAGATCTCTCTTATAGCACCCGTGGAGTCACATGTTTCACTTCAGTTGATAAACCTTTTGGTGCGAAGAGAGGAGTATATAAGTAGTATGTTCAGCAACTTAATGAATTATCTAAGTTATTGCTGAGAGATCAGATAAGCATTGTCATTCAGTGAATATTCCTTGAGTAAATTTAGCGGAGGGATATGTGGAGATAATCGTTTTTGTTGTGGTCTGTTCGACTTTTATTCAGGGATTGGGAGTGCCATTCAATCTGGCTAGCTATGGTCTCTTGACACATATGATCGCCCATGTTTGTGCTCTGAAGGTAATCTTCTACGATACATGCACGTTTGTTAACGCCTGGAACTAGAATTTTACCAAGGGAACGGCATTTTAACGCATCGCCGTTCATGTGATCGCGTAGCAAGTAAGAAGTTATCAGGGCTTTTGTTCCGTTTGTGTTCCTGCATTGATTTTTAATTGATGTCAACAAGAGACCATTTCTTTAGTTGAAACCGGTGCCATTTTACAACGTAGCTGCATGCGTGTTTTGTCATCTTTGACCTTTTGTGGCCAGCTTTTAATGGTAGGGGAAGTGTGGTTATGGTTATGTTGTCAGGATCTGTCAAGCGACAGTCCGTATTTTCGGATTTGGAAAGGGTGAGCGAGGGAGGAGTTGAATTTCCCCTTGTTGGTCTAAGCTGTTAATATTCTTCCTCTATTCTCAACACTAAAACATGGAAAGTTGAAGCTGTACTGTTCGAAAATTAATACTCTTTGTCTACTTTATTTCTTTCATTTTTTAAAGTCGAATTCTGCACATTTCCTCCTTAAAACTTGCGACTGTCATTTCATCGCTGTTTACACTATGCGAGTAGAGGTTTTTTTGGTAACTGCCCCAAGAAGAATGGTAATTTAATTCCTCATTCACTGAGAATAAAAAGGTGCACAATAAGGAGCTGCAATAAGGCTGTTACTTGTTCTCCTTAGGAGAGTGGGGTTAGAGAAGCTATTGAGAGCATGTAACTTATTGGGTTTTGCGAATGTCTTGGTGTAGAATATCGCCACTTTTCTCCTCAAGTATTTCCTCAGGACTGATAGGAATCTCATGCAATTTTGCTCTAGGATTGTGATTAAATAGCTTCATGTAAAAGGTCCACTCTTTTAGACCGGATTCCTGCACCATGTTTTGGGGGATGCGCACGTCTACCTCAACCATATCGATGCTCTGCAGGAACAGGTGTGCCTTTTTGCGCGGTTTCGTGAATAATGCCGTTCTTTATAAATTCCTGTTGATGTTATTTAGCGAATGTAACTAAGTTCTCACGATTCTTTTCAAACCAACAATTTTCCTGAAATCTTTCGAATGAGATATTTATTGTACTGTCGCCTCAAGCGAATCAGTAGAAGAGGTCCAGTGAATGAGTCAGAAGATGTACCGCACCCTTGCTCTCGTTCTATTTATAGCCAGTTAAGAGAACATGTTTTGCACAATCATTGTTATTGTGGGCAACTGCTGTGCAGCCTCCAAACAATATTGGCGAAAATGCACGTGAAATAAGCAGCGAATCGCTGTTTTAGGTCCTGCAGCAGTTTTTACACGGGACGGTCCGAAGTTTTTTCCTTGCCTGTTTGTTTTTATGCTCTTTTTTGGAACAGGGAATGCATCGCTAAATAATTTGACGTTTAGTTATCGCGTGACCCACGACCATTCCCAACAGTTCATTTCGAAGGTCGAATCGATTCAATCGATGATTTCACAGCCGGATCGATCATCCTGAATGGATACAATCCGATGGCTCCAATAAAAATGCCCATGGCTGTGTGATATGATCTCCACTGAAGGGGTTATGGATTCATCAGTGATGGCTACTGCATTTCATATGGGATTTTCTTACAGTGAGGTTGCTTTAGTGTTGCTGTTTGATGCTAATGCAGGGCTGCATTATTTGCTAGGATTTTTATTTCTTGGATTTTTGCATATTCCGCATTTTTCATATGGGTCAGTTTTGCATAATCTCATAAAGGTAGAATATAGTGGAATGGGTGTAAACGCGAAAAAAATGCTTTTTTATGATTGTCGAATCATACACAAATGTTGTTTTTAGGAAGTTTCAAAGGACGCAGTATTTAATGTTTGAACTGCATATGACGCCCTTATTCGAATATGTTTTATTTGATTTGGTCCCTTTATTTTAGCGTCTTTGCGGAGTTCACTTCCGATTATTGGCTCTCATTATTGGCTCAACACTGCATTTTCACTTCTCACCTAACGTACCACTGCAGTGTCGCAGACAGTGCCTTCGTTCATGCCATATTATGACGTTTGCTACATGGGCGTATTTTAGAGCATTGGGAAATATCTTGCATGCTTTAGTGCTGCGCAGTTGGTAGTGCGCAACATAGCTTTCTCTTGACAAAGTTCGTGGTCGTTGTTGTTCTCTGCGTCGAACAGTATCCAATTCACTACAGTATATTATATTAGAAATTAACTGATGAAGTGTGGGATTATACGTTAGCCTAAAGAAATGGAGAACCGAGCGTTTGGACTCAGCAGCACTTTCCAAGACGACATGAAAGCGCGAGAGCGTTTTGCATCAAACCACCGTCATCCCGGTCTTCGAAAATGATGTGACAAAATCAGACGACATCCGCAGGCTCGTTAAAACATATCCATTTGCAAAAGCCTTCAAAATTAGTGCGGAAATTGCCGGTAAAGGATTTTGTCACATGGCGTTCTTTCGGAATATTCTTTAAATAGGTCTTGGGGTGGTAACGTGGAAGTGTTTGTTTGCAGAACTCCTAAGCTTTCTAGTCCCATATTCTCGGAAATGGTGTGCCTTTCGAGGAATGGTGACAGATAGAAAAGAACACTTGTCACTAACACTGTTATGAGTGGGATTTTCTCAGCAGTTCTCATGTGTTTCGCATATAAATCTTTGCCTTAATTATGAAAATAGTCTCATCACTAAGTAATAATTCTCGCAGTATCATGCGTTTAATGCTTGTTATGCATAAGTGGATTTCAGTCTTTGATTGAACGGACCATAATTTAGCGTCTTTAGGTAGCTGTAGCTGTTTTTTAATTGCTGGTCGTAGTCGGTACTGCAGTGTTATTCTACTCTAATAGCATATTTGTGTGATCGCCAAATCTGTTGTTGTTAGCACCCATTAACGGTAGAGGTTAGCGCCGCTTGCAAGCCTGTCGGTTGTGACGAACACTTTCCATATTTGGTGCCGACAATAAAGGGATTACGATTTGGCAATGCACTAATTAATAACCCAGTCGCAGTCGAGTATTTCAAGCTGAATCATGACGGAATTATGCTCTCTAGCAGATTATAGTAGGAAGGGAACGGGGTGGGAGGAGAGTGAGAGTGCTAGCATTCTCAGAGGAGAAAACGATCTGTTGAATTGTAGGACTTATGTGTAGCTAACGTCCCACAGACCGTCGTGTCACTCAAGTGAAAGGCTGGAGAAGGCGGCCTGTTAAATAAGAGGGGAGAGGAGAAAGCAAGATCTTTATCCGTAGGATCCTCGTGCACATGGCGGGAGCTTTATGCTGTATTCAGTCCATATTCATTGTTGTCTAGAGCACCTTTGCACTCTTTGTGCCCTACTTTCTTTCACCGTATTCGCCTACTAGGTTCACCTATAACTAGACTGCTACACACCAGAAGTTTTTAAGCTGCAACAGTTGCTGCAGCGGAGGAGAATTTGAGATCGGAAATGATTCTCCGAGATCCTCTCCAGGCTTTTACAGCTTCATGAAGACTATCACGTAATCATATTTTGTTATCGAATCGGATAAGGCTGCTCCACAGTCAGCAGATGATGCATTCAGATGAGACGCGAGGAACGTAACGAATGTCGGGAAGTTCCATGGTGAAATGGTATAGCGTGTAGTTGGAAGATCTAAGCCATTAACATCGCGTAGGAGGGAATTAAACAGAGACGAATTTTTTCCCTGAAGGCCGTCGGATAAGCTGTGCAACAATGAATAAACACGTCGTGGTTGCATCGAATCGCATCTCCGTAATTTCGGCGTCTTCCTTGGCTCCATTTTAGTTTAGAAATTTTTTGTAGCGACGAC
This sequence comes from Parascaris univalens, assembly GCA_037576465.1. NCBI lineage: Eukaryota > Metazoa > Nematoda > Chromadorea > Rhabditida > Ascarididae > Parascaris > Parascaris univalens. Next base: position 160,692,881 of record CM075173.1, read on the forward strand.
CGAAACCGCACCTCAGAAATGTGCTCCAAACTACCACCACCTTGCATTGACATCGTCCGCATGTCGTGCGTCAGCTCCTTCTAATCGGTACATTTGGTGGACTGCTGGAACGCCTCCACCGTTTGGGATCTTTCAGTTCTAAACTTTCAAAAATTTCTCTTCAGTTTTGGAGTACCTGCTCTTGGAAATTTGGCTTTCCATTTTTCAATTCTTTTAAAAATTGGGCTCTGCCGAGTTATCACTTTCAGGAACAATAAACGAGCCGGCGTTTCTACTTTTGTGCATATCGCGTCAGCAATAATCCAACATGTGTTGTGTGTTGCATGCCTATTGCTGAATCAGCGCTGAAGCGAGGATCCTGTGAAAGGAGGAGCAATTGCAAAGTTCAAGCACGAGTGAATCACCGGTGTTAGATCAGGGAAGGTTATAAAGGCGGTCGAGGTCAGCGTGGAAAAATATGCTGACGCTCACAAGAGGCTTCCCAAGAGCTGTCGTAGGTCTCCTGTCATCTGAGCCTTCCTTACAGCTGCAACCAACAAGGTTCGAAAAAGGATTCAGAAAATAGGAATTAAAATCGCTTCTGAACAAATATTTTCGTTATATATACAATTCTTTCTTTTGCATCCAAACGTTTGGAGAGAGCCAAGCGTAGTTGCAGAACACAAACAGTTGTTGCCTTAAGAAATGACGATGCAAAAGAAGTCGACGGTTAGTTGCATTAGTTCCAACTTACCAAAAGTAGTTTGAGTTGATCTCCAAATCAAAGGGGTCCCGTTGCTAGCTTCATTCTTTTACTTCATGGCAGTATGTCCATGATTGCTAGCGGTTGCATTTTGCGCCATTTCTTCACTTCACGACAGCCTTTCTTGATGCTGGGGTCATAAGGGGAAGTACCCTGCACTGTTATGGATGTCTACTCATCTTATCTAAACCTAATAAATGCTCGCTGCATTTGATGTGGTGTGGTCAAATCTGCTGTCATGTGTCTCTGTAAATCTCACCTCTCATCCCGGATTCATAACGTTTAATTGCGAGTACCTTCATAGTTTATGACGTGCAGCAATAGGAGGAACGGCACATTTGATCGCTTCTACAAAGGTATATCCAGCAGTGAACTGATGTTTGCATGGAAACTTTCAAAAATGCGAAGAATTCCGTGCTCAGCTCTTTAGTATCCAAAGGAAAATTCCAGTGACAATATAAAAGTCGAGCGCGTTTTTTTCTAGCATGCAGATGCATTTTAATTTATTTAATCATCTGAAGGAAACTAGAAGGTGTAAAAAATGGACGAGGACGCTGTTGAATGTTTTAACTGTCGGGTACAGAGATAGAGACTGTCGAGATAAGATGATGGGTGAAGTATGCTGTAAATACTCTGAAGTACCGCTGTAACCCCGGGACTTTATTACTGGAATACATATGCTCTGTACCGTGAAGCCGATGATGCAGATGGCCAGGAAACTTTCATTGCGCAAATTGCTCAAAAATTTCAAAAATCGTGCAGATGAAAGTTTCAGTTTCTTTGGTTGGCTCCTGTATATGTATAGGAAGCTAGCCGGAAATTCCTCTAATTTTTTTGAGTAATTGCGTTTCTTAAGACTATCAAATGTTACTAATTGAGCAGGTGGTGGCGTTTGTGGTCACCACCAATATTAATTAATAACATACTGGTAGCCATTTGCGGTAGTTGAGGGCAATTCTTTGCCACTCAGATTAGTGTTGCTTGAATTTCTCGAGATGACTGGAGAATTGGAATTTCGATCGCAGAATTATTTTTGGGGTCTGTGAGAAGTTGGGAGAAATTTCTTGGAAGTTCTTGCAGATTTTTTTGACTGCTTAAAAGTAGAATTTTTCAAGATCGCATAGTGATCAGGAAACTCCGAGAGCAGCTTCCTTCTTCATTCGGAAATATATTTGGGTGCCAAATTAAAAATCGAGATCGAGTTCCCTTATTGAGAAGCATATTTACAGATTGTATTCGTTATAAGATCGGGCATCATGTAAAGAGTTACAAGTTGAAGAGAGTTATCGAGGATGACAAGGATAATAGCGGAATGTTCATGCTGCATTCGGCTGTGCAGTGAAGAAGCATGAAGAAATATGCTGGGAGATCTCTAACTACGACATTGTGTTGCAGCATACATGAGCGGATTTTTTTGCGCACGGCATATTACTAGAAGTTTCTGTTGTAGGCAGGCCAAGCTTCCTGATCACAGTCGCACAGAATCCGTTGTTGTTACGGGTACCCAAATCTTCTAATAAGTGCTGCTCGTATGGCATAATCATTCCATGCCTCTTGAACTTTCCAGAAGTTGCAGCACCTCCACAGGCATTACACACTGAAACGTTACACAACCGTGAAATGTTGATAACCGTGGTTGTTCACGACATGAATTAGTTTCCAATCTTGATTTAGGGAACGCATGGAGACTTTCTCACTTTCAAGGGCATTGAGACTTTTCAAAGGATAAATGGGGTGTCTTTTTCAGATTTCAGTAATAACCGTCATCGTTTATCTCCAGCTCATTCCAGCGCGTTGCTGGTGCTATCCTCTAACATTCCGCACTGTTATCTGAATTTTTTAAATTGAATTCTCGGACGCCAACAATTCTCAGAGGGAGCGATTGCCCTAAAAGCACTTCATTTTCGATTACCATGTGGCGCATCCATAAATTGCAATATTATTCGTATATTCAACGGGACGGAGTTAATCTTTATGCGAGTGCTTCACAATGACTCGTCTTCAGTAGGGAAACGAGAAAATAGAATCGTAAAAGGCGGCCTGATGAATGCAGTCTCCCATATGAACAGCGAGGCGACTGAATCCTCAATTCTGGTATTTCTGAAAGCGAGTTCCTGCTTACACGCAGATAAGTCACGGTAATCAAGCACTTCTAGTTGGGATGTCAATAGTAAGCAAAGTGTTCCCCGAAGTAAACGACAGTAGCATCAGCACGGGTAACGTTTCAACTGGTTGACGCAGTTCATTTGCCAAACACCTTATTTCACAATTAGGTCTTCTCTCTAATAAGACGGAGAGATTATATTCATCTATTAAGACTGGAACAAGATGCGGTTGACCATCACCAACGCTTTAAATAGGTTTTCCCCTTTTTGCCTTCCTCTCAACCTATATGAGGAGAATTGTCGTCCAATGTTTGGTCACTAATCATCGATAGGAAGCAGAGTTCTTTTTCTGTGCAACCATTTGAGTCAGACAGGACAACTGGATGAACTTACAAGATTTACTGTGGCTTTCGACAATCGATAACTAGCGACACCGACACAATACTACGGTGTGCTGAAATAAGCCAAGAGTAAGCTGTCCATCGCAGTCAGCTGGAACAGTTTTTAACAACGACATTTGAAAACTGTCGCGCTTGGAACGTCGACACTATACCTTCTTTCTCGCATTCGGCATGCAAAATCGATTGTCAGTAAAAATTTGTAACGTAATTTCTTGACGCACCATATGGCAGTGGTTGCTGTGCAGTTGTTTTCAGAACGATTTTACATGAAACCAAGATGGTCAACTGGCGGCACTGAAATGTACGGATGTTTCTCACCTCTCCACTGACCGTTTGTGAACTGGCTCTTTATCGAATATTTCTTCACCGCCAACTTCCACAGTAGCTTCCAAATTTTTGCGATCCTCGGAGTTCTATCCCGGTGTCTACCGATCTGTTACCTCCACAATTAGAACTGTTTGTGTACTTCTGCTGAGTTGCATTCAGCAATATGACCATCTCATTTAAGGTTGTTAATCTTGCTAACCTCTACTGCGTCTATAGTGCTCACACTCTATTCCTTTCTTGCTCGCAAATTTCAAGGAATCTCTAGTTACTTTTATGCCTTATAGAAATTGGTGAATCAAACGCATATTCTTGCTTTGGGTTGACCAAAATGCTGCAAGGAAAAAATAAAGAAGAAAAACATAGGCCATATCTAATGGATGGTTCGCGAGCTGAAACCACGGCAGGAAGTTTAAAGCTCACCCACATGGGTCTAGGCTTATATTTATCCTTATTTATGTAGTAGCATCAATGATGATAAGGTAAAAAAAAGCTGTTCTACTATTGTCTGCGTTGTCTGTTGCTAAAAATGTTTGGGTTGTGTACTGCTACTGTAATACCGAAAATATCATGTGGTTTCTTGACGGAATCATACCGAAACGATGAAATACGCTTCGTCGATCAAAAAGCGCTCTTGTAAAGCTGGGCCGGTGTTTGGGCGCAGGAAAACCCCCATTTGCGCTGCACAACTGAGCGTTGTTGGTTGTCCAGAGCCGTATTGACGAAGCAATTCAGTGCAACAAATCGAAGCGTTTTCGATTATCCAACAACGCTACATGTTAGCGTATGAGGTAGCAATATGTACATATGGATTTGCCGACTACGATAATAGGCGGAGTCTCACTTGAGAGTCACCAATCATCGATGTGGGACTCGATCTCACACTGAGGGCAGCATTGAAATTTCGATAGATTCATTGACATCGTTGATGATGCCTCTATTGAGCTTCACTCATTCTCTCATTGCTTCGAGGTGCGCATTTAAATTTGAAACAGGATTGTTCAGAGCGGTTTGACCTAAATTTAAGGAATATCTCTGTATACTTGAAGACGTGAAAAAATTTTTTTTAGACGAACTTCTTTTATTTCTCTTAGCATTTGAGCGATATCACCAGAAATTTTGCAGCAATCACTTCTGAGTTGGAAACAGTTTTGTAGAAATACTAGGAAGTTAATAAAGGCTTCTGGAACTGTGATACGTAAAAACTAGTGCAGTATTAGGGAAAAGTCCTTTGCTATTTTAAAGTTGGATTTTTGTAAAGCCTTTGGCTGGTGACTGATTGACCAATAATTGAGTTAGTCATGTGCAAAGAACTTGACATTGTTTAACTGTGGGTTGTCTTTTGTTTTAGGGGCTATAGGTGGTGAAAGATAAAAAGGTCTTCGAAATGACAGAATGGCTTGATTTTTCCCTAGCTTAGGGACTAGGTCTTAGATGGTCACGTTATTGCTGTGAAAATAAAACTATTCTGAAAGTATTCTGGTTGTATTACCTTGTTATCAGCATAGTTTTTCGACTGTTGCTATAGCACACTACATGAGGCATTAACCACTCCCGCAACTGAATCATCGTTGTTAAAGCTGCAGCTGCAGTACTTTGTTTAACTACGAAAAGTAATGAGATCTCGCGGCTGCTTGATTGAATTCGCAAAATGCCTCAGACGTGCTGCGAAATGAAGCTTCATTTACAACAATACAATGGCCGCTGGCAGTGAGTTCAGTGTTATATTGCCGAATGCGGTTTCAGACAGCATAATTGGGATTTATGTCAGAACTGTGTCCACTCAACCGGCTGTGGTTTTTGCAAATTCAGCGAATTTTTAATGATAGATTCTACTGCTTGCTTCATCAAGATATACTAACTGCAAATCCTTAAACGTTACCTCATTTTGTTGTAAGTTGGCTTGTTCGCGAGAGGCTTTATTTGCTGGGAGAAAGTAAAAAAGAAAGCAAAAAGTGCCGTGATCTAAGCTTTTCACAAAATTCGTGGTTGCGATGATTGGACGAGATGGTGTGCTTGACGAAGAGTCACTGTTCATAAAAACAAAATGACCGCATTTCGTTGCGCAAGTAAACACGAAGCCTGAGCGCAAAGCATAAAGAGTGAGAAGCTCAATTTGATAAAAAACCATGCAACAAAATATTTTTTCGAAGAGTGTAACGTAATTTGGATTAGGATAATTTCTAATGTGCCTTAAGGCATCCAACTCGCTTCAATCTTTTCCGCCACGCAATCTTTCTGCCATATGGCAGCCTAAGATATAACTGTTACAGCTTGTGGAGGACTGATATTACTAAGCATCGACGTTTTCCAACGCTCTTTCTCATGTCAAAGAAAGCGTTGTCTAAGGCAGTTCAGGAAGACTTAGATCCAATGAGCGAAAGCATAATAAACGGCATCTTAAGTCTTGTTTCCCGAGGTTTAACGGCCGATGCTGAGCGCATAAAAGAGAGGAATGTAATGGCGCCGAAATGATCTTTGCTGGCTCATCGTCAAGCGACGGCACTACTTCAGAATACTTTGTGTCAACGATTAACATGTAATTCAGGAGGCTGACATATTATTGTGTCAACGAGCCTATGTTTCTCTTCATTATTTTAGTTCATTGCAACATTTGGTTGACGCCGACGACTGATGAGTGCTGTTGCTTTTTCACGTGTGACAAAGGATATCTCTATTGGAATAAATGAAGGAATTAACCTTCCTTACAAGGGTTGTTGTTACGTGCAGTGGCAACTATATCGTGTTCAAAGGAATTCTCGGAGAAAAGAATAGGTACCTGCACAGTTTGCGTTACGAAATCGCATTTATTGTTCACTTCGATTGGAAAAAACCGACTCCACTTTGTGCACCTGTAAGTATAAAGCTGTTGAGCTGTGATTGAGGAGATATCCCACCTGCTATTTCCTATTATTAACTTAAATACTTCCCACATATCGTTTGCATAATTTATTGGCATATAAACTGCACTGTGATCATCTTCGTTCGAACAGTCATCCAACCTTAGCCTGGATCAGATTTCTGATAGAAATTTATGTGTACAATTAAGAATCATAAATCATTCGACTCTGCTCTTTATCAGCTTCCACAGACTTGCTCCACAGAGTCAGCTCCCGTAAATTAGCCTTCACAAACAGCCTGAGAGACAGGAACTTAAAAGCCGAAGTCGTGTGCTTTCCTATTTCTTTTGTACTGACGCAAGTCCTAAACAATTATAAGAACAAGTTGTCCAAACATGCTTTCTTGTGGTATCCAAGAACAGATGTCTGGAAAAAGAGTAATACACTCATGCTTGAGTTCACCGAGCGCTTCGTTCAAACGTTCTCCATTAGACACTATTTTCGCAACGGATCGATAAGACAGAAAAGAACAATCGAAACAGAATAAATGCAAACTCCCTTCACCACTGTGAATTCTTTCGAAGTTGGTGGATCCGTAATAATTGTGAAATGGAGCTGTTTGAGTGGGTAGAACCAAGATACAGTGGTGCATGGGTTGCCCATGGGGTTTTACGATTTTTGTTTCAGCGTTTCCAAATTGGAAATGTTTAACGAGTAAACTGAAATGCACTCACCTACGAACAGTCGAATACCGCCGCAATGCTTTTTTTCAGAATCGTCTTGACCAGATCGACCCATTCTATATCGAATTAAAATCAACTACTATTGTATATTTTTTGCCCCTAAGTGGTTTATCGTAAAAAATGGAGGAAAAGTGGGGGAGGGGAGGGGGCGGGGAATGCAGTGAGTCGATCGTATTATCCAAATTTTGCCACGAAAGAAGTTTTCTTGGATGACTGTTATCTCATGTTGACGCTGATTTCGTGGACTCTTTAAATAACATGCTCCTCATCTCGAAGTTCAATTCCAATACGCAGCATATTTCACATGTCATTCCCCTGAGTTCAATGTTCACAGTTCGTTTAATGACCGTTATATATTCAACGCAAAGGAGCTATATCTCATGTGGCTCCAAGCAGACGTAATTCGTTATTCACGCCAAAATATGGAGGATAGAAAAAGATGGAAGGAACGAGTACATTCCGATTGTCCAGCAAACGATGCTCGTCTGCTTGCTGAGCTGGTGAATACAGTGCCATCCCGCTCATCGGCCCATACTCGCTGCTCATAAGAGAAGTCTTCGAGGAAGTCAGCTTGGTGAACCCGTGCACTTGATGCTCACCTTACGTGCAACATTAAATTCTTAGCGGGTCCGATAGGATGTAATCGCTTTAAAAGGTCAAACAGAATACAGATTTGGCAGCAGCAATGACCACGAGGGGAAAAGCTGCACATTCAACGCAGACTGCTCGTGCAGCTTCGGCTCACATCTACAACATAACACTTTTCACAGTTGATATTCACATCGCTGCTGTCGGCATATGAGGCTAGACTGCAAACATTTTTGAAATGTGCGATTATTTATCCGAGAAACATACCTGCATTCGAATTCCAGACATCAGTGATGCAGCGGTGCGAAAAAGGCAAGAGGAGGAGATCCCCTTCTCTGTACTCTGCCACATATCCTTTCGTGCTCCCCTCTTTTCATCCAACTTCCCTGCATCCTTAATATAAAGAAACAAGAGCTGTAAGTCAATCGTACTGCCAAAGAGAAGCAACCGCTAACTCTCCTGTGTAATTATTTGAAATTACAGTAATTCTGCAGAAATACAAAAGAAACTACTATTTTTAATGCACTTAAACAGTACACCTGAGATTTTTTCTCTCCCTGAAGCTGAGTGCAAGAGCCACTGATAGACATGAATCTGGTCTATAAATACTGAAACTGATCGGTTGTGCTACTTTTTTCAACGGTTCCGCTTGACTGGTGATAAGATAAGCAATGCCTGCAAGGCGGTGGACTAATTATCATGAAGATGCATGGGGTCTGGAATAATAATTCGCATGCAGAAATTTCCAATCGACCTTCAACAAACTTCACGAATACGACCTACAAAGTGAGACGAATGTCGAATAGAGAACGTGAAGGAGTGCTGCTGACCTGAGAGATAATGTCGTCATATCCATTAGGTCTTCTATGACCAATGTAGAGGCCATCGACGAACGAAGACGAAGAAGGACACCAAACGAGTCACATTTTTGCAAACTATCGAGTTGAAAAATAATTTTTTTATATTTTGGCTATACAAACATTCAAAATCTTTGTGTAATATAAGCAGCAGCCACGATGCTTATTCACGAAATTAATCTCCATGAAATAACCGTCCATCCGACGAATTTATTTGGTAGAGTGTGGTAAAAGTGAAGTACCAAAATATTTACCACCTCAATAGAAGCCCAAGAACGAATACTGAAAATGCCTCAATACAGTGAAACACAGTTTGACGTCGGTGACTGCTTTCAGCGTACTTGCCTTGCAACGTTCCACTCGGCACGGGGATTTTAGCGCTGAAATCGCGAAAGGGCCAGCGCGAAAGGCCATTTGTTTTTCTTCAAAAGGCATTGGAAGGCATGGCGCAAAAGACGAGGATCTAATACATGGTCTTTTTCGCATTCCTTTTTTATAGTCAGCTCAAGGTATTAAGTGATTCTTCTTCTTCATAAAAGGCATCTTTAGCCATAAAATGATTGGCTCAGAAATTTGGACGAAGAGGTCCACTTGGACCGCTTTTAAAAAACTGTGGAATGAGAAGTGCAGCAATTATCACTGTTCGAGATTAAACAGGTGCGCGCCATGTTCGGCACCGTCGTCAAGTCAAACTAAAAACTGCCTTCGCCGAATGAGCAATTAGTCTCAACAAACGATCATTCATGTTAAAATCGACGGTTCCTTCAGAAATTATGATGTGCTGTCAGTTGCATCCGTCGTTTTGCCAACCATGCCTCTCGGAGCTGATTCCTATGATAGAGAGGGACAGCTCCGTCTTTGTTTTCAAGACGCCTATGATATTTTCAACGCCTTCCGAGTTCTCTAATAAACATGAGAAAAAAGAATCAAATCTATTGTCGTGAAGACCTCAAAGCTGGTAGTAATAAAAAAGCATCGACTAACTATGCACCTGTCGAACTAACGATTATGTACGGTTGTGCAATCGCAGAAGCTAAATGTGATGAAAGCGATAGGCACGCTACGAGGCATTGATGCCTGTAGGTTTCATGCTTTGAAACCTGAATGTCAACATAAGCAAACTCGATAGATTATGTAGAGAATAACCCAGGAAATTAACTTTTTCGAATCTTTGCCACTTTCTCCCCCACCTTGCAGTCCAGCTGTCGCTTCAGAACTCGCGCATCTCCAACATTGACTTCCAATGGAAGGACTTGATATAATGGAAGGAGATTCGGAAGAAACCAGGAGGTGAACCTTCACAAATGTAGAAACAGTGACGACCTCCAGCTCCGGTAAGTATTTACGCTGCGAGCGTGGGAAACAAGTCACACAGGTAAAACCTATCGCTTCGACAGACTGAGGCACTCATGTACCAGAGATTTTGAAATCGACATTGAGCTAGAAACTTTTTCTTAATGAAGGATACACAACTTCTTAACAAACTTCTTAATGAGGATACATAGAAGGTGCTTTCATTTGAAACACTCCACTGCAAGTTCTCAGTATTACAGGTAAGTGCAGAACGCAGAGTATTCATTTGCATTAAAAAGAATTTATGAAAAAACTTACACTATCATGCGACATCGCAAACGGAGTACATAAGAGTACATAAAAGTAATAATGAAGTTGCATCGAATTCTGTTGACAGTCTTCAACATACCGCCAATATGAGTATTCCTACCTATTATTGGGAGGCCTGTTCAGCACAGTGCCCCTGGTCTTTGCAAAAAAAGGAAATTAACTGCACAGAGGTGACGAAGAACTATTGAAAGGCTGCCTCGAATTCAAGAAAAGCTCTACCATCCATAACATTGAAAAGTCGAACTTCCTACTTCTCGATATTCTCCACAGGATATTCAAAATTAGGGCTTTTAATTTTTGGAGAAAAACCATCCATGGAGCACGTTTTCGATCTTGTATGAGGGTACCACCGCTCATAGTCTTTGAAAATACTGCAACATCAAGAGGTAACGAACATTCATTGCACAACGATAGCAACCATGACATTTCGTTGCAAGTTAAAGGCAACGTCAAAAACTGCTGTCAACCGAATTCACAATGAAATCGTTCAGTGTTCTCTATATGGTTTCGTATTTCATTTTTTAACTGGATACTAGCTCATAGCATGTTCACTCGTTACAACACAGCTCTCCCAGTTCTCAGCAAGTCTTCATTTAAAAGGAAGATCCATAGACAATTCATCGTGAAGTACTCCCTTACAATTTACGAAACAAACCCCTTAGAAGGTGATGCTTAAAAACGTTATTCACTGATGCGGCTGCTTTTTAAAAGCATTACTGTACGCCGGAAGATTATGCCGCCCCCGCAGCCATCAGTTCACAACTGAGCAAAAGATGTTTCCTATGTCGGAAAAGAGTATACGATGGTAAAGTGTGTTGAGCGGAGCTGTTTCTAACCAGTAAAAACGAATTCATATGCATGCTTTGATCGAATATTCCTTTCAAAAAACCTTTAACTGTCGATTCGAGACAAGAATGCAACAACAGAAATGTTCTATTGCAGCAACCCCTCTTGTGACATTAGATGACGGCAAGTGGACTTCATCCTTCTCCGAATCTAAAATATCCTAATTAGGTCGTTCTGTCCAAGCTTTTCCAATCCACAGTAACAACATGTCAAGTCCAAGAGCTAGATGGAAACTGCATGCACAAAATGGTGAAAATGCATGCGATGACAAACGACGAACTTTGCAAAGAAGAGTACGTCAGGGCATTTCGTAGTCAGCTCCCGAGCAGGGCTTTATTTCTTTTCTAGTGTTTAGCGCCTCGGCGGACCACTGGCACGTCCAACATCTTCACATCGTCACGTTTAAAATCAAAAACGAACAAGAAAAATCGCACTGAATAAAAGAAGGCAAATAAAAAGTGTTCATGCGAGTGACACGAACATCGGTTTCTGTCACCGCACGAAGAACTTTTGAAACTCTCAAACGAAACGATCATTCCTTCAACTGGCCTGATTCATACATTTGCAACACTTAGCACTCTTGAATAAATCCCAAGCTTTTCTTGGATACCTACTGACAGGGTGCAAAACATACTGTTCAGTATCAAACAGTAGTGAGTGCAGTGATAAGTTATATGAAATGACATCGAATCGAACTAGAGGGATAGACATCCTCAACACCATTCCCAAGGGAATGAACGAGTTGAAGGACCGAGCGACGAATTAATTACAGAGAGGAATGGGGAAGGCATTGATCAAGGCTGTCGAGATAGCCTAAAATCTGCGATGGAAAACACACTCGCAGCTTTATAAACTACCTCATCGGCCTTTAGAGTTTGCCCATCTCGTCAATGAGAGAGAATCACTACAAAAACATAAAAAGACAGCAATGGATCGCACTTAGCAGGATTCGCACGAAGAAAATATTATACGTTTAGAATTTCGCCGCAAAACGCTTCCTACTTTCCACCATCTCAAGCATCATCACACTTAACTGCAACTTTCCAACAAAGGTAACTGCTATTGCATAACTGCTCAATATATCGCATCAATAGCGCAAAGTGCAAACAACGTAAACGAAGTCCATCGCCCGTAGTTTGTCTTTTGAATCAGTGCATACATCGGCAACGAAACAGAATCACTGCATACACTGGCAATAAAACATACTGCGATAACATTTCTCAAAAACCTCAACGGGCAGCTTTTGTTAAAACTCAGTAAATCATATCGGCCAACCTTTACGCAAACTATAGGTTCCTTTGCTTAGAAGTCTACAAATGCGGTTGTGTAATGATAGCCGAATCGCCCATTTGGATAAGGGGCGTTGGTTTTAGATGGCGAATAGAAAGCAAACTTGAGGTCCATAAATAACAAGTGAAGTGGAATAACACCCGAAAAAAAGGAGACGAGTAAAGATGAGACTATAAAAACTTTTCTGGGTGTTTAAATTATCGCCACGAATACTACAAGTTCGAATTTACAACTGTCATACTCTTCAATGATGGGAAATAAGGCTATTTCACAACTTATCAGAATGTTATGAGAACTATATGTCAATATCTTGAAACAATAACCCACATTAGAGGTGAAGAAGGTAGCCGAATAGCTGACAGGAAGAAAAAAGGCGAAAAGACTTGAAGGAAATGCGTTCATTAAGGATAAGTATGTGATCGTGTTGCACACGCATTTTCCTTACTGAACTTAGAACTTAAACTGCAATAAATTTTGCAAAAAGTTATTTTGCATCAAAGTATTAAGTAAACGTGGAAGCGGAACTGCGGACAGCTTCAGAACAAAGAAACACCCAATGAAGTGAATGCGAACATTTCCTGCGACGCTCGTGAAAGCGTTCGGAGAAAACATAGCCAATAACCCACAAACGTGTGCTTCAAGTGCTCCATTTTCTTTCAAGATCTGATTTTTTTCATATCTCATACGAGACTGCAACACAAACTATAACAAATGTTCTGCAGTACTCATTCTTTACTCGCAACCAAACACAAAACAAAAGAAGTGTTTGGTTGCGAGTGAAGAATGAGTACTGCAGAAAACTTTAGTCTGCAACAAATGCAAAATGCTTACTGAAATAATTAGCTTCATTTCGAGTAATACTGCTATCAACCCATGAACCCACACTATCAACGCCTGATGGCACTCATGTGAGTAGGTGCAACGCCCTCAACAACATGCCTGTCATTCGAAGTGTAAGCAAAGATAGTTGCCAACGATATACTTCATTTCTAAAAATAGTATTACGTTCAAAACGCTGGGGAAAACTTGAAATGTGTCTAACCTTTTTGGAGTAGAGAGAAGTGGGGCTGCATATAAGCTTACCACTTCCAGCTTGCAAATGAGAGAGATCCCGGTGAACACATCACTGCTAAGCATACCAAAGAATAAGTATAACCAGCACTGTGTTACAGCAGCTGAAAGTGAAACCTTTATGAAATGTAAAACATGCAAAAACACATAGGGAGATGGAGACCTAGAGCCGGCAACTAGACCAGAAGAGGGAGGAATGACGCCGGCCGGCGACCGCTCACAGTGAGCGCCGCCAAAAGAGGCACGGCCAAGCATGGAATTTCTCGAAGCGAAATTCGTTATCGTCTAGACGATGGCGAGACGGCGGCGACGTTACCGTAGTCAAGTGCATCGATCACTGGCTGGCTACCGCTGCACAATTTGCTCTCGCGGTCGTCATGTCAACATAAATGAGTCTATTTCATAGACGTATTGAAGGCTACTTGAAGGCTCCAGCACATTCAGTGAAGGCTACTTTACGCAAGCTAATTTTTTCTTAAAGTGAAAGGCAATAGCTCTCACCCTTCCCCTCTTTGCTTGTTGAATGAAGTCATTCTTGTGAGAGGATGCCCCCGTGTGCAGTATGAATCAAATATACACATTTTCGAGCATAATGCACTGCAAACGCAACCTCGTTAAATAGAACGGGTGCATCAACTTGCGGTGCGGGACACACCGCGCACCCACCTTTCGCTCCCTTCGAACAACGACACTGCGCACCTTCCAGCGTCCTTTCAGTGCAACTGCACCTCGCTCTCTAGCTACTGTATGTCTCTACTAACATGTCGTCCACAGTCATTTCACTCATGGCAACATGTGTTCCATGCTCGCTTCTGAACTCACCTACATCCGAAAATTTCTTCCACGCCTTGGTCACAAACATCAATTTTAGGCAAAGAAGAACTGGGACAGCACATTGGGTGCCGGCGAGAAATGTGCTTTTTGCAATCCGAAACAACAGGCTAATCAAACGCAGGCTTCAATAATCGAAAAACCATAAAACTAAGGAACCCAATTTCCTGCACAACCGATGTTGTTAAAAATCCGAATTGTTATTTTTTCCATACGTGATCGTCTATAAAAGCTGAAGTGCAAACTTCAACGCACCTTTTAGTACGACGGAAATGATCAGCTGGAATGAAACGAGACTTGCTGAATTCAACTGACTTAACTTCTTTGAGAGCACGAAACATTTCCGAAATATATCCACTTCCGAAAATCTGAAATAAAAATGAATGCCGATAAAGGAAAAAACAACGGCTCTGACGTGCTCTTCAAAATCGCAAAAAAAGCACACACAAATTTGAAGTGCAAAATTGAGAACTGAACAAAACTTGCGAAGAGCCACACGAAACAAGTTCATGCGCATCTCCGTCTCAGATACATAACGATTCCTACTTTTAAGCGCACTGCGGTTTCGTCCACTATAGGCTTCTTTCTCATAAAAGATTCAACCGATTAAGCAAACGAATTATGATGGAATTTATTAAGTGCAATCTACAGACCGGGACAGCAGCAACCACCTAATGATGTTATCACTGAAAAGCTGCCACCTGATAAGAAAAAGACCTGCACAGACGATCGAATTTTCAAGGAATATATGATCCAACACCGCCTATTATTCATCATGCTCGCAGTTTTCTGAAAACGCATTAAAGCGATGTCTCTCTATGCGCATTTGCATGTGGACCTATGTCCTGAAATTACACTTGTCTTCGACTACTTTAAAATATTAATGAGCATCCGACAATGTGCGAAAAATTTCAGACGAAAATCCCTGCAGCGGCTGCAGGAATGGAAAGAAATCGAAATTTCAGGTGAAGATCTGCATAAGCGATCCTCTGAAGAGATGTATTAAAATAAATATCATTACGAAGCAATTGGAACATCGGTATACTTAATTTAAGCTAATAAAGCATTTGAGCAAGAAAGTAAGGAATTTGTGAAAGAAACTGGATCTGAATCAACGGACTTGTCCAAGAACAGGAAACGCATCGACTGAGCCACTTGACATGGTGAGTGAAAAAAGTAAAAAGCAGTATCTACTCACAGAAGTACCTTGCATCCACACCACCAATGATGCATGGAAGTCGCAGTTTTGCAGCGAGATAAACCAACCACCTACTGCGGTAGAAGTGGTGTGAACCGTCGGCGGCAAGACGAAGTGAAACTGAAAGATTGCTCTGCACAAATAGACAGACTGTTGTTCCCTATGTTCGCTCACCTACATGGTGAGAGTCTGCAAGAAAGGGTCCAATTATTCCACTTCATATACTGATTGTAATAAGGCATCTATCTACATCAAACATATGTAACACATTAAAACACCCACCTGCAGATGTCGCACCTTGTTTAAGAAATAGATAGAGTGACAATACTATAATTACACAACAATAAGAACCGAGTGCATGCTCCAAAACGAAATCGAATGAAGAAGCTTAGGTGAATAAATTTCATCTCGAAAGTGAGTGAAATAATTATAAAGCAAGGATGTATGAGCTCAAAAGTATGCCACAGTTTTATAGGTGAGAGAAGTTGCAGTTTTACTCCAGTGAGCTACCTGAAGGTAAATTATAAGTTAAAAACTGGCTGGAATCCAGCGGAACGGAGTGTGCATAAGTGAGCTATGCTACCGAAAAGTCATGACCATTACCACATGGCACTGCATGATTTGTTGAATTTGTCCGATGACCACCGTGTGGACATTCGATGAATGTATCCACAATAAAAGTGAAGCATAAAAGTAGGATAGGGAAATGCACGGAAATCATGGGACTGTCAACTACCAAAAGGAGAAGCGAGTCGACAAATGTGTGCTTGTCAGGATAGGAAGTGACATGGCTGGGCATTGTGCAAGGACCGCCTCCGGCGTGTACATGCTCCGATACTCGAAGCGCAACGGACACACGCAATGCTCGCGATATCTGCACCTCAAATGGGAGGCAAACAAGGAGCCTCAATGACTTCGCTCAAAAAAATTGCTCGTCGTCCGAGATGGAAGCCGGCTGCCGTTAAATGGCATTGAGAAGACACCCCGCACACATGGTTCCACTTCCCTTTTGCCAATGATGTAATCCTCCGCAGTGAATGCTAGTTGACATTCTACGATCCTCAAAATAAACGTTTTTCCACCACCAACATACCGTCCTCCATATTTATTGCTTATTCAGCCGTCTACCACTGAATGTGATGGCCATGCCCTTAACGTTGTCAGAAGCCGTGGATGCTGAAAAAAAAGGAAAAAAGAAAAGAAGTTACTATGGAACGGCAAACTGCAGTGATCAAAAAAGTGCTTAAATCCATCAGAGCAAGAACGAGACTGGAGGTGTTTTTCTGCCTCAAGGGGCCACAATTTAATTACGTTTACTTATCAAAGAACCCTAAAAACTATGCCATCGAATTAATTTCTACCTTCGGAGGGTCGCCGTGAATACTTGAAGCCAGACGTTGCAGTGGCCTCAAGTGCTGGGGTGAAATAATCAGTATCGAAATAAGTGGGCCCACTGCATATCAGGTTACATCCTAATCGACAGTAAAGTAATGAGATATAGAAGCAAGTTTAGAGCATAAGAGGAGGACATCAGTGAGATGCTATAGTTGCAGATGAGGCAATAGGAGAAACACAAACGAGAGATAAATGCGTCCACAGTGACTCAGTGCACAGCCGGCGGAACGCCATTACGGCGAGGACGTACGTGAGAAACAGAGGGTGCGAGTGGGCGTTGCGTTGTTTGTCGCCGCCTGCTCACGATTGTCTGCGCCGTTCGCCATGCGCTTTCAGCCGATACCCCGTCGCGTACGCTTCTCTTCTGTCCCACTCAACAAGATTCGGACGTCTACAACTCTTACGTACAGTACCCAAACAGGGAGCAATTTTTTAGTGTGCCGCAGCTCACTGACGGATATATTCCTGCAGGATTCAGCGTCTAAAGAATCAGGGAACAAGAGTAAAGCATCAACTGACAGTCGAATGAAAAACGCACGGTGAAGCATTATAGAGTTATGAGACCGACTACTCCATCACTTGCCAGTAAATGATACATCGTGAGCAACAGAACACCTATGTTTCTATTCATAGTCGCCTACAGAAATCTTCAATTAAATATTTACTTTTCCCTTCATTCAAATCACTCTGAAATTAAAGTTCAGCGCCTTCAACTGCTCACTATTTTCGAAATCGAAAGCTGCTCATCATAGAGCATAAAATGGGGCAACATTTCTGAAGGTGGGGGGCACGCGAGTTGTAACAACCGCACAAATAGGCACATAGCTGTGCATAGGCAAGAAAGGAATCTGATACTGTCAAGTTCGTGAACACCTCTTACATGCCGCTGAGAACTCGCAGCAGTGTTCACAACAAAAAGCAACTAAATTCTCTTCAGAAACTATCAGAACGCATTGCGTGCAAACCCAATGGAGAAAGTGATGAAAAGCACCTCGTTAGAGTGAATGTAAATTGATGCAGACTGTGGCATTCAAAAGGAGTGGCGGAAAGAGGAAATGGGGAGAAACAATAGGGGGAAATTCCACTTACAAAGTAGAAGCGATGAGACTTATCGATGCGTTCTTTGGCACTTTCAGCGACACCTCGTTCATTGCCGGGTAATTAAATGTTTTCCACAAATTACAAAAAAGCCTCCGACGAAGAGTGTATGCCTACTTGAAAATCTGAACTGCTTAAACTTGTTCGGCGATAAAAGCTGACCAAATTTTGAGAGCGACAAATGGACCAAAAGTGAGGTAATGAAATTAACAGGTCAACTTTCAACGCAACTTTTGACATAACATTCATACGTTAAAATAAATAGGATAAGAGAGAAAGAATTTCATCAACGTATAACCCAAATATCACTCGTAGATTTCAGTTGGATGACCATTACCTTCTGAAAAGGTTATTTCGAGAGGGCGACTGCTAAACGCCCAAAAATTTAAAATCATTCGCCTTCCTGCGGCCACTCTTAGAAAAATTTCCAGTAATTAATTACAAGTCACTACAAAAAGGAACTGAAACGAACCTTAAATAACTACATGTAGCGTTAAACGAGATTAGTGTAGATTCTTCGCAGCTATAACAACTCAGTGAAATACTTACAGCAGCAACTCTAGGGTCACTCTAAAAGCTTTCAGTTACCCTCAAATCCGAACTGAGTGGGACTGACTGGCTCATTTACTTATATCGACTAGCTCGTTTACAACCGTCGCGACTCTCACAACAGTCAATTCCTAGGGACAGGTAGAAGGGGAGGAGAATGTAAATTCCTTGAATGAACACTCCAACACAAAACAACACAAACACAACTTACCTCCAGATCAGTCTAAAACAGCGAACGCCAAAAAGACAATGCATTGCTACTGCAACTATGAGTCACTTCAAATGTATAGTGAACGCTAGTTTCCGTTCAAATGCTCCAACTCCATGCACAAGGCGGAGCGAAACATTGTGAACAAAGCCACGAGTTTTGACGTTATAAGAGGGCATTATGCAGTTCAGCTGGAATATGCACTGCACTTAAGGACACTCCTCCCATCGCTATTGCTCAACGCCCGTATAACACTGATGCTGCATTGTCCCGGCAAGTGTGCAGCACCTGACCGAACGAACTTAAGCAGAAAATTATTGAAGTGGCTGGCCAGAATCTAGGATGAAAGGAAGCGATGGGTGGACAGTCGCCCAACGCAAATCATTAATTGCACTGAGGAGGAAGGATTGAGCAAAATGCAGCCCCTACCTTTAAGTCGCATTAGGAACAAAAAAATTGAGCTAAGTTCCCAAAGGGAATAACTCCTTAGTGATAAGCAAAACTGCAGTCATGATAACATGCCATTGTACCTCGATGGGCTACACGTCGTATCGCGGAGAACGGGAGTTATAAGAATGGTTCTGAACCCATGTTATCTGCAATCTAACAGAAAGTAAGAGTGGAAGAACTCGAGGCGAGTTATAATAAACATAGTTTGGCTGCGGTGAGAACACTAAAACTTATGGCACCTGCGGTGCATTTCGCAGTGAAGTTGTAAAGTAATATCGAAGGCATCTGTGGCCGGTTGGTGAGCAAGATTTTTTCTCATTTCTTTAAATAACACATAGAGCGCTGGCAAGTAACGCAAAAAAAAGGAAACAAACTGCCTCAAAATCTCTCTTCGCAGTGTTACGCTTGCATGGCAAAGCACATTCCAATCCGTCCACTCGCCCACGACAATAAAGAGCGTTGAGCCATGGTCAAGGCATCGATGTGGTCAGTAGTGGGCACACCAGAATGCGATAGTAGGCTAACGACCACCTCATAGTGTCCGCTCGCAGCATTCGATCGGCTTTTCATATGACGACACCACACGCACGAGTGTGTGAGGTAGAATTGCTCTGCTCAAAAATCAATATTTCAACCAATCTGCGCCAAAATGGTGAAGGAAGCTGACTGAAAAAAAGATAAATTATACGAATGTTTGGAGAGCACTAATAGACAGCTGGAAAGACCTGTTGCGAAGCTTGAAAGCGACCTTGCATCTAGCGAACAGTGGCAGGCCAGCCGATCGAGTGCGTCTGACGCCGATAGCCGCGCAACAACGAGACAGACACTACAGCGTTGCGTTTTACCGTAACCAGCCGTCGAAAAACACACGTCCTTTCGTCGCTACGTTGCTGCCCGATACCGGTTTATATGCCGTTTTTCTCCTGCCTGCAGGCCTTCGCCGCTACCGCGTCCAAAAGCATACTTCGGCTGCAAATGCGTACGTTACTTCACTTTAAATTGAAATCACTATTTTTGTGTGTATGCCTCCTCTCATTCCTCCACCCTGTGGATATTCTATCGCGACATCCTGCGTTCACTGGAAGCATAAACACTTATTTTAACGATTTCCGACCCCTACAGACCTAAACCTAGTTTGATTTAGGATTAACTCATGAATAACAGCATGCGTTTAAAGAGTGTACTTTTCATCAGTTAGCACCGATTCGAAGAACAACATATAATCAAGTGCACTGAACACACACAGTAAAAGGATGACCACCCCAAATGAGCTGTGTACAGAACTGGGATGCGTTGAAGGTGGTCGAACTCTGGACTGAATGCCATTCACCTTTATAGAGGTCACAGTCGCGGAATTGAGCTTTGGCAACTGAAATGGAAAATCCGCGAGAAACTTGTAACTTGCTGGATGATACAACACTGCGTTGAAAAAGATGCATAGGAAACACCGGCAAAAGTTCGCTGACATCACATAAACTGGATGAGAGCCGAACAGAAGGTAACCACGAAGGAGTTAAGGACGGAGCGAGAGAGCCAGCAGGAGCACGTCATGCTTAAGCAACTCGAGCTGCGCGGTGAATCCGCTCGATGCTGATGTAGAAGGGGACTATGCGGAGCAGTGTAGAGAGGACCGCCAGACCAGCACCCTTCGCACCCTGCCAATGAAACGAATACTGTGCATGACGGGGTAGCGCGTGCGTCGACGCCTGCTCCAGCCTCTTGCCTCAATGCCGCTCGTGCACGAATTTCAAATGCAAGCCAATACCGCACCCAGAGTGAGCACTTTCAATTAAATAGTGTCCCGTCGGCGGAGGTGCAGACGCTCAAACAATGCAGAGATTAGAACAACGTCCTGGTATAAAAAACGTCCGCGACTGATGTCTAGCCCGGCCGAGCAACTATCGATTGTGCCAGCCGACAAAAGCCTAAAAAATGACTGCGGCTCGAAACAGTGTCGTAATTGAAGAGAAGCAGGCTACAAATCGAAGCGCACGTTGCTCGAACGTGCAACCAACTTGCAAAGAAGTAGACGTCGACGAAAACACTGTAGAAGCTTTCTAGCAGCCACTGAAAGCGACAACGATCGCAAGAGGGGGATCTAAAAGTATGTAAAAAACTTGTGGAATATTTAACTGTGGAGGCACATTTCACAGGTTGAAGTGGAAAACGGCGTTCCAGCAGGAAGCACATGGGGACTCGCAAAATCGCCGCAGTGCCCACAAGCTTAATTACCTTCGCGGGGCATGACACCTTTATATATGGCCGACACTGGCAAGAAACGACGGCAAAGAAAGAAAAGCTTGAGGAATGCAAAACGAGTCTCACATATACAACAAGATGTGCACTGAGCCGACACCCATGCTACGCCTCGGCAGTCAGTGCCTGGGCCCGCAGACTCGTTTCAAAAAAAGCATCAGCCTGAAGCAGTGGAAAAGTGAGCGCATAGAATCGATAGGCTTTTATGAATGCTGGGCTGTCTCGACAAACCCCACAAAAAAACGGCCTACCAGACATTCTTGCGCATTCTTTGAAGTGCTTCGAAGGGAAACATTATGAGGGTATCGAAGTGCTCTATATGGTCGACAAACGAGTTACTGTTGTTGAGCGATTCCTACATTTGTCAGCATTCATGTTCAAGGTGTCTTTTTTAATGAAACAATGTCTGCGACACACACCTTCCTCAACTATAAAGAACCTCCAGTTATAATATAGAGAAAGTATATCTTAAACAGTGACGAGCAGAAGGATGAAACTCAAGTTATGAGGCATCTTATTTCTACATTATGTATATTTCAATTCAGCTCATCTCAGTACTTCAAGCAACTCACTATTACACTCAAAAGAGGAAGATTTCCTCATTTCTCATCATTGCGAAGTGTGACTTCTGGACTGTAAGCTGTATCAAAGAGAATTGCTGCTTGAAAACCTCTCTAAGTGGGGAATTGCCTAACGCGGTGATCCCCTCCACCGCCGCTTCCAAAGGGTTTGCACATCGGTATCTCTTCAAATACGAACATTTTACTCAAACAATTGACCGCTGTGGAAAAAGTTACGAGCAATATGCGATAAAATTTTGCATAGCACTCTCTTCTTCACTGTTGAAATCTTTGCTGCATAAAGTTAATTCCAGATAAATGAACTTTTCTTTCTATGCCAACCGAGCGACTGTTCCTTTTTCTTGCCTAGTGCTTTATTATTCTTATTTTAACCTCGGAGACATACCTCGTTGTTTGTACAGCAGAAAGGAACGGAATGCAAAGACGCAGCAAGCAGTCATCGAACGTTCACTCCTCTAGATGATGGATCTGGTACCACTGCGGTACTGCCATAATTTCTAAATAAGCACAAATCAAGCTCGATAGAACTTGTGGTATTTATAGGCTATGTGAACTAAGGAGCATCTTACTTTTTGATGAGGACGCCTCTTTGGTCAATGACTTTGATTTAGCTTAAACGGAGCATTTAGATGAAGGAAACACTACTTATTAGTAGATTTGCTCTATCAGTGTGCGCAAAATAAAGTATGATTTCAGCACTCTTCCAAGCGGAAAACGTATGAAAACTTTTGATTCCTCTTTCATTAAACAGTGAATGCATTCACTTCGCAGTGAGAATGTTGTAACACAGTTTTTAACGGCGTTGTTTAGGATGGTTTGAATATCTTCTACAGTTTAGCCAATCCCATACTTATAAAATCAAACAGCTGAATATATACTTGCAGGTAGTGAGCGGAAGATATATTGCAAGATAAGATTTAAGACTTACTGCGAAATCGATCATTGTCAGTGAGGAGTTCATTCTGAGATTGCATCATAGCCGTTGCCGAACACATAAAGAGTCGACTCGAAGCGGCGATCGCACCGAATGGCGGCTTCAAAAAAAGCAAGCACGACGTCTGCGTCAATGCGAAGGGAGTCGCACAGCTGCATCAGCGAACCAATCGTCCCCTAAATAGAACACGAAGAGGGACGCCTTCTCAGCTGTTTGCAATCAGCGCGTCGAATGAAACTTCAAAAAAACTTTGCTGCAACGTTTACATTTGTCATCTCTTTCGTTTTCATTTTGCATACTTGCTTTATTCTCATTGCACGCATTCACTCCCTCAAATATACATCGCGAATTCGACCGACAACTCGACAACAGCCTTCGCTTCACTTCTCCATTCACTTCTCCACCCTCTCCCCCTCTCCCGCAACCCCTCGTTGACGACATCGAGTCATCGGTTTCATAGATAGTTGTTAGCTCCTCCTGCCTGAAGTTAACACAACTCATTGCACCCACCAGTATAGCAAACAGTAAAATGAACGATAGCAGATTTACTTGAAACAGTCGGTTTTGGGAAAATGAACTGCAACGGTCCACAATTGCGACCTTTGCCATTTAATTTTTTAATCACTCAAACAGAACGGCGTTTACTCGAAAATGATCATTAAGCACGCGGCATATGCGCAAAAGAACTACAAATCTCCTTTATGAAGGCTTCAGCTGTGTTGATGGATTTAAATGTAAACGATGAAAACGACTATTATGGTGTGCAGAGCGTCTTCAGCGATTTTTCCCCCATTAGATACAAGTCGTTTAAGTCACCAACATGACGGCTTCCGTTCCCTTCGTCGTCATCCCTCTCCTTTCCCTTCCTTTGTGTGTATACAAATTTCGTGACGGTTTATTAATTTGTCGGAAATTGTCATATTGGAGTCGCCGATGGCAAGCTGGCCGATAATGGTTTCATGAAGAATTCTGACTGCATAGAAAACAAATAAGTGTAGGACGCTGCAGCAGCAGACAAGAGTGGCAGCGGTAATTGTGTGCTGCGTCCTGTTAGAAAAAGTCACGAGGGCATTCGACGCACGACGGCACTCATCCTCTGGTGAAGAGCAACGCACCCGCTGCCCTCAATGCCACCGCTACCACAAGTTTGCAGTATTTGTTGTGTTATAACACCATTGTTAACCAACAGAAATTAACACCTTCTGCGTTAAATCGGCCTATGGCAAGCATGAATTCCCACTCAGTGCTGCAACTTGCAACCGTAACTGTCTGAGGGAATGAATCCATTGCAACGGTATAAAACTTAGATGGGTATAAGATTGAAATTTTGTCTAAATAACCGATGACAGACAGGCCGACTGATACCAGTGGCACGATCGAGTCATGGCTACTTCGATTTGATAATTGATGCAAGTGGCCTTCGAAATGAATTTCCATTGAGGTGCATAAGTATAAAAGGAAAGGTGCATTGTTTAGTTATGAATGCAGCATGTTGATTTAATCCTCATAGTTCCGTTAATATATTTTATATTTTCTGTTTATTTCCTTTCCCAAGGCACAGAGGATTGTGTTTTAAATCAAAAGCTTAAGTTTTGCTTAAATCGATCTCTCGGTCAATTCTTTCCAAAGAACAAACGATATGAAACTTCTGCTAAATTTAGCGATACTTTGCACAGAAATGATGTTATGCAGAACGTGTGAGGTGAGCTAATAAAGAATGAAGGAATGAGAACTGAAGCCTCTTAAAAGTTGCTCTACGGGACGACCCGTTTCCGGCTGGCTAATACAGTTATGGCCTCATGGTTGTTTGAGTTGTCTAATAGCACTGAAACTTTTTCTCCTACATTTCCTCGTAACTGTAAAATCTCTTATCTCATAATATCATTTCCTTCATAACATTCGATAATAGCTAAAATTCGTTTATGTTCGCCACCTTCGTTTAGTGCTTCCAGAGGATTCCTCCTTGAAGCATATCGAAATATCGCATCCAACCTTGAAACAGCGAGTAATGACGACAGCCAACCTCTGCTTCCATAGTTATTTTTGGATTCCTTCAGCCACCGTGATAATTAATAAGAATTAAACATTCCAGAAGTACCGCTGTGCCTATCTATGCCTATCTATAACCGAACAGTTTGAAAACCGTTGCACGAAAAGCAATGCAGATTTATTTCGATTTTGTTGCTCAACTAGATCGCAGCGTTAGTCAATACACTAGCCGAATATAATTGGTGCTTTCTACGGTTATCTATGAATGGTTGCGGGTCAAGTTGATGTCATTTACACAATTGTGGAATCTCATCTAGATGCGCAGTGGGCTTAATGAACGATATGTAATGGTTTCGTGATGTCGTTTGTTACATCAGAACAATTCCGTAAAGTGACAGATTTCACAAATTTCTTCTCATTTCATAAAATTCCTTATTGTTTCCTACTCGGCGTACGCCCATGTCGCACGACAAATTTTTGCTGCTTGTTGCGTTCGTTACCTCGGCACAAGTGTAACTTTAACTCGCCGGATGTGTCACTCATTTAGTTGCCAGCTCAACTAATGGAAATAAAAAATTCAAAAACGTCGGCAGCATCGATCGTTATTTTTCTTTCCTTCACAAGTAAAGAAAAACCAAGCTGACAAAGACGAACGCTGAAAATACAATTATTTATCGCCATAGATCCAGTTTGCCAAGTAATTCTCATTGAGTAACTCGCTATTAGTGGAAAATTTCATTAAGTTATGTTGAATAAAATAACTCTAGTATATAAAATACATTCGATGACGTATCACATTATCGATACGCCTGTAAGCATTCACTGATGTAACAAAAAATAGTAATAATCAAACTTCAAAGTGTACGCTTTTTGCGGACACTTTAGCTTACACTTGCTTTCTTCGCCAACAGTTTCCTGTCATTGTTTATATGCAGCCAGTCTAATAAACTGCACTGAACACTTCTAAAAAAAAGTCTCTCTCGCTCTAAAGCGGTTTCTGTGAGGCATGTACCGACCGAAGGGAATTTATAGGATTGAAGGATGCCTTGGGACTTGATGACATCTCAACCGGAACAGTTTTTACCACGACGATGCGGCTGTCAACTTTTTTGCTTGTAAGCAGTAATCATTCAGAGTTCTCTTAATTTACCAGCTTCTTTTACAATTTTCTTTGCATCATTAAAACATGGAAAAAACTAAGTCTCGATCGGTGCATGCAAAATTTTCTTAGAGACTGAAATATTTTGATCCATTGCCATATCGCCATTAGCGAACAATTTGAACGGACTCGACAGCCTCACACATTCTGTGACAATTCATCACCGTGCTGCTTCACGATAATAAACTCACTGATTACGACTTATGCGCTTTGGTGCGACAATTTCAGAAAACCAAAAAGAGAAACGACGCTTCGGGTTCTTTATCATAAAACATCGACTATTACTCTCACGATGTAAACTGTAAGCATAATTCATTCAGACGGCCCGAATTACAAGTACACATCATTCTTTTGAGACATAAGAGTGTAGTGAACTACGGAGAATGTTTCAGAGAAATATGCTGTTGCAAAATATTAGATGCTTGAAAGAGGGCTAGATTACTTTCGATAATAACAGCAACCGGACTGCGCTACTGTAATTATTGCGTCAATCAAGAACTAATAAACTCTAATGTATTTTATAGCTCTGTGACCATAGTTGAGCTTTTATTTGTGCGACATATGCGACAGATCACAACTAGGTATATAATTCTGTACTTTCCGGGAGGTTAGTTTTGCATTATAAAATCACTAAGTAAAAAGAATAAAGAATAAAAGGTGGAATGGAAAAAAACTGACCCTGACCAATGATCGCTTGTACGCCAAAAGCAACTGTAGGCTCCATTCTGCTACCATTCTCTAAGCACGCCATATGTTCGTCGAGCGCAAATAAGTTTTCTACACAATTATGCACGAAATTCTGTGTTACTAAACTCTTTCATAGGATAAATAGCAGCCGGTGTTCGATACAAAATTGTGCTTATCGAATTTGAAAGCCTCTAATGCTCGTAGAACATCTTCCAATTAACCAGCATTAGAGCTGTCACCTGTACTCCTTTATTTGCAGCTGCATCTCAGTTCACTTGGTGCCAGTACAGTCTGAAACCTTTTGAGTGGAATCTCTGAATGAGATTCAGCAGCTTCTTATTATAGGAAATAAAACAGCCTAATATGCGTTGATGATGTTATTGCTCTGCTGGAACGTGGTTTTTCGTAGCAATAAAAATTATTTCGTCAGAATTTACACACTGATTAGCACAGCATTTCTCATATCGAGTGAACACTGTAAGAAGTAATTTTTGATGTGCATGGACGCTTATCAGATTCGTTATCACCACCGAAACTGCAACATATTTCCTGCGGAGTTGCGCTTGCTCCATAACCTCACAGTTCATCTTTACGTCGAGCGCACCTTAGCCACATGAGTGTTTCACCAACCCTACTGGAACTTTTCAGAAAGTTGTGTTAAGCGTCCTCCGAACTCATGCAGGAGGGAGCCTTCGACTGAAAATCTCCACTTTTAATTTCTGGATCAATTAATGGTCGATCGAAGGTTGCTATGTAGTTAGGAAGGTTGTTTTCCTTCGTCGGTCGTAGATAAAACGAATTTGATCAGTACATTTGAGATGTCAACAGTAGCTCCCCGTTATTTTCGAGGTGATGCCGTTAACGTGAATTGTCGTTTTCAGCAAGGAACGGGAAATATGAAAGAAGTTAGAGTGCTAGCGGAAGTATTTGTGGCATAACATCGAACAAAGAAGCACCAAACAAAAAGGTCTGCTCCTTAATAGTTACTGTGAAAATCACTGGAAGAGAGGCCTGAATTAATACTTGAATTTGATATAAATCCATTCAAACTGCCAAAATCGAATTCGGGACCGAAAAGCGTTGCAATAAAACACTGCTCTATCATGTTGCTAGAGACGCGAAGAAATGAGGCAAGAAAAGAAGAATAATTGCGGATGCTAGGACACCATGCTCCACTGCTCTATGACGTTTGAATCTAGGCCCATCTACCAGGTTTCAATTTTTCATTCTTTGCTACATAAGTTAAATTTTACTTATGCAAAATTTGAGCGATGAAGGATCTTTGTATCTAACGAATCACATCTATCGCTTGTCTTCCGAACTGCTGTTTGCATTCGCTTGGTTCGATTGAATTCACCTGACGCACATGCGATGCTGATCGAAAAATTCCACTAAACTGGTGATGTTTTTCATCAGCACTTCGATGAATTTCTTGCCCGGATTTCTTTGAACTTCACTGCCTTCTTTACTTTGCTCGTGGACGCTCGCCTTAACTCGGTCATTTTTCTTTTCAATATGCACTGGCAAAGAGTGACTACAGCAGATTACTTTCATTCTGGGAATCAATGATTTTGTCCTCATTGAGAGAATAAATGATATCTGGCTTCTGAATGATCTATAATCAGAGTAATGACTAATGAAGAAGCATACAGCAGCGGCTGGCATGGAATACACCTTTTCTCATTAGCTTACAACGCCGATCAACCATCAAATATACAGCAAACAAAAGGAAGCTGAATAACAATTTTTCTGAAACAAAATTGTACAAACGCACAAAGCGATTTACGGCTGCTTTTTTTTTCAAATTCAAGCAATCTGAAATTCCCCAAAAAGCAAGCATGCAACCGGTACATGAATTCTTGCATGCCTCAAACAAAGGCTGTTAAGTCGAGGAAGGAAAAAAATCAATACTGCAATGATACGAGGGAGATTTTCAGGAGTGCAACGGGAAAGCAGCGATACAGCTAAGTTTGGGCCTGAAATTTAGACTAATGCGCAATTTAGAGAGGTTGTTTAGGGCTTCCGTCGGTGGTGCGCTAAAGTTGGCAGAACAGAGCTGACAAGCCGAAAATGAAGCAGATGAAAAGGCAAACCTGAGGTGCTGGCACAATATCGGCTTTTGGATCCCGCTCATTTCAGTGACCGCTTTCATAAATCAACAAAAAATACAGATGTGCGGAAGACAGATTTCGTTCTGAACTGAATTAACCATCTGTGTTAACCGTGCATTAAATGTCTGCAATCTGACCAGGTGGAAATGAAAATGCAGCCAGTGCAAAGAGCCTGAAAATTTTTTGCTCGGAATTTAACCACTTTAAGGCTCATGGATCGATATTATGCACTACGGCGCACGTTACTGTGGTCGACTATCGCAATCTGGCTCTGCTAAAGTCGGCGGACAGGCAGACATGCAAATGCCCAATGCCTGCATGCAGATATGCTGTCTCATTACTGTTCTTTGCAAACCAAATTTGTAAGGCGCCTACACAACAACTCCCAATCAGAGAGATCGCTGAAGTGCGCTTACATCTTGGACATTGCTTGCTTGTTACTGTGGCATTTTTTAAGTGTGCGTAAGACCATTACTTCCGTCTTGGGTTGTCCGAACGATAAGCCGTTCAAAGTGGATAAACCAGTGAATTTTTCCGATCCCTTCCTCTGCGAACTCTTTTAGATGAGTCATTAATTAATAATGGCATCCATTAATGAAGAAATCGTCTTTCGAACGTTATCAGTTGTTTGTACCCAAATTTTTTTTCCCTGAGAGCTGATGGTACTACTGTGGAACAAAACTTGAAGGCGCCAAAAAATTTGCTTGCGTTTTACACTGGCTGGATTTCCATTCTAACTGGCTAGATAATGGACAAATCGAAGTCAGTGCGAATTCTCAAGTAGCACCATGTTCGATCACCGAGTAAATAAGTGAAACTGAAAGGAGTTTCGCAGATCGAGCTCTATATCTCCTCAGTTAGTGCACAGTTCGAATTGATTATACTTATGTTGGTGGTGATGCCATCAAATGCATCATTTTGATCTTATGCACATGTTTAACGATAAATTTTCCTAGACGAATGTGGCCACTAAAAGGATTCATTCCATACTTATACTGGTTTTAAGCGACTCAGTTATAATCTTTTCTTGGATGTTTCTGCGCGCTTTAGTGCCAAAAATGAATAATAATCATCGGGTGATGGTCCGATAGCCCATTTTTCTCTTTCACTAAATTCATTCCGTAACATATAGAAGGTCGGCATACTGCAAAATACACTACTAAAACACCAAAGGCTTCCGCTGCGAAAACTTTTTCCACTATGGTGCAATAAAAATTTCAGAGATGGCATTTTTCTCAAAGAAAGTCAATATGAGAAAATAGAAATGAGATCTCATTTCCAATTCTTCTCAATTTGCATTTTTAGAGCACGGTTGCTCAAATCCATAACATATGCCTATCGATGCCTCAATATAAGAATAAGTTTGCATGATGCTTTTGAATCAGCGTAAATGCAACCTTTTTGCTGTAAGTGAACATGCAAACAAATGCAACTTTGTTCCTCCATCGCACCAAAAATCAGTGTATGTCGATGCAAAGTATTAATAAGGTTGTTTCCGAGATGATTTCTATAAGGTTATTGATGTTAAATTCAGACGGCAATGAATGTAGCGAGTGCTGACGTTATTCACATGCACCTACGTGTGCAGTAGCAATGAAAACGATTACGACACTTGAAGGCAACGCTTCCGAAGAAAAAGCGCATGCGGCAGTAGAATGCCGTGCAAAGCAACCAACGCACAGAGCAGATGCAAGGGACGGCCACACAAAATAGCACACTTTGCAAAGGTTCGCTTCTTCGAACCGATCATTCTACGCTTCGATCTTTATCTCGCTTTTTAAAACGCATATTTTTGAAGGAAAACTTTCAGTTACTGGATTCAGCATTTGTCCAACGGCTCTTTCAAGGAGTTTGCTCCATTTTTTAAACTCCTTTTGTTTCATAGTTATTCCCTTAGTTGCATTGGATAAAAGAAAATAAATTCCCTATTTTACAAAAGAGAGCTTTGTAAACTTTAAGCCACTGAATTCTCCTCCCTTCTTCTGCTCATGTGTACATAGCACGCACGTACACAAATTAGGGTGCAGGCTATCTTTGTGGGTTCGCACAGCTTCCCCATAACATATTGATCTAAATTACTTACTGCCTTTAGTAAACTGCTAACCGACTGTGCTCTTATTGCTGTTCTTTCCATTCTTGCTCTACCTCTGGCCTCTCCCTCCCTTTACGGATTTTAGGCATGAGCTGCTAACATCCTTGTGATTGCGTATTGCGTCTGAAGTCTCCTCGTTGTATGAATATTCGATGGTCAATAAAATTAATGTCATTGTTTAATTCGAATGAACATAATAAATGGGCTATTATCAGACGAGTCGTTGAATCAGTCCCGCAATTACCCTCGAATTCTTTTGTTATTTAAGCGATCTGTCTACGAATTTCAAGCGATGCCGCGATATGATGTAGGGAACTGAGCGCATGCTGATCGATTCCGTTGGGCTCCCTAGTGTTTATTACAGCTAGAGCGTTAGGCATCTAGAGTCCACCCCCAACATAACACATACTGAGAGCATGCGCATAAAAAATACGGTAGCCTTCGAACCGAGGGTGCGCTAGACTTACTCAAAAGAACACATAAGTGATAAGTTTTTGAATGGTGATGAAAATGAAGGAAATGAAAGCTGAGCATTGTCTCACTTGTCCTCGTATCATAAACATCATCGGCGTAGGTGCCTGAGATTTTTAGCTCGTCTTGCATAATAAACTTTAAGTCACCTGAAGTGTTAGAAACTCCTTATAAAGGTTAGTTGCCACTGGAGCAATATATATAATATTTCTTGCTACATAGTAAATGCAACGGCCGCGCCGGGTGAAGATAAATCCCTTTGACGGTTTCAGTTGCTCCGAATAGGAACAATAGGATTAGCAGTAGAAGTGCAATCACAATCAGGCTGACCTACTTCACTAGCTTCGTTTTTTGAAAGGGAGTTATCAAAAACGAAAGGAACCTTTGCAACTCCGTAATATCCTATTTAATTGAAGCCGAACTCTGACTTGCTCCGGAGGCGCTCTTCACATTCGAGGGAACAGCATGCTTCTGTTGACCGATTCAGCTAGCGACTCTCAGTTAGCAAAATGCACTGAAAAATTGTTCTATTGCAATGCTTATTTCCTATTTTGAATACTGGAAAGACTACTAAGCCTTTACCAGAATTATAAATATATTACTAGTTTATTTTTTCTTGAATGCCATCAGTGACGGTAACAAATGAGTATCCCGTTTTTCGGTAAGCATAAGGCGTAAAAACGCACTGCTCGGCTCCTTGTCAATCGTTACTATTTTAAGCTTAACGCTAGCTGAAATGTTGAAAAACTATTTGTGCAGGCAGCAGTTAAGAACTACAATTTCCTTACTTCTTTCATCCATATTTCACAAGAAAACCATCATCCACTTTTCTGGTGTTGTTGCAGCCCGATTTGCAGCTGAATGCCGGAAACATTGAACCAACTGCACTGCCTCTGCAAAAGACTTGAAACTGTGAAACCAATCCCCCCCAGTTGCTTTTGTACGTTAAGGTTTTTATCCGACTCTGCTATAGAAGCACGAAGACGATGTGAATTTGCAACGACTTCCACATTAATACGTGCGGCCACCATTGAGAACGTTTTTGCAGGGTGCAGTCTTTCACTTATTCATCGCTCTGAGAGACCTTAAAGGTTATGTTTGTGCATCTTCTCAACCCTAAAAATTTGCCAACTAAAAAAGCCTTTTTTTCGCAATTATAATGTCTAAGGCGCTCGAACTGTCGACAGAAAATAGGCAAGCTCAAAGCACTTCAGACAGATCATAGGCACCTGCCATGAGTGATGTTACTGCATAATGCATTGCGGTATGCCAAATATCAGATGTGAGGAATATATGAGTCTCAACAATGTCTCGACGACGATTTTTGGTGCTGTGCGTTCTTGCAGACTGCATTAGTTGCCACTTTTTATTAGCCAATGTCTATGCAGGCTAGACTCCGTCTACTTTACAGTATATGTGAGGTGGGAGTAAGAAAAATGAGCGAGCGGGGCACGTACATGCTGCCTCAGCACGAATCGATTCAACGATTGGGGCTCGCATTACGGTAGCGCATTGCCTCCTCCACTAAAAAATGCTCTCACTTTCGACGCAGATGCTGCTGTCAAGGACCATCGCAACTATAACTACAATGCATCGTGTTTTAGGTGCATTTGTGTTTTAATTGCATCTGTTTAGTGGAACCTATAAGATCTACAAACATCTAAAGCAAACTCTTTGAGGTAGGGCAGTTACAAATGAGCGCTAATGCAAGTTTGCATTTAGACATAGCACGAACTCTTCGCCAATTTCAGATCCTTCAACTAAACTCGAATGAATTTATATGCACAACTCTCCAGAACATTGATGATGTCACACATCTCATGATGTACAGAACGTGGTCTGATAACATTCCTAATGTGTTCGCTTTAAAAAATAGATCAGAAGTATGTCAGCGGAGGCGGAGCTGAGGAGATCTGTGTGCGTTGGTGATATCGTTCGATAAACGAGCCGCTTTCGTAACCAACCAAAAAATTACAACATGTGTGCAAAAGCGCATTCATACTTCATATGAGCCGCCCATTCGTACAGATCCTCATCAATGGAGTCATTTTCTGAGTTGGCAGTTAAATTTAGCTGCCCTTGATTTCTTCAAATGTCAATGTAGCAACTCGAAAGAAAGTTGCTTTAAGGAAGATCTTTCGTCAAGCGATATCTGTCAAACTGCATAGTCCGAGCTTTAACGTACAGACATGACTTCGCCGTAATGCGCTTTATAAATGCAAATTTACACGAGCGAATAAGAACGATCCTTTCCTGCATGGCATCTACGAGCAATTTGAGCAGCCAAAAACCTGTATTTCATGATTTTCTGAGAAATTCATGAAATTCTTCATTAGTATCAAAAAAGTGCCTAATGTGCCATACCCTTTTCAGGCTTCAGCACTTTTTGTAACTTTAAACATTTATGGAATTCGTCTATGCAATTCAAATTAACGTTCAAAATTCAACAGGAAAAAACTTACAACCAGAACAAGTCGAAATTTGGCAGGAAACGTTGATGCGCTTCAAACCAATCGATTAAAATCATATATAAAGGAACGGTGAGATAATCTTCTCTGTCTCGCAGTCTTCTGTGTCTGGACGATCCACTGACCAAGTTGCTAGAGGAAAAATTTGCTTGTAATAAATTAAGTTAAAAGGTTCATCTACTCCTCTCACATTCTGCAGAAATATTGCTCATTTGGTTTAAAAAAACTGTAGGATAGATGCTTGAATGACTTTAAGAGGAATTTTACGGTGCCTAATCCTTAACGGTACCTTAAGAGGATGGTGCTAATAAACCCTTGAAATTTCGCGAGTATTCAGTGAATATATAACTGGAATTTTGGAACAGAACATCGTACACCATGCAAAATCTTCGCACCATCCACGCGGCAGTATATAATTCTCATCAGCTTTCAAATGCAGTCACGCTCTTTCTACTCTCGAAGAAACACCCGCTTCTCAATCGCCGCATTCTGATCACATCGCTTGACCATTTCTTGCGCTCAATAGTTTCAAATGCAAAACTGTACTCTTATAGAAAAATCCTCGTTTCCAAATCTCTGTGACGAGTCTTACTTATAATTTTGATGACAATTTAAAGGCTGTAAAATAACATGGGTTTCCATTCCTAGAACAATGTGGAAAACCGAGAAAATGTCCACTCACGGATGGGCAATTTCACGATATCGAGATTTCACGATATCGAGATTTGGAATGTTGCTGATGAATGACATTTGTGTACTGCCAAGTACTTCGTGGTGGACACTGTGAAATGTTTTCATAGTGTGAATGAGACATTTCTTTCTTCTAAATAGTTGCAATGAAAGCAATTTCGAGAGCTGTTAGCATGTAAATGGAAACTGAAGTTAGCATTTCACCGAATGCGACGATCATCAGTGCTTTTGGGGTCGTTTTTCATGAAATTAGGCTTGCGGTTAATTACGTATTATTTGACTGCACTGTAAATGCAAAGCCTTTATAATGGGTTATTGAAAAGCTCGTTGTCAGAGCAGGAAAACTAAAATGAGCTCATCATTTTCCTTTGAACTAGCTGCAGTTTGCTTGACTGCTATCATCAATCGGCAGGAATCATAGATAGCATTAAATCTTCCGAATGATATGTCTGGCAAGCTTTTGTTAAGCGGATGATGGAAAGACGCTTTTAAGCATAGTACGCGAAAGGATACAATGGAGATGTTCTAACTGATCGGTTCTTAACAGATGCTTTCTTCGCATCCGCGTTAACCTAGGCGGCGACAGCAAAGATGAATAAAACCTCTGCATCCGGCACCAGTATACATGCGGCTTCTCTTGCGCAGATGGTGCTCCTGATGGTCACGAACATCGGTCAATGTTTCCACTGCTTCCACCCATTACTATCCATAAACATGGAATGTCTAGGTTTTTGTCATTCTGGAGGGTGGTTTCTTCGTGAATGAACGTCGGAAATGGCATAATTGAGGTCACATTTAGTTCTCTTCACGAGGGCCTATAACAGTAGATCCACTTAGTTGTAACACGCGTATGAGCAATCTTCAAAGAAAATATGGGATGCAACGATCCGGCGTGAGAGTGGCAATAACAGGTGAAGTTAATCCACGATCTGCTATCAAATTCCCCCTCCCCCACTGAAACGGCAAATGAGGAATCTTATTGCATCAAAGATTTTTTTACTAATAAACTTAGACGAGCAATCGATCCAGCAACTCATTTAGGGAGATAATGAATTGTCAATGGAAAAGACCTTTATTGAATCAAGATCAGTAAAGTGACACGTCCGTGCTGATGCATAAGAAGGTGTTGTTCGTTATCTTAGTCTTGAAATGCTTGTCGCAGAATCCTGAGCACTTCGGCTGATGGAATATTCACCGACTGTTTCAAGGTACTTTCAAGGGCGCTAAAAAGTCGCCCGAGTACGGTTCGCATTGCCATGAAAGCCTCGTCTTACTTTACAAGGATATTGTTACAAAAACTGCAAACGGAGCATTATAACCTTACCATTTCAGCCGTTTCATTGGGAATTCTATTTAGAAAGTTTCTTTCAGCAAGCCTCTTTGCATAATTCATTATATTTTCCACTCTTTGCAAACATATGTGCACACGAAACTCCTTTATCCTAAAATTTTACAGCAAGCAATGAAAATTATATCTCAAATGACAATCGTGAGCTTTTAAATTGAGTATTTTATGAGAACTGAGGAGGAAAGTCTTCTTTTTTCGGTGTTTTAACTAATTCGGCGAGAGAGAGCGACGGAACGCATGAGAATGCTGTTCTCATTTGTTTGTTAGGAAATAACTGCTGCAGGCGTTTGTTTTTTGCCTCATAGACGTCTGCATCTCATCCAGTGTACAATGAACCGGAAATTCATCGACCCGATTTCTATGCTTTTACTTCCAACGGAGAATTCATAAAACGCTTAAACACCATTATGACAATAAAATCACAGAGACTTGAATATCGCAGAAATTGAACATATTTATTTGTACTATTCTGATGCACCTTCGCTTCTAAAAAAACCAACTAATTGGCCGATTAGGCCGACCAGAAGGATGTGTGTCCCGGAAAGAGGCAAGAAGCAAGAGCAGTATGGCAGAAAAAAGTGAATAATAAAGTTTATGAGTGTATCTTCGATTACAGCTACCATTTGAGCTTAAACTGCATGCTTAAATTTCGGCCAGAAGTGAGCCGACTGCTTTCCAATGGCTAATTGTCTGAAGATACCTTTTGTGGTCTGCTTGTTGAGCTCTCTCATTTCGAAGATTCCAAGGAGTTTGGAGTTGCAAATAAGAATTAACTCTCACCTTTGTTCCAATACAGCATATCTTGATGATTTTTAGCGAGTAAAATGAACACAGCAATTAGGGCCACATTCCGAGGTTAAGAGTTAACGAGTCCTTCTCTTCTTTCACGATTATGCTATAGCCTTGCCCGCTCTCTTCTGGAAACAACAGCTCACTTTGTGCGAATGGCTCAATTCCGCTTCTCCAACATAACTTGTAAATCCTTCTTGAGAACATCTCAACAAGTCCCTATTGTGAGTGCCCATATAGAGTGATCCTGCTATTAACTGGGACGTGGATCCTGTATACCTTCGATCACAAAGTACTTCGAAATTAGAACATACTTTTTGAGCCCAGACACTTCGTTGGGGAGGACAGCAAAATACTGGTAATGAATGAATGCCAAATTTCTCAAAAACCCTTTATTTTCAGCAAAAATGTCTGCTAAAAACCTTATGTTCCATGAACAACAGCAAAAGAAGTAAGGAGTTTAATAAGGGGAGAGGAGAAGGAATAATTAATAAACTTGATGGGCTTGACAACTTCGGAAGCAAGCAACTTGATACTACTTGACTTGCCGGTAATGTTTTAAATCAAAAGTTACATTAGTAAAGAATTAAGTTTACAAACGCTTCCTCAAGATACGGTCATACGACAGCAATATGTGTCAAACTAATATCATCGGATGGCTGTGATCTCTAATTCGCTTGTTTCATCTCATCAGAAGAACCAGCATTTTAAGGAACCCCTGGTACGATTGATGCCTTGGACACAGAGGTCTATCTAGAGAGGAAGAAACGCTCGATGATGGCGACTGATCTATCTCTAGAATATTCATATAGATGAGTTGAATGATATAAAATGAAAGACCATTTTTTCGGCGCAAAGAAGCTTGCGGTACCGTTAGACAAGTTTTCTGTTTTTCAAATTTAAAATGCAAAAATGTGCAGCAGTTCGGTCGCCATTCGCAGTTCTCATCTCCTCCGAGAAGTATATATAAAGCGTTCTCCCTTACCTAATGGATTCTTCAGCGACGTTCCTAATCTGCCTTCAAACTTTTCTCATCAGGCATGCTCCATATAGATTTTGCTTATAATGAGTCGAAATTCTGGTGTGTTTGTGAGTTTGCTGACTTCTGGCAGAGAACATTGAAAAACTTGAAGGGTAGCTCTGCAGTGGGCTGATCTCCAAATTTCGGCTGTCGAAATGTCTTCTTATCGGTTAATTTTTTTCATAACCACTTTACGTGCGTTCTCTGCCAAATATTTTGAAGTAGCTAGAACCCGAAGAACCTTCTGCAGTTCTCACCATCGCTCTTTTTATAGAATTTAACAGCGATGTTTGCGCTTAAAAGACCGATGTCGCTATAAAGTGAAAAAGAATTCATAGGAGGAATTTCGTCCCTGACTGGACCCGCCTCTCGTAATCTCGGTTATAGGAAAACTTTGAAAGGTTATCGAATTATGAAGCCACTAAGTAAGGAGAAACAATTCTTCAGGCCATGATCTGAAGTTGGCTTAGACAATCACCTCATCTTAGCAATTTCGTTTAAATCGAATGGATGCGTGGATTTGAAATATGGTGACCAATAAATAAATAATAAATACGATCTCAACGATGCATTTATTCCGAGAGGAAGTCAACGGAACTGAAGGGAATTAACCTTTTGAAAAGAAAAGTGTTGATGCAAGACTGTTAACAAGGAACACCAAGGGAATATTCTGACTGTACAATTGCATCTGTAATACTCAGCAGTTTCTAAAGACTTTCGCTACGTTTATCGTAGAAGTTTTCTAAGCAGCTGATGCCTGGATTCACTGCTCACTAAGGTAATTCCACATAACTCCCCAAAAATATGAGTGAATGAAATCCTTGAGGGAATAATACATGACAAAAGGGCTTGCAGTTTGCAACAGCTGCCTACTCCTTTCTTCCCAAGTTCCTCTTGCTAATTGCATGAAGTGTGGAAACAAACTATGTATAACTGCAATTCTGATGGCCTAAGCTCTTCCTTTAATGCTTAGAAATAGCGTTCATGATCTAAGAGATTCTTTGAGAGTGAAACAAAAATAGCAATATTTTTGCGCCTGATAATAAAACCACTATGTTATATGGAGAAATGAATTTTGAGTGCACTTCAAACGAGAAGAGTCCGATGTGGTGCGATATGTTCCGTTAAGTGTAGTTCAATTTCGCACAGTACTCTCTCCCAAAAATTGCACGAAAAAGAACGCAGCAGTGGCATAGTGATTTTGGATCACCAGTGGACGGAATCTGAACACAGATATGCAGAAAACTGTCTTGAAATGCAAATATTCGTCTCCTCCCTCTCACATAAGGCTTGGAATCTTGCAGAGGAAAAGAGGTTACATTAACTCTTTCCTAACTCGAATATAGCAAATTCCGAGTTCACACAACAAGAGGAACCATGGACCCACCCACTGCTAAATCCTCTCGTTATCATCTAACATTATATAGAATTGTTTCAGATTAGAAAGACCTCTTGATCGAAAACGACGATTAAAAAACAAGTATTCGCAAGCCAATAATAACAGTCTCCTGTGCTTCACATCCACAATGAATTTCACTATAACTTCAGAAAAAAATTACTCCAACGGGTCGATAAGGCCCCTCCCCAGTGTAAAAATGCTGAAAAAGAATAATG
Source organism: Parascaris univalens (assembly GCA_037576465.1). NCBI lineage: Eukaryota > Metazoa > Nematoda > Chromadorea > Rhabditida > Ascarididae > Parascaris > Parascaris univalens. The sequence continues at coordinate 160,732,250 of CM075173.1, forward strand.
ACAAAACTGCAATGAAATACCGCACAGCGGATGAAAAAGTAAGGTTTGAGTTACAAAAATCTGCATTACCAAGACGAATTCTGAATTTATGGTTATTAAAGCACTTAGGGCAGCCACAATTTGATCTAAAAGGCAAGACGATATATAAACAATATATGACCATGCAAAAAGTATGAGTTTTCGTACATGCGCCGCATAGTTCCATACTTCACGCTCACATGCAACAGCTTCCATTATTATTATCATAGACGCTTTGTGCGATCAATTCCTTGCGACTTACTTTGTAAGCCACAATTTGATCTAAAAGGCAAGACGATATATAAACGATATATGACCATGCAAAAAGTATGAGTTTTCGTACATGCGCCGCATAGTTCCATACTTCACGGACTTTGCATATGTGCTATCACAGAGAAGCATATGGGAGCCAAAGTGGATATGACACAACACTGAGAAACCGAACTGAATCTCGCCGGAATAAAAAATGGGTTACCAGTTTTTGGATTCCCTTTCAAGCGGTCCTTCGTTTACTCTCGAAAATTTTTACAAAAATGTTTTATGGACTCACTGTGCTACTTATTTGTCCAGCGATTCCAACCTACGAAGATGAAGACGAAACAGTGAAACTTAACCCCTACGCTTCACATCGCAAAATGCTATTGCACCACAGTATAAAGGGTAACGCTGAAAATTCAGCTAGACGTCCACAGCAAGGCAATGAATTTGACCTTTTCAGATATGTATCGGTGACCGATTAACCACATGATGTGTTATGGGAGGTTTCTGCTGATCCTTATGGATATTTCGGTAGCTAGATGACCTAATGCACCAAAATGAGAAAAGCAAACACCTCTATATAATCCTCGGACAGCTCCCCCTATCCGCTCCTCCACTTATGTTACTATTAAGGTAATCTGTTCATTTTTAATGGATTTAAAATGCCTTTTAGCGCACCTTGAGACAGCGTTAACATCGATAACCACAACCTTGTGCAAGGAAAATGAACTCTAAAACATAAATATGAGCTAGAACTACTTCGGTTTAATGGAGAAGAAAATTAGAGCGTTGACCTCAAAATGTTCGTCGCATCTTCACACTCAAATGTTTCATGCTCTTTTTTTCACGCAGATAACAGTTCGTGCCGCAATGTATTGACCGCATTTATTGCTGACAAATGTAGTGTGGTTTGCAAGAATAAGCAAGTGCGACTAAAAGCTCTTACAGCACAAATAAATCCCCACTGCCATGCGCTCTTCAAATTCCGTATATGTTTCATGCAATATTCCATTCAACTAGTGCAAAGATTTGTGTTAATCGTATGTTATCGTACCTGCAACGAGCTCGATGATCAATGCTATAGTGGAATCAGTGGACTATGTTAAAATACCTGATGTGGATGGGTAGAACGTATGCGATCGCTATGCCGGAACGAGCCGATAAAGCTCAGAGAGCCACCGTGGCAAACTTCCTTCTCCGTTCTCGCAAACGGAAAGGCTTTTTATCATGCTCAATACCTATATGGAAAATTCGCACGTATCCAGGATTAATAAGTCCAGGATTATATAGTGTTATGAAAAAAGTAGAAAGCAATAAAGAAAATGTTAATACAACTTGCATTTATTTCAGCTCGCTGATATGTCGACTGCCCTTACTCATAGAACCAATGGAAAAAATTGCTGCACTTCATTCACTATAGGAGTAAAGGTGTTTTGAATCCAGGCCCAGCGTCCTCAAACAACAGAAAAATCATTTTTGATATGCACATGAGCAGTGGTGAATAATGTTGTTTACGAATTTCATGGCATCTGAAGTGCTTAAAAACTGTGATATGGATTATGTTGGGACAGTTCCATCGCCAACCTTAAGTTTCGAACAGTCAATCGTCTAGAACGCGTGCTAACAATCGCAGAAATTTGCGGAATATTATATGCATTTCATCATGTCCAAATACATGCTACCAACTTATACACCTTTTCTTCCGAAAAACAGAAACTTCTTCAAAATTTAGAAAAACCCGTGATCTTTTTCCTGGCAATGACAAAGGAGCAGATGGGATTTGATGATTAGCTTCGGACGCCAATAAGTTGTCTCATTACTGCATTTCAAACTCTTATCAAAGGTATGTAATTTGAGGACTCACAATATCTTTCGATCCCAGTGCTCCACTTCTGTGACCTTTGCGCTGCATCCTGAATGATCTCATCGCAGCTATCAGTTGAACTCGTGACAATGCAAGCTGTGTCAGTGAATACCTTAAGTTCTCTCAATCACCAAAAATTCCCTCCACAATGAAACAGATGCGATATCGTTATTGAAATTGCTGAAAATAATTGCTCTGAAGAAGAATTTCTTGTCAGGTGTAAAATGCACGCGGTACACAATATAGGCTACTAAGGAACTTGCGTGCAATGTTTTCAACACGAATGCACTTCATCACTGATAATTCACCTTTTGCAACTAATTCTGTCACATCTCTCATCTTTCGTACCTAGCCACAGGAACATAGAACAACAGTGATCTGTTATCAAGCAATATGCACATTTATTTAGTTTATTTCACTATTCATTCACCAAATATGTGCTGTATAGTCTTTTCAAACATCATCACCTTTAGGAAGCGTGTTACGGAAAGAGCTGAACAAGGAGACCAGAAAAAAAGGAGGAATGAAATTTTTTAAATGATCTTCTAAGAAGCGGAAATAATTTCGCAGCGAAGCAAATTATACAAAGAGACTACCTCTTGTTCCCCCTTGAATTGATATCAGTGCAAGAACAAATTACCCTACAGAATCTCAGTATTAAACGTAGAATGGCCACTATCGGATTCGGTTGCAAATGCATTTCTTTCTCATAACAGATAACCCTTATGAGCGAATAACGTTCTGAAATTGCCCTTTGGAGCATCGAAAACTTGAAAATTATGGGATGAATTCAGAAACTGTGACCGCTAAATGTCGCCTGATGAACAATATAGTTGCAAAAATCATTTCAAAATGTGGAAATTATGTAAGAAAAAGCGATTGCGGTTTTAAGGTATTTGCTAATGAGAAGGGAGAAAACGCATAGGATAGAAAATTCGGCACTGCTTATCATCATTATACAAAAGAGATGCAGTGGCTAACGACAAATCTTAAATTTTTCATTGAATCTGCTGTGCTAAAGAAATAATGCAAAAACGACACAGTGGGGAAAGTTCCGACCAAAACATTGCAAACACCAAATGAAGAGATGGATTCCTAGCGAGCTTTTAGCAGCACATGCACTTATCCCCGAAAATCGTTTTGCACTCAAGGACGTCTGATGTATAAGCGACACTATCAACGTCTCCGACATGAATAAAGCCATTGCGTAGCGTGAAATGGAGTGAAATCCACCATGCAGCTGCAAAAAGGATTTGCAACATTTCGATGCCTAAATTCTGGTGCGGATTCGAGCTCTGTGAAATGCTGTTAATATAAACTAGCAAGTACTTGAAGTTTGCAGACAACCAAATTAGAAAGATTGGCAGTGAACCATTTCTTCGCTCTGGAAGTAGTTCTCAACGGGTTGTACGGTGTATGTCTGTTTTCCAATTTCGCATATCCACAGTCGTTTTTCGTATGTAAAGAATCTGCATATTCAAGAGCGAGTAATGCTCAGCTTTCAAAGGGAAGCGTCTCATGAATGAACTTTTATCCTAATATTCATGGTTACTTGAATATTCTCATCAAAAGTCTACAGTTTCCCTCGTGCTATAAAAATCATTTGTAGTTGTGTCTGATAGAATTGCATTAAGATACTCCACAGTGCTATTGCATTCAAATCACTCGGAATGACTGTTCAAGTAAAGTCCATTACTGCATCCTCATTCTACAAGAGACGAAGCTCGTGGGATAATCCGGATAGTAAAAATAGGCTGCATATGAATACATCAAAAATAACCTGAATATGTCCTTGGGAAATAACAACGAATTGGATATGATATCAGACAACGGGGAGTGGGAGGGAGGGGAGCGGAATCAGAGCCAACTAAATCCCACAATTTGCAGCCAGCCAGAAGTGCGTGACATGCTGGCATTGGTTTGAGTAGTTTGCACATCGCTATTATTGCAATTATGCCGGCGGTCGAAATTCAGCAAAAATAATGCATTACTTTAATGCAAATTCGATCATTCGGTGATTTGAATTATTTTTGATGAAAGTGCTTTGCAAAATGGGAAATATGCAGCTTGCAAATGCCGAAAAAATGAAGACCATCAAAAGCGAATGTGATTTACGGCAATAGGGTATGGGGAAGGAAGGACTGCCCACCTTTCGGAAGGTTGCCTACCTAGCTAGCACATAAAATGTTCGAATCAGAGGCATGAAACAAGTGTATATGAGCTGTTTTATTTCTTGAACGATATTAAAATATGAAAGACCGAATCTTACGAAGGATTAGTGCTCGGAAGCATGATCGGCGAAATTAAGCCCGTAGATAATCCAGCAGCGAGTTCTGTTCCACATTGAGCACTTGACTTTGATTTGTTAGGAGTCCTTTCCTTGAGAGTATAACACCAATCGAAATGACTTCAGCGAAGAGAGTGAATGGTTGCAGTAGGTGAAGAATGAGTCAATTTGCAACTTTTAATTTCATGCAGGTCCAGTGTTTCTACACTCGCATTTATAAGCATACCTGGGTGACTGTAATTCGCTTTCTCATATATTTGCATGCAGCATTCCATTTCACCCGCCGAACTGCTCATAATTGCTTTGAATTAGCAAATCCATATAAGAATTCGTCGTCCATTTGTGACCTTGCTAACAGTCAAACCGCATATTTCGTCAGATGTTAGTCCTGTTACAGTTTGCTAATGTTTAAAAGCTGTGCATTGGCTAAACGGGTAGAGAAACGCGGAAGAATAGTTAAGAGGAATGCAGTTTCGCTTCGTATCTCGCTTGCCGGACCGAACATCATCAATGAAGTCGTCCGAAAAGGGCAACATTTTTTCATCTCAACCAGTCTTTTCAGTCTGTTTAGACGAATGTGCAATTCGACCACCTGAAAGGCGTTCGCAAAATTTTCAGCCACCTGAAAGAGCACTAAGTGCACCTATTCTCTCATAATTTACGCGAGAGGCTACCCTGTGAGATTTATTCTGACAGCGAATTCCTCAACTTTTGCATTCGGCGCCTCATGGGCTGAAACTGCTCGACACACAGGCACACATTTATGCAGCGGCACAGACGCGAGGTAACATTTTATATTTACTTTTATTTGTATTTTATACTTACATGGACATATGTCAATACGTTTATGCACAATGAAATCAAAACTGCATATCCTTGATTTAATTCCTCTGAGCGCGTAAGTGTTACCACATTCATATAAGCTTCAAATTATGAAAGGAGAACCGATCGGCGTTTGGATACACTCCTTTGTTGCATAGGCAAATCTGATGGATGATGGAATACTGCTAAACTGCACCTCTACGAATCCTTAAGTACTCCTGCTGCTCATATCTTCATTTCATGTGTAAAGGCCGCCGATTGTGTGCTCTGTGGACATCTCTTTCTACTGACTCAACAAACCTCAATTAGGGAGAAAACTTTCTAATCGCTAATACGAAAAATAATACCGTTACGGTGATGTGACCACTGCCGAGCAGAAAGAAACGTAGTGAGCAGCGATGCAGTCGGGGATGAATATTAGGAGAGATGCTTAGGGAAGTGAACCGCGCAACACTGCTGTCCTTATGTTACCGATGGATATTTCCCGTCGCGGCACAAAAAGTGACCGTTATACTGACTGTGAAATATGCAGAGTGCAAATCTCCACGTGGGCTATGCAAAGAGAGTGGGCAGGCCAAAGTGCGAATGGAGTAGGTAACAGGAAGGGCCGGGAAGCGTTTATCTGAATCGGTCAACTGAAACAACAGTCATGTGTAATCAACAAAAAGAAAAGGAATAGGGAACCAGATGAGAGAAAATGAAGAGGAGTTGAGATGGGAAACTGGAAGGAAAATAAGCGATGACCACGCAGTGGAGGTATCTAGCGCCAGGAATCCGCAGTGCTGGTCAGCAGCAGGCGGGACGTGAGCGGCTCGTCGTTGCTGCGTTATGGGCTGCACTTTGCACGTTACAGGGTGGCACCGCGGAGCAACCCGTGTCGCCCTGTACCCAGCAGTCGGCGAACCAATAAACTAATTTTTTTCTGCTCTCCGCAAATGTGTCCTCAAAAAGAACCCGAGTGCACGTGACGTCTACAAGAGACGTCGGCTGGCTCGTACGTCGTCGTGCTAGCACTTCGCACTTTTTCGTTCCCAGCATTTTGTTGCAGCTTCATCGCATTCATTTAATACTCATCCCCATCCGTATCAGCGATGTTACTGCGCATAGCCGCGATGTCTCTTCATTCCTGAATCGTGCTTTCATTTAGAAACAATTAATTCTGTCTTCGACTGTTTCTTTCAATCTGTGTTGTTCGAGCCACCCTACCTCTAACCTTGAATTGCGAGTGTTGAACGTAGCCACCGCACTTTCCTTTTTTTCATGCTTATGTTGAGGGTCTACACATTTCCACAATGGAGCTGTGACGCTTCAATCGATTTGTTTAACATTTCATCACATATATCGAAAAATATAGGTGAGATTTCAATATATTACAGAAAATATATCTTCTTGGGCGGTCCATACTTATACGAGTAGGTCAATTATCCCCAGTAAAATGGGTATAGCCTATATGCGCAAAAAGCAATGCGTTCGTAATGTATAATGGGCAATAGCAATCCGCAGTGCTCGCTAGAGACATACTAACACAAAATAAGAAATATGAAGTATAGTTAGGATTGAAGTGAGAAAGGAACTTAGGTCGGGGAGATGTGATGAAGGATAGTCGAGTAAGTGCAGTTAAAAGAAAGAGTGATAAATAACGGTTTTCTTCATTGGCACGAATATTCAATCCGTGTGCGATTAAACACCCGAAGACATTGCGCGTAGATGCAGTTAACGAAGGAATGGTTGTTTAGCAGAGATGACAGGAAAATGGATGAGAGCAAACTATTTTAATCTGCTAATTTGCGATCGTCGAAAGTGCAATGTAATCGAAAGAAAATTAAACACTGCCCATAGTTTCCTTCGTTAGCTTTCTCCTCATAGGTCTTCATCCCTGCCACAGTGATGAAGACCACTGCCACACATCACTAGACCACAGTGAAATATATAAACTTAGCTAATTAAGTCTTCGACGTGAATTAATCACCTTTATGTGATTTGATAAAAGTAGAAAAGAAAAGGCAGAGATTCTGAATTGAATGCTAGAGAGACGATCTGCTGATGACCAATTAATTTTTGCAACCAACGGCAACTTCTCTACTGCTTATTTTGCGGCAGTATTATTTCTGTGTTTTTAACCATGCTTCCTTAATCTCTCGAATGTTGGCATGTTGTGCTCATTCAATGTTTTGTAAGGAGTAATATGAAGTGAGTTTTGAGGAAAGTGCAACGAGTGATTCTGCAGAAAGGAATGCCTTCGTTAAATTAGGTCAAAAACGCTAAAATGCCTCCTAAGAAATGGGTGAAGTTTTGTTTTGCGCCTCAAAATGCGACAAAAGCATGTACTCGACCAAAGACGCCAAAAACAGTTTCTTCAAATGACACTCTCGAATACCAGTACCCAATTGTCTCTTGTCACCTCGATTAACGTGGTTAACAAACAAAAGTCCATAAAATAGAGCAATGGTTACAGTGAAGAACAATGCCCCAAAATCTATGGTCCACTTAAGTGAACAAATGTAGCATTTCAGCGTAAAGAACTGTGGAAAAACATGAAGAGCATGAAGAGTACTTCTGGCGAAACACTGTTACTGCTTTTTACTGTTGACTTTACCATGCGGTATTGAAAACTTGATAACAACATAGCCGACACAAGCTGTGTATTCAATAAGTTCATTATTTCTAAGAGCTAGCGTCTGCAGACACCAACGCTACCAACCCATGAAGCAGCATTTAATTGCAATCTTCTTCCAATCGTTATTGCAGTTTGATGATTAACGTTCACGTCACATGGCACGGTTACTGTTAGAGCTTTTCTAGCCCCTAAATTAATAACAAATTTTTTTCTCTCATGCAGTTGTGTTCATATTTTACGTCATCTGATTGCTACACCACGGAATAGAGCGTTCACCGAAAAGAATCAGAAAAACTGTTGCTTTATGCGTTTTCATAAATTTTATACGGCGGGGTCATGAGGACAAACGTATATAGCTCTGAAAGATCTTCGCATGTACAACAATTCGTGCTGAAGTTACAGCAATTCGAAGCGGATATTAAACAGTTTCATACCACATAACATGAGCAAATGAAGCGAACCTTCAGCGATTAATCTACCTAAAAAGATGGAATGCATAAGCGAGAAATCGACAACGATACGAGACAAGAAAAGTGAAAGACGATGTGCACTTTGTGGGGTATGCAGATTTGTTTGTTGGGCCGGGAGCACGCCAGCGGTCGGCAAATGCGGTCTTATCAAGCAATTAAATTCGGTTGGCGAAGAATTTAAGAACGATCCTACTGACTGAATAATACTTCAGTATGCAAAGAACAAGACACACTTCAAGCACATGCATGTACCGGTGAGCACTAACATTCAGTGCAGAGATTTGGAAATTTGCGGCTTTCGTCATTCTGATTAACGGGATGTTAAAAACACTTATGTTGGCAAGCAGAGCAGTTAAAAATAAGCGAGTAAACGGACGGGTGCACACATCAATGGATAAACATGTCAACGAATATGAACATTGCCGCACATTGTAGGCTCTTCCGACCTACTTCTCCACCTGTTATGCACCGTTACATATTTGCATATTTTGGATGCGTCATGAAATTTATTCATTGATTCATAGCTGTATGTGTCCAATTTGCCCTTATTCAGTGGTTCAAACTCGGAAACCGCCGAAATTTTGTTACGTATTATCAAGTCTCTTATATTATCATTCATGTAATCTACCATCTTCTAAGGGAGATATAGGCATTTAATGTAAAGGAAAACCCGATGATGCCTCACCTATTCTTTTTTGATTTCATATTTACACAAAAAACCTTGCAAGAGAATTGCAAGGGCTACTGGATCGACGTAAATATGAAGACATTACCCCGTATATTTTGAAGTTGGTTATTAACTCAAGAAAACGGTTGCTCTAGTAGGCAGACGCAGAAGCACCTATCACTTCAGTTCTTATGATAAGCTTCTATGCTTGTTAATCTCGATCGACCGCCAATTCCATAAATACTCATCCGAAATTCGTTTTTAGTTCATTAGCAACCTTTCAGCGCGTACACGGCGCGATGCGTATTCCTGCATTCTCTTCATTTCACTCAACACTTTTATAAGTTGCCAAGGAATAATCAGTATGCGAGATGACGTCTTCAGCTCTAATTAACCTGACCTCTCTCGTCAAGCTTCTAAAATTCGCTTCGACAAATTCGCTGCGCAAAAATTCCTATCGCAACATCACGTCTTTGTATGACTCTGCGTTATATTCGCCTCTGTATGTCTGCATCTAGTACTTTTGAATGGGAACACCTGAAACCATATTTGGAAATATTTACCGGTATAATAAACCAAGGTTCCATTTGTTCCATTCGCGTTGACTCACCAACATCGAAAAAGTTATGGTGATGTAAACGTGGTGCCAAGAAATTTACATATATTTTACATTTCCGAATCTTCATCCTACTTCAGGCGCATTACACAAACACCGTCTGTAGTTGAATATTTTCACCGGAGTTCAGGCCATCAAAACTACAAAGCCATAATTGGTATATTTTATTTCTTTTAAGGCAGCTTGTGGAAATAATTGCTACAGTGACACCGTTGTGACAACTGCGAGACCCAAATGAGCAGCTTCTTTGACACGCTCCTCCACGTGTTATCATTCCAACTGACGTGAGGAGAAAAAGCCAGCACTTGCAAAAGGCGCAGTTTCCAGTCCAATAATTAAAATTTGCAACTTACAAGCCGACAACGGAAAATCGAATGCGCCCTCACATTTGAAATGAAACACGTTTTCGATCAGACCCTCGTTTAAAGTCCCCTTTTTCTATGACCCAAAGGCCGATATTCGGTCAAAAAATGATCGCCATGGAATTCTTGCAAACGACTTCCAGCAGAATCCGTGCTTAATCTCGGTTCGTAACAAAAAGAAGAGGAGATGCACGCCTACGACTACGCTAAACCGCTATATTCCTGTATGTTACGCACTTCACTGTAGATCGTAACTCTCGATCAATTTCAAAGGCCTGCTATGCAATATATGTTGTTAGCTTATATTATCTGCTCGTAACGAAGAATGAACAGTGATCACACTGCAAACCTCGACTTCTATGCCATTTTGTTGACGAACGGTACGCTCTAATGGAACAAAAGTGGTGTTGAAGAAATGGGCAGGAGGAGAGGAAGAGAGAGGGAATCGGGAAGAAAGAAATACGACAGGCGTCTCGGGCAAATTTATTCATAAAGCCGACAGGTCGAATGTTCAGACGAACAGTGAAATAATTTCCGTCTCCTATGCCTTATAAAGTTCTCTCAAACAGCAGGAGAAGGAATATAGGATAAAGGATATTTTTAAGTTTGGAGCTATTTAATGCACTCGTAACTTTAAAATCGCGACTGAGGAGGCTAATCATACATCAAATTCAGCAAATTTCATTAGGTGAGCTTTTGTAGCTTCTGACTTGCTAAACGAAATGGACGCGTATGCATGTAGAGACATTGCAGGAAGAGAAGTTGCAAAAGATGCAATTTGCCTAAATGAGCAAATAGAACATTTGATTCAGTACAAAAAGACAAGTGTGACATTTCTCACATAACCTTCAAATACAGATTACTTCTAAATATATTAAATAGGGTAGTAACTGCGGACGACAGCCTTGTCACAGCAGATACAGGGAAGTGCAATGTGCTTAGCGCTCAATAAAATTGTGTATAGCTTTCACTATTCACAGTGCGTTCTATTCCAGTGATGGTTCGTGAGAACGCTGGCGATGAAACGTAGCTGAAAGGAGAACGATACAAGGACGAAGGAACATCGGTGTGCACGCTAGGCTACTAATCATAGGTGCGTCAAACTTTTTTATGATTTTCGTTTATTCTTTGTTTATAATCGAGTTTTCTTCGAGCGGAAACTTCTCCTTCAATACTGTGAACAAAAGAACGAGTAACTTTGAGAATGAATTTCATGCAATTAAAGTGACTCGTAGCAAATTTCTCACAGATAGGGCTGCATCTTCGATCACTCGTCTAAAACATTCGCGAACATAGAGTTCATTTTAACGCTCGCTACATCAGCCACATCGATGAAAGATTAACTTTTCTTAGCAAAAATTCTGCTGATGTACTGCTGAAAGATAACTTTATTTTCAGAGATGACTGGGGGAAATACAACTTCAATTAGCGTAGCAGTTTCTATGAATTTTTATGGGGAAGTCTGAAAGATTTTCAGTTTCATTCATTGGGAGATGATACGTTTTCTATCACTGTCGTTGCTGCATACTGTTTAGCATAACATAGAGGGTGCCTACCTCTCAAAAATTCATTTGAAGTGTTGGATTTTCCTATGTCAACTGACATTATCTATTATGGCATCGCAAGGGCTCTCTATCAAGATTTTCTTTATTGACATTGATCTCGCAGATGTTCTCAGATATCGATTTCAATGCAACATTGCTAATTCGCTTACTAGTTCATCTCATAAGAGAATCGCTGTAAGATGTGCATTCATAAAGGACAAATATGCGAGAACAGAAACGTGTGCAATGCGAACATCAATGATGATTGAATGCGATGCGATTGCATTAACAAAAGCAGCTCAACGAATGATAAACCGCTCATTTGTTGATTACGCAATTGTTGCAGAGTCGAGATGCGGCATTCTATCGCGACAGTGTGCAAGTGGAACAATGTGCTAGAGCGGACAACGAAACGCATTTATGCTCTGCTGCACAGGATGTGTTTTTGTCATCGTTCTGAGACGCAGAAGGTGTAAAACACAGCTCGGCTGCTTCTAGGTCTTCAGGAGCATTTAATGCCTAAAATTTTTATAAAGGTAAGAGGTCAACTGTAAAAAGATAGCATAAGAATGTGTCCTCAGTTTAAGCTGCAACCACTTGTCTTTGTACCTCCGACTTTGAAGGTTTCAGCGTTTAAAATGTCGGAGAGATAGAAAGACAAATACCTTTATTACACGGAGTTCGCAACAACAACAACAATGAAAATGCGATAGGTGCGTGGAAACCGAAAGCAAGATCTTTTATATCGAGAAATTTCCTTTTTCTCCATATGCAGATGTGCATTCTTGTCATGTAAAACCGTTCTCAGAAAACGAAGCTCAAAATCAGATGCAAATTTCCTAACCTGAAGAAAGTTTCCGAGAGGCTCAAGAAAATGTCGCCAAGATTTTAAGCCAAGTTGGGACTCTAAAAAAATGTCAGCACGGATTCAAGTGAAAAACAGCAACACTGAGAGAAGTAGAACGAATGGGTCCACGGAAGAGCCTAAAAAAACTAGCTAAATCACTTAATTCGCAAAATGATAGCATATAAATTAAAAAAACTGCGAACCATCCAAGACTGATCAATAACACATCAAAGTTGACAAGATGGAATTGCACGCACTATAGTTTCAACACAGTCTCCGCAGCAAAACTGCCATAATAATTTTCACAAAATTTGCCTAAGAAATGGCCGTAATGAGTGCTCTGCATAGCAGCATCATTTGATTGGATTCATGAATTTAAAGCAGTAACGAATGTGGTTTGATTTATGAAGTCACGACCAAAAAACATCACAAACCACATCTGCTTTAAGCGTCATTGCTACATACTCGCACGTTTGCAAACCGTTTTCGATGACTGTTACTTCAGAATAACAGATTTTCAGCGCTACTATTGACTATGTCGAGTCCATATATTGAAACCAGTATGAAGGATCATGCATGCCTTGTGGAATTTGCGGGAACGCAGAAACTGTAATGCGTTTATAGATGGAGGTATGCGAACATCTGCGTCCGAGAGGTTCATGACACCTCTGCATTGAATAACATTTGCGCTGACTCGCAAATGGAATGATGTATAGGTGGGATATTCACAGATGATTTAGGCAGACAGCATCTACGTTTTCCGAAGTAGAGTTTGGAAAAAAAGTAACGTAGAACGAAGCAAGATGAATGTGATAAAGACAGACAGTAATAGGCAGGAAACATTGACAGAGTGCATTTTAGGTATGTCGCAACAAGTTTCGATGCAGGCGGATACTTTCGCTTATTAATATGTTCCTTTCCTCACACCGGTAGCTGTACTGTCTTCATTTTTTCCGTTGTACAGCACTGTAAGTGAGCAAATGCACCGTTTCACAGTCGGCTATTGCGAAAAATTACTGCGGCGAACTTCATGTCGCTCCTTGACAACAAATGCTTAACCATAACGGCAATACGACAACGAAATTATAATAACGGTTGGCGATAGACGAAACATGGGTTTTGCCGCAAAAAATTTGTCATCCATCATAGTGTGGCGCAATGAGAATTTCCTTCTCACTTAAATGGCCTGTGAAAACACAAACTCGTTATCTCACTGATAGGGACTGATAAAAGACAAAGCCCTCATATAATGAACAAGAAAATTCTGCGAAAACCCAACAGCTTTTCAGCCGGCTTTATTGCTATAAATGATCAGCATGAAATGCTGTCGTCTACAAGCAAAAATTGTTTCGTGACAGTCGTGAGCAGCACTTGCTCCATATGCGAAAATGTGAGAATCACTAAAGAAAGCTTCTAGAGACTCTGATCATTAGCAAAGTAGTAAAAACAAAACGTCGGTAGGAACGACTACTGTTCCGTGGTTTGCTGAAAGGAAAACCAACTAGGAACGCCTGATGCAGAGAGGACGAAAAAGAGCACACAGAGAGTTAGAAACAAGTGCCGCACTGCCTACTGAAATCTTAAGCTAATGTCTTAACATTAGAGGTGATGTAGCATCAATTAAGGCAGATTTAATAACAGACAAGATACCAAGCTGCGCGATCTTCTTGCCACCTGTCGGAAAGGAAATGCTGACGTGCCATTTATGTGAAGCAAATTTAACGTGCAGTAGCTAAGCCGCCGAACCTCGCGAACGCTACCAATTATTAATCACTGCATTGCACTGATGACCCAAAAACCTGTAAATGCATAGAAGAGATCTAGGGCCGCAATAATACGCTGGAAAAGGTCCTTTCAAAGGATGCCGTGAACTCAGTTTAATGTGCCGACTCGGACTCTATAGTGCCGGGGACCCGCATGGGCCTTTAAACGTTCCGTTTTGCTTTAGAACTCCTACCTTACCCTGCGCATGTAAGATATCAATTGAATTCCCGCACAAAGTTCTGAGGCATCAGACGTACCCGAAGTTCGCAGCATTACATCTTACGTACGTTGGTGCATTTAAAAGTTCCTCCATTCCACGCGCTGTTATTAATTTCGCTGAACATTAATGTCCACTCGTACTTTGAAGAGATTCTCGTCTTGGCTGCTTTATTAAAGCGAACAGAGTTCGATCACTTTCGGAATGTATCTAAGAAAATCATCACACCTTCAACCTCTAGAAATCTCCGAGGAATTCTGCCTCACAGCAGCACATTCCTAGCATAAAACATGAGAAGTGCGTTAACATTGGGACATACTACAGAGGAAGTCGAGTCCAGTCACAGCAACCAATGAGAATTAGCGCCAGATCCACATTGAATGCACAACCAATTCGCTCAAATGTAACATGGCTTTGCTGTCTGATGATAAACGGCATTGCACAAAAGAATCATGTTCGGTAACTCATCCAACCATGTTCACTGCAGATGTCAGTCGAAGTCTTTGCCTTCGCAGAAAATCTCTGATAACTTCGATAACTTCCACAGCACGTTTCATCTAGACAAATCAGCCAACATTACCAGCCCAGTGGATTTTTATGCTTCTTTGAGAATTTCCATTGGCATGACGCCTTGTGAGCACATCTATGCATGTCTATGCGTCTCTCCGACCACATGGCAGTTTATGCTTTGAAATAATGAGACCAGACTTTGAATACACAATCCTGACATCAACACAAACGTTTATCATGCACTGACCTTCAAACGAATATAACAAGCTTAAAAGGAATTATAGTAGCTTAATGATGGCAAAAAAATTTGCATATATTGGACCTGTATTTTATATCGGCCCTTCGCAAATATCAGGAAATTGGATTGCAGACGACATTTTTGTTGTCTCATCACAGGGAGTAGACGTTGCTTCCTTGCCATTGCTTCACTAGAGCGTTCATTGCTTAGAAGACTTTTACTGTGAATTTTAATTTTTCCTTATAATTTCCTCTTCAATATAGTCACCTTAAGAAAACAGCAATTTCGATGCTATGACCGTATCAGACAAGCCGGCACGTCAGTTTTCTAACTGCACGAGTCGTTGTACTAAATCCCGTGCAACCTGTCCGGTAAGTTCAACGAATTCATGTGGCAAGTTATTTCTCCGCTCGAAGAAGCGTTCTCAAACAAATAATTTTCGGTCAACCGTATTTACTTCCCTAGTTCCTTACCATGAGCTACTTCGGGGAACTTTTTCAGCAATACAACGATCATATGGCGATACCGTTCGGCGTTGAAACATCATTTGCGAAGGCAGAGTTGATTGCAGCTTGGAGTGGCATCTTGTAAACTTCAGGACGCCTATAACGCGGGCAAATAAACAGCGCTACGATAAGGGCGCAAGCACTTCGAAGTACAATTCAAGAAGCCGTTGACGATCAAAAAAGTGGTGAACTTCAAACAGCAATTTTCACGAATTCGCACTCTTCACTGTGATGTACAACGGGAAAAAATAAATGCACACTCATGCAAAAACAGCTGGCGCGATGTGTCTTGCTTTCCGCTCGCCTAACCGATTAGTCTCCTAAGTTGCGAATATGTTAACGATGTTGAATACGGCTCCCTCATTTTAATCACTCGTGTCGTCCTTAGCAAACACCTGAGGCAATTGCCTTTTCTCTCAATCGTCCAATGGAAGAAGAAAATCCGTGAATGCCCTGATGCCCTTAAATGTTCATTTCATACGTTGATTGATCGAATTGACTGATCCTGCTGCGCGCTCATATCCGATATATTTTAAAATCTTAGCTTCGATGGTTCTTTGGTTTTAAACTAGTCGAACAATTATCAAACAAAAGACGGCAGGCGCATAGCTAGGCATGACGCCAACATCATGCGCTCCGAAGAAGTTCACCGGAAAAATATGTAAAAATGTGGAAATTAATAACGGATTAGCTTACAAAAAGTAAGGATAACCAAAAAAAAACACACAACGGCGGTAAAAATTGGTAAAATAGTCAAGTATCGAGTGTTCCGGTATATAAGTCCATCTTTAACAGAAGTGTAACTGCACTACCCTTCATTTAGCAATCACCACTGAAATCATAAACAAATCAGTCGTAATTTTCGACACTGATGCAGAAGAACTCATTGCTAAAGTGGAGTTGTTTTCAGCCAGAACTGACTCTCTGATGAGACTTCACCTCGAGACTGTTCAGTTTATCTGTTAGACTAGAAGTTTAATTAGTAAACTTTTGAAGATATCAGCCGAATGGTTTTTACTGATCATTTTTGATTACCTTCAGTGGTTATCTAATATTAACGACGCAGCATCTTATCGAACGTTCCTCCGCACGACTAACCATTTGTGCATGTCTCAGCATAAAAATTTTCTCATCTCCGACCTCAGAAAAATTAAGAGAAATTTGCCTAAGAGATATCACTGTCCCTTTATGGTCATTTTTTGAGATCATATTCAAAGGTCGATGGACAGACCAAGCCAAAAATCTAGGAATATTTCACGTCCTGATTCAAGTTTATACCTCGAAAACTGAAACCACCGAACAGCATAGACAAGCATAAGCCCTAAACATTCATAGATATGCCTAACGGGTGCACGAGATGTGCATTTTCAGTAGAACAAAAGAACAAAATGACTGCATTTTGTTCGCCGAAATGCACCACAGAACCTGACGTCGCTTTTCATGTGTTTCTTCACTTTTCACCAATCATTTACTGTCGTCTTTACATTTGTGCCTTTCTTCAGGACATACGCTGAGCTGCAGAGAGTCACTTTTTGCATACAGCATCCGAAAATTGCATTTCTTACCTCTCTGGTTTTGCAATATTTTTTTAAGCAATATCCCTATTCCACAGAGTGATTTTATTACCGTTGATGAATTCAGTTCACCTCCCACATGCAAGATGTTTTTGCGCGAGTGCGACACTTTCGTCATGTCGACACACCTAAAACGGGCATGAGGAGAAGCAAGTAATGAGCATACGAGCATTCTCCCATAGACGTGCACAGGCCACTTCGCGCCTGGTGCTCATAGGTCACTTCTTGTGCATTTTGCTGCTAACGTTATCGTTGTCACCGTTAAAGATCAAGTAGTATTTTAACGAGTGCGACATTTGCAGAGGTGGTGTTAGGTATGACTGCAATAAGACACGCGAATGGTGCGTGAATGTAAGCTCGGTGAATATAGTGAATGCACTGAGAGCGGGGAACGTTGCACGTGGTGACACAGAAGTACTCCTGGACTTGTTTGCCGATGGGAATGATTCTCCCAGAAATAGACGCATCAATAAAGTACCCTTGCCTAGTGACGCATCGATCTGGAAACATTTCGTGCCAGCTTGTACCCTTACACGGATTGCGCTGCCTCATCGCAGCGTACACTGCGTTGAGCACATCTCGCACCAGGGATGCCCAGTGACAAGCTGGAGTTATTTAAAACACACCTCAGGTTCCATTATGCAAATGCAGTTGCTGCTGCCAACCAACTTTCCAAAGTCTTAAGGAAAGGTGTTCTATGAATGAGTTCACTGTTTCGTTGACTGAAATGATGAATGCATACAAATATTTGTGAAGAAATATCAATATTTATATGTGAAAAAGATGAGGAGGTGGATGCAGCAAAGCAGTTGGCTCGTCAAAGAGAATGACCAATTAATTTAAAATTAAATGTGAAGACATATAAATATTTCCTATAAACACCACTTATGCGAGAACTTTAGAGTACTCTTCGAAAATATGGACAGAAACATCACCTGATGTAGATGCAGAGCCGCTAACTAATCTCAACGAGGAAAACGTGATCGGCAGTTGTAGACTGAAAGCTGGTAGGGGCAATCCGTTGAGGTTCGTTTTGAACATTGTCGCAGTGTTTGCCTATACTACTTCGAGAACTAACGAATTCCAGAGGTTGGCGAGTCTATTCATAAAACACTTCTGCTAAATGCTTCAAACATTTGCTCGTAAAGGTTTAAGAGGGTGAATCTACCTGAAGAACGAAAATGATAAGCATTTTATACGGGAAAGTGCATGAATCCAAAGAGAGTGGTAATCGTAACACGTAATAGGGTTTAATTCTAGAATTTTTAACATACAATTTCAGGATACTAAGCCAATTACATTTTGCTATTCAACTTTCAATTTTGCAAAAATAGTCGGAGGGAAATGCCAGCAACATAAAAACTAGCATCACTCAATTCAGTCCATCGACCGACGTAGCAAAGCTGACATTAATAACTGCAAATACTGCAGTCACAAGTCCGACATGCCGTTCTCGTTTCACCGAATGGAACCTCAACATCACTGGTAGAGAGGAACTGCTAAAACTGCAACTCGTTACTAAATTTGTTCTTGGATTATTAATCGGTCATTGCTAATTTATGCAGAATAATAACTAGTACTCAGACACAGCTTCAAATTGAATAGTAGTTTGGTGGGAAACCTTTTCGAGACTATAAACTGCAACTCGGCATCCATTAAACCGTGCACGGAAAATGGGAACGGAACCACTATCCTTTTAAATCTTTAAATGTTCACTGGCAGATTGACGGAGAATCGCCATTGAGATCACTGCGTTAAAGTTTCCAGCTCGCCCACTTCCGCTGTCTCAGCACAAAGTCTGTGGCTCTTATTATTTATCTTTGATAAATAAAGAACGATCTTAAAGACATGAAAGTTGCAATTGCAGCAAATCTTTTCTCATCAAAAATATTTGAGAGAGAAGGTTCTATCGCTTGGAGTGATATGAAAAATTGTTCCAAGTCAAGATTCACTGATGGAGATTCAATAAGAAACTATCTCTCAGAACATAAACATAAGCATAATAAACAGAAAAACAGCCAATAGATGAGAACGAAATTTCTTGTGCGTGTGTTGGGGGGAGGGAGGGAGGTGGAGGGAGGGAGGGTGAAGAAGAGGAGGGAAGCGTCTCTTTAAATGAAGCAGTTCTTTGTGACAATACGAAACTTCGGCTACCACAAAAGTCTACGGAACGACCATTCGTAATGCAGACACCAACAAATCAATTACAATTTGAAGAAATGCAATCGAATAGAAGTTTAGAGAAACGTCTTATGCGTTGTTTGTAATATTATTTCACAATAAGCTTTTCTAAACAACCGGTAGCTACATGGTCGTTGAAATAATTCGGAAACATACTGTGGAAAGCGCCACTCAAGAATTACGAGCAACTGAAATTCCACCTATTTCTATTTCTGTGACAAAATCCTCCATAGAAACTTGAGAATAAAGCATTCGAGAATTAAGACGCCTTCGATGGCATGATAAATCTGCAGAAATCTTGGTAGTACTTCAAATTCGATCTTGATTATTTAGATTGATTTGGAATTCAACGGCAATTAAAATAGATAACTAGCAAGACCTTATTTATCGATTTTCCCGAATATATTTTTGGCACGGCCTCTGAGCGGAAATCAACCTTTCTCTTTTCTTAGTTAGCTGGTGGCGACAAGATATTCAAACTGATTTGGATGTGCTCACTTTCAAAGCTTACGAACGCAAAAGAGGTCTCACTTACACCTGCTTTGCTTTCTTATTGAGGAAGCTCATTCAACCTTTTTGTTTTGCTCAATGTGACTAACCCCACGTCTTCAGCACAAGTTTCTAATATACCGGCTTTGTTGTATGCCAATTACACTGCATTCTGTCTCTAAAAAGCCCAGTGACGTAATAACCTTTCCCTGCTTCCAAGGTGTTCATTAATTCCCTTCCACAACATCAGTTCGACTCTAAGCAATCGTCACCTTCCAGCTATTGAAATCTGAATCCACAGTAACATCGGAAGGTTAGTCACAATGATCAAATACGAACTTGGCAGATCCGCGTAGTGCTCCTTGGAAACCTGTCGATGCGATTTCAGTTCGGAAGTGCAATTAGCAGAAAATGAAGATTTGAGGAAATTAGCTTGCAGCATAGAGAAGAAATCGTTCAAAAAAGCCGACGCAGAAAGCGCTTTAATAAAACCGTGAAGGTTCTACGAATGTTTCTGTCTGGAAGCACTTGAATTCGCTGAACAGCTCCGCTGTCAACAAATTACGCCATATAAAATTTTCGTTCATTGACTACTTTTTTCTCTCTTCATAGAACGTGAAAAAAAGATCCAAGTGCTGAATACTTTCAAGACGATTTGGCATTTTTGGGCTAGTCACTAAGGTGATCCCATCGGCATGTTAAAGGCTAGTCATGAGCAGATTGATGGGGCTAGCACGCGAGAAAAAATTCATTTGCAGGTGCATTTAGAAGTGAAGGAGAATGGCGACTAACTCGAAGGTTTCTGCATTTTAAGGCATTTGGTACTCGATTATCACTGGATTCGGAATTGGAAAGATATTGAAAGTACCATCCACTATACTGTGACCGATCAGATTAGATTTTGACTAAGATGCCACATCAAAACATAAATATATGTGCGTAAATGACATCCAGTAATTTCCTGAAGTGGTTATTGCTCGGCTCAGATGCCGCGATGATGCTTTTGTTCGAAAACGTACAAATTTGGAGTGCTCCCTCTATGAAACCGTCCCCGATTGTTCTTCTGATCAAAGTTGCCGCAACACAACTGCAATTGGCTGCTCTTCAGAAGATATTGTTCGATCAGAGATGATGTTTGAGCGGCTATGTTATTTCTGGTTTCTATATATGTTTGAGAAGGCTGAATTGGTACGTATTTGTGAACGACTCTTTTCTGACACGCGAGGAGGAAGACATGGAATGCACTCATTGTGCACCCTCCGTGGAATGTAAAATCAATGTTGCGATTCGCGAGAAGTCAGTGAAATGAATGCCTTGTTGAGTGAGATGATTTAACAAACTGACTTGTTGTACGTTTCGCGATCAGAGGCTGCAGCCGCTCACCAGAAGAACGACAGAAAGCACTTTTGAGCGAGATAGGCGAGCATGAATGAGCCTTCGCAAATGTGTAGTTCTAGGTCAATGCTAACAGTCCACTCAGAACAGCAACCACTTAAACATCGTTTACACATTTTAACGCGCACATGTACACATTATGTATAAATATATTTATTTATGTATCCATTCATGCGCGGACCGTGAAAACACAACTTTCGAAATGAAAAAACAACGACAACGACGAGGGTGATGTCTGCTCATTCTTCCAGAAGACGGATCAACACTTTTCAACTCTTCAGCACTTTCCACTCGTCTCACTGGTTGAGGATTTACTTTAAAACAGAATGGAAGACTACTGCGATAGCGGTTCATGGTGACAGCAGCCAGTCAAAGCTTACATGAGAATTTCTCTATTTGAGAAATTTCTACAACAATATCCTAAAGTTAGGTGACCCCTGAAATTCTTTTACTCGTGCTCATAAACACCCGCATGAAGCAGAAACCAACAAGGTCATCCACTAAGATTGCGTTGATTCGGAATGCTACCAAGAACACATCAAATGTCATATGTGTAAAATAAAGCAGTCGACGATACATCAGGCGAGAATGGTACGCAGTACAAGGTAGACCATGGAATGTCAAGAGCATGCAGGTAGACTAAACGATTGACAGGCCGGCATCTCTCTGAAGCTAGCCTAATGCAGAACTGCGACGATGCAAAGGCGCTGATGTGCACAAGTCGCTTCAACTTCTAGCCTAGTCTTAAAGCGAAGTGAGACTATAGGTGGATGTTATTGTGAGCGACGTGATAAATGGTTGCGGGAGTTCGACTGCGGGTTCGTTCTCCCCTGTTGGTCTCCTACTGTATGCGTAGGACAAACTGTTCGTCCCTAAACCTGTGTTGCTCGCAATTCACTTGACCTTTGCTCTACAGAGGGTACAGATCCTCAAGGAGACCTGGATGACTAGACGAGGCGAGGGGGGTGTTCCTCCGAACCTCACATATAGACGGAATTGCGAATGAATAGCAGTTCTTCTGATACGATCAAGCGGATACGGCCAAATGAATACATGGCGTCGGCTCAAGAGCTCTCATGAAACGCTGCTGTGTTCAGAGCAAAAAGCGATCATAGTGGCGACCTTTGTGTAAGAACGTCCACCAGCCGCCGTTATTTCCAGATTCCTCCTTAACAAAACACGAGATATGCTTTTGCAGCCGCAATTTCAATTAATGGCAAGAATATATAAGCACGGCTTTTCCTGTACCCGAAATCACCGTCTTCATTTTGGACAGCCTTTGAACTTTTGCAAGGATTACGTTTATAGTGCCATAATAGGACAATAGACGATATTGTGTGGAGTGGGACAATATGCGAAAATGTGACAGTAACTAAAAACTTACTGTTAATTTGGTTAATATGGAAGGTGCCTTTTTAAAGTTACTGCATCCATGGTAATGAAACACTCATAACATAATGCAAAAAAAGAGTACTTATGTGCACCTCTGCAGAAATCTTGCAAAGCCCACTTTATGATATATTAAACAGCGCAATGAAATCGCCTAACCCCTGCACAAGGTAGCTTTCAAGCCATATGCAGTACTTACGCAGAATAACCTGCATACTATCTTGTTTCCAATTTCTTGCACGTCGTTGGGAAAAAACAACTCATCTTTAAATACAGGAAGAAAGGCAAGAGGAAGTGATAAAGAGCACACGAATGAAAATCGCTTATAAGCACCTCATCAACTTAGAAGGAGGTGAGGCATAGCAAGGTATATATATACCTGCAATAGCAGATGCTAAAACAGCAATAACAGCAGCACATCACATCAGACGGATTTTTGAACTGCAAAGTATTTCCGTTTCACGGGATGTAAGAGCACGTTTACCGGCTGACAATTTTCAAAGCACTGCAGTTTGCTGGCACACTCATTTGAATGCATAATGCCGATACAAAAGGTGATCAAACTTTAACGATACGATACGAAGCGGTGTTGAGCTGGTCACTGATTCTGTCTTACGCAAGGTGCGGGACTTTACATGTCTCGAAGCATTCTCTAAAAAACACATATGTGTCCATCTCTCTTGGCGCGTTTTCCAATATTTTTGCGAGCTTTGCAATGCCTTGCAAACACATACTGTTAAAGTCAGTTGCATATACGCATACGCGTGCAGCAGTTCGCCATGAATAGCAATGGCCTCCAATTCGAACCTTGTTACAAGTTGCAATCAGCGATGTAAGCCGATAATGTTCAAAATTAAGTTTATTATATATGCGACAAGATTTGGTCAAATACAATACTTTCGTTGATCTTACACGAGCCATCATCTATTTTGCCCAAGGGTGCATTTTCAGGCGTTTTCCATCGTTCCTAGATGTCTGGATTATAGACCTGATTAGATAGCAGAAGAGCATGCGGTTCTTTTCAAGTGACTTAAAAACGATGAGGCAAGAGAAGAAATTCAGCCAAAACAAGCCCCGTTATAGGTGGTCGAAATAATAAAATAGGTATTGGCAACGCAATAGAATTTGAAGGATTCATTGACTTAAGCGATGGTACCAACAGAGGCAGCCGAAGCTGGGAATGACTGATTTTGTGTTGTCACTATACCATAAGATGTGTGCCAGGTTGAGGAACTAGGTTCACTTTTACGATGAAGTGCATAGATTATAGCACAGTTACCTCAGCTAGCAGTTGCAAATGATGAAGAATCGCTGTTTTCCTTCTACGGTCAAGTTCGCATAAAGTTTATTCCTTAAGAACCTAGAAAAAGGGTGCGAGCCGAAGAGCTTGTTGTTGAGAATAAGGCGGTGACTTTTCCATTACTTCAGATGCATTTCTGAGAACCCTCAAAAAGCACTGAATATTGCAATTCGGAGCGATGCGAGTTCCTAGGACCACAAAAGTCTTTTAAACAATTTGTTTTCCTCGAAATATCATCTTAGAGAACATGAAGGTCACGAAGGGCACGCATGTAGAGTTGGATAAAAGTTACACACATCGGAAAACTATACTGGCGAAGAGTCCATTTTCGAGCAGTTTTAGAGACCAGTTGTTCTTGAACGAGAGTGCGTCCAGGTACGGATTGAAAAGTTCCTCTCCGGAAACGGTGGATCGATAGGAAGATATTGGAAACACCCTCCTAAAATCTCAGCCCTAGTATGATTTCAAACTTATTAGTATGGTGGTGAACGACTGGACAGAAAAATACATAACTGAAAAGAAAAATTTTCTTTTAGTGGCAAAATTATCTTTCTTTTCTTCAGTAATTAGAAACAATTCGCCCATTATTGCTCACAGTTCCTAGATGCTCAAGTGTTGCGAATTATTTCCGCTGTAAATTATCGCTTCAAAGCTGTAGAATAAATAGTATTTTATAATTCCGCATGTATTCCAACTGCGTTCTGAATGATTTATGCCAATTTAGAAGGTCGAGCATGATGGTCAAAGTTGGCTCATTGGCAAACAATCTGTTGAACTATTAGTGTTGGAAGCGGCGAAAATGTGAATTACGAGCAAAACAAATTCTCACACAAGACAGAGCGATAATGATTTTGCACCTCATACCAAGACGACATTCTCTCTTAGGCGCTCGACCATTTATTTATAATAGTGACTTTCCACGTACGGTTCATATTTGCTGCCACAAGTTCGACGTGTGCTTCAACGGGTGATTGCTTCAGTAAACGTTAATAGTGACGAGTGTTTTAGTTGAACATCTCTAAAAGTTGCGATCAGCTTTTCTCCTTTAGACAAATCGTATCGAATTCTAAATTAGATCATAGCCACTACTTCGTTTGATGAAATGTCACAGCGATCTCACAACTGCGCAATAAGCTGATTTCAAAAAACGACATGATTTCTCGATTTTGATCACTAACAAACGGATACATTCTGATTGCCTCATAAATGCGTTCTATAATGTTTGCGATCTAGTGGTGTTCCGAGTGACACTTCTATAAAACGTCAATGTTGTTGTTTGCAGAAGGAATATAGCCAAAACGCAATTTCCCAGCTTGAATTCGTTAACGAACCGTTAGAGGAAGACTTCGCCTCAAAAGACTCTCAATGAGAATTATGGAAGCATTTCTCTCAGGAATGAGTATATTAGACCGCGCCGTATGATTATACTCTTTTCGAACTTGGCTGATGTTCACTTCCGAGATGAATCTCTCCACAATATCCTCTTAAGGGAATAGTTGGACGGGAAGAAGAATGCGTGATAATAAAAATAAAGCTTTCTACGTCGAAAGCGAATGAATAAAGAAAATATTCAACAATACAACAGCTGTAACTTCTTCTGAATTGAAAGAAGGCAATTTGCTTCAATAAAAGTTTTTGCAAAGCTGAATGAAAAATAATCAAACATTGACAAATACCTCCTATATGTGACGTGGAAGAAGTATGATGAAGTATTGAGCAGAAGTAATCTCTAATTCGACGACACAATATCGCAGCGGAACTAGGTCCCCTGCCTACCGATCTTCGACCATTTAATGAATCTAATGGAGAAGAAATTTTCGTCCTTCAACGTGGTTTGGATCGCAGATCTCAAACTTCTATCGACGAGCAATATAGGAGCGATTTGGAATCAAAGAAGAGCAGAAAGGAAACGCCAAGAGCGATTTCTCCCACTTGCAAAATTTTCTTCCAGATAGGAATTTATAAGCTTAGCAGACGATTCACGTGAGCACTATGACGGTGACAATGACTTCCGTAGACGACGAAGGGCGCAGATGGATGTATTAAAGCGACACCTCCTCACGAACATAAAATTTTCAAAGTTATTATTGCTCAGAGGACAAAAACGGATAAGGAATTTTGAGATCGGTGGGATTAAATCCCTCGTGCGACGCAGCGTCTAGCACAGTGGGCGAACACTCTGGTGAAAGCTTAAGACCAAAAGTAGCACAAAAGTACTTCCTTGCGAGGCTTGCGATGTTATCCACAAAACGGAGAAGGGCACACAAGTACAGCTACTATAGAAATGCAACTGTTCTTTGAACAATGCGCGCAATACGAAACGCTTAGTACTAGTTCTAATGTGCACGCTATCCAATGAAGCCATTCTTCCTTCGACGACTACCATCTGTCAAGGTTGTTTCCTAGCGGATCACCTTCTAGCGGACGACTTTCTTTTACTGAGACCATCTTCAGAGGAGGAAGAGGGAGGGCGGGAAGAGGGCGGAGGTATTAGGTGCTAGAGGTTCCGTCATCTCTTCGACATAATCTCGAAGTGGATGCTAACATAGCAACTGCAGTGTCGGCAGCAAAATGCCCTCTCAACACTCCAGCAAATGCTTGATAGCATGGAAATGCACCACACAGCACCAAAGGACGGAGCAAAAAGTGAATGGTGCGGCAAAAGAGCCGCTCGGTCGCCGTCGGAAATAGCTCACCAGTGCACGTGCACTTGGCAGCGTGCAACACGTCGCGTGAGTGGCACCTGATCGCGTCGATCCACTTTGTGCACCATCGCAGACAGCACTTTTTCTCGATTGATTGTCGTCTGCCTCGTGTGGTGCTCTTTGCTCCTTGGGGCTCGGCGCTCCATCATCGCTGATTACAACGTCTGCGTCATTACGTGCCTTCGTTTTTATTCGTCCTCGTCTGCAATCACTCTCGGCTCCGATAACCCGGAATCTGTCCTGTCAACAATCAGTATGATTGAAGTTGATCTGAACCTACATGATTGCATTGCCCCTTCTAAAATAGCAATGAATTGAGTTTGTATGAAGTAAATAGGCACTCTGACAGCTGCCATCGATTATTATAAACAACGCATTAGTCTAAAAGAATTTGATCGCTTAAAATTGGGGAAATATTCCCGATTCACTTTAATCATTCTGAGACTTTTTAACATACAGATATAGCCATGAAATTGGAATACAAAAAATAGGCTGTTCATTTGTGTATACGTTGCTTGTTGCACGTTGTTCATTTGAGCAGTGAAGAGTGCAGATCACCATCGCTTAATGATGGTTTCATTACTTTAATAAAATCCGACGCTTTTTAAGTTCCTGTCTAAATCATCCGTCTATTCAAGAACCTAGTTGATTCCTAAGTTTGCCGTTGCGGTCGCTGATTATCCACCGTTTCCTTTGTCGAACGTGATTCAGGGCACTGCTTCAACAAGTCTCACAGTGTGCCTTCAAAGTCGACAGGTTTCAAGACTGCAGAGTACAAAGCATACATAAGAAAGATTCCTGCGTATTTAACTCTGATCTACGCATGAGTATGCGCAGACCTGCATGTCGTCTGTGTCCATTTATGTGCATTTCTGTGTTTATGATGAGACAGAACAACGCCGAACGTTGCTTTATTTGTTTGTGATCGTGGATTATTGAGCTTTAATCATTGCGAACAAGTCTCAGTAAGGTGAGGGGTTGGTGGGAGGAGGAGGGGTGCAGGTTTTACTGATTACTGGGAGATAATAATTTAAGGAGTAATCATTGATCTCAGCTTCTGGATTCATCACGTGGTCGCAAATAAAACTAGCCCACATGACTTCCACAATCAGGCACTGAAACAGTTTTACAGAGCTTTTAGAAATACCTGCGTCCAGTTTATTTCATGTGATGCTACCTCACTAGACGTCGTCAGTTTTCGGGTCAAGTATTTTCAAGCAGTCGAAGGCGACAAAACTAAGTTCGCGCTGAGTGTTGTTCTGCAATTTGATCACGCTGCTCGAAGGTTTCCATATACGTAATTGGTCGCATCCGATAATCTTTTCAAGGTGCTTTTAATTGCAGTGATTCAGTA
Source organism: Parascaris univalens (assembly GCA_037576465.1). NCBI lineage: Eukaryota > Metazoa > Nematoda > Chromadorea > Rhabditida > Ascarididae > Parascaris > Parascaris univalens. The sequence goes on from CM075173.1 coordinate 160,760,244, forward strand.
ACTGTCGCAAAGAGGATATCCAAAGCACAGCGCCAGCCGCAGCTCTCGCTGAACAGTGAGTTCATTTGGTACCACAGTGAACTGTTGGATCTCTCGCTAGATGTAAACGTTTTATTGCATTCCAGCCGTCTCTGAATGAAATTTTCGCACCACGTGAAGAATCCCTTTCATTCGAAAACCGACGATCGTATGCTGTCGAATTTTCTCTCAAACAGCTTTCAGATCGGCATAATCATATTAGCAGCATGAAGCTGGCTGAACGATATGACTGGTCGCCGACTTCAGGTGCCAAATGTAATGCAGCTACGATCGTTCTCTGATGTTGCCACTATAATTTTATTTCGAACATTGGCAGCAGCACTTCGAATGTTATATTCTGCATTCGTTCCGCTGGAAATTGGCAGATACGTAAATTTTGTGGGAACGAGTAACAATTTTTGTCTCCAAAAGAGCTCGTAGTGACGCCCGGCTTCTCTGATATAATGTCTCGTTTGAGCGAAGTAATATATTGTTCTTCCAGGCGAATAGCTAATCTGCTACACGAGCGGAAGAATTCGTTAGACCACTAGCTGTGTGTTTTTCAAGAAACTGACCAGATCGCGCGCCAATAGTGCCTAAGAATGGCAGTGAAGGAGGTCTGCCTCGTGGATAACTGTTGTGGGCACTTCTACCATTTGTATTAGGAGATCAGATTTGCGGATATCTGCTTTAAAAATTACCTGTGCGCTTGTTCAACATAAAACAGGCAGGTGCCCTGTTTTTCAGTCCTTAAAAAGAAACTCGAACCAAGTTGCACTATACTACCCAGCCCTCCCCGCCGTCTATTCGTTTGCTTCTATGCATTTTAATGGAAAATCGTGAGTTGGTGCGAAGTATTATGACTTTTGCCACCTCCGTTAGTGGTCCTTCTAATGGAAACTTGAATGCATTGGTCCGCGTGCTTTGTTTTATTGTTTATTTCTGGGAGAATATGCGAAGGCCCAAAGTATCACAGCTTCCTCTGACATGATTATCCGCCGTAACTCCAGATTTTCTACGTTTGTTCTCATTTTTGCTTCTAGGAAGCTCGTTTCTAACAAGCAAATATTGTTGTTTTAGGTGCTAACCTATAATTTTGAGCAGGCCTGTTTTGAGAAACAAATAATTATCTAAGAGTACTTTTAGTTGTCCTCTATAGGTAGACAGTATCGACGTTCTCAATTCTGTCGTTTGCATATTCCGCAGTATGACTCACTGCAGAGATTTCAGTGAACATGCTATTTGGACAGTCCAAAACAACTTCATTCGCCTAACGACGACCATCATGCTTAGGAATCAAAAAACGCCGCTACACGCTCCACAATTTGCATCCTAGCTCGATTTGCATCGTAGCGACTCAATTTCACACATGGCAGTCAGGCGAACTCAGACATCCTGATTAGGTCGAAAAATTTCCAGTGTTCAATCGTTTTTGGCGATCGAGCTCCAAACTGACACCGACCCGCTTCTTTCATGGTGCGATCAGACGGTTTCACATTGCTCAGAACAGGCTATCTCCCGATTTCATGCAGTTTCCGTATTGGCGACAGACAGCATCCAGACAATCACAAGTCCGTTATACGCTATGCAAATATGATGGCATCAAGATTGTGAGCACCAACAGTTTCATTTGACTGTGTTGAGAAGTTTTATTGCGATATACTTGGAAGACTGTGGCCCATTTAATGAACCGATTGCCTCGCCGAACTCCAACTCGAATTTCGCCACGAATACAGACGATGGAGATTTAAAGATAACGTTGGACTTGCAGCTTAAATTGCAAATATTTGTCTTTTGCTAGGTGGAAGGTGCACTCATTGATGTTTAAAGTTTACCGCATCGTTTGCGGACAAGAAACTATTTTATACTGTTCATGTAAGTATGTCCGGTTCTACGGATGCTGATAATCACACTTATAAGAAGGATAGTCAAATTATATGAACGCACTGGTGCGCCGATAAACGTTAAACAGTCACATGAAATGATAAGCACTTCACTTAACCACATGAAAAGGCAAATAGGGTGCGGCAGTTGTACTCCTAAAGCGAGCGAGAAGCCGCACTTTCCTCGGTTGCCCTCATGGTGTTTCAATAAGTCCGTGATTTGTAACACCTCGGGGATGAGCTGCCAACTGAGAAATGTTAAAATCAAAAGTCTTCAGTGAAATGGCATAGTCGGATTCTTAACCGCATGAGCAGAATAAACCAAATTTTTTAAGCCTTTTAATATATGCGGTTGACAACTTGGCGCTATTCATTATGCAGTTGGTTCTGCCCACCCCATCCCTCCGCCACCTCTTCCTTCCCCACTCGCCACCACCCATTTCCTCTTAGACTACCTTGGCTAACTGCACAGTTGCTGAATTCGTAATTTAAAAAAGTACGAAGCATAATTACGTTCGTATGTGTTCATCGCATATGAAGGTGATTTATTTTCTAAAAAAGTTGTCTGACGGGACCAGATATTAGTAAATCCGATAGCAAGTTTACATGAGTAACGAGCAGGCATAAGGCGAGAATGGATAGACAACACTGCTATCACTGCAGGTGCCAAAGAGTGACTTCTGTTGACACGATTTTCAGGTGATGGCGAAAGGGAGTCCACTGTTCAAATGTACCGTGTTGATCGGAAAATGCACTTTGGACAGTTGCGCTGTCAGATTTAGAATGCGTCAAACACTGAGTGCTTTCGTTCGCTGATGTACATCGGGAAGTGACGGCGCCATATGGCGTCACAACAGCCATACTGTCTGCAAGGGTCGCGCCATCTGAGCGGTCTTTGCAGATGCGGCCGACGCATCCTTCCGGCGTTTCCAACGTATATCAAAACAAGTTCTCGTAATGTTTAAACAACATCTGCTCCCACAATCAGTAAAGAAAGGTAGTTGTCCTCGTAAACCCTACAAGCATCGTTTCAAATGGCGATCTGCGTGTTAGAGGCGAATCATTTGCCTTCGATCGAATCGCGTCAGTGGAACTCTAATCCGACCTTACGTTCGACCTCTCGGTCGGCCTTCTATCTAGATTAATAAGATATCACACTTTCCAATTCGGAGCGTCTCTAACCCTCATCGGCACTCTGAACTGCGGGAAATTGCGAATTTGGAAACATCGCACGTCAACTCTGCTCTATAGGCAGTTTCTAAGCTTCGCTCGTATTGGTCACAACGAATGAATGGGACATCAGCCGTATTGTGCGTCAGCCGTATTGTGTGTTTATGTGCGCAAAAAAACGAAGGGAAGTGTAAACTGCAAATCGCTTTCACACATTCCTTCTTCTCGTCGCTAATTTAAGCAAAGTACTCCTATTAGATGCAAACAACCTTGAGAGATGGCACATCGGTCGCTGTAAGTTACCACTTATGCAGAACACTGGGTGCTGTCGTCTCGCAGCTCCAGTTGAGAGATGACGAGTTCACCGATGGAAACAGATAAGTGTAGGCGAACGTCTTCGATGAAAGATCAACACACACAGAAACAACACAAAGAAACCAATACAGCAATATATCGAGCAGGCACACAGTGTTTTTTAATTGAAACGTTTTTGCTGTGAATATTAGTTACGAGACTCTCAGTGGCATTTGTGCAAATGTTCATTGAAATATTAAGTGCTACCTGAATGAAACGGTCGTTGAGGCGCATCAGTAACGGGAATGCGATCAGCACTGGTGATTGCAGAATGCAGCAGGGTAGATGGCGATTTCAATGCTCTGCTAGTACAGCCTCTTGAGGTGGCGACTGTGGTGACTGATGAGTACGCAACTGTCGTATGAAGATATGAAATACTTTGGCACATCGGGTTGCTTGTTATCAGATAGAATCTAAGAAATTTCACAGGACCGATAACTTCGAAAACGCCGAGACTTTCAAATCAAATACCACCATCTTGGTGATATTAACCCTTCTTTTTGGACGAAGTGCCCACATTGCCGCAATGCAATGTGACGAGAACAAGGAGACTTTTAAGCACACTTGTAAATAGCATTGAATGTTCCCATGTTCGACTCATTCACAACACTCCAACGTTAAACGATGTCGCAGCTAAGATCTCCTACGCTCGAGAAGAGTGGTAGGGAGATGATCGACGTGGAAGAAACCTCATTTCAGAAGTGAGACCACTATTTGGTCGAGAAAAAATACTGCTTGAAGATTTGAGTCTACAGATCGATCGGCTTTATTCTATCCGGTGATACATCATAATTTCCATTATTTAGCATAAGGGTTGACGATAATAGTAGAGTGCAAACATTAGCGGGTCGTAGATACATATCCGATACGCCTCGAAAACGTTTTATTCTGGACAAACTCTAAACATAGAATTCATCAAAACGGGAGAACCAATTTCTGTTCTGTACTTTTTTCGTGATAAGAAAACTGCAGCTCATTGAGTAGCTTCCTACAAATTCCGTGGATCGAAAATGAGGAGGCTATTTGGAACTGAATTATATGCATTTGCGAGATCGGTTTAAATGCGGTCACTACTAACGCCGTTTCAAAAGTTTACTATCTGATCACGCACGACCTGAGTAGCCATAAAGTGATGAAGCGAAGTGAGAGAATCTGAAATCCCCTCAAGCAGGAGGGCACTGCGTCTGAATGAAAGCCTCTAAAACCTTAGCAAAAGCAGTCAATTCGGCGAAGCTTGCTGAAAATGCATTGCCTTATGTGGGATTCATTTTTCACCAAACGGCTTCACCAACACCATTTTTCACGACTTCGAACGACTCTTCTCGGTTCAATAATTCCTCGAAAACTAAGCTCGCAGCTCTATCAATATGGAACCTTGATAGTATTTGACTGTAATATTCGTTAGGGAGGTCCTGCAGCGAGTGTGAGTTGGCGATGGAACCAACGTAGACCGACTTCGGCGTATGGGAAATTATCGAGTTGCGTGATCTCGTGGGTCAGGTGCTTGTTGGCTTGACGTCAGATATTTTTTGTTGCTAGCGTAGGGCGTAGGGGCTTCCGTAGGGTAAGATGTGCAGAATTCCCCGAAGGGAGTGTTCTTGAAGGAGAAACGTGGCAACTGCATTTTGCTTGCGGAGGGAGATGCAGGGGAGGAGGGGGTCCTCGAGTGGAAGCTTCCTAAAGTTGTATCGGTGAAGTTTATTTATATGCGAGCGTGGTTGCCTATTTCACAGTTCATTTTGATCCCTCTGATTATGATCGTTGTGGGGAACGAGACAGAAACTGCCTGTACGCAAGGAAAATAGATAGAAATGTTGTAATATTTGGGGGAAAGATTCACAGCTTGATGTTGAGAAGCAGTTCCGTCATGTCGTTGCCTGATTCCTTTGTAAATGATGTACTTTAGTCGCTCTTCGTCATAATTTTAGATAAAGTCGTATTTTCCTTCTACCTCACTTCCATTCAGTCTGTCAGATTCTTCAAAAAAATAGGTCATAGTGGCGCATACTATCGCTGATATTTTAGAAGTACAGTTCAGCTGATTCGTGCAGTTCGAACCATTTTGTGCCTTCACCGCTGTTTAGTAGCACTGCTTCGGACCTCTGAGCTGTCCTTTTCGATCCCTAATATAATGAGAAACGTCACCTAAACTAAGAAGGGTGCAAATTTCCGCCGATCAGAAGGGACTCGAATCGCCGCAAGCCTATAGGTTTCTAAAGTTTTGTAGAATTAAAGCCGTGTTCATATGTTCATTAAGTGTAGAAGCAGTGAGGGGCATTTCGAGCGGAAGTGCCCAAACAGCTGCTTTATCCCCCTCCTCGCCCGCCACTATCGGCATGTTATCTGCGTTCTGTTTTTAAAAGAGATCCTTAAGGTGCCTCTGTGATGCTCTAAGTTTTAAGAGGTGTGGTTGATGCAACAGCAGGGAGCTGCCGGCATCTTAATTAGTGGCGACGATGCGCGGGCATCGTGTGCGAATATGAGCAAAGCCAAGGTACCTTCCTACTCTCGTGCGAGCTGGTGCAGGTTTGTGCACAAATTTCGTTGTCATATTTTCTTTCGAAGCGGAGAGAAGATCGGGGTCCTTTCCGATGAACGCATTTCATTTTGCTCGTGCCAGTGACTCTCTCTGAATTCTTTTCACTTTTGGGCGAACAGTTTCGAGGCGATCGATCCACGCAACAGTTCATATCTGAAGCCAGAATTTTCGTGACGTCGCCTATTTATTGTATTTGCTTGTTAGTAAATGTTCAGCTATTGTGTGGCAATTGCACAGCGGTGCTTGAAGTGGAGAGTGCGAAAAGACAGTGAATCTGGTCGTTTCTGTAGAGTAATCAGTGACTATATCCTTCAGCTAGGGTATGGTGGTTGTTCTCTATATAACTACTATTTGTGCGCAGTTACTCGCAGTAAGTGAGTGTATCCAAGCAGCTTTCAGCTGCATTTGTTAGGAATTTTTAAGGAGTGAATACATATTTCCATTCCAAGATGTTCAGAGGAATGAAGTAAGTTGTCCGGATAATAAATGAGGTTTATTCAGCTCGAAGTAACATGACTTGAAGGTCAGTTTAAAGCTTTCTTAGATATTCTTAGGGTTCAGAAAATGGAGTGGTCGGAGGAACTTAGCGGAAACTACGGATATGGCCTAGCTCATCTGCACGTAAGGAAGCCCCAACTCAATCTGGTCATACCATCGCTTCGTTCGATCCAGTCTGCTAAGCTTGCAGCATATTGCTTTTTCGCTTCTCCTGCAACCGCGAAGCGCGCAAATCTTGACTTTGTTTATGGAGCCCTCCAAAAGCTCATGCAATGGTTTGGAGCAATAGGGAGTTATTAGGATGCGTTTTGATCGCGTTCCATTGTCCAAACCATTTGCCAACACCTTCATCGTTGCTCTCTTCAGTGGCCTTATTTGATGCATTGACTCCTGTGAGGTTTATTATAATATCCTGGTGGTACTATGAAGTAAAAAAGAACTGTTAGTTTCATCTGTCAGGTCAAGTACATCTGAAGTCTTGCAATGCAAGAGCAGGTGGAACAAAGGGATGCTTCATATTTCGAAAAAATTTCAGCTCTGCACAGCCCGTTACGCTGACGAGCTCTTGTAGGCTAAAGGAGCAAAGAATTTTCAGGGGACAAAGAGCACTTTTATTCATCTCGACGAAGCTGTTTCTTCTCCGTGTAGAATGCATTTGAATAACAGTTTGTTTTTAGTAGTGATCTTATCAGATCGCCACTGTCCACAAAGATACCGCACTAGTGGTGCCCTCTCGTCAGCAACATTGCCACTTAATTCACTTTCATGGATTAAAAGGTGAAAGATCTTTCTTAGAAGTCATGTCTCAAGTGTTGCAGTCTCAAGTGAGGCTAATGAAAAGATCATCGCGTAGTTTTTTCAGGCTTCGAGAGGTTTGTTGTGTCCTTCAAGAGACGCAACAAAGGGTAATCAAGCAGAAAGATGAGCTCGACGCGTTACTGCATATGGATGCCGAATATAGGGATACGGTATGTTGAGCACCTTGTCCTCATACAGCAAATCCAGGTCCTTTCCATCGGTTCCCTTAATCTCCCCTCCCGCTTCTCCCATCCCGTTCTTCATCACTTATGGTATTTTACGAGCTCATCAGTTTCATTTGCTCGTCGCGCATCGTGAATGTTTCAGTGAAACATTTCATAGCCAAGTATGAATTTTTGTTGACCGTTCTGTCGAGACAGTAAGAGTTATGCCGCAGTTTATTCACTTTGGTCGGTTATAATCGAATCGCGTAGGGCACTATCGGAGCAGTCATCAGCTGCACTCTTTCATTTGAGTGTGGAAGTTATTGCACACAGATTATTGCATAAATAGGGAAGTTGGCAAAATGGAGAGGGATCTTTCAGGAAGACTTATATGTTTCATTGTTCGCTGCATTGAATTTTGCTTGTTTCGTGGAGTATTGGTGTGTTCACCAACGAAATAAAGTTCAGGTTTCAGCCGTGCAAGCACAAACGATCGTGTTGCGTTCGTTGGAGAGTAGTGTCGAACGTGCCAAATGTCGCCTTATGACTATACGAATGAAACTGATTTGCGTTCACGACGAGAAGCGTCTCAAAGGTTAGCGAAGTGTTCTCTTTGCACGTCAGTAAAGATGGTCATTTCAACTGAGTTTTTGGTAATCTCCTTCATATGTAGTAGAGATTTATGTTGTTGAATTTATAGTATACCTTTATATCCCCACAAAAATTCTCATTCTAAGTTCTGCACGAACTGTGACGAATGATAAGGAGAAGAATAGATACTTTTGCTCGCACAATTTCTAGTGGAGCGAAGACAAAGCAGCATGTGAAGCGTGTGATTGAGAAACTAGAAAGTCGGGAAAGGGGAATGCTTATTGAGGCGTCACTGTCGTTCTGTCGTGGCAGTTAGACTCGTTTCAACGAGACAACTCTCTTGCATTGTTTGAAGTCAGTTCACTAGTTCGCACACTCTTAGATAGATGGAGGCTATGAATTTTGATCATTATTTATGTGCTGGAATGCTATAATTACTGTCTAATAAGGGTTATTTGTTATGGACGTAGGTAAAACGACTTCGAAGTACGAACTGATATGTAACATCGTAATATGTCTACTGACGATGTGGAATCTGGTCACAAAAAACTGCGCCACAGCGCGGACGATGAAACTTTACTTTATATTCTTTTGCCTTTAGTTTATTTGTGGGAAAATTCATCCTCATCGCCGTCCAATTCATTCTTTTTTTTTAGAAGCAGAACATGAGGAGCGCATTGAAGAGATAGCAAGGATGGAAGAGGATGTGAGAAGGCGAACCGAGACAGTATCTGCTATGAGGTCCCTTTTATGCTAATCTTTTTCTTATCCGTTTCACCGTCTTATCTGATGGCAAATTGAGACATCAGTTCTTTCCATCTAATGTTCTAATGAGGAGAAATCAACGAATAGAGGACGGTTCTTTATTGATCAACCGGCATAAAATGCGGTGGGGTCACAGTTTTTTTGTACCTGTAAAGCGTCGCTTCAAATTCACTTTCTGATTAAACATTCAGAAAGAACCGTTCCTGTGTGATTTTCTTCAGTTGGCGTGTTTTGTGGGTTTACTTGCATGGCATAATCGGACGCTTTATGGAGATGAGATCGTCTCTGTTGACTCATCTATCAGGTTATCTGTGTCGGATCTGGTAAAAGTACTTTATAATGCAGTAGGAACTATGTATGCATGCGAAAGTTGATTAAACTTCCTTTTTGTGTCATCGCTACTACTGGTCATCTTTCATTTTTGTGTTATTATCGAACGAATATTGCTTTCTAAGTCACATTATTGTAGGGAAACAATCAGTTACACAGCATCACAACTGGTGTTGCGTCAGCGAAGAATGCTGAACGATCTGATGGATATATACGTCATCGATGTGAGAGGTCTTCCCGAAAATCGGCTCTCACCTTTACCTTGCGTCTGCCTTCCAGCTGTTACTATTGCCGGACTTCACTTGCCAGACGCTATTACCTCGCTTGGTAGGTTCTGCGTACCACTTTGCATTTTTTTCACTGGTTGTTTACTTATGAAAGGGGTTGGCTAGATGATCGAATTCGAAAGCTCTCTTCAATTTATTTTCCATTTAATGTTGGTAGATGATAATTTCGTCTAATAGTTAGGCTGCAAGGCCTGTGGAATTCATGAATTTTGTATCAGAAAACTTGCAGAAGTCATAATGCCTAATGAATGAGCTTTATATGAAGTAAGAAGCCTTTTATTAACTACATTGCTTTGCTTCTCTCGGCTATGGGTGGTTTCCTTAACGTAGAAAAGTTTTATTTCGTCGGAATGTTTGCAGTTTTCATTGGCAACTAAGGAGCGACGCTGTTGGGATGGGGTATCATAAAAAGCACTGGGGAGAAATTTCTATCTGCATAAATAAATAAATATATAATAGAGGCTCGCGATGGAGAGAAGAAAATATTTCGTGCTAAGGAAGTGGGGCGGAAATATTTGATGTTCATAAGAAAGCTCATTTATAGCATGAAAGGCATGTTCTCATTGATGATTAGCCTTTACAGCAATATTTGAAGTAAAGTAATGTATCGAGCGGATTCATGAAAGACGTCGAAGAACCGATTTTGCTTTTCATAAAATTATTGAAGAAGAAGAAGTCTCCATTGCCATCCCGCACTCGATTGCTCTATGTACTGTTTTCCAACAGCTTTTCTGTTCACCGAAAGCAGCTTCAACGTTTTTATAAAAGCTCTTTAAAACCACCGCAAACAACGCTTTTCTTTGGAATACTTTTGGTGGGGGATGATTGACGACGATCATCGGTAAAGAGATTCGCAGTGTTTGGTCTCTTTATAATTCTGCACAGAAATGTGCTTTATTGCAGCAAAGAAGTAATTGAGAGTCGTTAAATCAGCGCTGTGGACTAAGCGAGAACTGTTATGCATTTAAAAATACGGGCAGAATGTCTCCCAAAAAGTGCAAATGCATCACACGTAGTTTTCATTGTAGCAGTTGTTCTTTCCCCCTCGTGATACACTGCGATGTGAAGAGTGCGGGCAATTTTTGGCTCATAATATCGCTGTTGGCAGGTCATGCGGAGACGGAGATGACATCGGCGTTGGGACATGTTGTTCATATGCTCAATTTAATAGCGCAGATATTGAATGTGCCGCTTCGATTTCCGATGAGCTTTCTGGCATCGCGTTCAACGATCGTAAATCCGCTCACTGCCGAAATGTTCGTTTTTCTTTTAGAATTTCATATGCCCACTTTATAGACGTCATTAAAAGCTCTTTGAAACAAAAAGCCAACAAACGCACCATACAGCATATTGTTGTTAGAACCGCTACCGAAGGTGAGCTTTTGCTGTTTGGCTAAATGTGAATGCGCCTTCCCGTTTCTTTGTGCTTCGTATGTGCGGAACTGTCAACTACGTCCACATCTTTTCGGTGTATCACTAATCGCCGTGTGCTCTCAAGCGCCTATCTACTATGATGTTACTCAAATCCGGTCCGATTTGTTCCTGTGCTCTACCTGAAAAAGTTTAATTTAATCCATATGACTTCGGCAGTACCCCGTGATGGGCAGTGAGATAAATATTTATGATTGTAGCAGTTATGTCTATTTGCAGTATTTGAATCAGGAGCGCCAGATGTGGATTTTCGCTTCCTTTCTGTTGAATTCTTCGGGAAACCAGTTTCTAGTGAGCGAATCATGTAATTCTTCCTTCAGCGTCAAACATGTGATGTAACGAAAAGTCTCTCTTTTATCTCCGTGCTTCGCAAGCCGACATTAATAAAGAGGTATGGGAAAGAAAAGGAGGGTGGCAGAATCACAGCAAATCAAAGGGACAGAAGATAACGAACCAAATAGGAAAGCACATGATTTTCCCCGTGACATCTCACTATTTTTCAGTTTTCCTCTCTATTCTTCATCGAAAAATCGTGATAAGTTCGAAGAGGCGTTACAGTATTTAAACCGAAATATCGGACAACTGAGATTTGATTGTGGCCTCACAACACGCAATATAGGAACGACGTTGGCTAATTTACACGATTTATTGGTGCATCTCACAATGTAAGTCATTCGTTATTTAACTCTTGCTGAGCGTCATATTGCAGAGCTCGTATATTGCTGTGAAAGGCACTCCTCCGTAGTGTTTTTTCCGGAAGTTTTTAGCCAGTCCGATGCAGATTCAATTAAATTTTTATTGCTGCAGGCTATTTGTATGGGCTGGTAGGCTTTTTTGTTCTTCTAGGATCCGCCATGTAGAAATACAACTGTCAAGAATGAGAGGAAGGATCTTAAGTTATCAGTTATTGTGGTCGCATTTGCGAAAACAATTGCTCGCTTTAATGAACCGACTAGTGTCGTATTTGCAACCCTTATTGTAATGTCATGTCCATACTGATATTTATGGGCTATATAGAGATTGCCGCCGATCTGGATTAAATAATCCGACTTTCGAACCTTAATTTCTTTCGAATCTCGTTGCGAAACTCTGTGGTCGAAAGTGGAACGGAATTTCGCCTCGGTATAGATTGGAATTGCAAGCTGATGCAATCACATGTTAGCGCGGTTGCACTGTACGAGTATTTCTTGTGCTCAGTGCCTATTGTTTTCGACAGGTTGTTAATGATTCGTCAAGGATATTCCTATGTTATCTGTTGAGGGAGAATCCGTATTTTTCTATCGAAGATATACGCTCAATTAGCATCGCTATTGTGCCCGCAGGCACGCTTCATACCTTAAACGTAGAAGCGATCCATTCGATTCTTTGTGCTGAGATTCGAGGAGTTCAGTCATCGTATTTATCTTAATATGTAGATATATCGAGAGAATAGATCTGTGGTACGTTTACAGCGCGGATTCAGGCGCAGTGGTGCCAGGTGAAAGTCTCATATCGCGTCCATTCGCAGTGACTACTGTAAAGTCAGCGGAGTCCGTCTTTCTGTCAATGACCCAACGTGCGAAATGCGAATCTGAGAGTAAAACAGTCATATTGAAACGTGTCGACATTCCCGTTAAGTATTCCAGGTAAGTATTCCGTCATAATTCATTTATGGAACAGTGAAGCTGTTGATGGGCCTCATAAGGAAAACAATGTATAAAGCGAAAAAGTGTTCAAAGAGCACTTTTGAAGTTCCCAGAGTGGCGATCAGGTATGATTGTCTGATTACTGAGATGGATTCCTTGTTTCATACTTCTATAGGTCCGATCTTACAGAAAACATCACATTTTGAGGATTCTTTCCAACACAGTGCTTTTGTCAGGAGGGAGGTAAGAAACCGTCAGTGACTTAATTGGAAAGATCAGTTAGAAAGAATGCATTCAAAATAACAGTTGACGGTGCTCGCTGCAGAAGCACTGTAGTTCTGCATCAGTCGAAGAACGGGTGGATGCACTGTTTCCAGGCCACCAAGCATCGGATCCCAGAATTCAGTTCTTTTCGATTCATCAGCGATCGCTGCTCTCTCATTAGCGAACGCATCCGAAGGTACTGTCAGGGACGACAAATCTGATGATGTCAATGGCAGTCTCGTGTGTTGACCCTAATTCTGTATTGAATCTCATTTCGCCTCAGTAATGGGCATTCAACTTGCAAACGTCTGAATCGAAAGTGATACGATTGACCTCTCTCTCAAGCTCAGTGTATCTCGGCATGCTCCATGTTACGTTATTAACTTGTAACTTTCATTAATTAAGAAAGTAACCTCGTGCTGTGAAATGAGTGCAGTAAACATGGTGGAGCAGTCCGTTGGGTGGGCGTTGGATTTGTTCCGGGGCGATGTGCTTTTTCGATCAGTGAAAACCGTAGTCTTTACAGAATATGTAGTGAGAAGTTAAAAACGTATATATAGGAAAAGCATAAGTGGTTAATGTTGCTTCGCAGCGATGTTCGAAATTATAATGGGATGAATTTGGAAGTTGGTGGGGGATCATTTGAATGAATATTTGCCCAGTTTCCCTTTCCGGATGATCTGTGGTGTTCGATTTTTATATTTCAGCTCATTTTCTCGTGTTGATGTATGCATTTTCTTGTATAGAAATATATGCCGAGCAGGTGCTGTGATGTATTTATCATCTCAACGATTGCAGTATAACCGTTTTGCCGATGCGCTTTATGTTTCCTTGCTGCGGTAGATAATGTTCTAGAGCCTCGTTATGCTTATCTTGCGATGTGCCTGCTCTAGACCGGGTGATTCTTATTGTTAATATTTATTGTGATAGCTTTTTGTGCCGAAAAATATGGTTGTGAAATTGCTCCTCCAATTTGCTTTCTTTTTTCACGCGCCATCGCTTGGCATTACCTCAGTGAGCCGCTAATTCCCAGCGAAGCGCTATGCTTATGGCGGCGAGGGCAAAATGTGAAGTATAGGCGAAAGCGACAAACTCGAACACGGGTAGAAGAGGAGATGTTGCGAGAATGATGGTTTCTTCGTCTTCCTCCAAGTTCAGGAAGAGTCCGACCGTTTTATTTTTGAATAGAGAATGCGATTCAGATTTTTTGCTGGCTTTGCGCTTATGCAGTGATGTGCCTTTATGTTGGAAGTACATGAGCTGTTTCCTTAAAAATCCTAGCAAGAAAGGAAATATCCCATTGTTCGTTTATTAGTGTCCATCGAATGGCACGAAGTAAAATGCACCTCTTTAAAATAGAAGGCCCCTTATGCTCTAAAAGTAGTAATGAGCTTCATTTCGTTTTACAGCTGACAATGTGAACTATACTGCAGTTGCGGTCGTATCAGTTGGGCAAAATTGCATTCCATGATTGACGCTCCATCTCGTATAGCACTGACTGCATCCCACAAGACTCCATTTGCAGTCTTCAGCCGAGTTCAGCAGATGTTTCGACGTTCATGCAACGTCCTGTTGTACGACTGCATAAAACAGTTCGACACATAGAGCGGCGCATCAAGAACTGCGTGTCTTATCCGCATATCTGCGCGACAAGGCGTTGATTGCTATTTATCACGTCGATTTCCTTGTCATCGAGTCACGATAAGCCGGATATTACGTTCATGAACGCGTCAAGGCGCATATCCTACCAGAAGTGGCCATGCCACATTTCATGTTAACCTGGTATAGTACGATATGGGGCAAGTTTTCCGAAGCGGATGCGTGTAGTTTGGAGTGAATCATAAAGCGCCATAATTCGGCGTTCCCTCAACCTCGAGTCCTCTTTCAACTCTTAAATATGGATTACCAATGTTACCTTTTTCAAAGTTCTCGCCAAACATCACGGATGTTTAGACGCATTAATCGATGCATCCAGAGTCGTTTGAACTGCGGCTGTCAGAGAACCTCATCTTCCGCAAATATTACGAAGGTGTACCGCAGCGACATCTGCGGCAGTTTTGTTGCTGTCACAGTTGTTCCCTTGTTTTAGGCTTCCATTCGCCTCCGTAGTGGTCACATTTGCTAGGTAAGCGTGCAGACGTGTTTGTGTGCTTACATATTTTTTGCGTTCTTTCACCTGTGACTGTGGAAGTAAATGACACGACTCGGAGTGAGAGACCGTCCATCGAGGTACTCGCGGGTCCCGTTCAGCGGCGTCACGTATGCTATGCTCATTTTGAAGTGCAGGTGAAATTGTCACTGACTTCGCATGCAATAAGAACTTTGTCGCGGGCGCTATACGGAAAAAACTATACAGTTCTCACCGGAGATACTGCAACACTGCTAATTTGCGTTGACCACTTTTTACATGTGATAGAGTGAGTGAAGCGTTTTCGCGTTCAGACGTAGGTGCAGCTTGGTGTGGTACGTTGTGCATTAGACATGGAGGCTATCCGCTAGTGGAGCCTGCAACGGCCACCGAATGAACTGTTTGCCGCCCTTGAACATACCCGTAAGCGCCCAATTGTTTAGGTCTGGGATGGAGAAACGTTCGAGCGTTACGATGGCCTCGAGTTCACCCCGGATCCCTATTTTTCAGAGGACCTGATATTCATATTTATCACTTCCTTGGATGCGAGGACCAATCTCGCGTTTTTCCGCGAACCAGGCAATGCCACCGACAATTAAAATGGGTTTCTGAGAGGAGCTAAATGCGTGACGTGAAACCTATGATTGTTGCCCCAACCTTGGTCACGGGTTGATGCACGTGTTCAGTTGCCGAATTGCAGGTCATAGCGATCATTCTCATTATGAAGTTTTTTTAAAGAGCCCTCTTTCCGCCTGTGGATTTCATGAGCATCGAATGGTCTTGCTTTAATCTATATGATCCTCCACTTTCAAAGTTTCTTCCATTTACTTGTTCATCTTGCTCTGCTCGCTCACGAGTACCCCAATGATAAGGAAATAATTGTAAGATGAAATAGCCAGGAACCTGTTGAGAAACCCACTTGAGAGCCTTGCAACTGCATTTACAAATATCATCCAGTCGCGTCTCTCTATCAACAACCGTCGTCACATTTGCGCATCAGAAAAGCTGTCCAACGCTTTAATATGCCAGAAGTTCCTTTCATTTTCAGGCAAGAATAATTTTTCTCGGAACCAACCATTAAATGGGTTTCGGTGTTGAAGAGGCCACCGGTGATTAGCGATAAAATGACTTTTTCCTTTCTGATGCACCATGCTCCCACTTAATTGCGTGGGGTGTTGCATGGTAACTTCGTCCTTTTTTACTGTGAAGTAAAAAATAATGCAATCCGAGATAGTCCAACAATTATTGCGACCTTCCTCTTGAAATGTCCTCACGAGGTCTCCGATGGCGGCCGGTCTGCTATATCTCGAATTCCTTCTTCTTTAAATGACTCGATGTGTATGACGGATATGAAATTTCGTGCCGAATTTGCACACTTTGATTATGCAAAGGTCATTGTCGTTTGATTTGTCGTCGAATGCTGTTTTCGATACATCAATAAAGAGGTTTATATTAACATGTCGCGTGGTTCGTTCATATTAACTCCCGAACGGCGAATAGCTGAGATTCTATAGATGATGTTACTGACCTTGGTGCTGTAGTCAGCTTTGAACTTCAGTGAAGGATGCAGTGTGCCGTTGCTGCTGGAGGGCCGTCGAGAAGTGCGAGGAGTGCTCTCCGCGTCCATCACCACGGATGTTGGTTTCTGCTTCATAGAAAGGCGTTTATTGTTTCTTCGTATGCCATTTTGGAACATTATATTTCTATGTGATTTATTCTTTATGATTGTGAAGGAAAAGCCTCATCGAAGTGCTTTCGCAAAGTTTTACTGTGGTTCACAGGAGACAAGTTAGCTGTGAGGCAAACTTGTCTTCAACCTGGTACTAGTAGCCACGTTAAGGACGTGGCTACTAATTTCAACAAATATTCCGGCACGAACAGCGTTCTGAACAGTTTTCAGTTTCGTATTTTGCAATTCTGGATCTGCTTTCTCCCCCCGACATCGTTGATGCGTCTTGTGTTTCAGGAATCTTTCAGGCATCGCTCGTCGATGTCGCAAATTGCCGTCGAGTTGTTTCAATGGTGACATTGTTGCTGCTCTAGCACATCCAAATGTTCACGTATCTGATACTCCTCCGCCTGTTGTGGATCCTTGGTTTTTCCCGTTCGTTATTCTTCCACTCATTTGTTCCATTTTGTTCGTTTTCGTAAACGTTCTTTATATTTCGCCTCGTAGAAGACGTTGAAATCACGTAAGTGAAATAAATGGTGGTACTGAAATTAGGTCCCACTAAAATGTGCAGATTGTGTCTCATAATAGCAGATCCTATGTCCGGCTGATGTTTAACTGCAGTTCTCAGGATTCCG
The DNA here is from genome assembly GCA_037576465.1 of Parascaris univalens. Classification (NCBI taxonomy): domain Eukaryota; kingdom Metazoa; phylum Nematoda; class Chromadorea; order Rhabditida; family Ascarididae; genus Parascaris; species Parascaris univalens. The sequence continues at coordinate 160,777,396 of CM075173.1, forward strand.
AAGGGGTGTTGATTAGTTTAAACCTGGACCTCATCCCCACAATTTTTGGATGTCATCACACGTCCCAAGGCTAGAAATCCTCAAACTACTATGACGACATCCGAAACAGTACTCCTCTTCAAGTGTCATCGTGTTCGAAAACATATACTGGTGAGTTTTCGGGATCAGAAACAACAGCTTATCCGAAAGTAACTGCGCAAATCTTATCATATTAATTTTTCTTTTGGTGTATGCGAATAGCAAAGCATCGATTCAGCATAACCTGAAAAGGAGAATCGAACGTTTTTCATATTTGATCATGAAAACGGTGTTAACCTGAACAACTTAGGGGATAAGGCTGTTGACTTCACAAATGAATCGCTATTCGTCGAAGCTGCGAACTGTAGAAATGAGCTCATTGTCTATCTCTACAGCCACTTAGGGTTTGATGAGCACCTAAAATGTCCTATTGAAAGATTCGCATCGTTTCTCCGGTTCACTTACAGCAACTGTAGAAAAAGGAACATTATTTTACGCTAAAGGAGGCGTTTAATTGTGTTTAAAAACGTCGAGAGTCATTAAGAACGACTGAGTAGATCGCTAAGTGATACTCATCTAAAGTGCCCTCAAACAAGCGACGGTCCATCTCCAACAGCCACATGAGATATCAAATCGCAGCGACATTGGAATCTTGCACTTTCGAGACGATGCAAGCCGGCTATCACATCGTCGTTGAACTATCAGCATGTCGAAGCATCGACGAATTGGTGCCGTTGCCTCATCTTCGAAGAACCATCCTCCAACACACACAATATTGTCGCCACGTGACGCAGGGAAATGTGCGCAATATAAGAATGCATCATGAACTATATGAAGGGGGAACAAGCTGCTATGCGGTCGTTTCCTACAAGGGGTGAAATACAAAAGTTCGATTCACTCGGTTTCTTTGCATTCGAACATGAGTGCACCTCAAACGCAGTGAAATTCCTATAGACGAGAAAATATTCTCATAGAGGAGCTCGTTTCACTTCGAAAAATGAAACTTGAAGCGAACGATCGTTGTTCTTGAGTAGATTGCATGAGGCATGTTCCGTGAAGCGTCATTAAACATTCGCAAAACACCTCAATGTCAGCTCTCAGGCACGTTAGCAAATATAGGCAGCATAGCTCTCCCACAAAATACAACGAGGGCAGTTCGCACTTGGAAGAGTTAGTCCTATGCAAGTCCTCAGCACTGCAGTTTTCAGAATCTTGCTTTTGCTTTCATAGAGTTAATATTCTCCAGAGGGAAAGGAAGAGATATTTCAGATCGTAGGCAATGAAAGCGATCCGCATTCTCTGTTATGTGCGACTGTCATATTTCGAGAAACGTACCGTCAAATCAACGATACTTGCATTTTGCTGCTACCATCACTCTCGTTTTCCATTCTTAAACGTATCTATAAGTTGGCGGACATGACACGCTCATATCGACGTTTATCACTCAGCCTTCCCACCACTCAAGCAATTCAACATTGAGCCATAACATTCCCTGCTACATTCATCCGAAGTTCGTGCTAAACGCCAACGTGTTTGCAATCGGCGGAGCGCGACGAACGGTAAAAATACTTTCGATTCCCATTTCACGTCGACGCGATTCACAAAATGCCGTCGCTTGTTGACAGTCTTCATCGAATCTGGGATGCGGCTGCATGTTTGCATTACTTTTTTGGCAACACCTATCGAGGTGAAGTAATTCACCGTACTGCGTTCCCCCCATGGCTTAGCCTGCACGTGCTGTCCCGAACTCGTTTCAGGCCTTCCGCTTTCTTGTGAGCACCCTATTCCCAACGAACTTTTATTAGCTCCTTACGTACAGCCAACAGCCACACGCCACTACCTCAACACAATAGAATACGAGTGGACACTAGCTGCCTTACTTCATCTCCTCAGAGCACAACAGTGATCACAAACAAGCGTTTCACAAGAACGGCCCTTGTCCACAGTCATACTCGGGCTGCTGCGCGCTCATCATCCACAAAATAGTTCCACATCCCACCGTCGAACTCACTACTTTTGTGTATGTGTTGAATACGTTCCACCGCACTTCAGCGCCCAAGCAAACATCGCTCCCATCTCTGAGGCTTCCGCTCGTCGAGCGTAGTCTGTACACATTGTGCTCTTATTTTTGAGATTTCTCTGCTCCCACAACGAAAACAATTCGGCCACCGTATGTATTCTAAGCGCGAGCGCCAAAAACGTCTGCGTGACCGAATTGCTTTTTTCGTCGGTGAGGCAAAGATGTTGGTCGCGAAGTTGTGGCTGAGGGAGGCGAGAAGTGTTTTAGGCTCGAGGGTTCGAAGGGTGCAGCTGTGTGATGCGAACAAGATGGGGGTATCTGGGTTTAGCGTGTTTACATCGGCTCGAAGTTGTTGGCGATGCTGTGGAACTAACCTGGAATTGCAGTCGTTCATCGGGCTGGAAATGTTTTCAGTGTTTTTGATGCAATATTGTTTGCAAAAATATTCGCTGAGGAGATCTTCCCGTGGAGTTCAGTCTAGCGGAAACCTTAATATTATCAAAATCTCCGCTAGAATCAACTCCGTGAGAAGATTCTCATTGCGAGTATTTTAGCCTTTCGACAACGAAACGGGGCCCGTCTTGGGCGTAGTGAGGTGGGAAATCTTTGAGGCTGCATTCCGGGTTCTGCTTCATATTTTGCATTGCAGTTACACCAATATCGCGTTTGCATTCGCTTTTTCTCATTGATTCTGGTGAAGGCCGAACGATTCATAAGACGTCGTCCGCATATTAGTGGATCGACGTTTTTGCAATGAGACGTTTCTGGTCATTAGGTCACGTAAGATGCATCCGGTATCACGCTGTAACTTCACATTTGGGGGTGTCTCAACGTTTCGGTGCAGTGGTGTGGGCATGTTGAGGTCCGATGAATGGTTATCACCGCTATCTTGAATATTCCTCTTTTCCCACCGCTTTCATTGCGTTCTATTTTTCTCGGAAGAATGCTATAGCATGCGGGTAATTAAACGGGAAAGAAATAGGAGGAACGAAATAAAAGTTTTGCATCTCGGTCAGCAGTCCATGAAGTGAGCCAGCGTGATCGAATGCCCACCATTCTGTTCGCTTCACCGGCTGAAAATTCGTTAAGCAGTGGTGCCTCTTTGATTTACACCCCGGAAATTGTCACATCGACCGCATAGAGTACAGAGTATTTCACCTAGTGACTATGCTTGGTCTTGCTCGCCACTCTCAAGTGGAGTTCAGCCATTGACCCGGCACTTTGACGAAGCCTATTCCTGCTCGTGCCCTATATGATTCAAATATCTCATCAGGCGGCATCCAGTAAATGAGCCCACACGGAGACTTTTACACTGGCTCTACATTGCCCTATTGCATGATACCTTATCGAAGCGCATTTTTGCATTCGTTTTCACGGCGTCAAGTGGCAATAAAGAGAGGTTGCAAGGGTAACGCCGATCGATATTCGGTTCGATCGTTGCACGAGCTTTTCTCGAGCTCATGCTAATAAGTCGCTCGTTTTACTTTGAATCGGCACGATCATTTGAGGCGTTCCAAAGGGGCATTCACACAAAATTCATTTGTCACAAGGTGAAGCATGCAGAGGATAGTGCTAACGGGGAGGATTACTCGTGAAGCCTCTCGTTCTCACAATTTTTTCACATTTCTGATTCGGCACTATGATCGCAATAGAAAGGGAGTTCTTGTTGGTGTCTTTTTTATCAGATGTGCTTCTCATAACGAGAACCCATGCGAATAGCTTCTCGATGCTCTCTGCTATAGCGTTCAGTGAAAAACAGCTTCTGTGAAACTTCTTCTTTGTTGAAGCCCAATGATTTGCATTCCCAAAGCCGTTTGTCCCGTGCTACTGGTTCTTTCTGAAGAGGTATCGGGGATGAGGTGCACGCCAGTTGTTTCCGTTTTCGAAAGCGCTGTTTTGCGAGCAGAACTAACCGTGGACGTCGAAGACCTCTTGTGGAAATTGTTCTGGTTCATTAAAAAAACTAATGCTTTAATGCTGTTGACCGTGGTCGAGTTGTCGAATATTGAGATGAGCGGTGTGAACGCTCACCGATTTTTTGTTCATCGAGAGCAGCTTGTTTTGGAAGAATGAGCAGATCGCAAGTGATGAGCATTGATCGGTGCACTTTCTGACATTTGCAAGTATTGCTGGTTTCTGACGATGAATCGACGTGGTCGTAGTGGTGTAATATCGCTTAAAAACGCATTTACGAATGGAGGTCATTGTGACTGTCATTTTGCTATTGTTTTGTTTTATTGATGCAGAGTGGGATATTATATTCGTGATTGGGATGCGTTTTCATTCACCTATTGTTCTGCATTGCACTGTGGTTTTATTTTTAAGGGCAGTACCCGGGGAGCAGTCGCGTTTAAGGGTGGCGTGGCGTTGCGCAATTGAACGAAGAAAAGCGTTCTGGAACGCACTGAATGGCTTCATGTAAGAACACTTCAACATCACCGAGTCCACAACAGTCGCCGAAAATTCATTCGATCACCGCATCCGACTGGGAGCCAGCTGCCTTCTTCAAGCGTTCTATTCGTTTTGACAAGTCAAGGTTTGTTTATTCGATAGTTTACTAAAGCTGATGTGATAGTAGTGCTCGTATCTGTGGGGAAGAAGCACCTAAGCTTTTCAGTGATTTCTGATCTGCAACCACTTGGCGTTTACTTCATTTTCACAGCGTTACCTTAGCGAACTGATACGCCGCGCAGGTGATAAGCAGTAGCGGAATGCGCTTGCAAATTGACACTCGGATTCTATCGGATACCGTCGCGGGATGAAACATACAAGGTGGGATAGTTGTGTTACTTTCGCATGTTGCCTACTGCGGGAGAGTGGAGAAAACAGAAGTTTTTTTAAGCTTTCGCAAAATTTATCTCGCAGTTAGTCTGCATATGTCTTCGCATAGTTCCACCGCGGCGCTTCTAAAGGTTGAGATAGAGGATGTGATATTGTGGTCTCTCTCACTTTTTATCTGATTGACTAATCAAGTTTAAACTGATGAGTCCTGAATAATTCCGTATCCGGAAGGGGTTCGAATGCTTAGAGTGACCCTAAACATAGATAGCTTTATTACTAGATGATATTCTTCGAAAAGTTGACTTAAATGTACGGTCTTATAAGAAATTGGATACTTACAAAGACGCCTTCATTCGTTTTCATAATTGCAAAATGCACTTGTTAGTGCTTCGATCGTCGCTTTTTCCATGATAGATTCATGCTGATAGATTCTCGCCATCGTTGCCGAAAACTGATCAAAGACCGCTGAACTTTCCGTTTTGAAAACGCTGAATGGATGATGATGGAGAAAAGCTTCCTCGTGGTGAAGTTTTTTTGCGACCCCATTCCCTTATCTCTGATGATCATCTTAGTACAGAATGTTGAGTGAAATAGGATAAATTAATTGCTTAACGACAACATTTTAACGTCTAATCGACTTTAGGGCTTAGGCTTTCAACTAAATGTAGTGCTTTTATGTATGAAAACGTTTTCAGTGAATCTTATGAAGGAGAGAGAAATAATGGGCGTGAAACGAAGAGGTGCAGATTGTTATCTGCGGGTGACACCAACGCAACGAACCCACATCTTTGTGGGGTCTATCCTTCTTCTGTCCTCACTAGTAGTGGTTTGTTTGTAATCGTTATTTTGCACTTTGCTGTCCTCTTATTTCTGAAGAACACTTTGTGCATTGATGGGCGAGCGGGACAGGGAATCGGCTACAACGAGTGCCCTACTAATCTGCGAATGTTGTATACTGAGCAGTAACATTTTATACTATTGTTCAACGTCTAATGCTTTTGCGCGCAGTGTTCAGCCCATCTGTTAAGGCGATTTCCTCTTTTTGATCTGCTACTTGTGTAAAAGAACTTGCAGCTTTATTAAGTTGTTAATAGATGGATGGATATATTCGAGTATATTTCAGCGAGCACAAGTGGGACGTTACATTCGTCGAGGGAGTATTATGCAATGTGTAGTTCCTCTTCGTCCGGTCTGCGCCTCATTCAGTCGGCATATGCAGGCAGTGATTCTTCTTCACCAACCCAGTCGCCTAGCCCATCACCGAAGTTTGTCGCTTTGCTTTTCATGAGACATTTATTAGTGATGCAGGATTTGCCATTTCTTGAGCAAAGGTTTATGCAGCACACTGAGGTCCGTTCTAAGAGTTCTTATGCTTGTACATTAAATGCAGGGATTTTTATGTGATCTAGAAGCACCTCTATAAGATCTGATATCACTACTTGAACAAGAGAAAGCTTCCCGAATTTCGCTGCGTATTCATTTCAGAAAGTTCGTTATCTCCAAGGTTGAGTATTTCTGCGCTTCTTAGTTTCCAGAAATTGGGGATACATTATTGAAAATGACTGGTCAATTCCCATCTAATGCCCAACCTTTTATAACCAACAGATCTGGAAAACTTCTTGAATGATGTCGAAGTTGGCCGCGCAATGTTTCTGAGCACCAAGCTATCACCTAGTTAGTTTTTATGACCATCTGTTTTTAAGAATGAAATTCTTAGGCATCGGCAAATCCGAAAACTGCCATTGTATCGAATGCGTCTCTATGATTGGGGATTTGATTTATTCTAAGGGGGAGTTGACGAAGTTCGCTTGCCTCGATTTAGCTAAATGATGAATTTATCTGTGAGCCATATGCTGCAATGCTTGTGCGCGATGCATATAACTGCGACTTACATGCAAAGCGTGAATCCATTTTAGGGCACTAAAAGTAGCAGTCACTGAACGGACAAAGCATTCGGCATCTCCACGATCTTCAACTCCAACTATCACCTCTTCATCGACGTCACCGTTAGTTAAAAACAATGAGTCGTCTTATACGAGCGTAGGCCAGTTGCATGTAACGGACGATCGTCCGGGCAGCTCCGCAGAATTGGCCACATCTACAAGGGAGTCAGTCCCCGAATCGTGTGTCATCAAAGACTCAGCTGCTACCTCAACGAAAGGGTTTGGTCACTTGGGAGACTTTTCTGTTGGAGCTGCTTCCAAATCATTTGTTCCTAGGTCGACATTGTTGGCCTCAAAGACGTTGGGCACGCGGCTCCCGGTCACCGAAAAGCCAGTTAATGGACATGCGGATCCGACAAGGAACCCGAGCTCGCATGTTTGGTGCGTTCTTGTTTCGAATTCGAATCAGGTTGTTAGCTATCGATGGCGGACCAAAGTGACTTCTCTTCTCTCTGTGTCTCGCTTTCCTCTCCACATCAACGTTTTAGCAGTCGTCCTGCCCATAGCAGTCATTTGGAGCTAGTTGATCGAAATCCGTTGCTGTTTTGCTGGTTTAAGGTGCATTGTAGTTTTGTTGCATTTCTTAGAAGCGTTGTCTTCATGGAAGTTCCACTAGTCTGATAGTCCATTAGCCATTTCCTCTATACAATTGAGTTAAACGAGAGAAAGGAGCGAAGAAAAGGCAACTCAGTGTTTAGAATTAATTGTCTTTTGCGAAGTTTTCAAGGAATCCGCTTTTAAGCTCTTGCTGGGAAGTCGTCCTTGCTTCACAGCCGTATTTTGGAATGAGGGGAAATGCGTTTCACTGTTGCCTCGACTTTCGTTTTTGCGCAGTTCGGTCTACTATTGATGCTTCTTCCCGCAACAGAATCGTTGAATTCGACACTATTTGCCTTAGAGCCTATAAACTTTCAGCCGAGGGCGGTGCTGTAGTCGAGGGGAAGGAGTCGAGTTTGCACTGTGAGATTTCGTAACGGCTAACGTTGCACTCCATTTTCTTCTCCTTTAAGTCAGTGTTATTTGCAGCGCAGAATCGTCGACACTATCAGTCAATATAAATAACCGCAGTGGGCATGATTTCGTGGCTCCTTCAACAGCGAATGGTCATCTACAAGAGGTTTTCGATTCGGAAGAGGCGTCAACGTCGCATTTGAGGGATGTGGATTCTTCGGAACAACGTGCATCGCCACGTTTGGATGCCAACTCAGTGAGCACACAAAACGGCATCAATTTAAAGGTTGCTGTTTCTTAATTTAGGACCCATTAAGCGGATTATACGCCGAGTTCGCTGACCCATTTGTACCGAAAAGTCAAAGGAGTAGAGGGGGAATATTATATTTCTCTTGAAATATCCTTTTCATCTTCGTACCCGTCCCTTTCGTTTATTTATTTATTTATTTCCGAAAGCTTTCTTCTCAAAGTCGCTTCCATTATGAGGATATGTGATTCACGCATGAAACCAGACCTCCGTTCTTCTTTGAGCTCTCTCTCAGACATTCCGCTTTATGGTGTGCAGTTGCTTCAGTTATAGTGTAATTTACTGGTTAATGCCTAGTTTCGGGTTAAATTCCGTTGTAGGTGGAGAATGCCGAGGATGTAAGGGTGAGATATTTCTGTTGTTTATCGACTTCCTTCATCGTAGTTCACGGTGATCAAGAAAAGTAAGTCTTCATCTTGTCAACGATGGAGTTTAATTTTTATGGATGGCTTGCAGCAGTGATTTTTCTTTCGCTCCTAAAGGTATACCGTTACTGTTGAAAAAGTTGGGAAAATTCCTTTAAGCGATAGAATAATGAGTTTTGATCTCATGTGGAGCGTCGAATTCCGTGATCGCCGTTCGTTGAGAGGTTGCATCTGTGGGAAATCCTGTAAATTTCTGTATGAGAGGTGAATCCGACGAAAGTCGACTTTCACTGCTTGAGAGTTTTTCTTTGAATTCGAAATTGTCACCGAAGTAGCGGAAAACTTTTTGTTCTCGTTTTTGTGAGCGACAGAAGTAATGCGTTAACTTTTGTGAAGGCAATGTTGTAATGCGATGTTTGGCGAAAAAACGTCCAACACAGATTGGGGAGGCGATTTGGTGCGTTCTTCAGTGGAGTGAGTTTGTGTAGCGATAACTACTTTTGCTAAAACCTCTACGAGATGCTACGGGGAAATTGCTCCTCAAGCCTGCTTCTGTGTTGGTATTTTTCCGAGGCAGACAGACATCAGCAAAATCGAATAATCCGCAGAAATAAGCTACTGATTTCTCGCGAGCACCTTTCTTGCCCCTGTGAGCCTTTCACAGTTTGCTCTTCAGAGTTTTTCTGGAAAGCGGTATGTGCTGAGATGGAGCAGATTTGAAACTCATTGCATGCGTGAGTATTGATGCACGAAAATTCTGCTTCAGTTTGAACATGATGGCTGTAGCGCTGACTTCTTTTGAAGTCTATTCTTTCAATCGTTCGGGAAAGCTTTTGGTTTCGGGAAGTTCTCGAGGCAGATTGTGTTGATCCTGTGACATCCGAACAAGAACTGTTTCCAGACACTTCCCCTTTAGCCTCCTTATCTTTAGAAGAATTGCAACTGTTTTGTATGCATTTGAGATGTATTGCGGGAGTCGTTCACATCAAGTCTTCATCTTCGACTCCAAAACGTTTATCGCATTTCATATGCGGTGGAAAAAATATATCCGAGGAGATAGTTTGGAGAACAAAAATTTTGGAACGTGGTTATTAAGGAAGTAAGATAGGCAACCGCAATGCGTCAAAAAACTCGTGGCCAAGTTTTTTAAAGTTCAGAAGTATGATTATCTTCAAGGAAGTGAAGTAATACGTTTTTCCACTAAAATTCTTTAGTTAAATTAATAAAGGTGTTGTCGGATGTTGGCGACCTCCGAGCGGCAGCACTGGGAAAAGGGGGAAATTTATGAGAATTTAGAGGAAAAGGGATCTCCCCTCGGTTTATATGGATGAGCGAGTTAGCTAATATTGAGGCATTGCTCTCCACAGTGCTTGTTTGTTGTCAATTTGTGAAAAATATCGTGTGACGTTTCTGGCACATTTTCTGGATTTCATTTGATCGACTTTATCAGTTATTAATAAAGTAAGCGAAGTGCTTTGCAGTTAAAACTTCCTACAGTCTCGCTCATGTCGACGCAGTCTGCAGTTACATAAGCTTCTCGGTGTGGTCGACAGTCCAAGTCACATTTCTCCCCTCTCGTCTAGAGATAAGGGGAAGAACTTGTAATTGAGTTGTAAAGTTGAGCTTTTTTATAGGTGTTGCTGACGAATGGAACATTAAAGGCACCACGCAAACGAGTGCTGTCGGAGCGAGGTGAGGCCGAGGCAAGGTATCCTGTCGTCGATAAGAGGACTCTGTTCAACTCGTGGCGTGGAAGTCGTCTTTTGGTATTTCCTTTTGAGCTTGTCGAAAAAGTGAACCTTAGATGCATCGGTAGCAGTTAGCAAATCGAACATGGTGCATGTCGTTGTAAAGGGAGAGTTTTGCTCCCTGTTCTCTTGTTGGTTGATTATGAGAGAACAGCTTGATCCAGTTAACATTAACAACGAAAGCGCTTCCGTATAAAGCTTCATGGATTTGCAAAACGAGTTTTGAACGTACAAGCGCGATTGTTTGAAGTAATGTTGTGAAATATGATAACACTAAAAGAAAATTATGGGAATGGGGATTCGATTTTGAGCCGCTTTGGAACGCGAATTGAATTTTCAGCAGCCGGGTTCACGTAATTCAGCCGTTGGGCTGTTTAATTATTCGAACGATTGCTTCCTGAATGCTGTCCTTCAGACGCTTGTTCACACGGCACCACTCGCGCGTTATGTTGCAGAGTTGCACTCTTGCTCCAATTGTAAGCCTTCCACATTGTTTCATCGCTTCGTTGGTATATACATCAGTGTTGATCATACTTGAGCAGTGTCTTTCTAAGCGATTTCATAACTCTTTGGAGAGAATCGTGGTTCACGAAAATTTGTCTCGTTTTCGAAGGGAACGCGTGATAGAGGTGAATCGTTTTCAAGTGCTTTCTTGCATGAAATTTAAACTATTTTGTTAATGAAGCTTTCATACATGTTGATTTCTTTCGAAGTATCTCAAGTAACTTATTTCTCTCTCCCTGGAGTTGCCCAGCGGGAAGTGTTCTTCCCACTTTGGGAAACAAATTTTTCAGAAGAAATCTTCATTGAGAAAATCCTGTATTGTATTTGCATTTAAGGTGGCCTGCTTTATATATTTGGAAGGTGGCATGACGATTCATCTGCGTTCACGAGATCTAGTTTGAACTCTTGAACTTCGGGCGAGAAAATTTAGTGGTTATAAGAACGCGTTGATTTACATTAAATTATAATGTGGCATCTGAAGGAGTAAATGAGACATTGAACAGCATTCTTCGATATCATTTTCGCTACGTAGCAGAAATGTGTACGGCAGCGACTGGCTCGTTGCTGAATGTCTTCCGCAAGATTGCCCATAGCAAACTCGGTCGAATAAAGTGTGATGATCTAAAATTGATATGAGAACTTGTAGGAGCTTGCGATAAGAGAGTAGCGATTTTGGCGTAAATTGCCCTTGTGATTTCAGATTCACATAACTGTTTTGTGTGTGCAATGGGCGAACATGTGCGGAGGGCAATAACGAGTTCAGGGCCATTTAAGGCGCAGTGGATACAACCCTACCTCAAGAGTAAGTTGCTACTCCTGTTTTTGTATAAATATGACAAGTGAATTTTGATGGGCGATGAATGTATCGATCGTGGTCGTCTGTTGCCCAGAAAAGAAATTTTCGGGCGCATGAATTTTAATAATTTCTCGTTGGACAGTGGGAAGTCAGATTCACATTCATTAAAAGTGAAATTTGACTTCATCCTCACGTTCCTCGTCTGAATTAAAAGCTCTCCTTCAACTGTCTTAATGACATATCAATCCCTCTCTCTTCTTGTCCTTCCCTGAAACTCGTTGATAGATATGGAGACTTAGCGACGTCATACCCGCATAGCTTGAATTCTCAAAGCTTTTGGAACGCAGACTGCAGATTGTATGACCTTTCCGTTGATTTCGGCAACACTTTGCCTTAACGTGACAGCGATCTCGGAGCAGGTCATACTTAGGACGTCAGATTCGTTTGCCCACAGCTTGAAAAGTTTTATTTGTTCAGTGATGCAAAGGTAGGGCAGCTTGCAGGGGAACTTCATATCTGAGGAGGAGTAGGGGACCTTCGTGAAGGTCCTCATTAGTTTGAAGGAGGCTGGCTCATTTGAGAGCGTGGCACTAACGTAGAGAAAGTATTGTTACTTATTCTATTTCAGCGGCTTGAAACAATAGTTGGACGTGGCTAAGAAGTGTAGCAGAATGGGGCTTAAAAGATCCATTCGTTTTTTTTATTTATTTTAATGCTTTTTGATCCATTTTAACATTTTTGCATGGAAGGAATAATCAAATGTTTCATTTAAGAGATATTTCCGAGCCACAGGCCTGGTTATCAGGAGGATGCGCATGAACTGCTAACGCTGATACTCGATGCGCTTGATTCCAATCCACCAGCGGCTGCAAAACAACAGAATGGACCGCCAACGAACACGTCTAATCAGTTCAGGCTTCTTGTATTTTCTCTCTTTGGTTCATTTGTGATGATCTCCGTCATTAGGGTCTTCATATTCAGTGAGCTTCCCACAGTTGATGAATAATGAACTTCCGATTTCATATTTGGAATTGATTTGAATGTTTTTTGAAGAGATAGATAAAGGTTTTTGGTTCGTGGAAGGGAATTTTGCAGCTGGATTTTTGGGACGATAAAGACGATGCAAATATGTGCAACATATATGCGATGCTTATACCTGCCTTGGCAAGATTTAATGGAGTTTTTAATCTTGTGAAAGGTGGTGGGAAGACAGAAGCTTGTCTATTACTATGGATTATAGTTCGAATCATTTTGCAAATGTGCCAAGTATCTTAGTTTTAATGAAGCGTTGATATCACCGAGCAGCCTCCATTCTCATCGAGCAATTTGCGGTATCTTTCCATGTATTTGTTTGAGGGAACCTTCGGCTTCTACACCTATGGAACAGTTATTCGGCGGTGCATTACGGAATGAGATTCGTTGTTTTGGATGCGGCGAAAATTATGTTAATTACGAGCGTATTCGAGAACTCAATCTTGGACTGCGAATGCGAAAACGTGAGGGAATCGTCGGCATTAATGACTTGCTGATTGATTATTTCAGCAACGAAACGTTGAGCTCGTTCGAGTGCAAAAAGTTTGTTTCTTTTCATCTAATGAACATATTCTTTCTTTAGCATTTCCACCGCCGCTGTCCTTCCTGTTCTCTCCATCTCCCTTCTCTATTCAGTATCAGATATCATCGTATTTACCAGTGAAGAGTATAGTCCCAGGATCTGGACGATGATTCCTTCTAAGAGTGGATGTAGACAGCATGAATTGACTCCTAACTGACGCACCTACGGTTGTGAATTAAAGTCGCTAATTCCATTTTATAGAAAAAAAACGTGTTCAGCGGTGTGATTTTGGAGCGGTCATGCTAAAAATTGATTCTATGCTGGAATATCTTGCCAAATTTGCCACTTTTCGTATATCACTCTCTAACTTTGGCTATCTTTTCTGCGTTCACAATTGTCATCTTTGGGCCGTAAGGTTTGCAGCTCGGCTTTCTTCGATGCTTAACTGTACCCTATAAAGCCATAAAGGTTGTTCTGTATATAAGCTTAGCACAGTTCTGATTATGAAGCGGAAAAAAGAGTAAAGAAGCGGTATTTTCGAAGATAAACTTTTGTGCATTTTTACATAGAAATAATATGCATTTTATGATGCGCTCATAGCACTTTGTAAAGAACCGCGAAGCAGATCCATCGGTCACGCTGCATCGAAGTAAATGTGGTGCTTCGCTTCTCTATGCTATTAGGATTCTCGGCGTCCACAAACCATTCACCAACAGAGAATAATTTCGTGTCCTTAAGCACTTTTTTGCCTGTTGAGTGATGGGGAACCTGTAGATTAATGTGAGCATTTCGATTTAGCACTTTCAGCTTGCATTTTGAGAAGAGAACAAACGTCATCAGATGATAGTAAACCTCTCTTTGGTTGCTTCAGCGGTGCTTTGTTACCTTATTTCACCGAGAGTGGCGATGTTATGAACGGTGGTCTTAAGTCTCGTTCCCTAATAGACATGGATAAGCAGCGCTTAGTGGCATTTGATCGTGTTGGCAATTTTCCATGCGTAATACTAATTGTGCTGCATGCGAACTTAATTAACTTTCACTTTCAGTGGAGGTGAACTAATTAGTTGTTTGATAGGATAACGAGCACATCCTAGCTGACGTGATTTTGTTTAGTGCAGCTCATATTATCATGTATTTTAATAGGTGGGAATGTGATGAAGAGTGTCGTTTGCAGATGTAAAAGAAAGACTCAGGCCCAACGCGTGACTCGCGTAATTCGCGCTCCGTATGTTCTTGTCCTGCAGCTGAAGAGATTCAACGCATGTGGCGCTAAGATACGACTTCCCGTCACCATCGAAGTAAGCATCGTTTGCTGTTTTCTCTTTCGACACATCGTATCGGGCAATTACCGCCGACCGAAGAAGAGGTTTACAGTCAGGAATTGACTTCACTTGCGATTGTAATTACCTAATAGAATATTGTGGCCATATCAAAAACGACCCAGCTTCATTAGACGGCGGAGAAAATTTGCAGTTTTTGCCAGCGCGAAGGTCAAGCCAACATTGATCATTCAAATCTTATTAAATACGCGGCTTCAGTTGACAAGATAAGCATAAAACAGTGGAGCTTTTGAATGCTAACAGAGTAAATAAACAGAGCTCGGGTACATGGAAAAACATCGGCGGTGGGAGGCATCAATTGTAACGTGTTCTGCGCCTTCCTCGTGGAATAATACCACAGTGTTGGAGTATGCGTTCCATATTTCGTATTTTCTGCTAGTCTCGCGTACTGCTAAGAAAAGGAAGGAGATCTTTCAGTTGATTAATACATGCAAGAATCGACTTTTGAGATGAACGTGAAGTTGGATCGGTTTATGTATGTTGCCGATGATCGGAATGCATATTCGTTGTGTGGCCTCATAGAGCATCAAGGAGAGGGCATCGATCGCGGTCATTATATCGCATTCGTGCGGGGATTCGATGGTAAAGGATGGCATTGTTTCGATGATGAGACGGTATGGCTTATATGCGTCGTGCTATCAAAATGGACGCTTTGTTCAGTGCGAAAGCATGTCCTCATTGTTTTAAACTATTAGTTTGACAGTCATATCTTAAATGGAGTTTTCAGTTTTTAATGATCAAAAAGCGACAATATTCGGAATAGTAAAACTTAAAGAGGAACTGATTTTTTATGCTGTTGACGTGAAATCCCTTCAGATGATATATTTCTAATTGGCATTCTCACATGTCGTACCTTCAACAAGTTCTACGAAGGTAATGAACGACGAAGAGGGCAGAGAAGAACTAGTTTGGTGGGATTTTCGCGTTTCGATAGCCCATTTCTCACTTCAAAAACGAATTTGTTTGAGTGAGGTTTAGTCGCTGTGAACTTTGATTGCCACATAATTTTGCCGCAGCAGTTATATCTGAACGAAATCCTATAACTTCTTGGCGCAGATCTTATGGTGGTTTAGGGAATTCCTTCTACGAAGAAACGCAAATGTAAGGGTGAGATAAAGTTAGAAGTTACACAGCTGTTGTTAGAGACTGCTTTATTCGAGAGGGTAGGCAGTGTTTCCAGAGGCTCATTCGGCACTTCAAAGACTAAAAATAGCTGCAGTTTCGAACTCTCGAAGCATTTTTGGCTCTTCAAGCTTTGAAATAGAGAGAAATATCGATGGTGTTGCAGTGTTGGGCTTAGCTAGATTGATCCACGATGTTGTTTAGAGATATCTTTTGTAAGGATTTGATGCTATGGAACGATCGCTAGTTGGGAGTTGCGTTCTCATGTCATCAATGAGCGGCGAAAATTTCACAAAAGATCGCTAAACTTCTAAATCGTTGTGCCGCAGAACTGTGAAATTTTCTTTTGAAGAGCCTTGAAATTCTTCCTCACATAGGAGGGAACCTTCTCGTTAGCTGTGAACCCACCGCTGGCCAGTAGCAGCCTTCGAAATAAAAACGGGCAGTTGCAGTTGAGGTGAACGGAGAGGAGATTGAACGAACTTGTGCATTTTAGCCTATGACCAATCATCTGTGTCTTATCCCCTACATGCAATGCTCGTAAACTATTAAAAGTGCATGTTTAGTGTCAGCGTGTATCGGTAGAAGATGTATGCAAGCGTCAGGGTTATGTGATGATATATACGCGAAGTTAGCAACCGTGCAAAGCAACACGTTTTCACGCGGGTTGGATGGCAACGGCGATTTTGCAGGAACCCAAAGATTCGTCTCGGAAAGTTGCATCTCCGCCACGGTCGGCATCGCCGTTTTGAATAGTTCACAGAATTCGGTGCTTTTGCTTCAACCATTTCCTTGTTTCGTCCATCTATAGATTGAATATTGTTCAGCGGTCAATTATTATTATTTATTGAAACGTTTAAGGAGCGCATGAAGACCTAATGTTTTTGATGAATGCATCGGATGGAGTAGTGCTTTTAGCAGGGAAGGGAGTCAGGAGTTGAGCAAGGTCGGGCAATGTAAATGGACGGGAAGAGGAGGGAAACCCATTCTTTGCAATTTTCAGTCATAATCAGAGTGACAGTAGTAAACATTCTGGAGGCCTCAAGCTTGTTTGGCAGTATGGGTTTAGTGCAATATTATTAGCACAGTTACTTAGCGATTTAGTGCATGAACTTTTTCTGTTTAGAAGGGCTAAATGTAGAAACTTACCTCCGCAGGTAGGCGCTTATCAGTACGAAGGTGAACAGAAGATAGGTTTCCATACAGTAGCTCGCAGATCACATATAGCTAATTTGAAAATATTTTCACTTGCGGCGGATCTTGCTTCTGCGACTCACGAGTCACGGGTTCCAAATCATTTCGCAGAAACGGCTTTCATCCGTTCCGTATGCTTGGTGTAAACTGAATCTTCTTGCAGCATTTGTAAAATGCTGCACCGTCGGTAACTGATCAGACGTATCTAGGTTGACGGCGATGTCCTCTCAGTGGAATGAGACCGTTTTATGCTTGGTGAATTTTATGAATATGGGTGAGATGCGATTTGACGAGGATTAACTCATACAGTTCTTTGTTCGGGTATTCGTGGGTAACGTTATCTCCATCTCAGTTCCGGTTCTCGTTCTATTTCGTTCGATTTATCTGTTCGTTGTTTTCACTGTTTTAGGACTGTTGTTTTTCGTTTTCATTTCGCATTCTCAAAGAGAGTATTCTGAGCGAATAGTTCGCCTTTATTTATCCGTTACAACGATAGCCTTTAAAATCTTAAATGTTCTTCTGAAGAATTGCAGAATTGGGAAGAATTCCCCTCACATTAAAAAAATGATGTATGGGTTGTTTATCTCTTTGCATAACGTAGTGAAATGATTGTGATTTCTTCCTTAACTCCGCGGACGATATCTCGATTCAAAAAGGTTGAAATATTATGATGGAAATGCTCCTCTCTTATTATTTATTCATTGTCGGAAGGCTTCGGCAACGATTCAGGTGTGGTGTGTCAGTGACGCATTGCTGGCTCTTTGTTTGCCTGCAGTCGCGAGAGGAAAACACAGAATGTGGTGATTAAATAAGCTACTACATTGCCAGTCTTTATTCGTTATTGTTTTCCACGGGTCGGTCCATGGCTTTATGCTGAATTAGCATGGACTGTTAAGTTAGGATGGGTCGGCGCATGAGTTTGTGCTGCTTTGGAAATTAATCGATCGCAGTAGAATTTAAATCGTGCGATGCGTCCTTTGTAATAGAAATTGTTGGAGTAGAAAGTAGAAGAGTTTACACCTAGACGATACGATCAGAGGTCGGTTTTCTCTTTATAAGCTCCAAGTGATACTTTGTAAGTATTTTCGAGACATCACTATACTCTGAGGTTTTTGTTTTCTCATCTGAGGGCGCTGAAGTAGTTATTAAAACCTGTTTCGTCTCGAGATGGAACTGATTTGTTTCGATCTGAATCCGTGGTAGAAAGGTGCTAAAGCAGTAGAGTTGTTGAAACGCTTTGGCATTTGCCTGTGCTGATGCTCTTCTGGTCGTACCCAGCCCGACGTTTGGTGAAGTTGCGTGATTCTGTTATACATTTGTTATTTTCTTTCTGTAGCGGCCACGCTTATTGTTCGACCGAGTGAATCACATATTGGACATCTTGTTTGTTTTTTTTTTTCAACTTAATGAATTACCTCGAAGTCTCAGTTGTTTTCTGGATAATTTAATGCAAATTATGAATTACCGATGAGGTACACTGAGTTTGTATCACTGAAACTATGAGGAGGGAATGTGAGAGTGTTGCATGAAGCATATCGGAACCAACGAATAGTTAATATTCTTAACAAGAAGCAAAACACGTTTTTGTCGTTGTCGTCTGGTTTCCATTACCCTGGAGTTCTGCGTTGGTGCATATCTAGAGATCAGGAGGTTCTTTAATAAGTGGGATGTTCTTTATTGGGTTCGCACCTCAAGTAGGTCGGAGGAAGCAGAAACGAAAAAAGCCCTAAGTTTCTTGTCTTCCTTGCTATCAAGGGATTCTGAGAGAAGCTCGTGTTAAGTTAGCTCAAGTGGAAAGGACACTAAGCAGTCGGTTTGTTGCTTGTCGTATTTGCCTAATTCCTAGCAGTTTTAGTAACTGAAGTGGAGTAAGCATGAGGTCAGTTGCACATCTGTAAGCATTATATGATGTAATTTGCTCATTTCCGTTCGGTTAGCCGAGAAGAGGTTTGCTTTATTTAGTGGCAACGGAGAGGACGTTTCCTAAGCCGTCTTTAAATCACTCGCACACCGGCACGGTGAATCGATGTTACTGTTGAAGGTTCTTTTACGGCTAGTACGTCGAGGATTCGTTCGCTCGATGTTCGTTATATGTATGTTAATGTTGATGCGGTTGTTCAGAGATGTTTTGTTCTTTTTATGTGACGTCGTTACGATTACATTGTGGTCGCACGTCCTAATAAACAGGCTAGCAACGAAGGTGTGGCGGATACATCCTATAAACACTCTTGAAGCGATAGAAATAAATTGTTTCCTCACGACTACTCATGCAACTAACATTATTTGGCTCTTATTGCGGCCAGTACCTTTGGCATTGCGCATCCGCACCTTCCCCACATTTTCTAATCCTCCGGATGCATCCTGCAGAAGCTGGTCAAAAATGGTTTTGTCGATCCGAAATGGTTGGAAGCACGTTCGAAGCGTCAGGTGAGGTAACTAAGCCATTTTGGAGTTCTGGTCTCGAGCTTCGTTCATGCGATATTTTTGGGTGACTGGGTTTTGCAGTCTAAATTACGTCCCCCCTTCAGAAGTCGTCCTCGAGACGGAGTCACAGCAATAAAGTTACGGACTTCCACGTTGATTGAACTTGCGCACCTACAATGAAACAATCTCAGCGTCCTGGATCTGAACAGAAGAAAGGAAAATATCCATATTTTATGTGAGGCATTCATTGAACATCAATGAAAGCTCCTCGAAACTGTCAACCACAAAGGGGAAGGCAATCTTCATAGCGATCATATGTGAAGGAACAGTTCGTTCTTCTCCAACTTATTTTTATGGTGGGGATTCTTGTGTTCTATCATCTTAACGATGCCTGTGGCTTCGTTTCAAATCAAAACTCGTTCAACAACGATCAATCGAAGCGATGGGCACTTAAGCGAATAAATGAACGGCGAAATAATCACTGAAGATCTGGAAATGGCGCAAATGCTGGGCAAGTTCACTCGCAATACTCAAGCACTGCAAGTTGCTATTATTGTCGCCAAAAAACTTAGAAGGGAAACAACTCCTTCGATGTCGAAAAGTTAACACCGGTACTCTTTCCTCTTTTACTACATTTGCGGCCACAATTCATATGGGAGCTGTTGGTCGGCAGTCACGAGGGCAGGGAGTGAGGGAAGGACGGAAATCCATGACTGCATGCCTCCAGCGGCGAAGAATTCGTGGCTTGTCCTGGTGGGGCTGAAACCAGTGCACCTCATCACATCACAGTGAAATGTGTGAAAGTACTGTTCATGAAATAATATGATTGCGGCGCACTTGTTCATAAGACCCGAAAAGCGGCCCACTGCTATCGGTCCACTTAGATGTAATTTTAATGTAGGTGCCGCAGAGAATTCCAAAGACTACAGAAATCGGATCTGCTCCAGGTGACCACCGAAAAGAGATCAAAGATTCTGCTTTTCTGGGACGAAGACCGTTTCGCAAATGCAGCCGAGCCACTGATTTCCCCTATCCATATAAATCGTTTCAGCCTATTTTTACTAGTCACTGAAATAAACCTGTTTGCTCATTCGTTGTAAGGGCTTGGGTTGAGCCAGTTCCGGTCCCAACTGCGACCGACAACCGTACTAACAGGGACTAGGCCATAACCATAGGTATATGGAGGCTCAGCTACATTCATCGGGACCGCTGAGCTGGCCGCAGTCTATGGAGAGTAGATAGTAGTTGTCCTGTACGAGATGCGGCTGGTGTATATGTGACTAGAGGCCAGCCGAAACTGTGATCAGTTTTTGCCTGTCTGCAGTTACCTCCCTATTAATCTCAAAAGGAATTTCAATCCTATATGGGTCATGAAATTCCACCACAACCAACATTGACCTCTCAATAAGGCTTTCCGAAGAGATTTCGGCTATACTGAATTCGCCAACGCTTCTGACTTGGTAGCACGTCCTCAGTTGTTGCTGAAGTTGAAGGATTGTGGGTGGGCAACGCTGTCCAGCAAATTTTTTGTGCAATGTTCTGTCATCGCCTTATCATCTGCTGAGTGGTGTGCAGCAGGGCGCTTTTATAAGAACAGTTCTACTCCTCTTTCACATAAATAACCCTCCACAGGATTCGCTAATCTACCCCAAACTTCGCGTTGATGACGTGGGAATATACCCGGTCTGTTGTTGAGTCCCAACTTGATTACGGAATGATACGGGAAGACATGATGTCGTTGAAAGAGTGCTCTCAGCCATGGCAGCTTGACGCAATTGCTGAAAAATGCCTAGTCCTGCACTCAAATTTCTTGCTTGAACGTCCTCTGCGTTGATGGGTTCTCGATCTTTTTAAAGAGCACGTGATGAAGGGTTTAAATGTGTCTGCTTGAGTGCCGTCATAGTCACTTAAGCGGAGGGGATGCGAAGGGGAATTATCGGAGAGCTTACATGTTTATAGTGTTCCATTTTGGAGCACTGTGCTCTGCTCGTCGTCCATGAAAGAGCATGTTGAGGTAGTTGAGGAAGTTTAATGGCGCTTCATTGGAGCGGCTTTTGAGAAAGCAGTCTGTGGGTCTTTGCAACCTAATAATGAGCAGCGAGCTTCTGATTTAAGAGCTCCGTAGCATCAGAGAACTCACCTCCACTTGTACTTCACGGTTCTCAAATGTTTTTCTGGGGTTTCGTGGACGTTTATGAAGTTTGTTTTATTTCTGAGATTGGATCCTCTTCAGTCGGAAGGAAATTAGCGAATCGAGTTTACTTTCCTTGTCGTTCGCCTTTCGGGGTCCTCACTGACGATATGTGATGTGGTGTTTCGAGCGGCGGCCACCTGGATTCGAGGGTTCATTGCTCGGCAGTGGCAACTGTAATTTCGCCCACCCTGTTTTCGCACATTCATATCTGTGTTCCCGCAACCTCCATTCCTTCTGCCTTCATTCTTTTCTATTCATAGGTTTTAAATTCACAGCTAGAGGCCCCCTTTGCGGCCCCAAATATATTTCTTTTTGCTTTGTTTGTTAGTTTGTTGGATGCAAGATTCCATTCCCCCCCAAAAAAGCTCCGTTCCACCAGTGATGTCCTGATAGCGTATAGCACAATCTTCTTCAACGTTGCCGCGCTACGCGCAATTAAAGGTGGCAGTTTGAAGTCTCCTTAATTCGTGATGTCTTCTAAACTATGTTGGTGGTTAACGAATTTGGCAGTGTGATTGTGTTAGGTCGCTTAGAGTGTTACCGAGATCAGAACTCCGAGGGGACGTTGTTTAATGGGTCGCGAGGTTACCCCTCTTCCTTCGAGAGTGGTTTAGTTAAAACGTCGCATTTATCGTAGAGGTTATATTTTTCGCAAAGCCTCTAATTCATTCTCGTTCTGCGGTTTCAATTACTGGAAGAAAACTTCTTTCTGCAACATCCTCTCTTGCACACATATATGTTTAGTTTGATGGCTACGTCGACTTGATCTTTTGCAGCAGCTGATAAGCACTTACCGAGTTATGTATCGGACGAGATGCAATTCAGTACTCATCATATTTCTTTCTCGGGCTAGTCAAGAACCATTCATAGGTGAGGGGTGGTCATTCGTTTCATGTGACTCGTAAGTGGCTTCTGAAAGATCGTAAAGAAGTGCTTGCATGGTACTGCATGTGCCTCGGCGGGTAGGAGATGAATTAACATTCAAAGCGAAGTGGTTGAGGTTAGCTTGTGCCGCTGATCGTATTCCAAGTCCGCATCTCCGCTCTCCCACCACTCCTTCATTCGACTAATATTTCCTTCGTTTCTTATGTCAGTTCTGTGTTTAGGGAACTGCCGCACTATGTGGGAGGTGACGGACGAGAACCGTAGATTACTGAGCTCGTGGGCTGCTTCGTGCGACGATCCAAAACGACACCTTCTTGCCGACTCTATCGTTAAGGTTTCGCCTTTAACTTTCATTTACATCTCATATAATCTTTCAGTGGTTATGGAAGCAGTGTTTTAGTGGCCATGCAAAAGGTCATATAATAGTAAGAATAAATCGTTCAAATTCAGATTAAACAACTTCTAGCTGTTTAGCTAGTTGGAAACCTTCTTCTAGAGGTGTTTGCAGCCGTTTTCTGTATATCGTAGAGAACGTTAATTTAGATTTTTCGCCTTCTGCGTTGCCTCAAGTTCACGTACAAAGCTATAATGTAGGTAATCTTTACAGCCTACAAACATTAGGTCGTTTTAGCGTCCCTAATCTTCCTGAATCTCCTCCTGTCATGCTTTGTCCACCTGTTGAGATCCGAAAATGGTTGAAGTTCTTCTGAAGTAGAGGGCTTCAACAAAAGAATTTCCAGCAGAAAACTAGCCATCTCTTCTTCACTGAATGACTCCGATTAAAGTCTATCACTTCAGTAGCAAAAGTATATTATTACAGCTACGTCGCACCAATGGTGTTCTGTTTTTACGATATTCGCTTTGCATTCCAACAGATTGGACACTCTCTTCTTGCTTGAAGGTCATACGGCAGAGGCAACAATGCGTCCATAGCCGAAATTATACACGCTTAAAAATACCCATTCACTGTCAGTGTATTCGCATCGTGAAGCGAGTGTTAGCCGTCGAGTTGTGGTCACCCGAAACGTTTTCTACCTCACATCGGAGGGGTTTTATTTTTTAGATCGACACTCAACTGCGTTTTTGGCTGGTTGAATTGAAGAGTGTGTGCTTGTTGTGGTGCATTTGTAACCGCTCTCTATTGCTTCGGGTGTTGTTATGAGGAGGTGTTGCTTATGCGATACGTCAAGTAATACGGCAATAAAATCTTGGAACTTTCTTCTCAGCCTTGTTTTTTATGTTTATTATATTTGAATTCCACCAACTCTCCTCTCCCTCTCACCTCTTTTTTCCATTCTCTTAACCGTCCTCTCGCCCTCGCACATATTAGCGACAGTCATCCATTATGCTGAAGTCAGTATTGCCAGTAGTTGCTCACCTTTGCCATGTGCATGAAGGAGGAGGAGGAATGCTCACTGAGCATCATCATTTTAGTTGCAGATGATGTCACTGAAGAGGGTGAGTACTGAAACGCCTATGGATCCAAAATGAAAGGCATGTAAACGTGCTGCATAGGAAGTAACGTAATGGCGTCTTTAAGAACTCTTCTCCGGCCGTTGATTTCGACGAGGTTAACAGGGTTCTGCGAGAGTTCTCCGCCGATTATCCTATATATCAATTTGTGGATGGCCTTCGTCCATTTCGACCAAAGTCGGAAGAGAAAAGAGATCCCGCATATGAAGCGAGAATCGAACGGCTGAAAAGGGAGCAGGTTATTGTTGAATGTTAGATTTAACCTAACCATAAGAAATTACTTATGTTCAACTATGCGTAATTACTTCTATCTATTGCTGGGTATGACTCGATATCGTGTGCGTCGAATTCCATTGTACTTTTATTCAGCTAACCCACTCTGCGATGAATTAACGTAATCTGCCGTGAAATTCATGCCACGAATTTTCCATCGGAAAGATTCGAATGTACTGTTAGTTTGACAGGATGCTTGCAGAGAGATCGCCATTTCTTCATGAGGATTAATTCACTTATAAGAGAGGATCCATCTGTTTCACATTGTGCTGTGAGATGTCTTCTGCAAAGTCCATCCAAAGTATTAACATCACAGTGTGTTACTCTCATTTTGTGGGTTCCGTGATGAAAGATTAAAGCTGTGCGTAATATTTCAGCCATGCTATATGTTCTCTGTTCTTGATTTTGGCCCTCCTTGCACTAGATTATCAAATTCGCTTAATGAACTCGTAAGTTGAGGTGAATTTCGATCGTTTTTGCACGCTGAAATAACCTATTAATTACTTTGATGGTTGCCCTAGAGGTGGTATACAGTCGCATTGAGGAGCTTAGTAGATGTCATTACTCAGCAAAGTGTACTGTATTCTTACCCCTCCACCTTCTCCCCTCCAACATGATAGCGTTCATTAGTCTTAGTGTCTGTCGTTTCTTGTCCTAATCTGTCAGTATTCTTTCTTTTCTCCGTATTTACCTCTTTGTTATCACTCTGTTAGCTTATCTCCTATCACTGAATGTGCACGATGCAGTATATTCGTGCAAAATAAGTTGTTTTTGTTAAGGAGGATCGGATTTATAAGCAAATGACTCGTTCTGTGGATCCAAATCAGCAGTATGGTCGCGTTAATTTAATGCAGAATTTCGCAGAGGTTTGTTTTTTCCGCCATCTAACTCAAAGTTTTCCAGAATTGAACACCATTCTTCCGCTTTCATATGACTTTCGTCAAGAATATTTGAGCCTTTAGACGTTTATCCTCCAATTTTCACAATCTTTCGAGGCTGAAAATTGAATTTTTCACTTGAACGAAAGTGAATTTTGATTATATTTTATCAGTTTATTTTTTTTAATGCTCATAGAATTCGCTCCCAGTATATACACTTACAGAGTCCCGTTTTTTCCCACCTGTTCTTTTCACGTATCCACTTATTTGTTTCCTGTTTTTGTGCTGAAGTCCAAATGGGTTGTATGGAGCTCCTCTTAGCTCACAGTTGAGAGACTGAGGAAGAGGGAATTGCCCACATATTATTCGCTTATTGCTTTAATTGGATCCATCGATGTTGTTTTTATATATTTTACTGATGATATCATTGTTCATATTATTATTCATACAATTGAACCAGTCTCCAGCTGCGCGTTAGAAAGTAGAGAGATGACAATCATTCGAAGTGCCTTTAAGCCAAAAGTGGGCATGTCGCAATATAACGTCGACCTGCATCGAGAGATTAAATCGCGAGTTTGGTGGGCATTGTTGCTATATATCAGGAAAAATGTATCCTCTTCCAGTGAATTCTTAGTTAAGGAAATGCGGATTGCAAACCGGCAGGCGATCTCTGTTGCCAATACGCTTATCACTGTTGGTGGCGCCTTTGGATTCGGCTTTTTTGGTTAGTGTCCGAATTTTCCTTCGTTAACCTATTCCGATCGGTTAATTTAGCATTTTTCGCAACTTTCATTTCTCTCTGTGTTTTGCTCGATCGTTATTCTCATTACCATACTTTAGGTATATTCACTATTGATTTTCAAGTAATTTTATCAGGTTTTGCCACTCAAATTTTGACAAAACTGATGAGTCACAGAATTTGGCTGCCGAGAAAGGAGTTACTTTTCCTCCATACCTCTATTTTCTCGTTATATTTATGGGGTATATTTATCACTTCTTTAAACAAATCTATTTTGAGACTGAAACCACTTAAAGCCTTTCGAAGGGGCTGCACTTGGTAGGAATTCTCCTCATACATCTTAAATCAAACCAGTAGTATAGAGTTATGAAACTTTTTTTGTGAAGAGGAACGTTGCGCGTCGTCTTTTCCTAAGAAACCCATTGAAGCCAGTTGAAAAAATAAGGATTATTTGGTGAAAGGAGGCAGTCAATATACATTTTCTTCAGCAAGGCTATATGGGCTAAGAATTACACACAGACAGTCGTCTTCGTTTTCCTTCGAAGTGAAGGGCAACTTTATCGATGGATTCGTAAAAAATGTGAAGAGAAAGACTGGAAAGTGGATCATGTTGAAGTGGCACTGGGGAGGGGCGCCATCGGAGTGTGCTGTGGTGCAGCGAGAGAGGGAAACGAGCTGAAATCTAACCGGAAGAAGAATATTGCTGCAAGGAAAATGTGGTTTGAAAGTCTGAAGTTTTTTCGAGCGAACACTTTATCGGGAACAAGGAAGGAGGGAGAGGTGGTTCTAACGTGTGATTGGAAGTGTCTTCCTTTGAGCCAATGGAACGTGAGTTATTTATCAATGAACGAGCAGCGTAACTCGTAGAAGCATTTGCAGATATGTTTTGAGAGGCGTTGAATCAGTAATTAATGCCTCGTGGTGCTTGATTGCATGAAGAGCTTCGTGCCTATTAAGCAACATTTAATAGAAGAAATTCCAGCGATATCAACTTGGTCAATGTTTAAGGTGTGGGGTATGCGTATCCGAATTTGAGGGCAGACGTGGCTTTCCGACTCATCATTGGGATATTCCTCGCCACAATTGTCTTTTTTGCCGACTTATATTTTATCGTTAAGAGTATGGACGATCCTGGCGAGAAACCAATTAAGGTGATACTGACATTTAAACAAATCTTATCCTTAATTTCTTGGCATTTAAGAGGATTATTGATAAAGTGAATGTTTATTGCTCGAGCGTACCTCAGCGATCAAACGTCTCGTCGTTGTTAGATGCGATATTGACTGTTATTTCTTCTGTGTGGTTCACACGTAAAAGTGCATTTTCATTGTCAGTCTGCTTTGGCCATCGTTCATGCGCATGTTTAACTGTCTTCCTATAGGGGCATAAAGTGAAAAGGAGAAAATCAGTTTCTTTTATCGTTATATGCAGGTAGTCGGGTCTGCACTATCTGAGCAGATCTTTAGGCTAAAGCTCTGAGCAGTTTTGGACGGGCAACTGTTGAAGTGCAATTAAACATGTCAGAGTTTTCCTTGATTGCTCCTTCAGTTGAATTGCAAGTGGAATGCTCATGACGGTAGTTAAGTGCTGCTGCACCGTGGATTCGTAGTTACAACTATTGAGAAAAGGTAAACTTTCAGGCGGCTAAAGCAGCATCTGTTAAGTTTGATATGCGTTCGCCATCTAACAAGGCGTCTGACGAGGAAAGTACTAACAGGCGGACGAAGGTACGCGTTTCTACAAAGAAGCACACAATGATGCGCGAAGCTGATCGTAGATGACAGGTTGTTTGCTGCGCTCTATGTGAATAGAAATACGTCAATTATGTTGAAGTCTTCTTCTGCTGGCTTTCTTGTTTGATTACACCGCAAAAGGTTTATAATGAAAATTGATGGGTATGCTCACATGACTCGTACCAGATTAAATTAAAGCCCATTTCTATCGGAATTCTCTTGAGTTTGATTCCTTTTATAGAGCATACACACCGGAACTGTTTTGGGGAATTGTTCAGTAGAATGAGAACCGTTGTCTCTATCAGTGAGTTGATCGTTAATGCTGTTGAATGTACCTTCCATCTTGTTCCATTTCTATGATTTGCTAGCATGGCTAATCAAAGCGTTATTTGTTATTCAAGAGTTTCGGGTGAGTTTTGATATGGAATGCGTGGAGCTCTTTGAAGAAAAGATTGCTTTACCTCTTATAAATACTATGAAAGAATTCAATTTGTTGCGAGGTGGAGGATGTGATTGCTTCTGTTTGCAAGCAGTGAGAAAACAATTCTTCATTCGCTATAAGAGAGTAGGTAGCAGCAGCAGTGCCGCATTGGAGACGCTTCGATTTTCTGAGCACGCGAACCTCAGATCGGCTCAGTTTATCTCATATCTCACCTTATTATGTGCTCTCACCGATTTGCGCCTTTGTGATTGTGTCACTGTGAAGGATATTCGATGGATTCATTTTGTTATATCATTTTCATTCTATTCTTGCGTTCCACTAAGTAGTGCATAAGCACTATATGCAGCATTTCACTCATGTTGTTGTTGACGCACTTTTCATTCACTCATTGGAGCATTGTGTATTTATGGACTGTGATTTTTCAGTTGGGCGCAATCTTAATGAGCTGAATGCATTTATCTAACAATCCTATAATATGTTTATCCTCCGTTCGGTGTTGATGTATATATGCCTTTCCCCTCCCTACCAGCTAAAAGACCAGTTATATATAAGCTCATTCTGGTTCACTTGACTTTTTGCGTTAAGAAAATATATGTGCATATTTGCAGCTCATTTCCCAGTAATCAGTCATTTTCAGCTCACTTGTTGCTGGGGATGTATTGACATGCATGAAATAAGTAAGACGCTGAAGCCCATCTCGTTAATTAGTTTATTGGATATGAACTTCAGTGAATTTTAATGTAAATGTGCATAGTCACATACTTCACTTTTCAATGCGTGATAGTTTTATAGCGTTAGTGAATTATTTTTGTAGAGACCGAAGGTAGTGGTGATGGGCGCCGTCTTGCTTAGAGTCTCGTGCGCGCTCCTCGCTGTACTTATAAGCGAAAGCTTAACTTTTAATGCTGAATAGGAGAAGATGGTTGTCACATTGCGAAGTGATGTTGTAATCTGTGTCTCAAATTCAGTGCAGCGTCTTTTAATCTTTTTTCACGAAGGAAATAAATATTAAAATTAGTTCCATATGAGGCAATCTTACTGGAAGTTTGGTTCGGGTATGCTGTCCTTTGATCGATTATTTGTTGTCGTTTACAAGTTTACCTTGCATTATAACATGTCATGCCTCTACCTGTTTCTGTTTGTTTGTCCACCCGGCAGCCTTCAAATTGGACGGCCGTTGAAACTCATAGTTGTGGAATTCTTTTAATACATTTTGCACTAATTGTGGCAGAGAAAAGTAATCTTTCGTAAGGAATTTTTACAGATGAGCAGAGCAGTTAAATCTGTTCATTATTGCTGACTGTTGGAATCGACCGAATGAACGAACGCAAAGCTACGTTGGAGCAATTTGCTCGCATGTGTGCTCGTTTATTTTAGGAAGCTATGCTCATTGAGGTAGATGTGTAATTTTGAGGTTTAGTGTACTTTCTCATTGAGCTTCGGCTTGAAGAAACTTGTTTCTGAGATGAAATGTTGCAAATCTCCATTGGAACGATAGTGTTACCGAATATTCCCACAAGCTTATCACAGTAGTGGCCACCTCTACCATGGCATGCATATTCGCGTAATATCCACCGCCCAACTGACGATATTTCTACGCAGATATGCTGACGCGTTGGTGTTTCTGGTCGTCTGTGTGTACATCGAGCAACACATTTGCCAACATGATGCGAATACACCCGGCGCATTTTTGCACAGCATGCATTAGAAGGTGCATTGACTCAGGTTCGTTTATTATGCCACAGAGATATTTCTGAAGTTCTCTCTCAATGTCTTTCACTCACTAGTTACTTGACCGAATGGTCGCAACCGTAATTGATGTAGTATTCGAGCGGTGGCGATTTTATAAATGAGAAGCACTGTTGTGTATTGACATCTGTTGAGAATTCGGAATTTTCCCATGTTCCTGAAGAGTCTGCAGATCGCGGTTTCCTTGCCAGTTATCGGGAATGTGATTTTTTTGACCATATGAGCACAGTTCGAGCACACTGAGCACAGATTGTGTGATAAAGGGTGTTGTGATAAAGAAGTCGATGAGCGAGGTGACGTTTGTGACTCGATCTTAGATTTGTACAGTCGGAATTTTAGGCATACATTTTTCACGCTTTTTTATTGCTTGGATTAAGATTTATATTGAAAGGAATTGTTTGTAATCTCCAGAATGCTCATATAGGCTCCGAACATTTACGTCCACCAAGAAATTTGCTGAATCTGCACTCCATTCCACCCGAAGATTTGGGTACGTCAATAATGTATAGAAACGAATCGGGTCGGCGAATATCGGCAAATAACGCACATCAGATTCTCAATAAAGGTGTACGTATCACAAAGGTTTGTTTATACTTCGCATGTATATTTACTCGCTCATTTATTTAAACGATCACGAATGAGACCTTAGATTACCAACTCGGCCTCACTGCTAATGTAGACATCACCAAGGTCTGTTGTGAAGAGAAATATTTGCTTTTGAAACGAAAAAATCCCGATGAATGCATTTTATTTACCTCTGTGGTGCTTCATTTTGTATGTAGTATTGGCAGTAATCGGGAAACGGAAGGATCCTACGTCGATAAAGAAATGTTAGGATATTAGTGTATCGTATTCAGTTCAATCATAACATGTCCAGTTTCAGCCACTTCTTTTTAACTGCCTGTATCCTCATGTTGAGTGCAGTCTCTCCCCTTTTTCTTCGCAGCGGCAGAGTTTCCCGATTTGGAACCAACGTTTTAGCGTTTGAAAACTTTCTTTAGCTGTCGTATTAGACATACATCATATGTGACCACAATACACTCTTGAAACCTATTTCCTGATGTTTGGGTATATTTTTTACAGCAGGCATCTATAATTATTGAAATTTTCATCGTAGATTCGATCCTTCCATTATTATGTCACTTTTACCGCTTTATTTCCACTCTGGGTAACGTTTGAGTTGCAGATGCTGTCGCTTTCCAGCTCGGCGTTAGGTCTCGTAATGGTACCCATCTTATCTGCCTATCTATGGGACGCTGCATCCGAACAACCGTCCATTATGTTATTCGCCATTGGTAGGTGCTTCGTTGAATTTCTTTTTCCTCCCTTTTCGTCGTTGGAGTTTCTCTAAATTAGCTCATAGACCGTTTTTGATACTCTGAATCGAACGTTGTTGCGCGTTAGATTCAACGGATCCAAGCTGATAGTGGTAAGCTAGTTTTTAAGAGTAATCCGTTCTTAAGTGCCCTATATAAGGGTACTAAAGTTTCAATATAATATTGCATAAAGCTACATGTACATGCATGGAACTAATTGCATCCCTAATTTTTTGAGTAATGGGATCTCTGTTATCATCTTTAAACGATTACTTTGCGGTGTTGATGAGTGGTTTTTGTGAAGGAATATATTTGAAACATTTGATGGCCTATTCATTCGTTTAGGTACTCATATTGGTTTATGCGTTATCCAACCAAATCCTTTTAATTCAAGTGACATTGATTTCCGTTGAGGGAATTCACTGTTAAAGAGTAAGTTGACTGAGGTCAGGGAGGTATTCATGAGGGAGTTCAAGACAACGACAGAAATAAACTACCAATTTTTGCAAAGCAAAGAGCGTTGTTATTTAACACGTTTCGTGCTTTCAGTGGCTAATACATTCCTGACACTGCTTTCATCGACGCCATTCCTCTTGCAGTTTCTCGTGAAACGCTTCATCGTCGATATTTATTATAATAAAAGAACAAAGGTTTACATTTGCTCTTAGTATCTGATGCACTGCTTTTTGATACTTATTTGATTGGAACGAAAGCAGTTCAGTGGAATTATGAATTAATTATGCTCTTACATTTATTTTTTAAGGCCACTGCGCAATGATCCTTTCATTTCTTCGAAAATTTATTCGCCTCATTTGCAGTATTTATTGAGATGAGAGATTGTCGCGAAAGAGAATTAAGTTGCAGTCAACGCACAGGAGTATTCCATGTTATACTAGTGATGGGAGCCGAATCTGTGACAGTGTTACATTTCCCATATTGTTCTTCTTCATCGTCCATCTCCACATTCTCCCATCCGCCTTTTCTATTTATCTTCAAAAACTGCATTAAGTCATTGTATTGTTAGAGCTGCACGATTAAAGTCACTTTTGCCCATTGTTCTAAAGTTTAAGGTTAAGTCAGAGGTGTTTTTTTTCTTTCGAAGAAGTTTCATTCTGTACTCTGTGGTGAATAACCATTGCGTTAAGCTGAGCAGTTTTTTTCTAACCAATTTGAGGTGTTCACGACGATTCACTACGGTTTTTTGTTGAACAAACGTGCACTGCGTTTTCGTGTCGACGATGTGGTCGATGCAGCGAGTGCTCCTGAAATGAAGAAACTTTGGTTGCCTTTGGCCACAGTCTTCGTATACGGAAGGCCCCTTCTCCTATCACTCGACCCTAATTCATATGTTGATCGGAGCGCCTTCGAAGCTTTAACCAAAAATGTTTCAATCCTGCCAGGCAGTGATTAGTTTTACTTTTATAACATCTGTAAGGCAACCATTCACCCAATATTTATGGATACTTTCCAGCAGCTTTAGCTGTGAGCCTTCTCATACACGAATGTTCACAGGTCAGCAACTTAGACTCGTTATTTTCCGTTGCCATTACGGTTCTAAAAATTCAAGAGGGAGCTGGAATTTCTGTAAATTGTTTCGTTTTGTCTGTGCGCTTCTTACAAACTCCGAGAATTTTATTAATTTGTTCCATATAACACATCATTGAAAACAGATCCTCTGGCGTCGCTGAGAAAAGCTGTTAGTGAATGCAATGCCTTATTTAAGAAACGGCTTATAAGGAGATAGGCAGTGAGGTCGTAGTGATGATGCTTGTTGGAGAGTCTGGTCTCAAAGATCAGGAACAAGCAGAGGCCACTTCGTTGGCGGTGCTAGTTGCCACGTAGTTCTTTAATGGGACGATTTGAAACAGTTAAAAAGTGTTATTTTCTTGTTGGTTACTCAAGCATGCTGTGTTGTAGTTTTCATCTTTGTATTTTGCTTTCCTGTGTTCAATTTTTTGTAAATCCACAGTGTTTTATTGCTGCCGGATTAATATTTTGAAGAAGAGCAGGCGATACCCCGCTCGATTAATCTTATTTCATGGATTTCGTTGTCGGATCTTCGAGTGGGGAAAATTTTGCAGCTGTAATAAGAATTCCTGTTGCATTTCTCAACGTGATCGTCAACCACCCAAGTAACAACTATCATTGTGCATATTTGCCAGAGTCGTGTTTTGTTGTGCATTCTTTTCGCAAAGATGACTGCCTGACTGGATGAATGAAAAGCTGAAATAACCGCTGTATGTTCATTAGCGTGCTTCATTTACCCGCCGTTTTGGGTATCCAAAAGCATTGACTTCAACCAAGTACGAGGTGTGTTAATTTTTCCGTAGGAAGTATACTTTATGACCAGTAGTGATTGTTAAGTTATTAGGTCAGAGTTGGCCCATTCCTTCGAGCAAAATCCTACAATATTTTCAACGCTCTTTATATTAACGCCACCGCTTTAAACTTTGTCTACGTTTTTTGAGTTCTGGAGAACCCCCTATTGTGGTGGATGAAAACACATAAGCATATGTCGAAGTTCTAAAATGGTTATGCATGCCTTGGTAGGTGTCGTCGGGATTTAGCATTTTCTACTGCGACTGATTACTGTTTCATGAAATTGCGTCGTCCATAACAGCCTTTCCGAATTTGCGCCTGCTGATTAAAAAAATAAAAAGGATTGCATAGCGAAAATTAACAAGAAAGCTCGAGAATACTGCAAATAGGAGAGTTTGCAAAAAGTGGATGAGAAACGTGGCAGCATGTGATTCCATAAAAATTGTTCAACGCGGTTGTGTCAGGATTCATTGGTGCATATAATCAGAATTGCATGGCGACAGGACATCTCACATCAGCGAGGTCATCTACGAGTAAAGGGACAATGAAGAAGCTATCTTGGACCGCGTAAAAGATATAATTGGATGAATGAATTGAAGGACTCAACGGGAACGAGCGGGAGTTTGTTCGGTTGAGTGTGATTGTTTGTCAGCACGTAATCATTGGATGTCTTTGATAGGCAAAAAATTTCCATTACTGTCGTATTGTTGTTATCTGAAGTCGGGGGTTGAAACAAGAATTCTATTTCCTCTGAACTTTTCAATCACCGTAATGAGTGTAATTCAAGTAGTATATAAAAACAAGAGGACATTGGTGCTCTGCACGACGCGATTGTGAAGAATATGGGATTACGGTGGTGGAATTGAGTGCTAAGAGCATCGTTTATTTCAGGGAATTGTTGCCCATAGATCGCTTTCGTAGCTCGGGAAACGCAGCAATAAAATAGAAAGGGGGCATAAAAAGGCGATAGGCTGTAAATAAGACTGTGAATGCTTTGTTTTGACGCTGTGATGGCATTGTGCACTTAGATCTGAGATGTTTGTGAAAAGTGTTCGTATTGTTATGGGAGGGAACGCGGTCCATATAATCAGTATTGTCGCGATCGACTGCTTTGCACGTATATACAGGACACAAATAAGTTCTTCGATGCTGAAAAGCTCATAAGCATCTTAAGTCTTCTTTACTGTCATTCGTCGTCTTCGCTGTCTTCATATCCATTCGTATATGATTTTATGCCCAAGAGATTACTCTTTGTTCAGCTTGTGTTTGTGTGGATAATGTAAAATGCTGTCGTGCCTCATAGCTTCATTAACCAACTTTATATGCGCGTCAGGTTAGTAACCTGTGAGAAGGTTAAAGCCCTCCCAATGGGTTAGTCAGATCATCGACTGCTGCATTACACGACAGCGAAGTCCGCCAAAACTGCACTCGAACAGTGGTTGTGCGTATCGGACAACCTTTATTATAGATAAACTAGCAGAGGTAAATTTAAAAAAAAAGTTTTTAGGGCGACGGTGAGCTAAATGAGAATTCCACGAACAATTCCTGTGCTCAATGTGCGGCTTCATTTTGCTTAAAGAATTTCTTAGAAATTGCCGAAATGCACTCCAACTATGCTATATACCAACGATTCGAGTATAATAAAGATGTGCGTTAATGACTAGGTGCATATGATTTTTTTACTTGTTCTTCAATTAGTCTAATTCGTTGAAGCAATCGTAATGTAGACATAATCTTGTGCTTTGGCAGTCCATATCCTCAGCCGTTGGCATATACCAAACGCGTTCTATCAATGGAGCAGTGAAAGTCTCCATTATGTGTTGCCTACTTTTGCAAGAGGCAGATTGTATACGATCTTCTGTCCGTTGCGTATATAGACACCTTTGTGCATCACCTTATGCGATAATCACAGTTGCCGAGTTAAGCATCACTGCTAGGCAATATCAGGGAGATCGTTGCCCTAACTGATTTTTGTACAAAACATTTCCTAAACTGCATGAAAATGTAGAGAACTCGTATAGCTCTTGGCTTTACAGAAACTACACCTTATCAGTTGCAATTTTGCATAGTGCAGATTCGAATTTATAAACGCATCATGATAGTTTCGTGTGCGTTCGTACTTTTATGTCGCAAGTCTGCCTTTTTCTTCGGTAGTTGCTTCTTGGTGAAATCACTCCAACTATGCCTGGGTTATGACACCAGCTGAACATGATCTGAGCCTGCCATACCGTCTTTTTTATGAAAGTCCACGTGTTCAAGACCTCGTCCTTGTGGTAAACTAGATGTTTTTCGAAAGATGAATCCTTTGCAAAGCATTTGTTCTTCCAACCATATATATATATATATATATATATATATATATATATATATAAACACTAACGCAACTCGCTAATCACAACATTACGGTCATTGACCAACATATTTGCACCTGTTCGTTGTCTACTTAGATGCAGTTGAGCCTTTTTGCAAATTGATATTTGAAGCGTCACTGAGATATTCTATGAGTGTTTCTGATTACAAGCCGTATTTTACTAGTTGTTGCGTTCGCAGATATATCAGTAAAACTATGAGAAATTGAAATAAAAGGCAAGCTATTTTGTTAAAAAGCTTTCAACCTTCAGAAACAGCTGTTTTCACACACTGCGCACTGTTCGCTTATCTTTGCAGTTAATCGTGAGAAGTGTGCAAGAAAAGTGGTGAAGCATTTGCTTGTGGTAAAAATATTTTTCTCGTTATGCTCGTGGTAACCATTTCATCAGCGCTGTATCTTCTCACATTTTTCGACTCGGTTTATTCGGTTATCAACGGTGAACGAGTTCATTGGCATCAATATGGCTATTTGGTAAAGGTAAGTAACTCATCACCAGACATCCATTTTTGGATAAATATTAAATTCGGCTCCCGTTTTATAGTTTTATCGACTGGCACAATTCACATTCTCTCGAAATATCCCTCCCATTAGAAAGCGAAAAGTTCCGCATCAATCCTCAAATTGCAGTAAAGTTTGAGATAAGTCGTAGATCACTAGCCGTATCCTCAATAAGAAATGCAGAAATGGCGATTAGCAAGTCGTTGATTACACAATCAATGCATCATATATTAGTGAGAGAACTTTAGTGGCATTGAAGTTCTGATATTAAGTTGGATGTATTCTGCGAATATGAATGCCATTGACCGCTTTTGAGTTCCATTTCCTCGTTATATGTGACCAGAGAATGCAAATAAAGGCTGCGACCGTAATTCGCCTTTATGTGACAGCCTTAAAATTGACGGTACCATTCAGCAATCAAAAAGCATATTTCATCTCTGTCAGTTTCGTCCAATTCAATGTTTTGAGATTTTCTCACGTGAAAGAAACTCGAAAATGGTGACAAGCTGCAGCGGTTCGATTATATCCGCTTCACTCGTCTTAACATCACCGCAATGTCTCTTCAATGCGTCCACTAATCGAAGGTTTCATCTAACTTGATCATTCTAGTTTATAATTGTTAACGTAGAATTAGCAAATGACTGTAAATTCTAGCGCTCTCATTGGTGTAGAATGAATCTCAGCAGTTACCCTCACAAACGAGAACAATCCACACTGAGTCGATGGTGGATAGAGAACATCTCATACCAACCGGATAAATGATTGCTTTCTCCTATTGACCCCTGTAGAATGCATGAATCGAATGTGCATTGTAGAGCATTGCATTAATTTCATATATACGTGCAACGTTCAATACCTAATGAAGCAGGGGTTTCATGATGGCAGTTATGTTGAACTGGTTCAAACAGGTTCGATGAAGTGGCTGTGAGCATGCCACCATTCCGGAAAGCAAGAACAGTTCGTGCTGAAATTGTGAAGAGCACCGACTCGTGGGCACTGCTAAAGGTCCCTACACTTTCTGCTAAGGAGGTGAGGATGTGTTTTTGTGTGATGCGGTACGTTCCGATGACGAAAGCAAATAGCTCTGCTCTTTAGAAATCATTTTTGTGCATTGACGTTGACTGATACTGTAACGATGTATTATCGGAAATTTAGCACCAGTTTGTCATGAACAACTGCCTTATTCACACTGACCATCATTGGTAAATATGTGGTAAGAAAAATATGCATATTGGTAAATATGTGAAAGAAGTAACAGCATGTGTTTCGCTGTTCGTCTTAAATTTTTATTCGGCAGCGGAAATGAGCAAATCCGTGCATACCAAAACCGTAATTAACGACGGTCTAGATTCACATATTTTATAGATGTTTAAGTAGAGAGCATCTTGCCTTTCCTATGAGAACATCATGGGATAGGCATGATCTTCGTCTCCGTCACGTTCAAAACAATTTACTTCATGAGTTCACATCGTTCGTTGTCTTTCAGTAACTCAGCCGAGCAGTAAATTAGATCGCAAATAAGTGAGGGGGACTCCACGAAGTACATCATGAACATCTTTTTGTTTACAAACGTCATGATGAGCCTCGTTTATCAAAAACAGTGCCAAGCAGTTCATGTCCTGGTTGCTTGAGGATACTTCAATTGGCAATAAATGAATCGCATTTCCGCTTACCAGGTGAAGTAATTTTATGGTTGATTGTTTACAGCTATGTCCCGCAAGTCCAACACCTAAACGAGTCGTACAGCTAAACGTTCGCCTCTCACTTGTGCGCTCTTCACATATTGTCATCGATATATCAGCGATCACCAAAAGACGCTGCTGGCTTACTGGATTCGCCACCACTCCAAATGGTTCATACCACAGTATTCAGCAGATCTTGTGATTTGTGCATACTTAGAGCAATTCAGCACCGTTGCTGCTAAAACATTCGTCACAAGAACTGCAATTGACCGCTAAGTTATTAAACGAAATGTATAGGGAGGTGGAGGTGAACTGTGAAAAAGCAAAACCCAGTGAATTCGGATGGACGTTTTATATTGCCAATCATCGAACCAACCAGTATCACAAACGGCTAAAAAATTAAAAAGCGCATCATGATCTGGTGTTCTTAACGTGATTATCGCAGACTCATTGCATACCTATGGGTGCTTTTCATATATATTTACAACATCTGATATATATTTACAAGTGGTATATATTTTCATGTATATATTTGCAACAACACCTTGACTAGGTCGTTTCAATTTAATGACTCTTATCACGAGGCTGTGAGACTGGGTGGGTGTAGTCGAACAACGCGTTAATCGACCTTTCCAATGTTCCATCAAAAAATATAAATCTGGCGAAAACTTTAAATATGATTGGATCACAGGAGACGATAGCCAGTCATATTAGATGAGATGCACAAAAAATGGGTTTATTGTCTACTCAAATATCAGTTCAAATGCCTCACTTGCCTTAGGTTAATTTGCTTCGTGAAAACAATGATTCGTCGCAAATGCGGTTGACATGGTTATGGTGTTGGCAGTATATTTCGTTTGCTGTTGGAGCGCTCTTTTTGAAATTCATGAACTGTAAGAAAATCGAATTTGTTCATGTGGAAAGCATTTGACACGAGGTGATTGGGGTGATGATTATCTCTACTGATTTTAAGTATTCCTTAAAACTTCCACAGGGTTCGTCAATTTATCATTTATACGAATTTATCGGCCAATTTGATTGCAGCTGCCGACTTTCTAAATCAGTACGATGTGCGAATGATTGCACTGGATGCTTTGAAGCATTCTGATGACAGCACTTCGGATATGCTTCTTTATAGAGCTGATGTAATCGCCAACAACAGTGCGTGCTGGGTAGGTAACACTTTGAATTTTGCACGCTCTTTGAAGAAACATTTAGTAAATAAGTAATCATAAAGCTGCATGAAATCATTACTGCTGATGAATTGAACCCAAATATCGACTCTAAAGTGACCCGGGGTCATCGGATGAATGCAATTAGAATAAGTTTATCGCCAAAAATTGAATCTTGTTAATTGCCAAAATTACAGCTATGGAATTCACTGATCGCCATTTTCAGCCATATCTTATTTCTGAAGCCCACTTCCAAATTCAATAATAATGTATTAAAATATTAGAAGCACTCGAGATTCTTTACAGATGCAGTTGAAATGCGGCGGAGGTATAACGGAGAACTAAGTTTTCAAGTATGAAATGTGTATACCGTATGTCGAGCTTTAATCACGCTTTCGATCATTTACGAAATGTTTACTTTTGCGTTCAGTCAAAGAGTGTGCGTTTTCACATCCTATAACTTATACACAAAAAAGTTCCCCACCCCAGCCCCACCCCAAAGCAGCATTAACTCAAGGGACTCTAGGGACAGCAGGATCTGCCTCCGCTCTCTACATCAGTGTCTTCAAAACTCGCCTCAGCACTGCACTGATCGCTGATATATTTTCATTAACACCTTTAAAGGCACTTCAAATGCAAATGTGTAATGAGTTGTCGTCACCGAACGCATAGCTTCCACACTGGCGCGTTTAACATCAATGCTAGTTAGGCGCTTATAAACATGCCAACGAAGAATGTTCACATTTTTATTTTTATCGCCTAACGTGGATTTTCGGTTGTCACGCTTAGGGTAAAGCGGAGAATGAAAGAGCGCCTGCTTGTCCTAGACTCGACGTGCAATATGTTTTCTAGCCTCTGAGTCAGTCGTACCGAACGGTCAGACGAATTTCCGCATGATTCCCTCGGAATTGAGGAAATAATTGCCATACATTTTCTTATATTTGATGTCGATTTTACTCCTTATAGATATTGTTGATCCCGCAACTTTGAGCAGTAGTGCTTTAAGGCGGCATTTATCTGTGGCTTGTTTGTGTATGAGTATATAAAAGAATTTATTTATACATGCTTTACAAGTGTAATGCCACCAAGTTGGGTGCAACTTAATATATTTTATTTCCTTTCAGTGGTTCTATCCTTCACATGATATGGAAATTTAAATCATATATGAGGTTGCGTATGAAATTCCACTCTGCAGTTAGCCAGTTACAAGGAAAACGGGTTGTTTATTAAGCTAAACGACTGCTTATTTAGTGGTCATGATGACTGGATTTGCTCATTGCATTTGTATTTCCATAGTTGTTTCGGTTTGAAGTTGATTTATTTCCCTTGCAGACTAGTGCAGTCCACCTTTATTCTCAAGAATTTATGTAGTCGATAATTTTTTTACTTTCTTTTCTTCTCATCCCTTAGTGATTCCTCATTCACCCACTCTTGAAGGTGCTTCAAAATTTTCCGTCTCTTGACGAACGGTGAGCTCACGGAAACATGCAAGCGATCGAATCAGGTACATATAGTTGTACCCTCATATGAGCATAGACGTCGGATCTGTGGTGCTGGATTAGCTCTGTATCAATTCATCTCCCATAAATTTACTACTTCACCGCTTGTAGAACTTGCAAGAGAGAGTAGCGAAGGACCGTGTTTGATTATGTCGTGGAAACATGCCTTCGTTACCTATGAACAAAAGGTGCTGTTTTGAGGACGATGCCGGAGCAGCGCTGATTTGTCACCTAAACGAGTTTGGAGACGTGCAGGTTGGCATCTTCCATAATTTAGTGACAGCTCCCATAGATACGGGTAAAGGCGGAATGGAGTTGATGCCACACTGGATCCACGAGTGCGGCCGAGCTCTGGGCATGAATTTCGCGTTGACTGTCAACGACCAAGGTCTCATCAGTGCTATCGAGAAGCATGATCTTCCTGCATTTGTCGACATCTATCGTAAATGTCACTTCGAGAGTAATCATTAGAAGCGGTTGCACCTGTTGTTACTGCTTGCCATTATGGAGAAAAAATCCTCTTTTTCCGTATTGTCGTGTTGCAACATCTCATTCGTCAATGTAAGAGAATATTGTTCGTAGACATGGAAAGCACTTATGAACTTAGTTTATCTGTTTATCATTTTATCAAATCCTTCCTTCGCATGCACCAGGGTATATGGATGATGGTCCAATGCTTCTGGTGAGTGTCCTAAAAAGCTGACGCAAAAAATCTCACGTTTGTGTTCAGCGATTCGCCTAAAAGTGTCTCTAAACAAAAACTTCACTTGGTTTCCCTACAGGCGTCCCAATAATTTGCGTCCTCCGAAAAATCCATGCACTGGGAAGGTCGCGCTGTATCGTTTTGCAGTCACGCTAGTGCAGAGTCATGTGGATGAGCAGAAATATGAACCATACCTAGGAGATTTTTATTTATTTTTGAACATTTTAAGGGTGAAGTCGATCAGCCATGATGGCAGCGCAAAAAACACTTACTATCACATCACGGCTCGTCAGTTCATTCTCCAACTTTGCATTGACAGTGTGAAAGAAAATTATTGCTGTCCAAGCGCCTACTGCGAGCCAATAACTTATCACCTGTTGCCCAAATTTATACATCTTATTTTAAGGTGCGGCGCTTTTGAGGTGAAATTTCGTTGGAACATATCAGCACAGCTAAACACCTACAAAAACGATATTTATTTTCGTAATGCTCGCCATTTTAATCTTAGTAAGATAATCGCTTTCAAGAAAAGCCGCTCAAATTACTCGTGGAAAATCCAACATGGAAAATTGATCACCTTAGAGGAGATTACTGTCAGAGTGACTACTGAGAGTAGCAATGAATTTTTAATATAAAATTCGGTTTAAATAAAGTGTCGCCTCATTGAGCAGATTGATGGCACTGCATCGGGAGTGTCACTTTTGTTATATTTCATTCCTCGATTCAGTCTATTCCTCTCGTCGTCATCTGACCTATCATATTACATATACACTGAGGTACTACTTCATCCTTTTATGGCTGCATTCAGTACTTCATATTTTTCCAAATAATCAATGAATTTTTGTTACATTCAGCGGTTATTGTTAAGCGTAATACTTCTAAATTATCCGCAGTATTAGTTCAGACCTGTATCGCTGAGAATGCCTTAACTTGAAAGAGCGCTTCAAAGAATTAAATCCCAGCTAAAGATGGGAATTCTTCAACTGGAATTTGAAGACATCAAAGGTCATGGTTTCCTACGCTAACATTAAGCAATTGCGGATATCGTCTATCAGTGCACTGGACGTGTGATTAATAATAATTCAATATTATATATTGAAGAAAAAGATTGATAACGCACTTAAATGCGTAATGAAATTATGCATGAACATTTTTTTGAAATCATATTTTCTCAAATGCTTCTCTATTCTTTAACTGCTCATATTATCATATCGAAAATCAATCCTATCGAAGAGCTAAATCGAAGAAAATTTTTATTCGTCTCACAGCTTTCGCATTCTCCGATAACTGAGATCCTCCCTTGCATAACTTTAAAATGTGATTCACATAGTGCAATGGCTGCTTATCGTCATTACGAACTGCTAATGCACTTGCAATCCGGAAGGAAGACCGGCAACAGGCAATCGTAGAAAGCAAGCAATTGTGTTGTTCTATAGGTCAAGCATGTCTAATTTAGCAGTTTGAACTTGACGCGCAGAAAAGCAGCCCCAATCTGCTTTTTCAACTCAACCGATCGAGTTGTATAAGCCTTCTCAACAAATTTAAACAGTGTGGAAAATATGAACATTCTAAAGTATAGGCCTTTGTTTGCGGCAGACCAAATTCAGGTTGCCTGACATAATGTGGTGGTCGATTCGTCCAATATGCTCCGAGGATATAGGGAATAAATCTTGTACTACCAAGAGCAATTAAAACGACCTCAGCATGACTGAAAGTATAAAGCTGAAGAGTGCTTCAACCGGTCAATCTGTTGCTGTTGCCGTTCGAAGCACCCAGGCACCACGAAGCGAACTTGCTTGCTAATTGAGCGAGTTCATTTCCGATTCGTCAATCCCTCTTGTCGGATCAATGCGATTCCTCATAAACGTTAGTTCAGCTGAGGAATTCTTGCGAGCAGTCGTAAATTATTTGGGTTGGAATATTTATCATATCAGATAAAATGCTGATTTAAAAAGCATATCCCGCAGACCCTTCTTTGAATGCAGAGACTTTCGAAGCGGAGGCAAGGCACATAATGATGAGATGTAACTGATATCCTTGAGGACTTAGCTAATAGATTCACATGCAGATCTGTCGGATGTGCACTATGCATTGCTCGTATAGATTAATTTATTGCTCGTTGTTCATGAGACTGTCAGGTAAATCGAGATAACATTCGACAAACTGCCCAAAAGCGACTAAAAACATTTAGATTGAAGCAGAACTAATCTTTAGAAATTCCTCATGTTTTTGTAAACGTTTAAAGCAACTGACGAATGTGAACTACGTTTGAACGCTCTTAATTAGCTTATTCTTTAAACTTCCTTCCTTAAGAAATTTTGAGTCGGCATTAATTCACAAGCCGGCATAATTCATAAGCTGAAATACCTACACGAGAAATGCGAAAAATAATCTTCGCACGAAACTGCTATCGAAAGCTGACAATAAACGCCTTTCACGTTATTATACTGGTTCACGTTTGCAGTGCTCCTAGCTGTTTTTCACGCATTCAAAGCTGTTTTACGCACTTCGATTTGCTTGAGGAGAGTTTTTCTGCAAATGTATCCTTAATTGAGTCACTGTCAAGTCAAACGTTGACGAGCGATCGCATTCGTAAAATTATATAATATTTACTTCTAATAGCGATATTCTGCTTTTTAAATGATTACTTTTTGTTTATTGATTGACAAGCACTTACGGCAGTTACATTGTCCACGAAAGTTAGTGAGTTATGCTGTCGCTACGTTAGAGGTGGCGCTTGTGTCCACAGCCATCTGAATGAAAAGGTCGAGAACCAAAGATCAGTTTCTGTTTACTCTGTAGTTGTCAGAACCGCTCAGCTGATCTAATAAGTGGCAGTTTTCTCCTATGAAGTCATGACGTTACCCACCACTCATCAAAAACGTTTCCGAGACTGCAAACTTCGTTGAACAAAGATCAGTTGGCAGGTTTTTTTGAAATTTCTCATTGATCAGGCACATCAATTTTACCATGGCAAAAGAACTGTTCATCAAGATGCTTCTCGTCAACAGACAATCCTCTGCAGCACACAGGTGTCGATCTCTGAATGAATCTGACGGATTGAATGACAGTTAAATTCGACAAGCTTTTTCTTACTTCAGATATTCATTCATCGTTTAGTGAATTTGATCGAATCGTTCTCGTATAACATTTGCTTCCGATATGTTAGGTCAGAGAATCTCAAATGACAAAATATTTTTGATAGCGTGTTCGGAGTTGTGCTTTACTTTCTCTGCAGTGAGTATGAAGACAG
This sequence comes from Parascaris univalens, assembly GCA_037576465.1. Taxonomy (NCBI): domain Eukaryota; kingdom Metazoa; phylum Nematoda; class Chromadorea; order Rhabditida; family Ascarididae; genus Parascaris; species Parascaris univalens. The sequence continues at coordinate 160,821,643 of CM075173.1, forward strand.
TTGAAAACCATCTAGAAGTGTTTGCTTCAGAATGCGCAATAAATGTTTGATGAAATTAACGATTGTTTATGCAATATTCCGCTTAAACGCCTTGAAGTGCTCACCGGAAAGACTCTTCAAAAGGTGCTGAAAAGGTCGGTGAAGCTTTAATGAAGAAAACGTCGAGAACAATTGCCATTCGGAATTCTTAAGAACTTTTAAACGAAAAGAGACGAAAAATTCACTTATGCGATAGGATTTTGCTTAAATATTTAATGATTCATTTTAGACTTCTTTCATTTTCTTAACGACTTGCAGTTTCTATGCAGCGATCTTGAAGTTATCAAAGAAGAAGGCTTATATACTAATGCCTCCCAAGAAAGTCGTTTTCCTCTGATGCATCATAAATGCTTCGTATGCATATGTGATCCGTATTATATCGCCACTAGAGAAGCAGCCGAACAGTAATATATCATGAACGTTCTGCGGCAGCAGTTTTGTGTGATCGAATTAATGGGGTATAGTTTTGCGATCTTGTCGAGGGAGACTTGGAAAATATAACACATCGTTGTCCGCTTTACTGCGTCTCGCAAGTCAGATTTTCGCATGTTCCTTAAAATCATCATTTGGAACTTGGCACGCACTTGTAGAGAGAATGTCATTGGTGCATTTGTTGCTCGCCACAGCGCACACTTTCAAACATTTCACGGCAAAAACTCATCAACAGCCTTTGTTCTTTACCTTTAGAAAAGGAGAAATATTTTATAATTACCCAACTTTTTCCTTTTTTTCAAATGTACAGGGTGCACTAGCGCAACTACGCTGTTTTACATTTTAATATCTTTTGCAACTGCAAATACAGGCGGAAATAAGAATAAGCAATTGAGGGAAGACGCAGGTATATATATTCGGCACATATACATGTAAGTTACATGGTGTAGCTGCAGCCCTAAAAAAACTCGAAGAAAAAGCAGGTGCGGCTTCAAAACAGCCTCCCTCATTATGACCTCAGCTTCAACAACCCCATTTGTGTAGCAAGGAAATTTGTAACCCCTGAATTGCTGTAAAGCAGCATCTACTACAAGCCAAAAGCAAATGTGCACATCACGCCACATTTGCTTCTTTAGTGGCGCTGGTTTAATTGAAGACATTGTAGTCTACTTCAATAGGGAAACTGCCGATGACTTCTCTTATTATCAGTGAATCGACTCATTAATTTGCTACACACATATGGTGTTAAACTTTAATTGGATGGCGTGTTAGCGGCTCAAAATAATACCGCGTAGCAGTGTTTTAAAAATATCACAGCATAATGCAAGGAAAGAAGTGGCCGCTAACAATTTTAGAATCGAAATGCCCAATGGGACTTTGAAAAGCTTTTTGCGACTTTTTCAATGAATGGTTACCTTTCTTTTCACTGAGTATTCGCTGCTTGTGTATGAATATGATGCCCTCACCAAAACGCATAATGCATGCCAGTTTTCCTTTCTAACGAGCATTTCATAATTCAGTGACGCCCATGATTGATAGGTTTGCGTTGTGACATTGAAAAAATTTTGGCTACTTGGACCGGCTTATTCGGAAAATATGCTTAAAAGGTGCGGACATTAAGACAAAAAAATCTCGAGGTTTCAAGAGCAACTCACTTGGGAGCACATAGCTAGATTCTAATGTTCTGAAGAAATAATTGCATTTCGTTACAAATCGCCTTTGCTTGTCTACCATCACGATAAATGCTCCGGAAAATCCACTCTCTAAAAAGCTCTCTGCAAAAAGCAACGAGCTGTTACTTAAATCAGCTTATTGATCCATTCCATCACTTCCAGTGAATCAATATCACTATACACGGCACGGCACTAGTGGTGCCGAAGTGACTGATTCATAGGATGCTGCCTAAAGTTTCAAAGTTTAATAACTTTTACTTGTACAGTAATGATGATGATATTTTCTCCATGAGATAATAAATGGAAGTGGGCAGCGGTGGGCAGGGATCTTTATCGTGTGACGTTTGGAGTCAAATCCTTCGCAGGGACAACAGAGATTTTGGAGGGTAAGAAAACGCTCGCTTTTATCAGGAGACCGTCCTCACATTAATCATGCCGGTGCGCTGTACCGATGCCTCTAAGAACGGTTTAGAAAGAGATACGGACTAAGAGTTTTTGAAAAGTAACGGTTCACGAGCATCATTACGTTTGAATGAACCAGTATGGTGGATGCGACCGACAACCGAAAGGTATGTTGGCATCGAACGCTCAAGAAGTGTGATTACGCCTGACATTTGTTTATGGCTCATTTTAAAAAACGGTTGCTAATAAACGTGAATTGCTTGAGATGGTACAAGAAACGGCATTCGTTGCCTTCGGATAAATAAGCTGCTGCAATGCGGAAATGAAGCGTGGGAGCGGCAGCGGACTCACTTTTTGCAAAGAAATGAAGTGAAAGCAATTGCGTTTCCAACGCTGCCGATAGCATGAATAGGTGTGGAAGGTGAGACTAGAAATAATACACCACAGTTTTGCCCTTACCATGGCTGTGAACGAGAGTATAACTTTCTATCTAGTAGAGTATAACAGGACACTCTAAGGAATTTCCCTCGCGTCAAAATATAATGCAGTAGAGCGAACGAAAGTTGCGGCTCGTTAATCAAATTTGTCGCATAATTTATGAAGCTTTTGTTGCCTTTACTATAGTATAATATGGCTTTGTAAACTTCTCAGGTGGCCAAGTATAATGTTATATGGCTTTCGAAGTCTCGGATAAAGCAATATAAACTTTAATATGTTAAATGATCATAACGAGTTGGCAACACAGGATCTAGCGCTTCTTGCGAGTTGGTGTTCCTCTGACTATTTTTCCTCTTCTTACATCTTTGACCCCCAACTCTTAAACTCAAAAATAAATTGCACATCTTCTGCGTGCAGGCTCTTTTTCGAGCCTGAAAACATAAGAAGCCTTTATGGAAGGATCGAGACAGGACGACATCCGAACTAATGTATCGCTTGCTCAGGTTTTCATTTAGTACCTCGTCAGAGAACTTAACAAGTCTTAAATGTCAGATAAAAGACTATGCGGGGTTTGACTGTGTTGTGAGTTTTCTCGATACGAGGTTGAACAAGCCGTTTCCTTCGTTAATTACTCGATGATTTCGATTAAATGCTTTGAAAGGCTTTCCTGGAAGCATGGTGGAAATGAACTATTTTCGGCTGCATTGTAATTTAGAATTGTGTGCAAATACAAAGTTCAAGGAATTTTGTCATGGAAGCAGTACGCGATATAGGTCTATAATCTGATGCATTTGTTCTTATCGCCATTGTCAATTTTAAATAAGGTCATATTTGGAAGCTTGCTTTTCTCATAATATTTCTTCACTGCAGCAATGCATTTCAGAAAAAAAGCACAAGTCTACGATGGTCCCCTTAAATTCTCAATTTCAGTTACAGTTGTAATCCTATAAGTCCCTGATGCTTGATTCTACTGCAAGTGCGAAACATCGTTATAAAATTAGGATGGTGAGCGTGAACTCGTAGGGCTCAGGGCTCTCTTGTTTCCCGACATATTTTGTGATCATAACCATGAAATATGGGCACGCTTCTTTGTTATAGACTTCTGCTTCTCTACTGGAACTTATTAGACGTATTTACCTTGAGGGTCTCTTATTCGAACGCACTGCATGATGGAGTTCACTCTTATTCATTCTATGGCAATTTTTTTTAGTTCCCAGTGGCATGACTCACTTTTTAATATATTGTACAGAGATGGGGAACCCACATGGGAGATCACGATCCAAAATTTGCCATTCACTTTATACAAATGCATTCATGACGTAGGCCCTCAAGAGTACTCATGCCGAGGAGGGTTTGAGGTGAACGAACACTACCACGACGTAAATCGAGAAATGTTTTCTTTCTTGGAGTAGAACACTTATTCTTGCACAGTTGCCAGATACTTTTGAATGAACTTTGAATTCGAATAATGTCTTCATCAACAATGAGGACATATTTTGCCACGCGTCTCCGATTCATCCTCAAGATGCAGTGCAACACGCTTTCTGCTGTTTCTCAACGAATGAGGGTTTTATGGCAGTGTTTTATAACTGTGGTTACAGCATTGTGATGCACGAAATTGCTGTGCTGTTTTAACCGCCGTTTTCGCCGTTTCGATGATTATTAATTCAACTCAACCTTCAGTTTTCATATAGCACTGCTATGGATTTAGCAGCCTTTCATTTCCTTCATCCAATGAACAAGCAATTAATTGCCAGCGAAAAATATTCAAGCCTTCCGTCTTAATTCCAAAATGGCATTTATTAGCAGTGAACTCTTCCCTCCTTCACAATGTTTCCATTTTCTTTGTTTTCGTCATAACAACATCACCTGCTCGTGGATTTTAACTCGTTACCTGCCATATTTGTTGATGGTCGAGGATGCTCACTATTGTGTGCAGTAGTGTTCAAACTTCATTAAAAGCGCGAATTCTGCAGTTACAAGCTGTAAAAAGCTCTCCACGAAGCCATAGAAACGAGCAAGCTGCATAATGCAGTGCGTCGGAATGAGCAACGATGAAAGGCAAAATGGCGCACATATGTCATATTTTATTGTGAAAAATAATAACGAAATAACACGGACACAGTTAAAAAGCATGGCGGAATTCCTGGTAGGAGATGTAAGAATATCTCGAATGAACGAAAACGAAAGTATAATGAAGGTCTGCGACATAGCTCTGATGCGGACCAGTGATCGAAGAAAAGCCCATTGCGGTCTGATTTTCACAGTTTTTTCCTTCCCATCCTCTCATAGCGACTTTTTCTGTCTTTGGTGCCGAGAAAATCCCATCTGCCGGAGGAGTAGCCAGATACGCAGGTGACGTGCAACGCAGTACAGACTACGCGAGACAACAAAAAAACAACAGTAGAAACAACTTATTCGAAACAAAAGGTAAAATTTGATTGTCGGTCAGGAACGCAGATATTACAAAAGGCGCAAAGGGCATAATGAATTTTGGTGCAGCATTTCGAACTGTCACCTTGAAGAGGTTGTTATTCCGCTCGCGCCCGGTTTCGTTAATATTCGTAACGCTCCACAGCAGAGATTGAACAAACTCAATTCCATATAGAGACTTCACTGTTATGGGCTCACAGTATCATCACCGTCATTCGCAGACCGAAATCGCGAGTCGAATATGCAGTCATTAAAAAGGTTCACTAAAATAACACCTAATAAAGCGCCGAGAACTAATCCTAACAATTTCACCACGTATCACCCGCTTCAAAAACGCCCGCTGCTCCTCATCTCATTTCCTGTCACTTTCATAACAGGAAAGTGCTTCCACTACACTTGTTTATTCCAACTCAACATGACGCTTTCACAGTCCGCTCTCACTAGTCACGAAAGGAACACCCTTTCTTTGTAAGCATCTCCTAAATTTTTCCGCCACCTGCATCTGGCCTTTAACTGCCATCTTTATATTCGCATGAACGATGTGAAAAACCCCCCAACAGAACCGGGCGCCATCAAATGTCGTCTTTGCGGAGGCTACCGCTCTCCGGAACTCGCCAGCTCCCTACGTGTGCAGGTTTATCTCGTTCTACATAATCTGCAGCATTCTTAGGCTGATTGGCATGCTGTGCTGTGAAAGAGTAGTTAAACTGCAGCTCCCGAATTTTTACTTAGCTCATTGCAAATCTTTACTGATCGCAAATCCTGCTGAACAGTCAAATGACCCGACGGATTTGTCATATGTTAAGACACCTACCCTCTAACTCTCTGGACTTATTTGTTACCTTCCTTGCATACCAGCTTCACCATCGAACAATTCGATTACCATGTCTAAACTTGAAGCGTTGGATGCGTAGGAGTGAATTTTCCACTTTTCCGTTCGAAAGCTGAGAACTAGAGGGCTACATCTCTGTTTCAAATGTGGAAGAGCAGAGACAAGGAAACTGCTCCATTTTGTTTGGACTACATAGGCCAAAAGATCGTCAAATGTGTTCGATCGGTGAAACAGTGAGTATCGTTCAAGCTGACTGTTTTCTTCTTTTCATGCTTTAAGTTGAAACTAAAAACTTTCAAACTCATGACTGAAGAGCTTGATTAGCTAGCAACTTGACAGTTCGCATTTTCAAAAGAGATCTTCAGAGAAAATGAGCTTTCGAAGCATTTCAAAGTAAGGCGCTTGTTTGCTTTTTTATTGCAATCGATATGAAGATTTCAGTTTTCAGAAGGCATACCACAAGGCAAATCGCATCTGTTACTGCTTTCGATTCCAGGAAAGACTTTTCCATCTTTTGAATCCTTTCGGAGACACACTGAAATCCATCGTATAACGATTGCGATTGCATTTGGTTGCTCAGTCTCCAATCCGTTCTTTGGATTGATTTGGTGAATTCACACCTTGCAACGTCACGTCGTTTTGCTGGTCTCACACGATTCTTTTACTGAAGCATTTTTGGAGAGAATATCGTAGTGAAGAAAATATTATAAACAAGTGAGTTGATAAACAAATAAGTGGATGAATTCGTGTGGATAGTGAGTGGAAAGAAGCAAGTTAAATTATGTTTTCGATTCATTCTAAGCTAACGACGATTACGTCTCTCAAATTTCAATTCATCGGTGTCTTCCGTAGAATCGGTGCTTTCTGTGGAACATTTTTGAAACCGAGCGAACTGCTTTCATTCACAAAAACGCCATTTACCTTGACTGAATAAAAGTGTTGTTACCGTCCTATTGGAACATACGTTATCAAATCCTTGTGAACGCTTGTCGATGAGCGAAAGTGCAGAGGGGAGTGAGGCAGCGAACGAAATAAAATAAAATATGAGGAGTGACGAGTTGCTTAAACAACTTCATGGCAAGTCTGCGACAAGTGTAGCATCCTAGAATTTTAGTAATCTGCGTTTGTCAAATGCAAACAAATAGCAGACAGGCGGAAAAATGTCGTCTGATGTTCTTTCGAAAACAGATTTGCAAAGGCAATTACGAAAGGCATTCACTGTTTCTTAATCATATGCCCCTACTGCGTCGCCACTTTCGTAGACTGAGCACGTGTAAGCACGCACCAGCTCGGATGCGATTTGACACTACTGACAGATTTTTGGCTGTCGACCACTTTTCTTATCAATCTTGGGAATCGTTTACTGGCAGCTAATTTACTCCAAACACGATATGCCTTAAAAGCCATCATAGGCTCCCATTCTGTTCCCTTATGTCGGAAAGCGCTGGGGTTGCTCAACTCTTAGAGAACCTGATGTTCATTTATGAAACAGTTATTGCTATTTCGAAAAACCGCCTTATCATACATGCACTTATAGAAGTGTTTGAAAATCGCCGTGACCTTCTGATACCAACGTCTGCTCTTTGAATTATATAAAAAAATGAATGAGCGCTGCTTGAGGATGTTCAATGTGTACATTTTACATGTCAGTTTCCTATCAGAAGTCAGTCTCTCCGGTCCGTTTTTCCTCAAATTTGTCCGTACAGTTTTTGCAGCACCCTTTTCTTAAACTGTTTCAAATTTTCTGCTCCAATCAACTTTTTTCTCCAGTTTGATTATCGACTGCATATAGTACTCGGACATTACCAGTGGACGTCAAAATATGTCGCAGTCGTGTCACATTGATCAGCTGGCAAGGAAGCATAATAAAATGGAGGCTACAATACGACTGCTTTAGCTAGTTCTAAAACCACATTGATATTAGCTGAGGTTTTATCACCTAGCGAAGAGGTGACCTCCCGGTGCGTTAGGTAGCTCTGTATTAAGCAGGTTTCATTACTAATAGGGTTCAAATTGCCCTCCCGAATCTCACAGTCAATATCCTCATACACTTCTCTAGCATCCAGTTTGGAGGACACATGCCACCGTGTTCTCCAACTTCATGTCACCGTTGTGTTCTCTAATTACACAATTTACGCCTATTGACTGAAATCATCCTTCAGTATCTGATATTAAGCTTTATTATCTCCGATATGCGATCACTCGATCCTTTAAGAGTTAATTAATTTTCAAAGCTTAAAGAACTCATGGAGGCTTCTTTTTTGATCTAATTATGCAGTCTACTGCGCAAAGAATTTTGCGGCAGTGATTGCGGTGATTGTTCTAAATACATTATGGGTTTGCAGTTGAGCTAGTCTATTTGCTTCAGATTTTATTATCTGCTGTTTTGTCGTGGCGCATTCGGTGTTTTCGTTTTCGCGTTGGGCCAGTGCTTGGTGTCTCGAATGGAAAAAAGCTGCAGATTTTGAGGCTGATTGCATCCAACCACTTCAGACTTTATCGCTTAACGTAAGTACTGAGCAGGTGACTGTCTAATGCGACGGTATTCAAAATAGCGATGCTTTGACTATGAATGCGAAGTATCACTCACTTCAGGGATAGCACACATAAAAGTGCTTAAATAAGATGCATAAATCTTACACCAACCAGCTTTCTTTATGAGTAGCAAAGGTTCCGTTTTTAATGTGTCGTAAGATACCACCAGTAACCTTTCAACATTGCTTCGTTAGGGCCGAAGGTGAACTTGTGCTACCATTCACGTTAATAAGAAGTAAGAAATTCAAGGAATCCACCAGCATAGATCGGTACAAAAGCCGCCAGGTTTCTTGCACAGAGGCTTAATTTGACTTACGCAGGAAACTCTTCATTGCTGTGCAAGTTTTCATGTGTCGCAAAGATCCTCTTGTGTCTTTCTACTGCGGCTATCATGTTCGCATGCATTTAATATTTGTATAGCTGGTTGCAATTTTCTCCTCTAATATGCACCTGTTTTGAAGTTTATAAGTGGCGTAAGCACATTTTTCGTAAGTCCTCCACACTTTCATTTAACAAGGAGACTCAGCAAATAAGTTCGGAACCTATGAACGACGAAATGTGTCGTGCGGTCACGTTGTTGGTCAAGCTTTTTTAGTACTACAAGAATTTCCCCGGGTCCTGAATTATACCTGCCGAGTTTCAAAGACCTAGGTTCCATAAAGTGCGTCAATATGCGTTGAACGTGCATACCCTTGTGTACAATTAGACCTAACAGCTGTGATCAGGATGTGGCTTGCACTAGTGGTCCTTCTATTTATCCAGATATAGGCAATGCTGCCGCAAGAGGTAAGACAAGCGTGTTAGTTCGGTAACATTTGCAGTCAGCCTTCATCTTCACTGATCTGTTTTCCATTGATCCGGAAAGTTTATGTTTTCTTTCGTTCGAAATTAGCACAATTTCCTCTCAATTTATAAGAACCTGCAAAAGTGCATGCAAAATGCGTAAATCAAATATCAGATTTTTTGAAAAGGACTGATGGGCAAAAATTCCGAAAAGAGATAATAAGAGAAATGTTAGTGTAGAGAAATGTCAGCCAGAACGTGGTGCAGATAGGCCAAGAAAAACAAAACCCGGTTAACCAAGGACTCCAACCTGACGAATTTCCCCCTTCTGTACAATGCCTGCAGGAGAAGCAAATTAGTTTCCCGGCTTTCTACCTCATCTAATTCAAAAACAGCTGTTCCAGTGCGCTGTCACTGGTCCCGAAACAAAGTATGACCTGAAACATCAAATCTGCACACTGCACAACACCGACTACCGCAAATTACTTCCAGCTGAAACTTTCTTGTGTTTACGGAAGACTTCGGATGGCAATAATATGAAACTTCATCGTGCGCGGTGCTATTTTGCAATCAGCTCAGCATGACAACGAACCTCGTCAACATTAGCGACCTACAAATCATGTTCATTAATGCATTCACATATCGCCTCATAAATAAATTTTAGTTTATCTCATTTCAGTACGTCGAAGTGGGAAAACGAAATCGCAAAGATGCAATTTAAGCTAATTAGCATTTCATTCGTAAGATAAGTCATGTCGCGTAGACCGAAATGACCAAGCGGCAATTTAAAAGCTGGTGGAGCGTGCACATAAACAGTATCGACGGGAAGCAGATTCCGGACCCGTGCGACACAAAAGAGGAGACTGTGCAGGATACCGTTTTATTGCAACATCTTTTATCGAGCTGAAAAATTGAGGGGCAAACTGAATTATTTTCGACAGCTGCCTGCCGGGAGGCATACACGCTCTGTTCTAGCAAAAATCAAAAGCCTTGTGAAAGTTTCGCCATTTTGTGGTATGTATAACGTAAAATGCAAATGCGATCGGCTGAAGGACGCATGCAGGTTTTTTGAAACAGTCGTAAACCTGGTCTACACGGAACTCCAAAAATCAGTTTGATAGCAGTTCAATAAGGTGACGAACCGACGGTGTCCCTTCTATCGAGGAAGACTGGCAACCAAAATGTTATTGACTTCGACATTAAAACAACTGGACTGATAGACGGGTACACGCAAACGCAAGAACGTGACTGCCTCATAATATCACATGGAAACAAAACGAAGATGAACAAGAAAGGCAAAAGAACTTAAGATTTCACTCAAAAAACTTGAGTTGGCTGAAGCTGCTATCGTTGACTGTAGAGACGCTTAGGGCGAAATTGAGTGATAGATATAACTGTGCGGCAGAATAATACCGCTAACTTCTCTTCATTTCAATGCCGCACAGATTTAAAAACGGTGAATACAAGAGCAATTTTTGGAATGAAATTTCCAACAGAAAGGCTTTTTCTGCTGCAATTCAAACACAAGTCATTTTTTGTAAGCAAAGTGTGACCACAACTGGACGGCTTCGAGATTTGCCTCAAGAGATCGACTAATTTCGCTGACAAGATGTGGAGGAAGAAGTTGATTTTATGACTTTACGAAGCCAGAGTAGTCAGGAGATCCTTTCTTTCGGTGCCAGAGTCGGAGTCTCAGCGTAAATTCTCTTTAATTTCGCTCCTCGACATCATCTTAGAAATATAAAGTAATTGCTCAAAAGAGGCGTGAGTACTCGTACTAGCTGGCGTGTCCCCACTCAGAGGCTGAGGTTTGGAAAACGGATGGTTTTCAATGTACCCTTGCAGATCAGAGCGTTCGCTGACAGGACCACCGATCCGAGTGCTTGGGATGCAATCGTTGGTCGTTGTTGCTTATTGCTCAAGTTCTCGGTTCCTTGATTACTTGAGATGGTATTTGTACCAGCACGATTATTAATTATCACTAGTAATGATTTTGGTGGCATATTTGATCCTACTGATAGAACTAGTAGACACGGACCGCTAGCATTAATTACTATTAGCGAAACTACTATTACTGGAGGAAGGAAAATGGGACTACTATTACTAACTGCAGTTAACACTCCTAATGCATGATATTATTTGCAAGCACTACTTTGCTAGGGTAGGAGGCCACTGCTTTTGTTAACAGTACAGCTGACAGTAGCTGATGCGACTTTGCATTATTAGTATTATGGTCAAAGTTGTGATGGCACTAGTCGTAGTAGTATTGCGAGCCCTGATTAATTTCATGACAACTTACCAATAACCTCATCAAGCCTGCAGTAATAGCTGTGTCACTCAGGCTCCTATCAGCTAAACAACAGCGATACTGCACACACTGCACAATAACTAAGTATGATTAAAACTATGGCCCTAGGGTTTCGAGTATCGGAAATCTTGCACACGTTTCCCGATCAGCTCACTGTTTAACTTGAACAAGTCTTGAAAAACCACAGATCTTAGCCCTCTCCACATATCTTGTGAATTTTTTTCGCCAAGCTTTATTAATCGGTATAGACAATATAGGTAGCCTTCACTTATGCTCTAAACCACTCCAGATCAATACGATTTTTGGACTGTGCACGCGAGGCTGGCTAACAGCAGCTGCCAACGTGATATGTTAGCCTCCCGGCGTTGATTCGACTCAGGTGCTTCAGATGAATTCTTCGTAAGGATGACCAGCACCATTGTGTTGTTACATTATTGATGAGCGGTAGAAAAGCTGAAGTCATGGCAGTATGTAATAAATGAGTGGTTACCGCACGTTCGCTTGATTATCAACTACTCTCCTCCTCCAGTTCTAAGCAGTAGTGCTTCGCAAACATCAGCATCATATTATTTTGTTAGTGCAACGAAAATCACTTTCAGATGATCAGTGGCTACTTGAAATCTGTCTGTTAACTTCAGATTAACAGTGCCTTTGTAAACCGATCAAACTGTGGCTATTGTCGGAAAGGAAGGCCTAGGTTGGGACGTGTAAAGAGGCCTGATGGAGAGATACCGACGAGAGACCGAGGAAGAATGTTTATTGAGACAATGGAGTTATTCATATGGTGACAATAATGCGCCAATTATAACCAGAATTAAAGTGACAACAATTTCATTTGCGCGAGTGCGAAAGTTACAGTATCGACAAAATATGCGCTTTCATTGGTAGCAATATTCCACTTCTTTTCTTTTCTTTGAATTAAATTGGTAAGGGTGGCATTGCATTCAAACATTTGCAATCGATTTAGGCTAAAATAGCAATGACTTTCGTTTTGCGCACTCACACGTAAACATTTGAAGATGAGTCGCAGAATTGCTTCGCGATTGTGACAAGACACAAACAACACTCTTATGTACCGAAGCTTCCTCCTTTTCGTTGGGTGTGACGAATCCTTGTGGAGAGACCAGATGCGTTGTTCCGGCTTTCTGACTAGCGCAACAGCCCAAATTAGGTAATGAGTTTCAGCGGGTCTTACATAGACACGAAAACAATATTGTCGCACAGAGACTTCACTCATTTCTTTTACTCTACTCTTGAAGTGCTTTAAAACAGAAATATCTTCATTTCGCAGTTCTCATTTTCGAACGTCTCCTCTTCAGCAATATATTAACTTCTCTACGCAGAGATACTTTCGTTTTAAATTAAGTCACTGTCAATGCGGTGGAGAGATTTTAGAATGCAGTTGTTTCAGCTGGAATTAATAACTCCCTAGTTGAGAATGTTCATTCTCAAGTCCCATCTTCGCTTCAGTCAGTAATGTTGCAAATAGTTCTTTAGCTATCCTCTTTATATTTCACAGGAAATATTAAAGCCTTTAAAAACAGTACAGTTTTCTCAATTCTTCCTCTTCACGCAAAGCTGCTACCATAGGCGCGCGAATAAAACTTATGGTAAGAGTAGTTTTCAACGAGGATAAAGTCGTATTAGCAAAATCAGTAGGAGCATTCGCTCCTCACAGCCTTGAAATTCCTTTTCATTCATTATAATCTCTTTATTTGAGGGAAAACCATAGAAAAGGCTCACCATTCCCTCAAACACCCTCTATATGAGCTTGAGCGCTTATAACGCATAATGCACATAATCACTCACTTCGAGGTTAATGTTTAAGATCAACTCACTGGAAGCGTTGAATAAACACATACTGAGGTTTACCTAGATGCATTATGACGAAAATTCCGCATAAAGGGCACATTTTCCAATAAACCATGAATACGAATGTTTTCTCGCACGAAGTCAAATAGGCATTATGTGCAATAAAACTTTTGAGAAGTTATTTGTTGAGCGCTCGTTTGTTCCTTATTCACATGTTCATTAATTTGTGCATAGCTGCTGATCACGATATTTTTTCGCCATTATATATCCATGGCTCGCTTAAACTGGAATTTGAGAAAAACTTCGCTTATTCGCCTGTAACTTTGCCCCTCCACTGAAGCTCTTTCTTGTACGATCCTATGCCTCCTTTAGCAAACTTTAATTGAATTCATCCTACGCTCGTTGCATTCATTACCAAAACTGATTGAACTTTCGACAACCACTGCGAAAAGATCTCCTAATGACGAATTCACAGAACTCCCTCTAAAATATCATTAACGGAGTCTCTTCTAGGAAGTGATTGTCCTTTGTCTGATTGCATTCGAAGGTTTCGAGCTCAGCGATAAATGCAATGCACATCAAAAACTTTGCAATACCACACTTTACTCTACGATCGATTCATATTTAAGTGTTAACGCTGCGCTTTTTTCTCATCTATGATCAAAAGTGCATTTAAAATGTTGCAGTTGCTTCCTACTTCAATGATATCACGGTAAGAACCAACAGAGGCACAGTGATATTTGTATGCCCCTCATGAGCACTTGCTCAAAATTTGTATTTCACACAGTTTACTTTTATAAAATAGATGAGTATATTCACTAGTATACTTTTTTTTCCAATGATTTAACCCACAGGTCGCGCGGTAGATAACCTTGACTGTAGAAAGAGGCACGTATTAATGTAGAAGAAGACGAAATGCGATAGCAATTTCAGAATCTCACAGTGAATTAAAGAAATGCGAAAATTCGCGAAAATTAATTATCAGAACCCTTTTTTTAAATCATCAGCTTCGATATGTTAAGCAAACCGGTTTCCTGAAAAATACTCTTCTTTAATTATTCGAATAAGATTTAAACGTTTCCGACATCATGCGTTTTATTGGACCGGATTTTTCATTATAATAACAGTCTTCAAAATCATCCCAATGCAGCTCCATTAATTCACCAGCATAGTTCCCAGCCAAAGGCACCCAATGTTTGAATATGCCGAACGATGGAAAATCAATCGGTCAAGCTAGCTCGGTTGAAGGGATGTTGCTCAGCAGAACCGGTTTGGCCGTTCGTTACAGCCATAGATAGGCAGTTAAATGGAGAAGGCAGTCAATTAAATGGAAGTACGAGTTACAAACCATCATGTTCAAAACCGCAATCGCATTTTCCTGCTCATAATATTTGGCAGTAAATCTAAGAACGATGGATAATTGAAGAAAGCGAAAGGTTGCGGCGAAAGCACCACTTCTGTCACTCGCTATTGAGACAATAGTGGTTATGCTGCCTGCCTGCTTCATGCGCGAGTATTTCGTTTTCATATGACACAATACTTCGATGGCTTTCGTGTCAATTATGCCTCACTAAAGCGTGCCTCACAGTGCTAGGGAATATTAAGCAGTGGAAAGACACTATTCCACAAAGGAAGCGCGATAGCCTTTTTTATGGTTGGTTCTGTGAAATGACAGATTAGTCGAGTTTTCCTCTATTATTCCGCATTGCTCATGAAACCCCGGCGACTCATTCTCTGCGTTTGCAGCATGCTGTTGCAATTTCTTGAATGTTTGCGCATGAATGCAACTAATGAGTCTTAGGGTACTGAAAGATGCGTATAACTGAAAGAATGCATCACTTTTCTGCCTGTTTTGCTGTCACCAACTTAACAGCGTATGGGTGCGGTCTAATTATCAAAGTTTTTGAACAGTTTTGTGATGCTTTCAAATGGTGCTCAAATGCGTCCCTACCTCCTGAGTTCAGTATTTGAATTCTACACCTCACCGTTCTCTATTTCTATAGAACTTTTCAGTTTCGGCTTCCTCAATTGCTCAAGAACCTCCCAAATCGATAAAACAGATCGTTTTATGTTATTAAAGTGTATTTTGCACGAATGTTACAGCAAAGAATTTTCCCTTGTCGGTTTATAGATTGCGTGTGTTTTCTGAGGCTCTAAGCGCAGCCGAACTCGTGATGAAACGAATTCAGAGGTTTTTTGATAACTATGAGGTGATCGCCATACTGAGTGAATGGGCCTCAATTAAATTTCAGAGCAGTGAGGTGATTTTTCCGAAGAGAATTCAAATAGCTTATTGGAATTTAACAACGCTGAAAAAATTGGAACCGATAGTGCCGCGCAAATTATTTGAATATTTGCTGAAGGAACTGAAAGATCGCAGTGTTTCAGTAGCGGATATTGATGTGGAATAAAAAGAAAGTTGCCATCAATTTCAAAGGCAGTAAAGAGATGTCTACCCGGGCCAGCTGTTTGGTTTAAATATGGCTGCACAGAATCGCGTTTTTCTTTTGACCGAATGACGTCCTCGTGATTTATGCATGTGGTTAGCCTCTTAAGACTGTTGGAAATGTAAACTCATACCGCTATCTATTCTAAAGAGCGAATTTTCAGAGCACTTGAAGTAAGTGTGCGAAGCGGACATAAACTTTTGCAACTGAGAAGCTTGGCTCCACTTGTGTGTTTTATGAGCCTCTATTTGCTTTGATGTACCTGGAAACCTCAAATGGAAACGGTTCGAAGAAACAGCCAACCCGAAAATGCATCGAAAACGGGCTATTTCAGAGGAGGAGTTTTTAAGCGATGCTACGTTCTAGGTCAACCAACTTCATCTCCCCCAACTTTGATCGAATTTGTAACAGCTGCCTGATGCATCAGATTCTCGCATGAGCCTGTCCTTTTAGCAGATGTGCGAAAACTGCAAGTCTAGAGCCACCCACTTCGAGATGGCCATCAGAGGTTGCCTTATATCAGCATAATGTGTGGCAGAAAATGATTCCTGCAAACCATTCCGCTCAGAAGCAACTTAACTAATCAACACATGTCAACAGACTGTTTTTAAGTGGTACCTATTGAATTTTTGTTGTATTTTATGTTTGGAGACTATGTCTATGCATCTTTTGCCAAGCGTGGCTCCTGAACAGCTAAAAAGTGAGCAATTTTTCAGATAGTAGGATGTATGGTGAGAGGGAAGAAGCAGTTCAGTGCGATCTTGCGCAGATTTTCCGACTAATGCAGGCGGAAAATTGGAAGCACGAAGGTGATTTGCGTTCTTTCTCAGTTTTTTGGGTTCAAAAATGGAGGAAAAATCCCATCTTCTTCATTTAAAGGCGCGCCTGTTCGTCTGGCTGGATTGTTGAAGTTAGTGCTGCGGAACGCGCGTTCTGTATAGTGTAGATGAGCAAAACTTGCTGAAATACAAGATTCTTGTCCATTGTGGCTATCGCTACGGCAGTCGTTCATGCATACATTGGAGTATCTTCGGTGACATTTTATATCACGGGTGCTTCTGGCTGCGAAGTGACGACGAGGAGGGCGTTGTAGCCAGTCTTTGCCTGAACCCCGCAGTGGCAAACCTCGCACCGCAGTCTGCCTCGTCTATCGTTTCTAGTTCACGAATGCACTCAAGTGCAATCGATACCAGTCGTGCCAGGCAGTATCAGTTGTTAACCCTAAAGATCTAATTCAAAATAACCATTGGCAGGCAGAGATGGCCAGAACCTTTCACGTGCTTTACAGTCAATTGATTTGCTTGGCTGAGTCGTCGTAAAACGATTGTGTTTCCACAGTTTCTGTGCACGTGTTTAGGTCCGTTGAAGCCTAAACTCGTTGGTGCATGTTCATTACTGATTTCCTGCAACTTATAAAACTGGTCCCACAGATGGAAACTAGAAGAGTCACACCGCTGCGATCCCTCCGAATGGATTCTTCAGTGTTCTTCTATGTGCTCTTACAAAGTTGCAAGCTTTGTAGCGAGAGAACTTCGTAGAAAGTTGTAATCTGCTTGCATGCAGACCATTAGAAAGCTATCCTCTATATCATATCTCACATTGGCCTATCAACTTTGAGAGATTAAGGACTTCGGAGTAAACTAAAAGAATTTCCACATGGGTCAATTTGAAGAAAAACCAACCTCTTGCATAAAGCTTGTTATGACGGTTGTTTCTGTTAAATTACGAGAGGATGGACAGTTTGCTTTTTGTTGATGAAATGTGAAGGTGCTCGATTAGTTCCATCTTATGTGTTTCACCTCTTGTTTCCTGTATTTGAGGAGTAAATCGATCACTCATAAGAGAAGTGGTGATAATTTGCAATACAGCCAACTTTCGTGATGAGTTTTTACAGTTGCCGTTTTTCCATCAACAGGATCATGCAGTGAAAGCGCAGCTAACTGTAGGAAGTGAGAAGGAGAGCGAGTGAGTTGTTCGTTTGGTTGTAAGGCGTATTAAATAAAATGCTAAATAAGTGCTGCTTTCACTTTTCCGTTGCTTTCACTTTAGCTCTTTTCAGTGCATCACCGAGTCTGTTTAATAACCATCGTATACTATAGAGGCAAACGCACATGTCTCCTGTTCATGGTTCGTTTCTTCGTTATGAAAGAACTTGTGTTCATAAGTATGTTTTCTCAGCTTCAATCTAGTGCGTAAAGTTGACGCACTTTCTGTGGTATTCTAAATTAATATAAATGGGGAACAGTTAGAAATACCCACTTCAAGAAAGAATTGAGTAGTGATGATCGAAGTTTTCGCTCAAAGACGATTCTTTAGTCGTTCATTTCGTACCCTTCTTGTTTCTGTTTTTTATTCCGAACGAAAATTTTGCTTTGTTACCTTCAACCGATACAAATGGCCATTCTGTCATCTCAAGTTGTAGTTACAAAATTACCAGGAAATATAAATAGCGTTGGCATAGAGAAAAGATTTCACTAAATTATATGAACAATGAATATTTCGTTTGCAGTTGTTCTTAACTTCAACAAGTTGTGTAAATGGCCACTCTCAATTACACTAAGGAAGACAGTGGAACGTTGCATGATCATCATGCGAACTAAACGTAATTTATTTGTTGCAGTGTCAAGCTCTGCAAAGATCGCTGCGCTCAGCATACTCAACTTTTGTGATAAACGAACATAAGGGAAATAGCATCAAACTATAGAAATAAGCAGAAAATATGCTCATTACCAGCATCTCCGAAAAAGAACACAAGTTGGAGAAGCTTGGAAGTTTACTGCAAAGCGGATAAACGCACTAGAAAAACTTGTCCAAGAAACTGTTGAGTGAATAATATTGAAAACGAGAACTCTCAAGCTGACGATTCATTTGCTGTCAGTCTGCTTAAAATAGCAAACATTTTAATATTATATGGTTTCATATGAGCTCCATCATCTGCTTTTCAATCTGCCTAGCAGAAGAAATCTCTCACAGTATTTCTAGACTCAAATATTCAAAAAAAATTCAAAGGAGCTTTCGAGAAGACAGAAGCAATAATTCTCAAGTGCGGTCCACTTCACCAGTTGAGAAACACGAACCACCTACATTCAGTAAATAAGCTTCAGAAGATAAAATATTTCGAAACAATCAAGCAGCAGGAACAGACGTAATGTGTCCAGTGACGTAACGTTCGTTAAAGCAATGAATTTCACAGGTTGCTAATAATCAAACGAAGTACACAGAAACAACTTCGAATTAGAATGATCTGTTCACTCATAGAGAGTAGTTAGAGCTTGTTTTCATAAAAAGGGACGTAAGAAAAATAGAGGTTGAAACCGTGGAAAATCCTGCGATTTTTTGGTGCGTTTCTGTGCCTTCATCTGTTTTCCAAGCTGACTGATTTTTAATTCTAAGCATCCATAAACTTCTCTGAGGTTTTGAATTAACCACCCACAAACTTGGAGTTGGGAAGGTATAGTTCATACCGACGGTAACGTCTACGGTAGGGCATAACAGACATGAAGAAGTTGTGATAATCTTTTCATATTCTAAGTGATATGATCGCTCATGCAGATCTCCTGTTGAAAGTTCCTTTTTTGGGAACTGACCGATGTGAAGTGAAAACTTCACATCCCCTGCAAATATCGGTGACACAAAGCTTGCGAATTTTCGGGCGTGTTAGGATGTCTTTATTTCCATCTGAAATTGTTGAAAAAGCAAACAAGGTGATAGAGGATGTAATTTTAGACTGTAAATTACGTGCAGGAAATCGCTGGATAACCGGCTGCATAGCTTAGGAGTTGAAGCTGGTTGAGAAAGACAAAAGAACATAAGTACTTAGACGTCTGCAAGGGCGCAGACATGACGTCGCCTTATCGAGACTTGAAAAAGCACATACACCACAAAGTGAACTGTAAAAAATGTCCTCATGCGGAAGTTTCGTTGCATATAATTTGTGGAAGCACGTCATTAGTGCCAGGTTTTTGCACATTCGACGATTGAATGTTTCTAATGACAAATGTTCCCTTAGTCCGGCTTCGTTCTTGAGTTAGTATTACCTTGGTATTTTGAATATCATTGCTTGTCCTGCTCCACCCAGAACTGATCGTGTATTTTCTTTTTGTTCGCTTTCCCGAAATCGCACTTTCAATGAGCACTGCGACCGTATTTTCATGCGTGTATCTTTGCATGTCTGTATTTGCGTATGAGTAGACGAATGAAGTGACGTGAGAGTACATATGCACATATATGTGCATGCGTGTGCGCATTTATATGTGCCTGCATTCACGTATGCGTCTGTGTGTATGCGTACGCGCATGCGCATGCATTTGTGTGTATGAGAGTGTTTGGGTGCACGCATTTGTGTCTGCGCATTTGGCCACTGCATGTGCGCACGCATGTGTGAGTATGTGTGAGTGCACGTGCACGCAGATCGCAAACATGTGTAGTTTCGAGGCGTACAGCGGCGCGCCTGTTCGTTTTGCGTGAGTATGGGAGCCTGTGCGTATGTGCGTTTCTGCTTAGGCGTTTGGATGAAGATACTTCCCGTGCTCCGGAGACGATCATTGTTTGAAGCACCAAACATGATTAATGTAATATGCATCCTACGCATATCCTTACCTTAAGATAAACATCGAGAAGTGCCGAAAATTTTACATAAGATTATATAAAAGGTATGCAGTTTAGTCCGACATAGTCACGAGTAACAGTCCTGTGTGAATGATATATTTAAGAGGTCGGTCAGTGACGGTACTGACCCCACGTTTCGCCTGCTTCCTTATGTTGGTCAATATGATGGCTGGGTTCATACCTTGCCACCTCCTGCGCTTGTTTTTAAAACGAAACTTTTAAGTGGATGTTGGACGTATGGGTGGCGAATTATGTGATAAGTTATGTATTGGTGCAGGATGTCGGCGTGCATAGCCAAAGAACCGCGCTGGAGAAAAGGAGAAGATTCAGGAATAAAGGCATCGTGGTCGGTAAAGAGTACCAACTTATACCGATCCAATGATGCGGGAAATTTATTAGTTGGCGCCGATTGTTGCGCTTGTTTCTTAATTTCTTTTTTGTTTTAATTGATCACGTGAGTGAAAGCAGAATGGAGACGGCTAAGCGTTCTTTACTGCGGCCATTAACATATCTATCACAACTCGGAAGTGAAAGCACTTTGATTATATCTCTTCCTTCATCACTCAGTTTACACTGCTCGTCGGTTTAAGAGCTTTTATATAAGGAGAATGAGCAATTTTGTGGCGAGGAAAGACGCGGATATATAATTGGGCAATTTTCAGGGTATGATCATGAAATATTGGAATGCATAACGAAATGTACAAACACATATTATTTTAACAGCATTCCTTTAAGGAAAATTTATTGCACTTCATTTTTGTGACGAGCCGACTTCCTCATCCGCAAACGAGTCCGTGCTTCTGCACTTAGGGTGCGACACTATTTTGTTTTCTGTTCGTGACAGCATTCAAACACTCCTTTTTGAAAAAGAGTCTTGAAAATTTTGATGCATCGAATTTTCAAAATTCATAGTATCTGTGAAAGTGCCCAAGCTTCATTGTTCTATAGAAGCCATGTGACGGTATGAAAGGAAAATTGATTACAATCCTTTTATCGACGGACAAGTAGCGTTTGCAGGGCACAAATCGATCTTGAAAAGCACGCCAGCCACGTGTGGCATCGACTTCAGACGGCCACATGCATGTCCTTCTATGATTTGTGTTTCGTTAAGACAACCTTCTATGGACTGTACCAAGTGACTGTTGCCTATTTTGCGGCGACAGCACTTTGCGTGTAATTAAGGCCAGTAACTTTATGTGGAGAATTATTTTACATTGTGTGGCCGTGATGTGCCAGTAATGAGATGCAGCAGAGGTAGGATCATTCAAGGAAATGGTTTAAGTGGAAGAGAAGAACAGGGTGAATTAACATTTGGTTGAATAAAACCTGTACTTGGGCGTTTTAAACGGAGTTAATGAAGAAGGAGGGAGCCCGGGCTGTGCAGCTGTAGCAGTAAGCTGGAACGCTGCATTCAAGTGGCTGAGACTTCCTTTTCTCCTTACACTCCTCACTGAATGCGGAGGACGAAAAGATTACAAGAGGATTACGGACCACTGGCTTCACGATTCCATACGATGATTCATCTTTCACTTCTCTTAGAGAGAACAGCCCTAAAGTGGAACAAAATGAATAGATTTATAGAAAAATTTGCGCATTTGGCAATGTTTTCTGGGCGGTTGGACTAACAGTAGGGTCAATTTAATGAAGAGGTTGAAAGAGGGGAGAAAAAAGGCGAAGGAGAGGAACACTTCATTTTTGGTTCCTTCTGCTTTGCTACAAATTTATAAGGCCTAAATGAGAATACCGTCGAGCAGGGCGTCGTAATACCGCAAATTTATTAGCGCAGCAATTTGCAGATATTTATGATATCGGGGTTTTGTTTTGAAGGCGATAATAATTTGTTTCTGTCATTGCTATCGAATCTCCTCAGTATAGCCCCATGAAGTTCTTACAGATAATGAATTTTTCACAGGTCATTTTCAGCGTAATTTCGTATTCTATTTTCCAAAAGAAATATTTGGTTCTCTAACCGCAGAACAAAGGCACTTCGCAACCTCCGAGGCGGTAGAGGATTGTATCTCGGCTATATGCATTTCTAGTGAGGATGTCATCAGCGCGGAGATATTAAATCTCAGTGGAAAACCGTTGCCACTTATTTATTTGTGGCAGAGAAATTTGGCACAATGGCATTCACTTGCTTCAAAACAGTCAGCTGGATGCGCACGAATTGAACGAATTAATTTCTTTCTACCTTCATAACGCAGCCATTTTTCTTGTAACATTTAAGTTTGTCACTATGCTAACCGCTGCAGACGACATTGCGTAGATGAAGATGAACTGCGCAAATGAGGTGCATCGAAACGATATGCGGGTGAGAAAGGAGGGATGAGGGAGAAACGACGGAAAGGGCGAACTCCCTTCAAGTTTCAGTCTTTGATGCGCAGTTCCTCAGATTTTCACTTCCGTCTTCAAATGTCATACCGGCTGAAAGTTCTTAACATTTGCATATGAAACTGAATCCTCACAACAGCACTTTTCAGTCCCATTCAACAATTTGGAATATGTTGGCCATATTTTGCAGGGAATGTGGAATAGGGGGAAATTAGGGGATTTAAGCTGTTCTGAGAGATTCGCATGCCAAACTTCCAGATGAAAACTGAACATATTCCACACTAGTCGAAAAATAAAACGCCGCCTTTTAAACTGTTGCAGAAGTGTTCCACGAGGTAGTTTTTAATCGCGAGCAGTCTTCACCTATGTCGGTCAGTAATCTTTGAGCTCTTTTGGTGACTGTTTATTTAGCTGTGGATAGAGGCAAAAGATTATTAATCTGAATTTTCCTACGTCATTATGCGCACTTCTGCTTTTGCGAATATTAGAGCAGTAGAGGTGCTATCACATCTCCGAACACTCTTTCTTCCCTTGCACAAATAGTGCGACTTCGCAGAAGTGGCTGTCGAGAGTAAAGCGGCTATTATGCTGCTCCTCTCATTATAGGGAGAAGTAAAAGATGAACTCTTTATCGGACTCTAATTACTGTGCGATAATCACTTGCCTGTTCCGATCCTGATGGAGCTGTTCTTTAAAAGTAAAAACTCCAAAAATTGACAGTATTGTTATACGAAAATTGCAATAAGGGTTTCATTGCTCAGTGCATTTCCATGTACTACGCAATTCAGCATGAACCGCTGAAATTCCGATTGAGTATCTTTGATTTCTAATACAAATGAACTGTCTAACTGCGATTTTAATGAATGTTTAACACTGCTTAATTGTCATAAGAAGGACTGATAGGGAAGAAATCGAATATTACATAAATTATTTGCAATGAATGGAATCATTTCAAAACCTTGCAACTCGCTATTTTGGAGGTTTTACGTTTGCGATGATCTTCACACAGATGTTTCTTTGCATTATGTTTTCTTATTTTCCGTTACTCCTTATCATTGCAATTTCAAGCTTACGTTGTCGTCATTATTCGCACTCGTCGTAAAAAGCAATAGGAACGTCATTACTGAGAAATGTTCCATGGAGAGTCGTAATGAACCATCGTCATAATAGGCCAATTGCCGTTACATATAAATTTCCCTGTTGTGGAAGCAGAAATGCAGCTTCGTTTCCATCTTGTCCATTGCTCAATTTCTAGGCGGAATGAGCAAAGCAGCTATGAAGATACGAACTGAACAACGCAATTGTTGATTACGAATAATGAACGATTGGGTAGAAAATCCCTTGTGAATGGTTCGATATGGAATCGCTTTTACACGTGGAACTTAAGTAGTCTCATGAATAATGAACTTTTTCTTTTCGGCGCAGCAGCGTTATCACTTCGCATGCATGTACCAGAAACCGTTTGGTAGGCATAGTTGTTTATTTACTGACATCCATAAATGAATGGACGTGTGTGAGCAGATGAACAAACAAATAAGCAAATAAAAAGTAAGTAAGTGATAACTGGGCATGTAAATAAAATAATGCTGCTGCAAAGAAACTTAGTACGTGTACTTTGCACTATAAGTAAAGTGAGGTCGTCGGGAGAAAAAGTACAGTGGAGTTACGGTTCCAACAGACGCTGTTTTTTCCTCATTCATTTTAGAAGAGGTTGTGCGCGTTCTGTATATGGAGCAGAGGGATCGGTGTGAAAATGTTCAGTGAACTGTGACGATGCTTACAAGAGTCTGCTTCGTCATTCAAAAATCTCTTCCACATGGATCTTGCTAAAATTCAACTTTAACATATGTTTCAATTGCGAATATACGGTAGCTTGGATTCATATTACTTCCTTTCACATTGTTTGCGAGCTCGTTGACAGTTGAGTACTTCACAAAATTTTTTGGGCCTTACTCATTGATGACGGCGAGCAAAAGCAAGAAAAGTGCAACAGTATGTCAGCACGAACAGCAAGGGATATCAACGGGATGAAGAAATGAATTCATAGAATAATAGGTGAATAAATAAATTAAATTGATTTATATACTTGGAGATTCACTCCATTCATTCACCTCTTTATTTACTTCTTTATTCACTACTTTTTATTCATTTAATGTGTTTATTTCATCAAATTATATGTTAATAATTTGGCCAACCGATTATCTCAGTAGTCACTACATCCTTCTTTCCCATATGAAAGCGCTATGTTAAGATGGTAAAAAACATATAATAGTTTCCCCATGTTTCAGCAATAAAGTGGCTCCATAGAATAAATTGTAGAGATATATTTCGCTCGAATCACCTCTTACGTTTTTTTGCACTTTCAATTGTGCGAAAAAAACTGTCTTATTTCATTGGCAGACGGAATTTGCCTTGCAAAACTTATGGCGCAATTTCCCATCTTTTCCTATTTCGTCCATACTGACCGCTGTCCTTTACAGTTGCGTTAAGTGGTCCCCTAAGATATGAGCTAGTCGTGGAAACCTTCTACGAAAGAACCGCCTTCCTGCAATCCGAAGTGGACATCTTTGGGAGTCAGCAGCATCCCTCAAGATTGTGTACCTCCACCAACATGAACTATGCAATTATGTTTTGACGAGTCACTGTGTGCTGTGCAATATGCACGCGAAATTTCTGGACCCGGCATATGATGGTTCTCGATTTGAAATTATCGCAGATGCAGAGACACGGTCACATAAGCAGAGAGACATGTAGAGAGATAGGCAGAGGACGGACAGACAAGCAGATGGACTGGAAGATAATCAAAGAGGTAAAATAGCAGACACGCGGAAATACACGAGTGCACGTGTCAAAGCTTTGCCGAAGCAAATTTGCAAAAGTGCCCAATGCTACGCAATTTTTGCAATGCTTACGTAATGAGGGATTTCTCAATTGCAGCATTGAGATGGCCTTTACCTTCGGCAGTTTGGGAGCGAATGGCAAGCATGAGAATTTAAAGCTTAGTGACTTACCGCTTTGAAGTGCATCAAGATTTCTCTTATATGATGGCCCGGTTTAGGATGTGCGCAAAGGAGGCAAAGGAGGATGTGCGAAGAAAACTTTGTAGATTGGGTGGGAAAAGTTGCACAGAAAATGGGAAGAAATTTTCCAGGAAAGCGAAGTGAAATCCATGAAAATGGTGAAATCTTGATCGATGGTATTTTTTAATATCTCAGTCTATTCACAGCTAAACGAGCCCAGAACATAGGGTTCACAACTTCAAGACCGCGATGATTCGAGTGGCCACAGCGTTTATTCTATAGACGCACACGGCTAATTTGTAAGGTGATGATTATGACTGTGTTATAAAACATAAAAAGCTTGTGGCTGTGAAAAAACTTTGCGTAATATATAAAGCAACTTGAGCTGTTACAGGGATGCAGGAATAGCGATTACTCATTAGTATCATTCGGATTTTGGAATTTAATAGCTTACTTAAAATGTATTGAGGCAAACATTATAAGTGCGAAATGGATGCACTGTTTATAAAGACTTCTCCCTGCCTAAGGCATGCTGAAAGAAAACCGCAAAAACTCGTCGACCTAGCGGCTTCTACGAAGGAGAATGTACCCGAAACATGGCGCCGTTCTCTTCACTAATGGGTAGCATCATTCAAAGCGGATTCGTCATGTTGACGAAATTACAACCCAAAGACCGTATAAAAGAGATTGCAATAAGATTATATAGAAACATCTTAAATATGTTATGATATTGCTTTAAATGAAGCAATATTGTTTCTCGAAAAGTGTTGCTTGTTTCGAGTGGAAGATTTCTTTGATAATTACACATCCCATATTAACGTGCTTGCCTTGAAACACTGCGGCGGAAGATGCCGTAGTGAGTTTATTGTCTGTGTCGTAATGGTTGCTCGAACTTTAGTAATGAGCTTTTTAGACTAGGTTAAACCACCAACGGCCTAATCACTGCGTTAATCATTTAAGGACACGGAATTTTATAATTATTATTGGAGACCGTTGGCACAGATGAAGTTAGGCTTCTTGTTCAGTGAGATTTAAGTAGCAGATCATCGTCGTAATCCTTCCAAATGAGAAGGCTTTTGGCTGATAGAATTTGACTTGCTGTGTCATGCTAGGAATCGCGAAAGAATTTGCAACCCTAACATTACGGTCTTCATCTGATGGCCCATTCTTGCTAAGTGTTGCTGTGTTTTGCTAATTCGCACTTCTATGCTGTTGTGCGTGCTTATTCGTGATTGAACTGCGATCACGTTGTTCGGCGCACTCTGCACAAATAAAATGCAAGAGGTTTAACTACACCCAAATTTGAGATTTGGGTAAGGACGAACGTTTGGGAGAAGAGAGACGGAAGCAGTTGTTCGAGTTGGCAGAACTGTAGAAGAAATCCTCAACTCAGCGGAAGTGTAACGATTGAATAAACGAACAGGCCAGTTGAATTTTACGTCCTTCAATATATGTTAGCTACGCGGTGGGCGGCAGTCAATACAGGCAGGATTATCTGAAGGTAAACTTTGACGCCATTTGTGGAATGTTTCAAAGACGCATGCGTGACATGTTCCCATCATAGATACCATGGAATCGTCATGCCCCTACAAAAACCTTAACAACCAAAATATAAAAACAGGAAGGATTGCGCTCATTTTTACAAGCTCGGGTTGATGGAACAATCTTAATAATTTGAAACAAGATTTTGGAACGATAAGCTTGACGCATAACTTGAACGTCCATGAGATAAACTTGCATTTCGGTAGAATGCCAACAACACAATGTTTGCCGATCGGAAGCATGAACGTTGCTGTTAGACACGCCAGTCTCTTAATAACCTTTTCTAAGAAAGCTGAATAAGTCTTCAACTCCTTTATTGGTTAGGAAGTTTCAAAATTGAAGACATTATGCAGCCTGGATTCTTGGAAAACTTCTTCTTGGAAAAATGCTTGGAAAAATTCGAGTCTTCTGGAGCTCCAAAAATAAATTTTTTTTTTCAAATATATTTTTTTCGCTAATTCATTGACCTGCGCTCAAATGAAAAGTTATTATCATCCCATGAGTTCGCGGAGTTTTCATGACGATTCACCAGATAATGGGAATGCCTGTGGGAGCGTATGGAAATAGACAGCCGATTCCATAAGACCATTACCGCGAACAACTCCACGAAAGCAGAGTGAAGGCAGAATTAACGTCAAAACGAAAGGCAAAACAACGCCGATGTAGAACTGAAGACAAATGGAAGAGAATAATTAACCAGAAGGCGCAAATCGAATTGAGGTGCAACGAGAATCGATTCAGCGGCCAAAACGTAAGTCAATTGACCGGCGAGCGAAATCGGAATGACGAGGGTGAAGTTGAAACGACGGGCGTAAGAATATCGAGGTGATGACGAATTAATATCGGAGTCCGTCGGTGAGTGAACGCCAAAGTAAGCCAGCAAATGAGTATATCTAAGTAATCACTAAATAAATATCATAGCCGATCGTCGAATGAGTGCGGACTTGGCCGTCGAACATAAATCGAGATGATAGTAAAGAGAGTCGACGTGAACAAAGGATGAGCATCGAAGTCGAACATGACAGCCCAACCGAAAAGGGAAACATAGGTAGAAGCTCACCAGCCTTCATCCCTCCCTTATCCTCCCCTTCAAAAAGAATCCAGTGTGCAAACGAAAGGAAACCGTTGCTCATCAACTGCAAGCTTTTATTCCGTCGAGTGCAGCCATTTCTGCTATTCCGTTCATTCATTTGATTGACACATTTTTTGTTAGGAATTGATGCAGTGTACCAATTTAGACGTATAAGAGTTTCTGTCGGTGACTCCACTTGACTAGGGGAGAGGTTGATGGGAGCGCCGTGAATGCAACTTCCGACGGCGCCTGTCTTTAGTGGCGCCTTCGTTCATTCTCTGCGCTGCTGTGCATCGCCGTTGCTTCGCGATGATTCGCGACAATTATTCTCAATGTGACAATTCGCGACAGTTCTCAATACTATTCCTTTTCTCTTTTCCGTTTACTGCTTCAGGCACCCGTCCCATTGAATTCAGATGCCGACTTTTTATTCTTCGGTACTTTGGTTCTAATCAATGCCGCATTGACGAATTCGAATAAGTTGATGACCTTTATGCTAGGCTGTAATTCAAGAACACAGTGAGAAAATGCTTTATTTGAAGTGTGCAATACAAGTTACACGACCAGCCTATTGGAAGAGAGATTCTGTTGCATGAGTAAAGTCATAGGACTATTAACTATCAAGAGCAGAATTTTAGCTGCATAGTTAAATGGAACACTAAAGAACAGTATGAGGCAAACGTAATATATCGCCGTTCATCTGTGTTGATCATGAAGTGAATTATGGAGTTTTCTCCTCGTCTTACGCAATTTCACTCTGACACCTATATCAGTAAGTGGAATTTCTCTGTATCGAATCGAACAGTGTATTCGATTGATACACAAATTCCATATCGAACTAATGGACAGCAAAGGTGCTATGGACGTACGTAATGTTGGAAAGGAAAGTTGCGATTTCGACATACATATCATGTATTCTCCCGCAGTGATTTAGTGCCCTCATTTTTATCATGTTGCATTTGAGGTATGTTGTAGGTGAAATGATGACAAGCATGCGGTGATGCTCTTTCATGAAATTCAATCAGATGAGGGCGCTCAAAGAATTTTACATTTATCATAGCCAGGTTCATTGAATTTGAAATTGACGCCAGTAACTGACGAGCTGGGGTGGATTTTCGGTCACTTTATTGCGAAAAACAACAAATACACTTATACTCGTCTATTTCTTATAAAAGAAAACATAAGAAGTAAGGCTGTTATGTGAAATCCGGTTCGCTGATACAAGCCGTTCAACCGGAGCAGTCAAATAATCGGGAGAAGATATTTCGAATACTATAGGTGGAATAATATAGGTGGATGCATAAAGTGTTTTTGTAGCGGTACGGAGCATATGTTCATTAAGCTATAATATTATAAATTTGCAAGCAAAAGGACGTTGATAAACGCAACCAAGCTAGCTGTGCTGTACACAGAGTTGCACAAACTCTGTTCGCGTTCGTAAACCCTCACTCAGAATCCTTGCATAAAAACTGAACATCCATGCTGAAATCAATGAATGTATGGGTAAATAAAGAGAGCGTATATTGGATTAATATCACTTGATGCCATCATTCGCTCATCTGCAATGTAAATATTGTTGCTATTTCCACTGGCAAAAACAAATTTTAAATCGTTCATAGCACGTTGTAGATCCCTAATCCAACGGTAGGTTTGCGTACATAATGATGATATTTTTTGTCTTACATCTTTCATATCTGAAAACTTCTCTGTGCACCCTACAATTCAAACTTGACTTGATAATGTATTTGACATTTGGAAAACATAGGAATATAGTGGGATGCTCGCGTCCCTTCCGATGCTTCATTACCTGGGACCGGCTGTACTCCTATCGACCGGACTGCATATTTTCGCAACTACTTATATTCTTTTTACTCGTTCCAGTTTTTTCACACTTCCATGAGATGCTTCGTTATGAAGAGCGTCCAGTTCAAAAGCACTGCCATATTGGTAGAAGCTGCTTATTAATTAATTTGTCATAACAACAAGAAGTCAGAAGAGGAGAGTAACGAGTAGGGATGTTATAGAAATACGACAATTTCCCACTATCAGGCTGAGTGCACATTTATTACATCCGTCATCAAAATGTGCTTATCAACGAGCGATGATGATTATCGTTATTGTGAGCGTCAGCCGTTGTTATCAGCTTGTTTAATGGTCCATGATAAGAAATATACTTTGATGGAGCCTGTTAATCACGAATATAAAATCCCTCATTCATTAAACATCGTAACTTTTAAAATGTTTTTTAGGTGCTATTGTGTTAAATGAACCGAATTTGATTGCCACTATATCTCAACGGAAGAATAGAAATTTCGAAATCTACTGTGCTATTCGATAGTGGCATCCAACAGCCAACAGAGCGTGATGCCAATAAGTGCTCGCTTGTGCACTCCTCATCGTAATTTGCTTGCCATTTCTGCCAGAACGAATAGATGTCCTCACGCAAGATGGCTAGAAGGTGCAACCGCTTGCTGACTTTTTGAGCCATAATATTATTCATGATGCTTCGTTTTGAGTAGCTTTTTGCTCCCAATAACGAAAGAGTATGGCGAATGAGTGCTGATAAAGCTCAAATTTTTACTACTTCTTATTGCAGTAACAAGCGTTATGCTTCGAATTTGCTTCAACCTGTTCTTAACAAGTTTAGGACTGTTGTCAATTGCGAGACTGCATGCCAGTATTGTTTAATGAGCATTCCTCTTGTTAATTTCAAAAAAATATTCGAACGTCGGGCTGCCGTTCAAAAAAAGCAAAAGTAAGTATGTCATGTACTAGCTCACGTCGCACTGACGTGTATCTGCTTACCTCTTTTAACCAACTCATGTTTTTGCGAGTGCCATGAAGGCTTTGAACTCACTTTGAGCGCTCATAACAGGCTGAGTGCTTTAAGAGCTCCTTTAGTAGAAAATTATATCAGCACCGTTGTGAATGCGCTTACTGATGGATCTCTCCTATGATATAGCCCACTACTTGTTCGTCAGGTGATCTTTGCTGTATGCGCTCGAAAGCTGGTACGCTGTCGCAGTCACCAATTCGAATATCATTTTGCAAATTCGGCCTCTTAAGTAAGATTTCTTGATAACTTCTCTGTGTGGAACGAAGCGTAATGGTCATTTTTCGTTTTTATGCACTTCTCGTATATTACTTTCGCAAAGACGGTTATGGCAGTAATCTTTTATGACTATTTCTGTATTTGTTTCTCTCCCAATGATCTCATCTCAAGAAACGCTGGAACAGATATAATGTAAATTGACCACTTATACGATCTTATTCATATTCGTCAACGAAATTTGCAGCGAACAAAACTTGTTAATATTTTACATGGTTTCGATTTTCATTTCACATTCAATGACCTAAAATAACCGTTATGTAGAATTCCCAATAAATGTCAAGATCGCTTGAAATGTGAATTTATTATTGCACATTTCTTCTTTTGAGCTATCTGTAAAGCTCAAGTGAGCGATATTTGGGAGCGCATAACAAATGAAATAATCTGACGTTTGTTTGTTGTCTACGAATAGAGCAATCACTCATCTTTATCATTTGTTCGACTGCGAACCTCCAAATGAACTGTGCAAAGATCGGCTGAAGAGAGTGCTCTTTTATAGACTCTGTAATAGCTTACTGGGTGAATGTAATGCAAGAAAAAAGTGCTAAACGATGTGTAATATGTTAGAGGCGCATGTACATAATTGCATTCACTCGTTAAGAACTTCACCACCTTTCTGCTTCCAAACCGCCGAATACATGCAATACAACTGCATAAAAGTTGGATTATTGTTATCAGTGCAAAGCGGTGCAGTCTTCAGTATCTTTTCAGATACGTCACCATGTTTTGTGCTTTGAACCATTTTCCTCAATTCCGCAACGGCATAATTTCTTCGATTACACAAACTGCACTGCGCTCTGCAGTTCATCCATCGAATAAAAATCGAAAGGAATACTGCATTCATTAACGATTTATTTCTCTCAAATAATTTAATTTCATCTGCGTTATAGCACTTTTGGTCATACATTACGTAAACAGACTCTTTAATTACGTGATTTTTGATTAATCACGAAGCAAGGGTATGGCAAGTGGTTGTCATCGAGGATGTGTGTGAATCTCATTTCACTGCAGACACCTTCTTCTTCATATCCGTCGCTATATAACATCAATTGCAGACAGCTTCTTTGTCACTGCCGTCACTTTATTCACTCGAGCTGAACGCTATTTCACTTCAGAACTGCGTTCAGTGGGAAAAGGAACTGAAATATTTTAAGTTTACTGCTGGAACGTATATCTTCGTTAACATGAAGCAAACTGAAGATAACGTTTATGAAAAATTGAGATTTTTACAATTCATTCAGTTTTCTCTCTTTGCTGTCTCCTTTCGATTTCTATTACCTGTTTTGAGTGGTGGTCTGTAAATCTTTTTTGAATTAATTTTTCGCGAAATGCGCCATCATCATTCCCATTAGAGAAGTCACTCTTAGAATATTCGTCTCCCCTCATAACCACTGTGCAAAGTCGACTATTTGAAATCGTCTCTGCATGAACGAAAGTTTGCCATGATATCAAATCCTCCATCTGCTGAAGCTCCTTTTTCATATCTGGAACTATCACTGTTAGTAGTCGATCCAGTCATCTTTATGCTATAAAATGTTATATATTTTCTCACTTTCTTAAAAGTGTTCTCTTCGCCACTCTTAATTCAAAGTACAGCAACATGAAAGGCTTCCTTCCAGACTTTGATTCTACTGTAATTACCAGTGGCAATCAGGCCATTAAGTTCGTTCATCAGAACCTCTTCAGTGTTTCGCTCCTCAGTCATACGCGTCACATAATACAGGAGGGGGACACCTAATCTTTCATATTCATTCCTCACATAAAAGGCAAGTATGAACGAACTTGCACATAGATGACCTCCATATTCAGTTTATTGCCCCTCATTCATTGATAATCCGACGAGTTTTTGTTTGCCACATTATGCCCAACCTTCTATTAAACATCGTTTTAAAATATGCGATTTATCGTTTGAATAATTTGAATGGCTGCTGCTTGAACGTAATATTCATTTAATTCATCACTGCGCTTATAAAACATTTCTTTTTTGTATGACAGCATTGGATAGAACATCTGAAGATAATCTCACCCAAATTAGTCACCGTACGCCTCATCTACCATGCTAAGGAACGTGCACGAATGCCATAACCTTCAAGCGGCTAAAGCTGTCATCAAGATAGCGGCTCAAGACAAAGGCACACCAATTCGGAAGACAAGGGAGCGTTGTTTCATTAGCTCACTGAAACCGTGGCTAAAGGCAGTCTTGTATTCTTGTCTCTGAATACGGCGTTTCTCACACGAACTGTCAACCTCCACCTATTCCAGCTGGTGTATTCTCCTCTCCCTTTTTTCTTTTCAGTCCTGTCGCACTTTTGCTTTGATACTGCCAATGCCTATCAGTTTATACGCATCTGTAGCTGCTTGTTTTCCAGCTCTGCAAACTTAGTACCTGTTTGTAGTTTTTGGCGAGTTTTTTTAACTTATTGGCTTTCAGACCGATGTATCAAAATCATTCGTCATGAAAATTACTGCATCTTTCTTCACCAATGCATTGCACAATCATAACTTTATGCTCTCAGGTATTCATATTTCTCGAATATAAAACAATTTTTCTTAGACGCATTCAAATATTTGGAGCGGAAAGTGAATAAGTCGGAATGGATAAAGCGGATTCTGAATCATTCGCGCTTCACGCAACTCAGGTTATGGAAACAGTCAGCTGCACTAATGCTGAAAAACATGCAGCAAGAATTTACGACAAGTGAGTCTCAAACAGAAGTTTGTATTTAAGTAGCACCTATAAAATTGGAGACATGCGATTGCGGCACACATAAACATTTGCTGCTCCATTATTTCGAAGTCATGTTTATGTATGTGCGTGTGTTGGTGTAAGTCATGTATGTGCATGTATGTGCCTGTGTATGCGAAGTTGCCTGTGTTCGGTTGCTTTAATTTGGGAACCACTGTACCACAACAAAGAAATCTGATGTTTATAATATACTTCTCTGAATGAAGAATTTTGTCAACAGTGAGACCGGTTTCTCGGTTCCTAATGAGACTATGATAACTTCAAAGTATCAAGAAATTTGTATGCAGCTGTCACCAATCTGCTTCTGACCTTAAATCCACTGAACGGATCACAAGACGCAATTCTGTTGAAATAAATCATTGTTGACCACAGGGAATCTGAATCCACTACTGACTATGTATTATTACTTTTCGCTGATAAACGAAACTGGTTGCTCTGATGAGTTGTTCTAATGAGACCTTTCCGGCACGCTCTTCGGAAGGGTATTCACAGCATTGTCTCTTATTTGAGCATTTGGACAGCCAGTTGATGTCTCATATAGGCAGGCAGAATTTCCGTGATGAGTGTACCGTGGTGTGGATTATTTTATGCTGAAATAAGTAGATCGGTGGTTGTCTCAAAAATTAGGTAGCCGTAAGCGAGGATAATTGTAGGTATTGAAGATCTGAAGACATCTTTCATATTTACCTTGCATAACGCCACACCCAAATCGCTTTGCATGGTTCACCTTATTGATCTCCACTCACTTAAACAGTAGTTTCTAGGCACCTTTATACCATGCTCTGTCCTCTGCCATTAAACAGTGCCTACATTCCATATTTAGATTTCAGCATCTACGTGATGACTGCTTAACATGATTGTCTCTGTCCTTAATTTGTCGGAACCGAATATTTTTCAGCACTTTGTTTTGCTGAATTGGAACAGGTGCAAAAGTTCACGCAGTAGAATATCTCATAATGCGTAAGCTTATTTTGAATCACACGTAAATATGCTCTCCTAACGTCAAGATTGGACGGGAATTTCATTTACCGTCTTGCTGATTGAAACTGCTGAGATCAGTTTATGCACCTCATAACTGAATTCAGAGCTGTTATATTTTTAAAGAGGATTAATCCTTCGTAACACTAAAGTTACCTAAGTTGACAAAGAATTCTGCTTTCTTTTACGAATTTTCTTTGAACTTTCTTCATCATCACTAATACTCATTAAACTTCATAGGACATTAAATAATATGGATTTCGTCGGCTATTTAATGACGATTCCGAAGTTCTTGAAACAGATCAGATGCAAGGAGGGGCTGCAGCAAAATGGCAAGCTAGTTTGAAAACTTTAGGAACAACGAACGATTGCACATTTCCAGCTCGCAAAATGCATTTGAAAAGATGGGTTTGAGCTGAGTAAGTCAGCATAAAATGCCCGAAATTGCGAATAAATGCTCGAGGTCCTTAGGCCGAGCTAAGTTGACAAAGAATGGTTCATAAGGGATGACGGCTGCAGCTCTGTTTGATTGCTCGTTATACTTTTAAATGAGTGGCGGATTGACGTGATGCTAGGTACCATTACATCTGATCAGCAAAGCATTCACAGTGCATAAGTGATATCGCTAAAGCGCTTCTTCGATCCATCTGCCTCCCACGATCTTTCTTAGAAGGTCGCTCTATTTCGCTGCAGGTTTGCCTCTGATCCTCTCACTAATCTGTCGTGTCCATGCTGTGATTGTTTTCGCTCTATGCCGTTCTTCATTGTGAATTTTTTCACACCGTGTTAAATTTCCTCGTTTCGGCTTCCGTCACTCATTCTTTTATATTTCGTCCCTCAAAGTTTTCCTCTCTCCCAGTTGCCGCCTATTCCTTGCAGCTTTCTGACGTTGATAGTAGCGTGCTTTCTCATTGTGCTGTTTCTTACAGAGAACTGTTGACCTCA
Source organism: Parascaris univalens (assembly GCA_037576465.1). Classification (NCBI taxonomy): domain Eukaryota; kingdom Metazoa; phylum Nematoda; class Chromadorea; order Rhabditida; family Ascarididae; genus Parascaris; species Parascaris univalens. The sequence continues at coordinate 160,857,627 of CM075173.1, forward strand.
CCTTTTTATCGACAAGCTTCACAATATATCAGTATAGGAACCCCCTTCAGCCTAATGTGCACCTTTTCTCATGATGAAATCCTCATTCGTGAACGATGTTTGCCAGCTTTGTTTGATCAACCCATTCATCTGTTCTCCTCCCTTGGTGCATTTTTACACATGACAAAATAGATGAGCAATAGTCTCCTCTTGCAGCAATAGTGGACTTGGGCTCTCCACTACTCGTCAGTCTCGTTTCGGATGTGTTTGATCTGGAGCCCACTGTAGCGCTTTTCATCACCACTTCACATTCTGTTTTCTTTAATTAATTGTGACTGAGAGGTATCAGTATAGGAACCTCAAATGCGACAGTGTTTTCCCGTCCAACTTCTTGACCCGGATGGGCCAATTTAGCTCGTCGAACACGAGTTATAGACTTGCTTTGGATGGTTTTGTTCAGTTCAGATATTTCTGGTATCGTTTGCGCATATCTTTGTTGATCAATTTATTCAGCTAGCAGAATTCAGTATTTGTTGAAAATTTGAATCTCCTTTTATCTTCCTTCTCGTTGCAGGCATACCTTTTCTCTTTTCTATGAGGGCCAACCTCATAGACGTTGCTTTCGCTATAGTTTGACTGATTTTCGTGACAGTATTTGCTGTCGGTTCACTTTCTGTTGTATGAAATTTCTGCAACGCATTATGCAACGCAATCAGCATCGAGCAATTTTTCGTTTTCTTATTTGGTCATCAAGCCCATAAATATGCTTCTCTTCATCTGAAGTTTTGCTGCAACGAGACGATGTTCGCTGCTCTATGGCGGTGTCTTTGACGATTATTGCCTTGTTCCACTATGTACCAGTATGTGCTACATATCGGCTTTTACGTTCCATTGGGCTTTGACAGATTCCTGTTTTGCCGTACCTTCTTAAAAAACGCGTCGTCGAAATTTATAACAGTTTGTTTTTGCGAAAATTAAGCAGCTTCTATCTGCGCGAATTTGGAGCTTCTAATCTGCGATTTCTCACCGATTGCATTTCTTTTCTTCTCAGCCGCAGCGTTCGAAACGTTCTTTCCAATACATTGAACACAGAGTATTCCGCGTGAACTAAGGCAGTTAGGTCGTCCAGAAAATCACTACTTTCTTTCCTATTTAAATCTCATACGTTGCACAAATTTGGTCACTCGCATATGTGTTATGATCACTATTTCATCCGCATAGTCCCCGACAACGAGAAGGGAATAGCATTGTTGTCTTAGCTTTAATTCTTTCAATAGAGAAAATCTGATTGTAGCCGGCGATCTGTGATCCTCGTCTTCGTGATATAAGTCGCTTTCGTTCGGCTCTCCTTCTGCTACCTGTTTCTGCAACCTCGGTCACATCGAAGTTGATTTTTGATGCTTCTTCTCCTAATTTTCCCCACAGGTTATTCGATAGCAGCGTTCTGGCATTACATGAGCGCAGACTAAGTGTGATTGCCCAAAGGGTTAGATTCGTCTCTTGCTCATCGGATGCACATGAGTCGGCTCACCATTGTTTTCCTCAGCGAATGGTCATGATTTACACTACCGCTCTCGCTCCGATGGAAGTGCGGGTCGAAGTGGTTCGATAGGAGGGAGTCGAAAATTCTGTTCACAGCTCACTTTCAACCAGCCGTTCATTAGCCAACACGGAACGATGAATCCTAACATATTCTTAACAGGCAGATCTTTTTCGATCTATTCGACCGCTATAAGTTTTTTCGGCTCGCGTTTTTTGAAGGAAGTGAGAAGCGGAACGCACTGTGCAGTCTCAAATAAAGTGCGCTCTATGGCAGCGAAATGAAATGCAACCTTGTCAGCGTGTTAGTTTTGTTTCACTCAATTTCTGACGACTTCTTAAGCTTGCTGAGAGCACATGGCCGCTCAGCCTATTACATCTAATAATTCGCGTATTCAAGCAGCTGTGCATTGTCATATCTTTAAGGAAGAGTCTCATGTCTTTATTTGAACACTTGGGTGAGGGAAAGTGCTCTACCGATCTGCTGTATAACATATCGAGGCAAGAAAGTACAGCATTCTGCACCGCACATCAAGATGTTGGTGACATTAATCCAGAAATAAAATGATGCTCATGTGCAGAAAATATCCACTTATTAGGCGCAGCGTCATCTGCACGTTTCATTCAGAGCAATCTTAATTATTTTGCTCATTGAGAAGTCTCTTCTTGACTCATCGATTGTTGTGCTATATTTCAAACAGTGCTGACACTCTCTTTTCCCATTTCCTCCCCCCACCTTTCCTCATCCTGTTCCACTCCTCGGATTCAATAAAGCGAGAAAGGCGATTCGTACACGATAAATCCGAAAAAATTTGCAGTCGAGCGGTAGCGATTTTCGACAGGAGTTCGGGGGAGGAAAGGCTGGCCTGAAACATTCCATCGACCATTCTACCAGAAATTTCATTGTTTCAAATTTTTGTTTGTTTCTTTTACTTTGCATAGCGGTTGTATAATTTTGAGGACGATCTTTCTCATCTGATTAAGAGGATTGTCGTGTGTCATTTGAATGCCTCATGTAATGAGCAGAAATGCGAGAGCCATTGACGAAAATTTGCTTCGTTGGTTGATTACTTGAAGCTTGCGTTCAATGTGGGTTACCGTCGATACATCATAGCTTTATTCCTCATGGATCAAATGCAAAATGAACAAATTTGTTTACTAGTCGTAATCATTCGAAGATGTGACCAATGAAACCAAAGACAAAAGCTTTGTTTTCAACGCAGCGATGCTGCAGCGAATAGCGCTGAGACCTACCTATCAAAAGTATCTCATAAAGCAAAGAGCATTGTTTTCGAAGACTTCCGCGAAGCAAATGATTGCATCCTTTGCGACATGTGGTTATTTCACGCAACATTCTACTCCATTATATCACCGTTCAGGTTGGCTACTATTTATACTGATGGAGTTTTTGTAGAGCCGAATATATAAATGACGCGTGGAACCTTGTTCTCACTCGAATGAACTACGTATACATGAAGTATCGAAAATGTAAAACGTGTGTCCATTTTAACAAGCAGAAGTGTTCGTGGCATGGTTGAGTTTTCGTAAAGGATCAGTTTTAGTGTAGATGCATTTTAGATGCGCTTAATAGTACGGTACGCCAAGTTCAAGAAAAGTGGAGAAATTTTAAGATACCGCGAGTGTTAAAAGCATACTCGTGATCGTATCAGGCGCTCGTTTCTATGAAATTCTCCCATTTTTCAACGAGATTTTCCGGATGCAAGTACTGTTGATGCAAATACCGACTGGCCATGATTATCGTTTCTATGCTTCCTGTAATAAGTGCGAGCTTCAATTTTCCTTTCTTGCTACCTAAAAAATCATTTACTTATTTAACTGCGAAGAGAATGGGATTCATCAAAACTTGAAAGCACTACTCTATCAGACCTCAAGCGGATAGCGACTGTAACGCTCTCAGTACCCTTACTATGCGATGATGACTCAGTAAGTTTCCAAAAGATGATTGCTGTTTGTAAAAGTTATAGTGTATGGAACTTGGGCATCTGGGTGATGCACATTTGCAGTCAGTTACATTTATCCACTAATCAGTTAATACTTCCATGGCTTGGTTGTAAAGTAATGCCTCCAATATATTAAACGGTGGTTGCTTTGCACGAACTTACCTCTTCCAAAGATATGTTTTTCACAAAATAACATCACCAAAAAGTTTCTATGTCAAAGAGGTTCCCGGCAGAGTTTAATGAACTGTGGGCAAGAATTTCCTCAGAGGCAAGATCGTCTTTCGCTCATAACCGTAGCAACAAAAGGGTGAGTGTGTCAAGCAAGAAGCTGTCATGAAGTTGCTTGTGCAAATTCGCTTTTTAATTTCGTGCAAGTTATTACGAGTAACACAATAGTGGAAGGAGTTATGTTATTGTATTTAAATCTTAACGGTTCTGGAAAAAGTTCCTCCTTTCGTTAGTTCGACAAGTGCCTAATGAAAACAACAAATGCAAGCTGTGGCACTCTACACTGATACTGCTCATTTGACAAACTCCTCTTCATGGTTATTGCTATAGAACAACACTCTCTAGTGTCGTCGTGCGTCGCTCAATCACGCTGAAACCGACGGAAGAACGGAATACACACATATGCATTCATACATGTGCTGCATAACGTCTTTCAAAAGTTTGCAGAAGTGCTCAAGAATAATAGTAAAGGAATGGTTCGATGATTCCGGCTTAAAATAGAAACAACATTAAATTTTCATATGATTCTGTTTACAAAGAACAAACATACTTAGCGAGTGAGACCTGAAAGATTGGACAATGGGATAGTTGCAGCATTCAAACATCTGGAAACAAAAATTGCCGAGATTTTCTACCCAGATTTGACGGGTCACTCTGACGGGTCACTTTTCTACCCAGATTTCAAACATCAGATCAGACTTTGTAGTCACTCTTGTATACGGATGTAAATGAACCAAATCAACAAAGTAAGTGAAAAGCTATCGAGGTAGACCTAAAGGCCCTATATATGGTTTAAACTGCAAAGTCTGATCATTAACAGTTATGAATTCAAATTACGTTTACTTCAAATAAACAGTTTTTGCTGATTTTTTCTCCACACTTATTTGTAAAATAAGTGAATGCAGAGCTGGTGTGTCTATTAAAAGGCAGCTATCAGGGAAAGGGATTTATTCGAACGAGTATGACAATTTGGCAGGTTTATATTTCTGTATATCGCTGTTGAAAGAGTATTTAAAGATGAGGAAATAGGAAAAAAACACTCCAAAACTCGGACGTAATCGACTTTGTCTAGAGGGTTTTCTGTTGATTCCGATACGTGATGAGTGTTAACTTTAGTGCAGGCGTCACGCTTGCATCCATGTGACGCCGTTGTGCGGTTGCACCTCATGCCGTATGAATTATGCGCGGGGCGGCGACGCATATGTCCAGTTTGCGGCACTCTGCATCAGTGATTGTGATCGAATTGGCTACGGAAAGAACTCCAGTCGGTTCCTGTTATCACCGTTCATAAAAACCTTAACTTTAATCATACTGAACAGAAGCGAGAGCAACTCTGTTCTGTGACTGTTTAGGTGCTCAAAAGGCAAGTCACATAGCCAGTTTGGTTTGTATAATTTGCTCCACAAATGTGAGCAAAAAAGTTGCTTTGTATTCACTCGCTGATTGTGGTCAAGAAAATGAGGTATTTGGGGAGGAGCAATAGAAACATTCCAAGTCGCAGTGCTGAATAAAGAAAAGATGAAAGAAGGAGGGAGGAAAGAACAGAAAAGAAGGAAAGAGAAGTTGAGGGGAGGAGGAGGAAGAGGATGGAAAGATGAGAAAAGGAACGATAAATAAGAGTAAGAAGAGAGGTGGAGAATAGAAGAAATAAGAGAAGGGAAAGAGAAACTTGAGGAAGGTTGAATGAGAAAAAGCTGTCGGATGTAAAAGAAAACAAGAGAGAGAATAATGCATGTGACAGCAGAAGAAACGTACCGAAAGAGGATGAAATTAGAAGAAGAAGGAGAAAAGAGGAGGAATTAGACAAAAAGAGGACGAAAGAATGTCGAAAAAACTAGGGCAGTAAAAGGGAAAGAAGAAGAGGGAGGGAAAGAGACAGATCTAGATAGAATGATAAGAAGGATGTAGTGAGAGAATAGCTGCATTGAGCCATGATTTCCCGAGATGCATTGTGGAATCTGTCGGGACATCTTCAAAGAGTGAGAATGAGCAAGAGAGAGAAGATCACGGGCTCTGGGGCGGTTCATGAAAAGGGTTCTTTCACGCATCTATAATTTCTAGCGGCCAATTAGTGCTCTCATACTTCGCAGTTCTTCATCAGAGCACCTTGCTTCATGAAAAGCGAACAAGTCAGTTATAATGAATAACACATTTATATTCAGCCGGTCTAATCGTCCGCAGAGGTTTCGTTTTCTGCAATCTGACCAGCATAAACTGCAACTGGACCGAAAGTAAAGAGCTTGGATGTTAGTACAGGAGGTCACTCTGTGGTGTCGACTGTGTTACCAACTTCAATAACTCCAGCTGCAGTCTGCCTAGAGTTGAAGAACTGGACAGAGGGAGACGGCAGGCATAGACACAGAAGTGGAGATATTACGTTGTCATTATGAATTTGAGAAGGAACATAAAAAGTACGTTAAAGTCGTTGGAAGCGTAATTGAATGGTGAAGGAATATGAATCTCTCATGTGTAACGCCAGAAGTTTGGTGCGTTGGTCGTGCTAACAGCGCATCATTCACGCATCGCTCTGCTTAATGCGAAGTTTGCGCGGAGTGTTGTGAGTAAGACTAATGAAGAATTGTTGGTTTGTGTGTGAGAAGAGTTGGGGGAAATGTTGTTGATCACGCAAGTATTTGCTGCTATTTGAGTGAACAAATTCTTTCCACACTTACATACATGCACTGAAATTGAAAGAATATTGCTTGCTTTGGATTAGCAAATATGCTTCTCGTCACTTTTAACTAGGCTAAAGTGTGCATTTCACTTTGCACTTTTCAGCAGGTGCTTTAGTTTCGAGTATCCATCAACAGCAGCAGCGGTGCGGTTGATACTCGTTTTCCGCTCCGCTCTTGCTAGCTTAATGGCAACGTAGCATAGAAAACGACCATTATTTTAGCCGTTATAAGTTCTAACGTAAAAGCTCACTGCAGTAACGCTATCCCTTATTATACATGCGTGCATGTGCACATCACGGTGGCTTACCTACGTACCGAAACCATGGGCTCAACTGCAGAATCACAAAGGTGTAGTAGTGAATTTGAGTTTGAAGAAACAAGGAGAAGTAAAAAGACACCACTTAACTTTTTGGTCATGAGCTGCAGCTAAATATTAACTAAATATGAACAGCCATTTGTGACTTATGGTAATAGTGAACCACATGAAACTTGAGCATGCATGTTTCGAAGATGCTTGTAAGGTTGATTATGTCAAAAATGATGCAGATGAAGTCGCACGATGTGCGCTTTTGCACTTCCGCTATATAAATAATCAACTTTTCTAAAATAACACATGCAAAATGGTGCCTTCAGATTCCGAATTGCCTCGTCCCTTTCTAATCTCTCACAAGCATTTTGTTTTATGTGACTGCGGGTGGAAAATGAAGATTCGATAGGTGTAAGATATAGGCAGTTTTTTGGCAATTTCTGGATGTGTTGAATCTCATAGATGAATAAAAGATGAATGAGCTTGAAAAGTGAAATTGAAGGTCATCCAAAGGTGCATTCATGCTACGCCCACCTAATTTTGTAACTGTCGGTTCAGCGGTTTTTTATTTACAACTACTGCAGTAACAGACATGCAGCGAGCACAAATACGTCAGCGCACATGACCTTTTGAAAGAGCTTCAAATGAGCCATTAGCACAGTGATCCCCAGAAAGGAAATTCGCAGTAATGAGTAAAATGCATTCAGTTTTCGCTGAGTTCTTGCAGCTGGTCATTTTTAAAAGAAGCTAAAGTACTAGGTGCTATATTACTAATTTTGAATCCTTGTACAGGTAATCAAACTGATTACTTAACCTGGGAAATATGCGCTCTATGCGAATCGTTCCATTTCTATTTCCCACATATTTGAGTTTTTATAAAACGAATGATCCGACGCATTTTCTAGCATGAAGAAGGATACCGTATTAGCGATTCTGTCCTTTCCACTCGTTCATGAGATTATTCATATCACTATTACTCTTGCATCCGCCCTAATATGCAACTCCTTCTGTATCATCGCTGTACCTTCGCTACTAACGGCAATCGTGCATCGTTATCGCTCAAACGATGCAATTCATTGCTTGCAACGAAGTCGGATGTTCCTACCCATTTAAATAACGAAATAGCTCTTCGATGTCATGCCATGCAAACTGCGAGGTATTCGAACAATTAAACGCTGTTGCTGCTCATTGTTTAAAACAATCATTTTAACCATTAATTCACATGCGAAACTTTAACTGAAACGATCTTGTTAGTATCTTGGAATACTGCATCAAAATTTCACCACTCTTAATTTTCTGTCTTCCACCCCTCACCTTCCTTAGTAAATGGAGGTTATTTTCGAAGATATTTTCAACGATATGACCGATGCCAAAATAAAACTTCATCAACCATTATCATAGCGCATCTGCGCGGGGAAAATTTCTCAGGCTTCTTAATTTTGATTGGTATTCGCTGCCCAATAGCCAACATGGAAAAATGTCAATGGCATCAAAATTCGTAGTTTTATGGTTTCCCTTAAAAATATGATGAACCTTCATTTGTTCCAAGTGAGGGAGGAGAGGTTGGTGGAGCTTAGAATTCGTGGCTTTTCAGGCAGCTCCGCTCAGAGGAGAACTGTCCATATGTGATTGGAGAGAACTTTTTGACTGGATAAGTACTGACGTTTTTGTTTGCCACGGCTTCTTTAGGATCAAAAGCTTATGTAATAAACTCTGCCTCGATGATACAATTTTATCTTACTGTCTTTTGAAACATTTGGCAGGTAGCCCAGAAATTCATCAAAGTCTGGAACAATATTCGCGATAGACCTACAATTTATCATAGTGCACCTGCACGCACAATTCGCTCTTGCACTTTCTTATTTGCAAGCTTTTGACTTTAGAAGATTCAAAATCTTGTTGGAAATAGTTCTTTCAAATTTTTCCGTCTTCCCATCCAATTCTTTAGGTTCGACAGACAGCCGCTAGCTTATGTGCATCGGGACGGAAAAAACATGAAATTCGGACCACTTCATTCAGCACGAAGTGTTCTGCTGTATTGGCCTTATGTGTCTGTATAGGCCAACAATAATACACTTCCGATTCATGCACCATAAAAACATCTGCGCAGATAGAGTAGGAGATTGCAAATGGTGCCACAGTGAGCGGAGCAGAGCATAGACCTTAACAATCGAAACGTTGGGTTTAGCAGCTACATTCAAGAATTAATGGTGCTTTATTATCAGACTGTATTCTTTCATTATGTGGACGGATTGGGTCTTCATGCTTTAAGGTTGAGAGGATTTTTTCCTACTGGAAGCTTTCCTTGCCTCATATCTCGAACAATGCAATTTACTGTAGTGTACGTACCTGCGCTAAATGTTAACTAAAGCGATGTAAACATTCGCTTTCTTTCATAAAGATCAGCAGTCGGATAGAGACAGCCTAGTGGAGTAGAGCGACCATTCGAAAAAACAAATGAGGACGTGCTGTCCTGAGTTTAAAACATAAGCAAAGTTGAGAGATATAATTGTGATGCAGCGCTGAAAATTGTTTTCCTTCCTTCAGAATTCGATTTAGAGAGCCAACTCACTCATCGGATAGGAAGTTGTTCTCATGATGTTTGACTCTCTTGTTTACCAGTTCTTTTTATGCATTTTCAGAGAATTTCTGGAAGTATATACCTTTAGAAAAGAGATATCTGCGTATCATCCTGCACAAACGACAAGGAAGTATTTGGCACATAATTTCCTAGGGGATAAGAATGCACCAAAAAACTTCAGTTCAGTTTTTTTCAAACTCTTTTCTGTTACTCTTTTGTGTAAAAATATATTGGAGTGAGCAATTGCGTGACACTCTTCAGACCGCTTCAACGAGGCCTAATAATGAATAGGGAAACGTGAGCGAAAGCAAATATGATCGTTTGGGGAAGTGAACGGTGACTGGTTCATGATGTTCCTCAATGTGAGTTTTACCTGTGAGCGATTGTTGATCTATTACGATCAGATGAGTTCCTGTGATCTCTATGATCGCTGCGATCTTCATTTTGAGTAACAATTTATTTTGCTCACAATCCGTTGACCTTGATATTGATCTCTCCCCATGTAGATTATGCCTTGCCTCAGGAGTCGTAGCTAAGGACATAAATAAGCTGCAGTCTCGTTGTCTAAAGAGTGTGTGCTTGCCCGCCTCCTGATCGTGTTGCTGGTAAGAAACGACGTCCCTGCTTTGATGAGGTTGTTCACTTGTCGGAGCGGTCGCAGCAAGACTCGAAGCTCGCGGTGCATTAGTGTGGCGGGAATAGCGACCAAAGTATCAGTTGACATCAGAAGAAGACATTGCGGCACCTCGAGGTCGTACTTTCTGCTTGTGAACTACCAAACGAACATGTCTGAGCCTATTTATGTGATCGCCCACGGCAGTAATCCTCATGGGGAGAGACCAGCATCAAGACCACTACCGCGAGTATAACAGTTTGTTACCCAAAATGCAGATCACAATAATCACAGCTGTCGCAAGAACTCCCCTGATAGATCACTCGCTGACGCTACATAAAAAATCGTGTAGGTACTCATGGAAAATTTTTTGGGTGCTGCTTCATAGGAGGAATTTGAAGTGCTTGATGAGATAACTGCTTGGAAGAATCAGTGGATGTGGCGACTTAAAGAAATCCCCTCAAAAATCTGAGCATAAATCATCGCCTAGCAAAACAATAAGTCCTAAATCATATCGGCCATTATAGAACACAAAAACATGTGGAAACAATAGGCAGAAAAGGTTGAAAGGTTTGGCACGGAATCCCTTCGGCATGGAAAGTAAGCGCTGGCAGGACAGAAAAAATGTTTAACCCAAGTTTGCAATAAAAAACAAAGTCGAGAAAATTTCAGAGATTCGAGAAACCGACATGAAAACAGTTCGTACGTCTCAAAGAATGTTGCTGATATCTGACGAAAACACGGTTTTTTTAAACTCTCTTGCCCACGAAAACACGGTTTAAGCTCTTGCCCACGAAAACACGGTTAACCTACATTTGACCTTGACCTCTTGAATTATTTAAAATATAAAAGGCACATGTTTACGACTGTGTGCTTATTTTTCAGATAGTTTTAATCACGGTTCTAGTTCACTATTCATGGCAGCCACACGTGGAAAAGCGTTGATGACATATTTAAATGTTGGGTTCATGTCACCATATTTTATGTGCTTATAAGTATTTTATACTATTTAAATTTCCGCTGATTCCCCATAAGGCATTATAAAATTCCGCAGAACGCTAAAATGCATCCTAGAAACAAGTTTCAAATCCAGAGAGGCAAGAAATGGGTTTCTCGATTGGAAACTCGTATGATAAAAAGGCTTCATGAGGTAGTGCACCACTACTCGGTTCTTTTTTTTCGTTTTCAGTAAGCATTAAGCAGAGCACACCTAATATTTCTTTCTTCAGTAATCCTCATTATAATGGCTTCATTATCTTTTGTATCATTTCGATAAATCAGTACAGAAATCGGATGATTATTTCATTTTTTTGTTGTGATAGATTCGCTCCAGCTCTTTCATAAGTAGGTTGTTGCAGACGACTACCACGTCGCCATTCCTTTTAACGAACGCGCGCCGCTCTTTCTACAAAAAGCGTTCAGTAACAGTGGGTTTCCATGTTGTTCCATTGAAAGAACTGTCATCTGATTCGCCTGGCTTCAGCACTTATCGTCTAACGGACTTCAACAGTTTCGTGTAGCCTCTCATCAATTCGTGAATAAAGTTAAACGCGCAAGCGACAAATTACGCACTGTGAATTCGGCGCATTCTATGATTTTGACTGCTTTATTCATGTCGAAGTTTTGAAGGGTAGAAGCTGCATTGCGAATGATTCCACATCCTTGCATTTCAATGCCAATTCCTATCTAAGCGGTTCATTTGCTTTGTCGCATAGGTGTTCTTCAGCGTTTATTGGAGAACAGTTGTGCATATGAGCATGAAAAGCTACTCACTTATTAGCGCTTCCCCATAAATTTCGCAAGGCTTTAGCTGGTTGGGCGATTTGCAGAAAAACAAGTGCCAAAACCTCACAGGTTGTCCTGAAGTGGCATCATTTCAAAAGCGATATCGTCTTTGAGTCCCTTCGATTAAATGAATATTTAATACGCCGCGTCCAAGTTTTTGAAAAAGCGCATTATCCGTGAAACCATGCAAAACCGCCCGACTGCGTCGCTTTCTCCTTGTGCACATTCAAAATAATAGGCCAACTCTTTCATGATTTCCCATCGAGGAGTTTTATAATAAGCAAAGAAATAAGTAACCAAGTGAGCATACCATAGACGAATACGCCCTCATATCTGCAAAAAGCGCCTATAAAACAAAGCACAGTGACAGCAATGAGAATGACAATTTTCATGCAGCGTGCGCACGGGATTGCTTTTCACTTTGAGGAATTCCTTCGAATTTTTCCGCTCTCAGTGAAAATCCCTCGATGAGTTCTTTATTAACGCATGAGTCCTCCAAAGAGTAAAGCTTCTGAACGGTTATTCCCCCTTCAAAAATGATCCTGTCGAATCCCCTTCCAGAGAAACACGATGTTGCAAAGCTAACGGAGTGTTTGTAACGACAAATTGCCCAGCTAGAACCACTGCGTCCGAGGGAAACGCAAACCGAAATACTTTTTACAGCGCGATGCCGAAAAAGCTGAACACAATTTTATAACAAACAGTAGAGTCAAAATTGGCCTGCCATGTTGCAGTGCTCACAGAATAAAGACAGTTATCCTAATAGTGTAATTAGGCTGACAAGGACAACGACAAGGTTCGCGAAAGGCAACTTGAGTGAGGTGTTCCTGGACATTTTTTAGCAGCCTGCAATTAGAAGCGAATCAGGAAAAATACAGAATACAGTCCTCACTTTGTCCTTATTCACCTACTTTCCACGCCTTCGTCTCGCGGTATCACTTCATGAAAAGAAAGCATCATTCACTAAACTCTATTCCGACTCAACATTGCTCAGTAGGTATCAAATTTTCCGCCATTTTCTTGCCACCCATTCAGTCTGCGAGCAAAATTGATGTCACAATGGCATTTCACGTTGTGGTTTCAGTATTCCGAGAGTCGGCCGATTTGATGGAGTAAATTTTGTGAAAGCATAACAACAGCTTCTGCTGTGTATTCTTTCATTTTTTTGTTGACATTAATGGTCGCTTGCGTCGGATATACTTTCATTTTGAAGAAAGAGCTTCAGAGACAAAAAACACTCGCTGAAGCTCATACAAGCATATACATTCCCAAGGTGAGAGAAAAAACTGCAAAACTTAATGACGATCAGAATGTGGCTCTGACAACGAGCTCGAAGTATTCCCTAGTTCAAGTGGATTTCGAGGCAACACACCGGGTCACTTTCTAAGCAAAGCAAATTCCTTACAACACTTGTTTTTCGTCATCTTGAATCTCTCTCTGCACTAGATAGATTTCTTGGACACAGGGCTTTGCGAGTATGAAAACCTCCTTATCCAGTAGCTCGAAGTATCCATAGTTCAAGTGGATTTTCGATGCAACACACGGGGGAGGGGGGAAGGGGAGACCGCGCATTCATTTCTAAAACGAATGTACTTAGCGAGAGAACTTTGTACCTTTTATTAGTATCAGGTCGCATTCAATTCTTGCTCTGTTATCTGTAACCCTTCCAAGCGTTGCACTTATCCCAGTTCATCGACCATCTTCTTTCTCGTTTTTTCACAAATCCTGTCATAACTGGACCACAAATCTTTAGTCTTCTTACATTGTGAATGGCTACTCTCTGGTGGCGAGTCAGTGGTTCGTTCGGCCTTTCTCTGTGCCGGCTTTTGAGTTTGTCGCGGAAGATCGGGGCACTTACCAACACTCGTTTTGGATCTCTTCATTTTCTTGAAGAATTGTTAGAGAAAGGAGTTCGCTGCGGTTCATTCGGTTTGTTAGCTGTTGCATCCGTCATTTGGACCGCCTCCCTTTAGCTGCCCTGAAGCCGTACTTCGATCACGAAGTACGCGCTTCTTGCTGCTTTCCAACCAAGAATAAGTTTTTAGATGAAATTTAGCTGTCGTTTTCGATGGACCACCAGCTAGTTACTGGGTACCTATGATCATTTTTTTAAAGGATTGGCATATCGTCATCAAACCAGCCATGCATACTGCTGAACCTTGTCCTTATGTTCTGCGCGGGTGCATATTTGATATTTTCGTAGCTGAGCCTTGTCTGTTGCCTGTACCTCCAATTCGCAAGACAGGATCTCGATTTCGCGTCGCGTGTAATTTATGGTGCAAAAGTATTTCGACTTGCGCATAATGGGTTAATGTTTGTTATAAGAAGTAGAGAGTATGCCTTTCTCGTAGTTAGTTCCGTCCACCATGCCGACTGAATGCAATAACTCTTCAACACAGTGAAGGGGATGCCTATAAATGCAACTCACAAGGCACCAAGTACAGTCAGAGCTGAAAATTTTTGCTCTCACTTGTACTCAATCTCTTCTATAAAAATATGCTCGCAAATTTCTCGGTTTCTTTTGGTATGCAGAGTTCATAAAAATGAGGAAAGGTGATCAGTCGCGGAAAAATTGGACTTGGGAGATTGTTTTGAATATTGAGTAAATTCCTCAGATTTTATTGCCCCAGCTTTCCGGAATGTTTCGCGCTCTGAATTGCTGAGCCAATGAAAGGACGTGCATGTAGACGCACTCAAGGACGCAATATTGTCATAATGCATCAACTGGAGACTCGAAAATCCTTGTGACCGTTCGGGTTCTTCAGGAAAGCGAATAGAAGAAGGCGCTAGTCTTAGCAGTGATTCTGCTGATAAGTATTACTTTGGCAGAAAAACCCCTCAACAATTCACTGCATACGGCGTCGTCACTAAGTGTGATTCTAAAGAATGAAAATTTTTGAATCTGAGCCGCTGAATTATTAAACACGAGATTAGGACGTATAGTAAAATGATGAGTAATAATCATATAACTGCCGTGACGCATTTCTTTCGTTGTTTGCTACTTGCAGTGTATCTGACAATGCGTTAGTTGTTACTACTTAGTTTATTTGTCATCTGAGATTGGAACTTATTTGTCATCTGAGATTGGAACTTATCTTTTGACCTACTGATCTCAGCCAGCAAAAATAGAAACGTTGTTGGCAGTTTTGAACATTATCTTTGAAGGCTGCATTGTGATCACATAACTGTATTCATTTTCGGAGCTCCTGTCTGCTCAGGTTCAAATTATGAAGCAGAGGCACTACGGAGAGGAAATCAGTATGAGTAACTTCGATTATAAAATAGTTTCTTTCTCGCTTCCTTATTCGCACCTGAGCGAAGTATCCAACTCTGGTTACGGCGGTCGTTGATACGATTGTTTCAAAGTGTTTCATATGATACTTAAGTGAACTTAGATTTGCTTTGAAGATAAATCGCAGAAGAAGGTTTGCATCTTTTCATTTACTTACTTTGATGAATTCCGATTCATTTCACACCTTCGATGCTTTTCATTACTTTTCCTTGTTTTTTGTTTCAATTATTAATCGCGCTTCATTTTATTGTTATTTTGATTGCAGCTGTCGATTAACCGGCTTATAATCTTTTAATTTAATCTTTCCTTTCACTTATTCGCGAGTTTTGAAGCATTCTCATAGACAGTTGCCCCATGTACTTAAAAAGTTAGCCGGCTGTCGATAAGAAGAAATGCGTTATCGTAATACAGTTGTTACTACTTAATTTGAAACGGGCTATGTGAGTATGAAATCAATACAAAAAGAACGAACATGAAAAATGTGGGGTCGAAAGTAAGTAGGTAGCTTTAGCCGAATAAATTAACAGCAGTAATTTCTGAGAAGTTTAAAGCTGCACCACCGAAGGCGAATACAGAAAAAATGTTCATTATGCCTGACTGTTTCCTTTAACTATAGTAGACTAAAGCAGGAGAGGTCAAAGTTGACCTTTTCGATCTTTTAAGAACGTTGCTTTACATCTCCTAATCATTTGTGAACGCGTTCATGCATCCAGCTTTCTTCCACGAATCCTCTTCTTCATTCCTTATTTTCTTTGCAGTTCGATAGTCAGAGGTTCATAAACGAGAACTGAGATGAATTTGCACTCGTATGAAGGAGAAAATGAGCAGCGGATTTTTTATTCTTTCCCGAAAGGAGAACGCGAATTCATAATTTTCTAAGCATCATTAGCGAAACCTTTCTTTTTTTCAGCTTCATGCATCATTTACCGTACATAGTGATAATTTTACTGGCAAAGATTTCAATTAATACAACCAAAAAACGGGTCTCACAGCACTAATTATGTTCATTCAAAAAGCAATCAGACATCGACCTTTTTCAATGACTTCAAAGCAAAATCGACATAATGACGTGATGAACAAATGAGTTTCATGCACTGCTTACTGACCTTATTTGTTGAAGTTTTCTCCACTCGCAGCAGCCAGACAAATTACCACATTTAATGCATTCTATGCGTCTCTATGATTCTCGTTTCCTGTCTGCATTTCAGTGGTCAACCATTTCTAGTGATTTCCCCCTAGATTTAAGACCATCTATTGTGGTTCCTTCAAGCTGTCGCATAAATCAGTTACTTCACAAATAACTAAGCTAGTAAATTAACGAAGAAATAAATAAATAAATTATTTCTGACCGAACTTTTCAAAAGTGGTGCGCTAATCTGTCGCATTGCTAATCATATCGTGCCTTTATTATATTTTTGCTGACAACTCCTTTGCAATGACTCTTCGTAATACTGTGTTTCGTTTAACTCATTAAAACGTTTAATGATTCTTCTGCTTATTGATCATATTTAATTCCTTCCCTTCTTTCAAGCTGTTCCCTCATCGACGTTGTCAAAAACTTACAGTTCTATCTGCAGCTAACGTTGTCAAAAACTGCAAACGAAGGAGCGATGATGTCCTTCGTTTGCAGTTCAATTCCAGTTTGATTTTTGAGCTCAGCATAATTCCGATCTGTCATCAAATTCAACTTCTCAAGTTCTCTTTCAGTTAAAAACATTTATCAGTTTGAACTCGCATTTCGAACTTCCTCATTCGAAACACTATAAAATATCTTCTTACTATCGATTTATGTCATGTACAGATCGACTTCACTTTTGCCGACTTATTCACACGTACTCCGTTAGCTGCAGATAGAACTGCTGCTAGCGCTACTGCTGGGATTGCAGCAACTGATGTGCCATTCGCAGAAACTGGGGCACCTTTCACAAGGGTTCGGTGAGCAAGAGGTGGATTTATGGGCAGAAAGTTTCCTTTGATGAAAGCCTGAAGTCGGATATCAGAAGATAGCAACGAAATTGCTCTCGATATTCCATCGTTTTGCTTTCAAAGAACACTAGCACACCATGAACACCTTCTAGCTCAGACTGTGGAGTCCGTGCATGGCGTGATCATTTTTTTTCACTTCTCATCACTCGTTATGTAATGAAGCATGAGCGAATACCCCATAACCAGGAAGACTGTCCTGGATGCAAATCCGCTCTAAGTAGAGACTTTCCTATCTACTTTGTAGAATCCAGGTGGTCATCAGATATGTAGTCTTTTCTTATAGTGCACCTCAACTTGACGGCTTCCAGCTCTTTGTTCATATTGTTCAACTTGACATCAACTTTAATAGCATTGTCGGATGTTCGATCTCCTCCAAATAGGACTCGAGTTTCTGGACTTCGTTTCATTTATAATGTCGACTCGTTAGGCTCATTGTTTCCCAAAATATTGGCAGTTTTTACTTAAAGTTTCCGACAGTCCAGCCGGTGGCCACTGCCGGTAACTTCGCAGCCAATGCTCCTGTCAGAACTGCTGCGGGAGTCCAGCTAGATGAGTTATAAGTTTACCAGATGGTGGCACTGTGCTCGGAGTGATTACTGAGTATGTTACTGTAAACAACTACGGTGAGTTCCAAATATAGCAGATGACAACGACATGGACAGATGAATTAGTAAGTGACCTCGGAAACCTCAATCACTAAGTCCAAAACATTTTATCTGCAACGATTTCTAGTCCGTCTGTATGACTGTGAGTCTTATGTCGTCCGATTTTCAGTTCCTCTTTCAGCTAAAGAAATAGAGTTTTGTGATCATAATCGCAGCTCAGGGAGTTAGGTCTGTTAATGAGGTCAAGTGCTACTAAAGCATCCACATGAGTAAAGGTTTTAAAGGAACTTCATAAAGGCAACCGTCGCGTTCGTTGTCGAAGAATGCCTTCGTCCATCTGAGTGATGGTGACGAGTGACCTTATGGTTCTCATCTAACTATTGAAAGTGGTGAGTGCATCGAAGATTCAGTTCAGCTTGAGTTGGTCGATAGTGAAAAGGCCTGTGAGGTTTTTTTTAATTTCCACACTCTTACTGTAATCGTCATATTTCACTGGCAAAACATCGGACAGTACACGCAGTGCGATTGCATGAATGGGGTTCTTCAAAATAATGAGTGCAACAAATCGTGGCTGCACATGATTTCCTTTAATATTTTCGGTTAGAAAAAGTATCCTCTTGAAGTTAAAAATGCTTTGTTTCACCAAAAAATAGCGTATTTATTTGCTCCCCATAATTGATGGTAGTGCAGTGTTAATTGAATTTAACGAAGTTCAGGAAATTTGCGAAAGGATTTCTGCTCTGATGAAGCGCAAATGTTGCGGATTTTTAACAACAAGCCTGGGAGCGGAAACAGCTGACCGGATATGCGACCTTAATGTACCATTACTAATCACTTTCGCAACTTATTAACAAATAGTAAACCTGTAAAACATGTTTCGAGTATTAAGTGAGCCAACTGTTAGCACAAATCTTCCATGAAAATTTCGTTTTCTCAGCAAAGTTATCGATTTGACTGAAAATCCGGTCGGCACGGAAAGAATTGCAATTTTGAGATCATTCAGACATTTATAATTCCATTCGTAATTTATGGATCGATGTTAATTGCTAGAGAAGAGCTCGTTTCTCGTTGCTTCAGTTTTATTCATTATCCATCTTTGATGGCTTCCCAAGCAAAATCTGTCGTTCAGGAGAATAGACAACGTGAACACAGATATTTCTAAAATTCGTAAATTTGTTCTTTTTTCTTTTTTCCTCACTTGCGTTGGTACTAATTGCGACAACTGCAAACAGCAGCCCACTGATTTGGCAACAAACCACTAGTCGTACAGGTTCTACGAAATGAAGTATTAGAAACCAAAGTCATTCAGAAAGAATTTAGCTGTAAACTTTTTGTTGAATGGGGGATCATTTGAATTCCTTGTGCTCGTATCAATACTTCGGGGCATATGGGTGGCCGAATATCGTCCCTCATAGGTTGAATGAATGTTTGCTGGAAATATCGACCTGGGTTTGCTGTTTATTGGTTGGATGAACAGAAAACAGTGGTGAAGTTCATACGTCTACTTTTTCGTTCAGCAAATTCCCAACTTCCAACCGCCTTTTGCTTCCTCCATTATACACCTTCTGTTCTCGTTTCTCAAAACATATATAAGGGATAGCAGTCACCTTGAAGTTTGTCATCCTTGAGGCTCATTATGATGCATAGGTGTTCGAATATTGTTCTCTCCCATAGCTTCATACTGCCACACAATATTTTACAACCAAACGTTTCCTTCGGCTTGACTGCAATTCTGTAACTAGGCACTAAAGCACTTTTGCCAATTCACTATTAATTCCAGAGTTCTGATAAAATGTTTACTCCATTAGCACGCAACCAGACAGCTTAAATAATCAACGCGATTATGCTGTTTCGTTGCAGTTATATGAACTAGCGCGATCTGAATGCTTTTAATTTATTTTTTTCGGCAAGAAATTCATACAAAAGCGATGATTGAGATAAGTAACGTTCAAATCAAAGAGTATATTGTAGGTGGTGAAATGATTGTAACATTAGGCGTGGTTGATTACAATCTCACTCGAAAAACTGCATACAAATGAATGCTACGGTGGGCGCTATCTCTTTGATAATTCATGTTTTGAGCTATCTTCGGGGCTGACATCAAATCTTATCTTCTCTTATAAAGCCAATAAATTCGGGTATATTGAAAGCTTAGAAAGAAGAAAGGTATTTGTTAATAGCTCTTCATTGATAACACAGCAATTGTGCGATCTTTCAAGCAAAGGAAGTTTGTGGTGTGGCAGGTTTCATTGTGCACATATTCATGCAATAAATTTGCTTTTCAGCCTCCGATCTTTATTTCGGTAATTTTCAACGAGCAGTCGCAGAGGAGAAATTGAAGCTGTCTAGAATAATTTCACTATATGTGCCAAACGATTCTAAAAATATGAGCCTGCAGCAAGTGTGATGAAGTCATGAGTTCGATCCATGCTGAAAGTTATCATGTACGCATTGAGCATCTGAATAGGGCATTTTTGCATAGAATGTGAAATGCATTGCCGACTATCAAGACAACGCAAAATGCATAGTGCGTTTTTGGAGTGGATTTTACTAAACTGATGGACAAAAAGCAAATTCAGATGAGGCTGGATCAGGATGAGGTGATAGAATTCTTGTTGTGCAAATCAAAAGCAGATAGAACATTCGGAAAAATGATCTTTGACGGCTGGGTGGAGGAGGAAGTGCCGAGAATCTGCATCGCGCATCTGCTCTTAATTTGCAGGTTCATTTTGTCTAGCAGATGTGCAACGTTCTATGCTGTAGTTCTTTAAAATGTTGGTGAATTAATATAGGTTCAAGTTTCTCCTGGCGGAATCTTAAAGATATGAGGCGCATTTACTCCAGTGTAATTACCACTGCACATCTCCAATCGCAAAACCTGGCAGCGTTTTTGAATGGATATTAGGAATTTAGGGATCTGAAGCAGAGGTAGCAAAATAAGTGTTCTCTGTTATGAAAATTCACATAATGAACAGGAAGTTGATGGCTTGTTGGGCGTCGAAAAGCGCCTATTTCGCTATTAATCATTTGCTAATGATCGAAAAGAAAAGCATCACACTTTTCCTGTTCAGTTTGGTATTTGGCACTTTTGGCATGTAAAACATGTATAAACACATTGACAAATGGAAAACATGCGATAAAGCCTGACTTGATATGCGCTCTAGTGATTTACTCCAATCAGATCGATAAGTTTTCAGTAAGGATTTGAAATATGCTGAGAGTAGATATTCGCTTTTTCTCTTTCGTCGCATCGATTTGGAAAAACAGTGCAGTTGCTGAAAAATTTTTGCTTGGCTTCTAGCGTTTTTCACTCTATACATCCACTTTTAGAGCTGATGAAATGATGTGAAGTGTTTTATGACGAGCACAGATATCAAATTTAATAGCTTGCGCTTCGGTATTCCCAAGCCGAAACTACGAGTTATATAGAGAGACACACATATTTCATAAAAATAATTTGTAAGAGCGGATAAGCGATATAATTAAAGCGAAGTCCGCAAAACAGCAGTGATTCCAATTCGCGAAGGAGGACTCAGTTTACTGAAGTGCTTACTTTAAATCTATTGTCGATCCATTTTCTCAAGAATTTTTAATACACCCGCATTGCTCCTCTGGTGTTTTCATGGAAGGTTTCTCTTACGATTTCTCATATAATGATTCTGAATGAAATGCAACTCGTCCTTTGAAGGAATATTTTCTCCACGATTTTCTGACTCCGTGCACTAATCTCATTACAGTTCTCTTTTAAAGGTCTTTAGCCATCTATCACTGATTTTTATGCTCTTCTGCTAATTTTTTCGAATCGAAAACCCTCGTACACTTATGTATCGGCATCTTATGTTCACCTAGATGTGTCAAGATTGTTGGCTAAAGTGTCGCCTCTAACTTGCCTATGATGTAATTGAATTGGATCGGACTTTCTGTTTTTCACGACGGCCATAGACGCACTGTCTAGAGAACTGAGCATTAAATCGTCGCCAAGAGATTCACAATTCACCAAGTACACCCACAATGTATATAAATGGTGCCCGTTAGATGTGATTTAAGAACGCAGTTGCGCTAGGCTCAAGTCGCTTTTGCTCCATAAATATGTCACGCCTTCTGTTTATGTAGTACTGCTTTCAAATTCGGCCATGATGGCCTTTCATCTCAAATGTGATCTTGAAGGAATATGATAGGGCTGTCTCGAACATGTCTTTAGTTTGTTTAATTCCCAATTTCGTTAAATTCGCCACAATGCCTTCGGCTAATTTTACTACGCTTCTATATTTTAAAAAACTGCGGAATGAACTAATAAGACTTCATAATATGGGCTGCATTACCCGCGCTTAGATGTTTCATAAGAATAGTGGCCATACGTATCTTCCCTGATGCAAAAAAAGTATTATGCATTTAAAAGTGAATAAACAATTCCTACCTCGCCCTTAACTCACTAACTCAGTTCATGCAATGTGATCAGTTTGAGAGCTTTCTAAATGCCCTATGACTCGATGTTCATTCGTAGGGAGTGCTGGAGCATGTTATACAGTTGAAGCGTTATCTGGAAGGATATAAAACACTTGGGAAATAACGTCATGAAAGCAACTGTTGTGAGTTATCGTTAGGTGATAAACAGATGTTCACATAGCCGTCCTTTTTTGTGCAAACTTGAATTCCTGAAGCATACCGTGACGGTTTCGACCCATATATGTAAACACACCTGCTTGCTAAACTACTTTTTTTTGTTTTTTTCACGAGCATAAGCCATGTGCTCACTTATGCATCGAGTTCCATCCCGATTCGTAAAACTTAAAAGAAAACAGAGATACGTAAATGTGCGCAGAAATGTTAAATTCATTTTACGATTGCTAGATTGCATCTCCATAGACCGGGTTGAAAAGGATTTTTGAGCGATGGGCGCTTCTGTTAAAATAAGTAGGCATATATTATTAGGCATATATTACCATCTGTATCAAATAAAAAACACTGGTTAGTTATCTGAAACAGATTGCAAAGCAAGAGAGAGGAAAGGGAAGAGAGAGGGAAGGTGTTCATCAGGCGCGTTTAACTATCTCTCCGAATTTTGCGTTAGAGACAGATTTGATGAAGAGGATTATGAAAAGCACTTATCACTGCGGTCTTTCTGGCATGCTCATTCATTTCTTTCACTTCCTCTTTGTTCTTAGTTTCTTGTCCTCAGCGTATCTTAATTCGCTAGCCAAAAAACGGTTATATTCTACGACAGAAAGCGGTTGACGGACGAGACGGTCCTCCTTCTACGGATGCCATAAAAGCCTAACTTCGCTGCTCGCCTGTCTTCATCGCTCACTGCAAAAAAGTGACATCCATGATGCAGAATCTGTTTTCACATCGCCTTGTAATAATTGCTATCGCTGTTTCTGTCAATATTAGCCTTCTGCATGGATTAGGTGATGCGCTTCCCATTTGATGCATTATAAACGTTTCGTTATTCAATTTCTGAAAACAGATTTTTTTTTCGTTCTGCAGCTGGGCTTACCCTTTATTTTAAGTGAAGTGAATCGAAGTGCAGTGAACCACAATGCCGATCACTGAACACTTATTTTTATGAAGTTACCAGCGAAGTCGGGAGTATAAGGAAGGGAGAAAAAGGGAGCGACTAGTGTGACCTATATCAAGTCCCAAGACAACGGTGCTAGAGCAGTGCCGCTTTCTGGAAATCAAATGGTGTGCTCCAAGGAAAATTCAATAATTTCGAAAAGAGAATAACAATAAATGCCATCTAAAAAGTCATCCCTCTGATTTCGTGATGAAGTGGGCTCAATCGTCACTAATCCTGTTAATTCGTTTGTTTGAAAATGAGAATTGAGTTCATTGAGGGCTCTTCTATTCACATCTCAGTTTTTTTCTTCCTAATCGCGTGAACGGTGGGCTTTGATGACGTGTTTATAAACTTACTGCGTTCCTCCGCTCTATCGATACCTACTGAGGCTTTCTTATGAATTCTTCTGTCAAATGCACTTTTGCGTTTCGCTTACGAAGATAATTTCGTACGATGAAAACGAGGACATCAGTTCTCTCCATTGTGCTAGCGTAATGCCATATTCTCTTTAAAGACTGCAAAGAAAGCGACCAATCGAGCCTTTTTACTGAACACTTCATGGAGTCTTGCAAAACCGAAAACGCTATGACTTGTCACATTTACTAAACAGCGCCCTCCTTAAGCGCTACTTTTTGCACATCGCCTGCTGATATGCAGTACGTAAAGCAACCTCAGGTCTATTCCAGACACAAATCTGTATACTTTCTCTCATCAAGATGTCTAGGCAAGCAGCAGGCGTAATGTAGGCCACTTCCTTCCTTTTCTTTCATTCTTCAGCTCTGTGAAGAATCATGACAACTGCTAAATCGTGCGTATTGCGTACACTATGATCATATCTACATGCTTTTACGCGATGTTCTTCTGAAGATAAGATGTAGAAAAGTTCTCGGGCTTGAAAAATGCAAAGTTTTAACTACTTTTCTTGGTTTAGATTAACTTCAAAGACAACATTCCCTTCGATCTGCTATGTTCTAATGAATTCGGGAGGTACTAGCAGTGCAGTCGTTGAGTAGTTACTTCTTGCAGCAAAACATTATTTCTTCGAAATTTTTGTAGTCGCTCGTTTCATACGAGGTGTTGACTTTCTGAGGATTTTGCACGTTGCTACCATTATCACGACCACTGTTATGCATACTATTACTGCAATTTTCAAAGTGCTTTCTTTCCCAGTATACTTCCAACAGAAAACTGTTTTTTCTCTCCAACGAGAAATGAATCTCCTTCGGATTAGTTTAGAAGGGAAAGAAAAGCTATGGAAGAGTAATGTCTCATGAGAGAAATCTTCCACAAAGAAAGTATCAAGGCGGCCATTCTTTTTGATTAAGCTAGTTTCCGATTTTTTCTTTGGAAGAACAGCCTTCTTGTATTTGATATTCTCAAACCCTCTGCATAGGTGGAGATTCTCTGAGAGGCGAAAGTATGCGAGAGGAGTGATTTTCTGCTGCTACAGTGCATTGCTAACATTACTCCATCCATTTTCATCAAGACGAGAATCAAACCCATTGCTCAGTTGCGCAGTCGTTAAAACTTATTCATGATAGCCATTTTGAAAGACTCTTCTTGATTTTTCATAACAGTACTGGTCAAAATAATGCCTGCTGTTTTAAAATAGCCTCTCGCTTTCTACCTAAACGTTCATTTCCGTATGTTCGCCTCATTTTGCGCTTATGGGAGCTCACGTGCGATATTCAAGACACAGTTTTCAGCATCGGGCAAGCCCAGCGGAGCAAGAATGTCTGCGGAATCGTTTTGCACTTAATGTCGTCACTTTTTGCAATATGTAGCTCTTCATATCTTAGTAAATCGTTGCATCATTTATACCGGCTGCATAATAATAGAATATATGAAACTCCGAGTGAGGAGCATCTCTCTCCTTAAGAGGCGAAATCTGCAGAAAACATCTGAGTCACCACTGTTCCATAACACCATACAGAGATGCAGCCACTGTCGCGTGGCAGTCTCTTAGCAATTTCTCTGCTTATTAAAGTATCATATTTTCGCAAAGCGACAAGCGAAGTCTGCGAAAACACTTTGCCGATCGCAGGAGATGTCTTTATACTCGATAACTTTTGCTTAGAAAAATATGGTATTTAATATTCAAATGCATTATAGATGCATACACTGTACCTTTACAACGACCGATCGTTGGCGAAATGATTCGTTGCAGAATTTTACGCAGGAGATCGCTCCGCCTAGAACTTCCAGCTTTACATTTTTATCACTTCCTCATAAGCCGTGGAGATAGCTAATTAGCTATTAGAGTATAGGTGACTTGACAACGAATCGCGGAACCAAAGGAATAATATCGATGTGTATTGGCGCTATAAAGGCAACACCTGACTGAGAAAGCACGCGATAAAATCTCACTGTTGCTGCAAGTGCATTTATCGTGCTACCTCTTTGCCTCATTTCAGCTTTTACGTGCGCCTGTTAACTCTGTTTCAGAGTTTCTTACACAGCAATTAACATGACATGATTTGTATTCATAATGTCTACGTTCGACCTTCAATCGACGTTGTTCTGTGGTAAATTGCCGCTCGCACACCTCTCTTGAGGTTCTATGTGTTTGTGAACGAGTAACCATGGTAACTATGAAGAAGTAATGAGCTCAACGTCAAAATTTTTTGCAGTTCATATTAAAAACTTTTCCACGAACGACGCAATTGCGCAGAACTTACGCAACGTTGCAGTCGAGACGTTAATTGGGTGGCACAAAGCATAAGAAGCGTTGATGTTGCGAGTTTCTCTTTGTTCGTTTTTATTGCAGCGAGTTAGAATCTCCTTGTTTGGTCACGATAAGGCGCAGAAAGGAGAATTTTCGGACAGATCATACCTAATTAATGAGCTTCCAGTCACATCTGCTTAAATAGCATCATTTATATAACTTGAAGGGAATTCATCTTAATTCGAAAACAAACGAATATGCAGTAACCAGGAAGGCGAAAATAAACCATTTAAAGCCTCATGATATTTTCTCGAAGCATGCACAAGGTGATGAAAGTTATGGAACTCAGATTTTTAGGAACAAAAAACTCGTACCAAGGCAACGCGAGCTTTGAAATATATCAAGCATTTGTGCATGAACATATAATTTGCACCGAAAAAGTGGAACTGTAGTCGTCGGAAATTGCGAACCAGCGTTTGGGACGTTAAGTAACTAAGTTTTATATACAGCCACGCTAAAATAAATTCATGGAGTACATAGAAAGTAGAGAATACAAAGGCTGAGCATTCAGAGATTATGTTTTTCATTTATGAGAAACACTAGTTTTCATCGAGCAACACAACTGTGCCAAAAATTTGAACCAAAAGCGTGATAGTGTCATGTAAAATATAAGTTGACCTCAAAGCCAGACTCATTTTGCTTGCAGACCGCAAAATTATGGAAAATTTCGAAAGTCATCGACTATTAAATGCATCCGCGTAACAGTTGAATGAGTTAGCATCATTGTTGCTCTGCTTTCGAAAAACTAGAACGGGCATGATCTTCCTGCAAGCTTTTGTGCAATTTCCCAAAAAACAAGGCACATGTCATGTGCATCTGTGTGACAAAGAAAGCACCTAAGCAATATCACAATTTCTCCCCATATTTCTCCCATACTGAACACTGCAGTGGCACGATTATGCGTATGCAATTAAAAAAACTCTGTGCATGATCGCTATATGAGTACAAATGACACCTCAGAGACCAATGTTCTATTATATTCGATTCCCCTCTACACAGATGTTCATTACAAGCACAGTGCGCGTTCGAAAGGCAACTGCATAGTTTGTAGCATTATTTATACACTGCTTAACGACTGCTAAGTATAACTTTGTAGGCTGTTTGATGCTAATTTCGTTAAAGCAGTCGACGGCACATCTGTTGAGGCTCTAGTTGCTTCATGCCCATGTGACGGCAGCATTCACAGAGATGAGGAAATCGGCATTCAATAAAAGCTATCAAATGCATATGGGCTGGTGCTGTGATTCGTTAGAAAAGCCGAAACTCCGCAGTTACTGGCTGTAGAGGTATTACGTTTCATAAATGTAATCATTGTTCGATTTATCTGTCAGAAATGACTCATTGTAGATCAGAAGTGACCAATTCAAATCCCTCAAAAAATACGAGAATGTGAAACCATTAGAAGTCGATGGTCACTCGCTGATGCAGTATGTGTTGCCTAGGTGAAATGAAATCAAACGGCGCTGCTCGCTCAAACTGATGAGATAACTGATAGGCGAAGAGGAAGTAGCGATACATTTTAAAGTTGGTGCAAAGTAGAACCCATATAATCAATTCATATTATTCATTCCTTATGTAGTGGCTGATGGCAGACATCTGTTCGGCCCGACTTTGTCCTGTTCAGTACTATGTGAGGTGGTAATTGTATACGCCTCAATTTTGGCGCAGAAACATAGCACTCAGTTTCGACAGATTCGAAAACCACCAGAAAGCGAAATTGTTGAGAATATCTGTTAATACAGTTCTGCAGCACAGAGGACGTAAAAGTTGTCTCGCGGCAAAACTTAGTGTTGTTTAGCGGTTCGCATTCACGCTTATCCGGTCGCTTCAGATATCTCGCTCCTGTGGAAGATATTCGGAGACTGCCTATTGTCCTGGGCGCCCCTTGCACATACTAACACGCGCCAGCCGGTTTCCGTTCAGTGAATGTGTGCCATTGTTTATGGGAAGGGAGGGGAGTTGTTATGTACTATGTGCTTTATTTGTTCAGCAAATTGCCCGGAAGTCATTTATTTTAATGTTATTAGGGAACACAGTGCGTTTTCAGAAAGGCGATAGAAGGATATGCACATCCGTTAAAAATCTAACTTGTTAACATAACTGGTTTGAAAGCAGCCGAGTTCACTTATTTAGCAAACGCTGCAGGAGAAACCCTCCAGAATAATTTCATGCACTGCAAGATCAAAAACAACCTACGGCCAAAACATGGTCACGGCTTTCCGGAATAGGTCAAAGATGTGCGCAAGTATCCCCATATCATTATTCGAACGTGTGTGCTGAGAGGCATGAAGAATATAATTTTCTGTTCTGAATGATTTCTTGGCGATGACGGATTATTGCGGCCACAAATGAAAACTCAAAAAGATTATAACACAATGGTCACTCATATCATCGGCATGAAAATATATGCCATGTGGTGATGTAAATTTCTTTTCAAGAACTCATTTAGGGACGATCCAAGTGAATGACTTCAACTGCACCGTTGAAACTGTTTGACATGTTCGTTCTAGGAGTCGTTTAAAAAATTTTCATGGAAATTCACTGTCATTTAAATCGCTCTAGGTGAAGATCCACAAGTCCCACAGTTTTGGCGAAAATTCCAGCTCTGGAACCATTAGTTATTATAAGCAAATGCTTATAACCAATAAGGGAGTGTCGCAGAAGACAACAGCATGACTGACCGATTGACGTTAAACTTGCTTTTGTGGAACTAAATTGCTCAATGTAGTATTGTGACAAAAGAGTATGAATGCATCTTCTCGTCCACTGAAGATATTCAGTTTCATAGAGCGTTGCGTTATGCATTAAAAGCAAATGAATTAAAGATCTGAATTAGTCCTTTATTCATTCCTAGAAGTATGGAGCCTTGAAGCGTGTGCTGCTCTTGAAAGCAAAAATCATCAGTTGAGGTGCTGTCATTTGCGGAGCCAAGCACTTCCCTCACTGAACGCTAGGGACGCATAATTAATTACTTCAAATTCGCAATCCTTTCGATATGCGTAGTGTTCTTTTTTAATGATGCGTAGTTTGGTGTTTAGCCGTTTAATCATTCTTTTCATCTCTTCCTATTTTCTTTTATTCTCTTCTCTCTTTAATTCACCTTTTGTTCGTGATCTTTCCTCAGAAAAGAATGGATGATCTTTTGAGGCAGTTTCACGCAAATTTCAAAGAGTGTTTAAGTGAGAAAACGCGCTTATAAGGACAGTAAATATGCGTTGATAGTTATCGAGCCAATGAGAGGGGTTAGCAAATGTCGTTCGCTCCAAATAAGTGTTTTGCAGCATTTTTTATAGGCAGTTAGCGAGGAGCGAACGGGATTTAAGGATTATGTAGTAAGAATGACCTACTTAGTAGTAATCGTGGTTCAGCCGGTTGCATATTCCATTCAAAAAAGTATTAAATTGCATTACAGCCTAGAGTGCTGTTTTTTCCTGTAGGCTTCAACTGAAAGGCTGAGAAGAAAGTGCCTAGAAACGGGGGAGAAATATGTAAAAACATCTTACTGCATTCGTTATAAAGTTTATAGTGCACGAAACAATTCAGTTTGCATCAGCCTCATGTCCTCCCAATAGCAAACCTCACTTGTAACAACAACACTGGGGTTGTGAAAGCTTCAGCAGTTTCTGAAAATTTTGGGTGTTGCTCACCAATCAGATAAATCCTTCAGCAATTTTTGTTTGAGGCGGTTTCACTGAATTATTTCATCACGATGAAAATAAGTAGCGTTGAAACTTGTGGTAAAACACCGATGACACTCTTTACGATTCGCATGCTTCATATAACTACCAGAATACCCAATGTCTTCGTACAGTTTTGCAGACCAGTCCTTTAAAGCGTATTATGATGATGGTATGTCTGTGCATCAGTGCCGATGTTTAGCCACGATGTAGTTTTAGTCTTGAAATGCTGAAGCTGCTATCGTGTCATGTTAACGATGTGCACTGCATGGTGAAAGACCATTACCGGCAGCAAGTTTCAAGCTGAATCGTGGGATTTGGAAGTTACCTAAACCTCGGGATCCTAGGAACTTGCGTGCAGGTGATGCGCTTCGGCCGCATCAAAGCATCTGTACGAGAGGTAAGCATAAGCCGTAATAGGATCAGCTCATATGTGAAATTCTATTTATATGAATAGGGACGGAAGTGCGTGTTACCATCTACTTTGCTATGTTTCTGCACTGGTTCTTATGTACTGGTGCTGACGTGTGCTCTGATGAGGAACTGTAAAGGGCGCCCTTTATGCCTGTTTCTCTGACACCGAGTTCTCAGCTGATCATCTAAATCGGGACACTGGAAAAAGTCGTAATGGCAAATTTAACATCATTTTTAAACTTATAAGGACATGCATGTGAAGTGACCAATCTTTCTGATGTCGGGTTTCGTCCTCCTTGGAGCATGGCTCCGATCCTCAAGATCGTGAAAGCGAGGCTCGACCAACACACCTTATAGCGCTTGGGAGCGTTGTACAGTGGCGCGCCGTTTCTGGTGAGACAGTTGCATTTGTGTCGCAAAGTTGTCGGCGCCTATTGGGTTAGAGAGGGGAATTTTCGCCCTTTTTGTAAACAGCTAAGTAGCAACTTTGTAGAAAATGAGAAATTGTTCTTTTATTGTTCCCTCTTGCAAATTTGCTTTTGCAAACATATTCACTTGAGTAGGAGGCTGCTTTGTGTGAAAGACCACAATGAGAAATTTGCGAAATTTGCCCGTTTCCTTCAGATTTTTCTCTGAGAGAGAATGACTTAGGTGAAATGGATAAGCATTCCACGTGAAGTGCTTTTTCGTTGCATTGAATATCTTGAAAGAAATCTGACGGATAAGGTGCAGTCGCGGTCATAATGCACTAAGATTTCATCGCGTTTGCGCCGCTTGAAGCGTGAATGGAGAAAGGTGGAATTTGATTAAAAACATTGAAATGAATCATTCATATTCTTCAACCCGTTTCCTTCACATTCACTGCAAATAATATTAACAGTTGACTTAATTGATGTTCTTTATGGAACAGCGATACGAACGCTCGAAATTTGAACAAAGAAAGTGGAAATTTTTTTGTTAATGGTTTTCACCTTCCCAAAATGCAAAGCAATCACATCACTCTGGTCGATTTTCCTGCCGTTCATTTTTAACGACTCATATATTCGCCTAATATGAAAATAAAGTTGCCTCAATGAGTTCACGTTCTTCTGATAGGATCATAAGCGTATGATGGAACTTTTGTCATTGTTTATAGAGATGCATGCATACTTACTGTTGCTCAGAAAGCTTGGCTATTCAAGCATTGCAAAATTTTCTTCTAAAATACATAGGTAGGCAGAACTATCCTTAAATACTTCCTGAGACAGTTTCGGTAGGCATATGCGACTTAGTAAAGATGAACTTCGATAATAGTTTCATGCTGCGCCTATCTGATTTTTGTTCTACTCCATTAATGAAGCATTTAAAGAAAATGAATAGGAAACATAGTATAGCGGTGAATTAAAAAGGAAATTATTCAAACAGCGGCTTCCCTCTCTTCGTTTTCACACTGAACGACTTTATCTCTCAGGATGATAGAATGACCAGGAAAAGGTATTGTCTTGTCCTTTCTTTCCCACGATTAATTTCCGTTGTTAGGACGATGTACGGGAAAGTCAACGAATGTTTTTAAAAGAATGAAAAAAATCGACCGTCACAACTGATCTTGCCATTCAAAAGATTGCAGTCGGTGATTAAAGTATTTCATCGAGTAGGACGGTACATCGCATTCGGACTAGGTATCTCATATGGAGTGACCAATTTTTCTCATGAACGGAATGGAGAAGGAAGGAAAGGTAATCAGGCCTTCAATCAGAGCATTTCCAGAAAGCTTGAAGGTTTTTCTACGCAGCTTAATAAAATTAAGGGGAAAAATGGATGAAAATGTGAAAATATGAACACCTGGCGTACGCTGTTAGGGTCATTCTCATTTATTATGCGTTGCCAACGTACGACTACTGACGACGTTGACAAATATTGTTTTCCTCAGGGAGGAGAGGGGAGGGAGAGGGGGGGGGGGGGGGGCGGGGGGAAAATTTGCTATAGATATATTGTTTCGCCAATGCAATTCGAAAGAGATGTCCTGTTTTTTTCAAAAAGCAAGTTTGTTACGTATCCCGTGCTTCCGTTTGCTAGAATTTGATTAACTCCGCAGTTTTCCTTTTTTTTTCAATGCTGGAACCGCGCAAAGGCTTTACTGAGAGCTTGGATGTGACAGTCTGTTGGTGGTGTTGCTCTCTTCTTAACGTGAAGACGTGGAAGCTTTCCACTTCAATCAAACCTATACTTTCCAGTTCAAACTTCCTCCTAATGCTTTTCCTAGTTTCACTCTTCTCAATTTTTTCATTCCCAGTTTGTAAAAAAAATTTGACCTCATCGATTATCCACTCATCATTGTCCTTACTGCTCCTTCTGGGATCAGCGTCTTTGAACTATCGAGATTACAGGAACAAACACAACTACTTCATAAACAAGAGGCGGAAGTCTGCAGTTACAGGTATAAGGTCCGAAATTTTCTCAGCACGAAGGGAGTGCGAGAGGAATAGGAAACTGTTCTAACTCTCTAGCAGACCAACTTGCAATGTTTCTAGTCCCCTTCCCTTCTTCACATCTCCTCAGCATGCCTAACAAATACGGCGTTCTGAATTTAAAGTAATTTGTAGATTATTTCTGACGCAAAGCAATATCTATGTTATGCGCCTATTCACGAGATTGCAATGAAATTAGCGATGAGAAATGAAAGGAATAGGCAAAGAAATAACAAACGAAGAATAGGACAAAGCATGAGACTTCGAGGTGGCTTCTCCTCTATTGTGAACAAAATTTCTGAATAACTGATCCTATATATACATGCTTATATATAATCTTTTCTTTTCTTGTTTGCACTCACTCATGTGAGCAAAATTCATTTGCAATTCATTCATTCACAATGTGAAGGAACGCTCATTTTGTCATCAGCCTCATAGTGATACTTTTAACCTGTATAAATTAACTTTTATTTTTACCGGTCTGGTCTAAGCAACGTAGTTATTCAGTAATTCGGTGATTCAAATACATCACTAACGCCAGTCCGCATTTCTCTCTACCATCGGCAGTTCGGTCGTTTTAAATTGGCCTGAAAAATTCCTCGTCTGTTCAATGCTCCCATATGAGTAACTTCAATGTGTTATGCAGTCGTCAGACTCACAAGCATTATTCACGTTTACGCGCTTTTTGTTTACGCTTCATTTAATATAATTGGATGGAAGAAGCAATGAATTGAAGTAAATGAGCGCGGATATATTCAAACGCAATGATATTTTCCTGAATAATGTGCCTCATTGACGTCGGCACAAATATCCTACGATGAAAGTACTTCCTTTAGAATCGGATGACTGCACAAGGTGACGAATGGTAATGCGTCTCATCCGACCGCATGGCGAATGGTTGATTTAACATCGATTTTAACGCTCTTAGCTTCTAGGAATTTTCTAGCCTATATCTTTCTAATTTTATTATATTTTGCGGTTACATGCTTCAGTGAGTGTACCTCCGCTGTTATTACATTCAACATTAATGAAATTTCTCGATTGTTTCACATTATTTCACATTATTTCACATTTTAACGACATTTAGTCCAAGTTCTGGACGTAAAAGGCCACGTTTTTTCTCATTTCAGGTCACTTTCCACCACTAAAATGCTTTGTTTAAATTTCAGTTGGTCTAAATAATATTCAGATTTGGATATTTAAGAAGATCTAGACTGAAATATATTAACGTACTGATTTCCTAGGGCGCATTTATTTGGAGATTAATTGAATGGAAACTTTCAAACTTCTCTATCAACATAATCTTCAACAAATGCAGCATAATGTACTTAGGGATTCGAAAGATTCAACGTGATTTCAACAAAAATGTCGTTAAAACTTCATTTTCAGTGGTTTCAGATACTTTTAAAATATGAATTTGAATGTATTTAATAAACAGCTTTTCGATATTTCTCACTGCCTAATCTGAATCCTTGTATGTCATTCGAGAAAGCAAGGGTAAAATGAGCTTCAACACAAGAATGTGCAACTCTTGTGATGCTCCATGGCGAAAAGCACTTTTTCACTTAGATGTGGAAGCAACGATTGCACTCGGTGGTTTGAAGAGAAGCGTTCACCTATCTTTTGATATTTTGTTTAGTACATTTTCATAAAATGCATCAATATTTGATTAAAGGAAGCCAGTTTAACAAAACAGTGGGTCATTAAACAGATGTAAGCGTAGCTCGACCACGGCTTTCAGATTTTAGGTGAGTTCATAACGCAAAACCTCAAATATCGAGAGCAAAAACAAACTGATTCAATCGCTGCTGATATGCGTCTACGTATATATCCACTTATCGGCTCATTAGTTGCTTAATTGTTGTCTTAAGGTGCTTAACCGATTGCTTGTTTGCGAATGTCATACTCTGACCAAGCAAACTGTGCAGTCGCTGGCTTGGTCACTGGCGAATAAAGTCCTAGGCCTCCCAAAATCCCATTCCGGATGCCTTCACCTCTTTCTTCGAGGTCTTTTTTACTGCGTTCTCTCACTGAGTTGTAATCGGCTTCAATGTTTTGTTTTTAATTCCGTTCCTACACAAAAAATTGAGCGGAAAACGCTCGTATCCTTTTTACTGAGGCCGCATAGTGCACACAGTAAATGCAGAGTGAGCTGGAGGGTGCGCACATGTCTGCACATTGAGGTTTGAGCGTTCTATTATAGCTAGACGTGCTTTTGCCATCTTCTCTGAAGCAAATATTCCGCATCATGGAAAAATAAGTAAGATGTAAATAAGACGATCGCGATGTGAAATGAATGAAGTTAAATGGGGTTCTCAAAGCTTTTTCCTTCTCATAGTGCGATCTAGAAAGGGCAAAGGCGAATAAAAACTTCAGTAAATCTGTGGATGCAGCGATGCAAAGAGAAGCATTTCCGATGGACTTTAATTCGTATGATGAGTTCTAAAAACTGCCCCTCTCTGCTTTCGTTTCTTCTCTCAATTCGCTTCTTCTTTTCAGTGAAACCAGTTTTTATAATATCAATAGATCGGCATTTGGGAACGGAAGTTGAAGAAAGCGTAACTTAGTTAAGTTGAACCAGTTTCTACTGGTTCAACTTAACTAAAATCGAAGTGTCAATCGAAGACACAGATCACATCAGAACTGATTATTTCTTTACAAGTGAAGTAAATGCCTTTAAGGCTAAGACAACGTGCCTTATCAGTTATTTTGCTTCAGCCATGACGGCAATATGGACTACCACCTAGTTACCAATGCATTCGCTCAAATCGCAACTTGCTTGCTCAATGTGCGAGTCATATTCGCAACCTCTCTGACTCACTCTAATAATTTTCCTCATACCAATAAAGCAGCTATAATTTAAATTCACGGCAACATTTTGACTGAAAGCTGACTGGAACGAAGCAGAAGCCCGGAAAGAAGCGAAGCTTCAACTACGCGATACCATCGCGGATATCCCCCAATATTGTTTATTGCTTCTTGATTAAGTCGTGATTGCATAATGTGTTTCAGTTGCCGTCGAATTCGACGCCACCATAATTCAGCGTGTTCATGTATACACATGCTGTTTTAAACCTTGCTCATCGACCCATCCATCCAAACCCTCTCGGTCACTTCTACCTGCTGCTTACTGTTATTGGTCAAACCTCGAGGTTTACATGTTGCAGGATGCAAATGGATTACCTATAAAAACATAGCTTGAATTAAACTTTTCGGATTACCTAAACTTTTCGGCTCTTGAGGTGCGCATGTGAGTTATGCGCGGACCATCGTCAGAACGCTGCGCATGACTCTGTTAGTATGAGAAGCTGTAGAGACAGCTCAGTTGCTAGTAGAACGAGAAGTAGGAATCAAAGGAGCGGGAAAATTTAAAAGCAATCTACAGGTAGAATACATATGAAGAAAACCGCGCAGCAATTGCAAGAGCTGTGCACAACAGGGGTTAAAGACCTTGTGAACATAAATATGATCTTGAAAATTCGAAGTAAAGTGAAAAAAAGGTTAAAGAGGAGCTTTGAGGGAACACGTTATTAATATCAAGGAAAACCATGTTGAAGGATAAATTAAAATGCAAAAAACGCAGACTTATGTAAGAAGGAAGAGCAGGCAGTTATGAGGGGAAATCAAAGGCTAAAAAGGTTTTTAGTAAAAAAAGGCGAGTATAACAACTGTACTATGTTTAGGCTATAGTTGGAAAGCTGGATGTATGCGAAATGTTAGCTAATAATTTGCATAATTTAAATTATAGGACAAAACCGTGCGCCATCAAGGGCGCGGTTAATGTTCGGTGAACCCGCATCGTCATTGTTGACGACATGCAGCTCACAATACTCATCAGGCTGAGGCACTATTTATGTGATCTATATGTAACGTGGGACGTGTCGAGAAACTGAGTAACATCTGAACTTATTAAAAGATTCTAAGGAGAAAATACTCATATTAAAGCACACCAAAATGGACTGCTAACACTAATCTTGTAAAACATAACGCCCCAAAACCACGAAAATAAATAGAAGTTCAAGACGTTGTGTGCATAGTTTAAGTGAAAGGTGTGTGCTATCACCGCTAATGCACTACTGAGAAGTGCAGTCAATAAGCCCATATACGGTTAAATCAATCGTACCATGAAGTGAAAAGACCTACGAAAGGTCGTTTATGCCTTCTTAGGTAATAACTGCAAGAAATTAAAGACCATAAAAGATTTGGTAAAGCAAGCTTTTGATATTTTGCCTAACAAGGTAAACTAACTTATACACTTATTCTATTTGGCTGATTAATGCTCTCCATAAATAATTTCCATCAGAGCAACATTAAAACATGTCTTTAAAAATTTTAAGCAGTCCTTTATATTTGGGAAAAAAATCTGTTTTCGATGAGCATGGTTTACCAGATCTATAAATTTGAGAGATTATAAGGTTTGTCTGTATAAGCAGTGGGATGTTACTATCTATTTGAGTATATTTACTCAGTGGAAAATTAAATTAATCCGACTTATCATAAACGCTTGAGACGAGACCACTGGGGGTAATGTTTACGATTAAGTCCAAAAAATTTGCTTTACTAACCTTTCCTGTAACCTCAATCTGCAACGAGTCTCCATAAACTAATTTAGCAACACTCTGAAAGCTATCGCTAATGGAATTAGTAAACCACCAGCTTACGTGCAAAAACAGCGTTAAACGAGAAATCTTGACATATTTATATTCCATAACAGACAAGACAAGATAAGCAGTATCAGGGCTGGCATCACCTTCTATGGTACTCCTTTAGACAGCCTGAAAATGAAAACAGCAAAGGTAACGGAGCTTTTAATGTTGATAAATTTAATTATTTCCGTGACTTGTGCGCTACTCAAGGCAAGAGAATGCGCGTTGAACTCGTGATCGTCCGTATAAAACAAAGCTCGATTGCGACAAGCTCTGAGGTTGGCTTTTTTGGGATCCTCCGAGTACACATGTGTTAAAAATTCCACAGCTTTGATGATAGCGCTATATGAAGGCGCGATAAGCAAGGCGGAGGAATCACTAGCTAAATAGTTTTAATATGCTTATTATACTTGTTAATTGTATGGAAAACGACAAGCATTATTGACGCTCTAGTGATAATCGACCTCGCAAATATGATGCGCTATATTACGGTAACTACGCAGACGCTTTGTAACAAACACGATAACGATTGCCACTGCTAACAGCACCTAAAAAATTGCGACTCGTAATTTTGCGATTTGTTCTTCTTTTTCCGTGGCTGCTTTTCAGAGTTTACCCGTGATTTTCAAAGTATGGTACCTTTGGTGTATTCTTCTTAAACAGTGGACCTGAAATATTCCCCACAACTTTAATATTGTCATTAAGTCCAAGTGCATGAACCTCGGAAGCAATTTGATCTAAAAGCGGTTCTAATTCAACCAGTTACACACTATCGTTGACTTTTCAATAAATCTAACGGCTGTATGCTGCGCTTGCCTTCCTGGAAACGCATGTAATGTTATTCTACTTCCTAATGTTATATAAATTTTGACGAATGCGCTTTCGTAGACCCCTGCATGTTTGTCATATATTCACTAAACCATACGCGTTGCAACTTAGAGAATAAACTGTGGTTTTTGGTATTACAGTCAAACTGCATGTGGTTTTTTTTTTCAGCAAAACCTTGTTCCAGTAATACTAGACTTTATCCATTTGCTGTGCAACATTTGCAGTTCCTTCCGCGTGCCGTAGTGACTATTGTGTCGTTTATTCTGTCATTTTTGTTAGAGACACTTAAGAATTGATAGGCTGCACTAATATTTTATATCGGATACCAGACTGGTATTGTATTACACTGTGCGAATAAAAACGAATAGAGGTTGCTGCGCTTGAGAAGCGGCTGGGGACACAGGGAATGTTCCACCGATAAGGCGGCGAAGCCATTATTTATTGAATTATTTTGTGAAATATTAATCCCCAATACAAGGGGTGCCAAAAAGACCGCTCCTACGTCAATATGGCAAAGCGGACTAGTTGCTTGGATTGTGGTCTGCAGCAACCCTGTTTACATTTTTCCGGTTTTTGTATAAAGCCACACCGGACCTTTTTCAACAGTGAATGCAAAACATTGTGGGAGACATTCATAACGCTATATGCAAATATCGCAAAGTGTGAACGTTTTCTAATTATAACTGTAATGAATTACTAGCAGTATAAATTTTATTTAAGATTTAAGCCAATGCGAGATATAACCATTACTCATCTAAGAGCGTAAAAACGCCAAGTGTTCGCTCGATATGTACCATTACAGAATAAGATGTGTATTTAAAATAATTATAAAAATAATAAATAAAATATGAATTAAATAAACAAAGGCAGAGAAACTGAGTCCAACGATGGGTGATCACGCCGCTATCCATAGTCCAAATCAGAGTACCGAAGAGGCTATGCATGGCGCATCCTTGCACAACGAAAGGATTACTCATAGTCTTCCGTAGTAGGTTTGGGATAGTCCTTAGTCAAAAAACTGCCCCTTATACGTGCGACCAAGGGCCATTAAGTGAAGCAATCTAATAAGGAGTCTGTAAATAATAGATAAGACCGAAAGGCTGAAATATTCATAAATAGTAGAGCCTCTTTGACACCGAAAGAAAAAAATGAAAACAACATGAGATGCACACGAACTGACACAGCTAAATAAATAGCGGTAAGTGAGAAGCGTAAGAGTAAACTTGAATAGAGTGAAGAAGGCAACTAAAACGTGAAATATTTTTTAGAGCAATATCTGAGGTTAAATAAGAACGAAGCCGAAATGAAAATAAGAGCCAGAGTGTCCAGTAACTTAGAATATAAGTGAAACAAATAAGTAAGTTAAATGAACATAAGAATAAGGATAAAGGTGACAGTTAATTAAATAAGAGGAAAAATAAATGTACTAACTGATTAAATGAAGAAC
Organism: Parascaris univalens; assembly: GCA_037576465.1. Taxonomy (NCBI): domain Eukaryota; kingdom Metazoa; phylum Nematoda; class Chromadorea; order Rhabditida; family Ascarididae; genus Parascaris; species Parascaris univalens. The sequence continues at coordinate 160,896,922 of CM075173.1, forward strand.
TCTCAAGTTTATTGGCTGAATAATGGCTGCTAAGGAGCCAAACAGTTGTTAAAAAGAATTGTCCCTCGAGGTAATCAGATATCTAGTAACAGGGAAAAAGTAAATGTTCAATGATGTAACGGAAGCATGCATTTAGCACCTCTAGCACCCTATAAAAATAGTCGCTGTAAATGTTTCCAACGGATGAAGCCCAATTTATGAGCGCATATCGAATTTCATCACGATGGCCTGCTCACTGTCTGAAAGTAGCCAGATGCAGAAACACAAATATGTGCTCATCATAATGCATATTTTGAAAACATTATGAAAGTGCAGGAACTAAAAATCTATCATGAAGATCTGCTGAGTTTCACAAAAAGAAAATGGCGATTGCGATATAGGAACCGAAAGATTGGCGGATTGTGCGTTGGCGTTTACATTCGATGTCAGCACCAAGCCGTGGCGGCGACATTGCAAATAACCCATCTAAAACACTCCTGCGGAAAGTGAAAGCTGTCGTTAGCATATGCGTCAGAACCACTTTTGAGGTAGCAATTATGATAGAACGCAACGCGGTAAGCTTATCTGCGTAGCTTGACGTTCGGGAAATGGAGGTGCTATTTTTAAGCATATAGAGATAATTGTGAATTACTGTAGATCTGCTGCTTTCAGAGACAAAAGCATAAAAATAACGGTATTCCTGGCAACGCAGTGCATATCCAAAGCATTTTGTAGTTTTAATGAACTTACAAATTTTTGCAAATGTAACTGCATAACACCAGCGAAAATAATGGCTTCGCGTTTAGGCCTGCATACTCTTGTGCTTGAGTTCTTAGTGCGGCGTATTTATGTATGGCTGCCTGCGTGTATTTGCTTATGCGTTTTCTGTATTGCGCACGTTTTTATGTGAGTGGTGTGCGCATATTGTTCGTATGCAGTAACCAGCTTGACCACAAAATTTGTAGAGCACGAAGAGCGTTTGCTGCATCGCCCATCGGCTATATTGTCAAGTTAATTCATCTGCTTAAGGAGGAAAAGTAAACGCTTCGAGTGGCCGTAAGTTTGCATGGTTGCGAGGATATTTTCTAATTACATGATGAGTTCATGCAGACACGTGGAAAAAATGAATCTTCATGGAATGAGTGACGAGCGAATGCTTCGATAAAGCCATGACAGCTCATTGCTGGCAGTTTATGAATCTAGTTGTTACTTCGAGCAAAGCTGTAAGCGTATCTCTTCCAACGAGCTTTTCCACTTGTTCATAAACAGCTATGCTGTGTACTGCTCAAATATTCGCACTTCGCTTTCTTCTTCACATTTTAAATTTTCTTTCATTGACAAATATTATTCATTAGCTTGACTGTTTTGTTGAGTAACCTGCACGCAAAGTTCTGCTTAGAGTGATGACTGAATGATAAAAACGTTGAATAAGCGCAAATGTCAGCTGATTTTCGATCGTGGAGTCGAATGCGGTTGTATTTGAGAGTTAGCTATCACCCCATTAGATCACTTAATTTCTCAATTATCACAATCTTTCACTACTTAGTATTATGGATGAATTCATTCAAATTTTACCAGTTCCGCTGATTGAGAGAATAAAATTTTATGTGTATTTAAAATCGACTCACACACAGGAAGCAACATTCAATGCCTTTTCTTCCCAGATATGAGTGAAATCGCAAATCATAATTAATGAGGTGCTACTATAACGACTATGAAGGGAATCGCTTGCTAACTGTTGTGTTTTTACGACGACAGCTGATGGACATAAATTAACGTTTTATTTCTTGATGCTTCCAACTTGTTTAACAAGTCTGGGCATCCCTGCAGGAGTGGCTAACTGTGGAATTGCGCTGCTACTGCTTTTGCACCTTAGGATCTCTTCCACAAGTAGAATTATGAGATAATTTCCAGCCTAGCTGATCTGATGCCCTTCACTGTTAATAATCGACGAGCGCTGCATTATTTTTTTAAGCTTTCAATTCTCTCAGAGAAAAGAAGTGACTTCTGCCTTCCATGTTTACACATTCTTATGCGATAAAACCGTTTAGACACACAACTCTGTGCTTATTTCGTAATTTCGCAGACTTTTATCGATGTAAAGAATAAGTTTGTAAGCTTTTGGAAGTTAGATCGTGTCTGCGTTAAATGCGTTCAAAGGCTTTGTTAGGCGTTAACGGGACGAACGGCCTACCTTTCGTGTTTCATGAGCACGTCGAGTTTCGGGAAAGCTAGCCCAACAAAGGAAAGAAGAGGGGAATAGTGTTGGTATTCTTGAAATGAATTTTATTTCCACAAGCCGCATGACGATCGTGCATATTCAAAATTCACCGGTGCTTCGTCACACGCTGATGCAAAAGTTTTACGGTTTTTCGCTTTTTGCCCAAAGATGGCTCAATAATTGTGTGGCAACCAATCATCAGATAGCTGAGGCGAAAGGAATTAGCAGTAGCGAATATCCAGCGTCCTTTGTTAAGGATGATCGTGAATTCCGCCATTCACTTTGTTTGGCCCAAAAAGTTCCTCCATAATACGCGGCCAGAGGAACACACTTCACCATCACGATCCGTTTAACCCAACCATTGTAGTTGGAATCATCGAATTCCTTCATTTGAATTAAATCCTGAGCAAACAATATAAAGCTTCTCATAAATACTAAGCAAGGACATCAGTTTTTATATGGGAAAATCCAATACTTTTCACTGCCTTCTCAACGTACTAAAGTCGTTGGACATGTTGAACAAGCCCGTTCGCTCGAGCCTTAGATTTAGGCTCTCATCAACATCATTGTGCTTAAATTATCTCAGTAATTTTAATTATTTTCGTTTTCCTTCATTTATCACTTTCACTTTCTCCAATATTGTTAGTGGTAATGATTCGACATGCTGTTAACGATATGCGGTCCACAGAGTCATCTCAGCAGCGAAAAGGTGATTCAAATGTTCTTGCGATTGTAACTTTCCATTAATTGTTTGCCTCTTCCGGGGAATCCACTACCGTCAGCTGTTCTCTTTAGTAGAGCTTACGTTTTACATGACGATTTGAAAATGCCGTTTTGTTAGGCTGAGTCAGGAAGCGCCCGCAGAAATATTCACGTGGAAGCACTGCACAGACCCACTTGTCATCAAACAAGCAGGCACATCTACTTCTGGCAATGAATGGGACGCACTGCGGCTTTCCCTCGTTCGGATGTTCTCTTCTAATTGAAGTCGGATTGTCGAAAAACTGACAGATTTTGAAGACAGCTGCGCACATTCCCATTCACAAGAAGGGAGTTGGATGTTCGAATTTCGAAAATATCCAACAGTCTTCAAATGCAGACTTATTCAGTCAAAAATAGAAACGAGACGAACCCCACAAGAGGAAAATGGTGTTTGGCACTGGTAAATCACCGGTAAGCCATATATACTCCTTGAGCTAACGTAAAAGACGCTTAGATCGAACGTGAATATCTCCAGCTTATACAAAAAATGTCCCCTAAGCCGCAAAGCAGAAAGCTAGGGAGTCCACCCAATATCGCAAGGAAAAAGCTATTTCTGTCGGTAACTATACAATTTGCGGACTTTTCCCTCTTCTCTCTACCTCCTTCTTTCTCCTATTTTCTGCCCTTCACGGGAGTGCAGCTTGCTCGAATTGTAACAATATATACAGGTGCTGGGAATCTAATTTTTGGTTCCAAGGCTTAGAAAAAAGCAACAGAAAAAAATTTTTTATCACTATCACGTGAACAGTAATCAGCAAAAACATTACGAGGCAATGCCATCAATTGCAAACAGCTTCCCACTGTGGTGAGAGGCTGTTTCCTCCCATCAAAACTTCGAAAACATTATTGCATCGTGGTTTCCCACCTCAGACTAAAATCGACTCGCTGCTTTCATAAATGAGAACATATCACATTTCGTCCTCCGCCATCAAAATCGAATACCCAGGGTTAAGGGGAAGGACTGGAGGCAAACTTTGATGAAAAATTCCGCAGCTTCAAGTGATTTCATCTGCATTCGAAGAAAGCTTGCGAAACGGTGACGACAAACCTTGATCGATAAGAACATTCCGATGCTCGCAGACCGCCATTATTGTGACTGCACTAAACATACTTTAGATTTTCACGGATCCAATGTCACTAAGAAAGCGCAAAATGCCAACCCCACATTAATGATCCCCCAATTTTTGCATCATTGCGGAAATCGGATCGCTGAATCTGGTCTATTTTACATCGCACCTCTAAACAGTTGCCACCAGCCACAAGAAAAATTGTGGTGCGGTGTACCGGTGTGCAATGAACTCTGTATTCCATCTAGGTCCTCTGATTCGTTTTTATTCTCATCTGTTACCACTTCCGTTGCAGAAAGATAGGCTTTACGAACAATGCTCATTCTTCGCACGTCTGCAGCTGCTCAGTTGTGGGAGAACAATGAACATTTCATCAACAGTGTAGTCTCGCACCACCTCTAGGTGTTTTGATGTTCATTGCAAGCACTTTTCAAAATCCCATCGGAAATAATTCGAATCAAACATGGCAACTTGCTCGGCGTGAACTTTAGCAACCGTTACACTAAATGAGCTGAGTTGAAATGTAAGCTACGCTAAGACCGCAATTTCCCAGAAGTCGAATTGCTAACATGCTGCACGGTACAGTGCAATAGCGTGAGCTATATAAAAATGATCTCCTAATGGAGGCACATGTTTCAATCCCTCCGTGATCTGCCTGGATCTCATCTGCTCCAAAATCCTCCACTGAATGGATCCTGAAGACTTATATCGAAGCTCACGATTAGAGTAGTTTCATAATTGCAAAAGAACTGCATGCAAGATGTCCATCTCTTCCCCTTCTCTCATCTTTTCTCTTGCTCTAGCTGCTTCTCGTTGTCCCTCCTTCTCTCTTTTCTATGTTCAGGGGACTCAGGACTCACGCTGCGGCGGACATGTTAACCATAACAGCAATAAAGTCCACATCATATTAGCAGGAAAAGAAGCTAACTGCAATGTCTACATCAGTCGTCAACGTAACAGTTCAATGATTGCGACTGCCGATTTTGCCATTTTCTAGTGTTCGCCTCATTTGTATGCAAATTACAATTTCTCAAATGGCGGCTGTTTTGTCGAACATAACGTAACACCGGCGTATGGGGTTATTTCGGTTGCATGATTGTGCCGTATCACATGAAAAAAGCCACCATAACACGATTATTTTCACTAGGTAACCACTGAATTATGGAATATCAGAAATCGAGCTGGCGCAAAGGCTTCGCATACGCGAAAAAATGACTCATATTATGTCTATCGTAGAAGGCAATTTTCTCCTCAATAAGAAGCCAATGTTCTATGTCCTTTACAGCTGATGATCTATAGAGATATATGCTAATTTAAATGCAACGATATTAGTGCAGTGGATTCGTTCAATGAGCTCAATTAAGCAACGTTATTGCTAAGAAGAAGAGTACACTCTTTTATACGACAGCATGTGGTATTTTTTACGCATAAGCTGAAGAGACCTCCTTCCACATCTATATTCGTTAATCATCCTCACAAAAACACAAAGTTCTAGAAAAAAAGAAGAAACGAATGACTTGCAAATCTCAGAATTGCAACAAATGAGTCGAAATGAAATTCGTCATAGCAAAGTCATTGAAATTCTCTGAGAAATGCGAAGAGCGTTGTTATTTTCTCATTTTCTTATGGGTGGGTCTAAGTGAGCGTTGTTAACACGAATCGCAGCCGGATGGAAAAAAACACGTCTATTTGAACCAAACATTCGAAGTGCGCCGAAATCGAATGAATTCTGATCGAATATTTGCAACCGAATTCCTTTGTTTTTATCGACTGTTCACTCGTTGAAGGAAGCGCATAGAACCTCAGCTGCGAAGGGCGTCTATTCAAAGAATTGCCCATCTTTCTACAGCATAGCAAGTTTGTCAAGGAATTCGCTATGCTGTAAACATGAATGCTTGTTCTCGAAATAATTCCTGTTCGAGAAATCTTTGTTTTCAAAAGGCGCTAAATTAAGAAGAATATTCATATTTCAGTTATGCGCTCATTTTTGCCATCATCAGTCAGTCGCCCACACACATTTATCACCTCCTCACTAAAATCCTTCATTAGCTTAAACTCGTTCTATTTCCTTTCCATATATAAATTTTCAGTACCTTTTCCCGATGAGGAAAATGCGTCGACAAAGTTTGATTTTCGAGGAAATTTTATTCTCCTACAACAATTCATGTGAAATCATACAAAACTGTTCAGAACAGTAAACATAATATTAAAGCCACAATGCTTTTTGAAATATATTTGAGACATTCCTTGATTACATCAGTTTCGGTGAAAATCCGTTTGCATTTCTCAGATGTATGGTGTAAAAACTGGTGCACAATTACGCCTCCAAAGGAAAACCGAGTCTCCTTGAAATAAAAAGTTCTCTTCAGATATGTCTATTTGCAGCTGATGACATGAGAGTAGAAGTGGAATCAGTCATTCTTCATATCTTCATTGTTTGAATTCCGTCAGAAGCGTTGTTCGATTTAAGTCTAAATGGCGTAGCATTCCATTATTCAAATCCCCGTAGGGCAATTGAGATTTCGATGAATAGTAAATATATTAAAGATGCATTTGCGCAGCTGTAGCGAGATAGCCTTGCAGGAGAATCTCAGGATCCGACTGCTTCAGCAACAATAAGGTTGGAGGCCACTGCAGTTTTCTATAATAAAATTTCTTCGCTTCGAACGTGTAGATATCAATAACCGCAATATGTTTGAGTGGAGGTGGCCTGTATAGTATTTAAAACTGCTGTATTGTGCTAAACATATAATGGAAGTCACTTCGAGAATTTCGCTCAGGAGTGATGAATGTGCTCAAAGACTCCACCGGACTTTTTCAATGAAGTTTTGTCGTCGCAGTATATACAGTTCTTTCTGAATATTCCGTGTTGTATAGAGAAACTACAATATAGCACTGAAATTTCTCGCAAATTAATGCACTGCGCATTCTTTATATCTTATATTCGAGTGCTTGATCGCATTGTATAATCACAAATCAATTCCACTAAACAAACCTCGCTCAGTCAAAGCTATCGCGAGAAGTTTGCGTCATTTTACCAATATATTCGCTTGTTCTATCGAAAATCCACTGAATGAACGCAAAAAATTGGAATTCATACAATATTTCATTAAGCTTGTGCACTTGAAGCGTGGAACTCGAAATATGAGGGTGTTCCTCCCATCGGCGAAAAACAGTTTGCCTAATGTGAATGCATAGGTTGAACGAAAACGGTATGCTGTGTTGGCCCACGCATTTGGTATATCGTAGATTTATTTGCTCATTATGAAATGGAATTCCTTGACTTCCCGACTCATTCACTGCCCAGTATTTGAACGTTTAAAATATAAAATTATAGTGTTTATATGTTATCATTCACACATATACATGAGGTTCCTTTTTACACTGCATAACATTCGCAGGTTCATTGCTGAGTTTTGCAGATCGATGCGAACCTCCTTACTAACGTTGTGAATTATTACTGCTGTGCTGAGCATGTGATCAATCCCTTAAAGAAATCTTCGGGCAAACACGCCGCAAATATCTATCTGACCGTGATGACTGATGACTGACAAGTGCAAAATGCCATGTAAATTTCCTATAGAAAGTGTGCAACATTCAGCTTAGCTGCGAACGATTCTTCGCTCAAATTCAGCTTAACTAAAACTGATCGTTTTCAACGCTTTCCAATCATCGGCGATAGAACAAATGAATTTGGGAGACGATAGAATTGATATACTACTAATGTGAAACATTTTGGCTGAAGTGGTTCGCAATTTCAAAAATGCCGATTAAATGTTAAAAGCATTTTGAAATATTCCGTAGCTTCGTTGCACTAAACATCCCATTTTCAGCTGATGAACGCTTATTCTATTTCATTCATTGTGACACTCTTCGTTGATCGAGCATCGGCCCAACAAGCATCCTGTGTTTTGTCAACATCTCTTTATTTCTGAGAGGACCGTGCTGTCTTTGCTCAATCAGAAGCTCGTTGAATGATTTTCAGAATGTTACTCGCCATGATATTTTGTGTCATGCTCGCTCCTTCGCGATATTTCGCTGAGAAACATATTCACAATGAAGAAACACAATTTCTTCGAGTGTTTTAATCTCATTCAAATGCAGAATTTTTCTCGAAAAGTTCCTCTCTTATCGGTTTAGCTGCCGCCCAGTTTGTCTCCCTTGTAATTTGCTTTTTGGAGAATCTTCACTGTTTTTTATGAGATCTTCCGACTGCGCTTGGAGGAATGCATCACTGGAACAGTTGTTCAGCTTGATAAACGATCACATCGAATGATATCGAGCCGACCATTCCTGATGCTTTAATATTTAAATTTGAGCCCTTCCTTGCATTTCATTAAATGCTGCGTTTGATGAATCGCATACCTAATGTGATGAATTGAGAGAGTACTCAACATCGCACCCAACATACACGCAAGGAAGGGCTTCCTGCAGATAATTACAATCCTTACAACTAAGCCGCATTCGATGATCGGTTTTGAATTTTATAACTCTTCAGAGTGGTCCGGGCAGCTTTCGAAAATTCACCATTTCTTATCGGAGCAGTCACGTGTATCGAAGATAGCTTTTCAGAAGTGCAAAGCTCCTTTAGCTTGCTTCATTGACTTGTTGCCGGATGTGATGCTCAATAAGTGAATTGCTTTCTCGCTGAAGCGAGAGTGCAAAGTCCTTACTTTTTTCGTATTAAAAGCTCATTGAATTTCATTGAATAGCACCTTTATAAATGAGCACTCCTGCATTCTTTTAAATGCACTTCTGTTAATTATTTATTCGATTTACGCTATCAACAAGATAAAGCTCGGCAAACCTACTCTACTTAGAATTAACTTTCGATTATTGGCCACAAATTTCATTCAATTTTCGTTATTGCAGCTGAGAAAAAATTCCCTCAGAGCAAATCACTGTTGATTCGAAAAAATATCAATAAACCCATACTGAGAAAACTATTCATAAACGCTTCCCATTAAGTCTTATTCCCACTAGCCGATTTATGTAAATTCGTTTGAGTATTAATTCGTTTTGGCTATCCAACTATCGCATCAATCGACGAGTGAGGGATCCGGTCACCACTGGTGACGCTGACTTTTAGGTTTAGTCATACATTTCCGAAACTATGAAAGCGGCGTATGCTAAAATACGCTCTTTTACGCGCTATGTTTCTCCCATGAAAAAGTCGAAACAAGGTTCCATAATGTGGCTAGATTCTAGCATCATCTGAAACTCACCGCAACATCAGAAAGCTTTCTTGGATGCTGTCGGTCCTTTGAAAGGCAAGCTAAATGAATTCTGGAACAACTTTATTTCGTGAGTTTCGCTCGAAAATTCATTTATTCTCTGTGCAAAATTGAGTAGCGACAAAATTTCCTAAGCAATGACGACTCTTTGCATCTCAGAAGAGCATCGAATGGTGCGGTACATGATGTACTGGGTCCCATCAATAAACCCTTTTATAAGGCCTTACCCTATCATGGTTCATAACCTTGTGGTATCATCTGCGCTCAATCAGCAACCTTTATTTTTCCCAAATAACCACATTTGCTAATTACAGTTGACATACTAAAATTTGTAGCAAGTGAGGGAATACATCGGAGAGGCGAATGATCCTTTCTCATTCCACTCAATCAAGTCATCTATTACTCAACTGTCCGTGAAAAAGAAGGTTCGGATTTCTCGTTGGGCTCGATCAGTTGAGAAGAATCCGACATTTCTCATTTAGTTTTGTATGATCAGAATATTATAATCAAGGGACAGTAAAGAAGCATCGTCATCGTAGCTTCTATAGTCTTTCGGTTGATTTTATCGCACGGATTCACACTTATAAGCACAAATATCCGTACGACAAAGGTACAAACAGACACATACAACAGGCTGGCTTAGCGTGTTTAGACGAAATTGCAAAAGCGTTTGGGAACTAAATTCATATTATTTGGAGAATGGAGTTATTTTCAGTAATTCTTTTAAATAAAATGCTCTTAGCACTGCAGTAAGGGCCTTTCTTTCCACCATACCGTCCGACAAATCCTTCGTGGCGTATGTGTCGCAATCTGTGTTCCTGAAAAATGATGTCTATCGTGCTGACTCTTATAGGAATTTTGTGCTTAGAGATTGGGCGACATTGGAAAGATGCTTTCGATCCGATCAATCTCACATGCTCATGCAATCTCTAGGAAGATGGAGCCCTGGTAATTTTTAAAGGATAAAGAAGGTTTAAGGTAGCGCAATAATGTGCCTGCTGCATATTATGTGGTAAGCCTTCGCTTTATGAAAGTGCTATATTTCTTAGACCTATTGTGCTCCTTCCGCGCCAGATGAGTTTCACTTGATGACCGAACTTTTTCTGTTACAACTTAATTTCTTTTAAAACGAGAACAGTACGTAGAGTATTAACGAATTTTGAGGAAATCATAAATTAGGATCTCATGTGAACCGTATGAAACATTTGTGGACTGCGCATTTGCGTATTTTAATATGTGGAATTGCAGGAGGTGATCGACGATCGACCATGGTAGAGCTACATTTGACGGTTGTGCCTGTAGTCTACTGCTTCATCGTGGTCATCGGTGTCATTGGCAACGCTGCAGTGCTCACTGTTTTTGCGCTCAATCGTACTCTCCACAACAGGTTCACTTGTGATTCATTTATTCAATGAACATATATTAATTATGCATATTTGAGATCGATTGCATCGTCAGTTTACAAGAGCTAAGTCAATAAAACTTAAACTTGATTCCTGCTGCATAATAACGTTATAAACATGTTGATTCGAGCGTGAGGACGTGGTTGAGAATGCAAAAGTGAGCTGCCTTATCGCCTTCGTAGGAACTGTGAGTTCACGGGTATTGGGAGGGTGAAATTTCGAAAGACGTCCGAGTCGGATTTTTTGAAACTTCGAGCTTTGTAAGGACGTTTTTTCGCTCTTAGTATTGTTGACTGGTTGAAGCGTTTGCTGCCATAAGGGAAAAATATCACATAAAGAGCTTTGAATAAATAAGAAGAGCCAGCATCCTTAGAGAAGTTCGACGGAACAACCAATGAGGTGAACAAAAGCAATAGAAACATGTGCTATGAACTCTGTATCAGTAAATAGGTACTGTTCTACTGATGCCTCAAATCGATGACAATTCGTTCGAACGACAGTTTCCATAAGGTGCATTTTCTATGCTGTGCTCTCCGACTGAATCATGGGCCGGGAAGGAAAAACGACTGACTGTAGATGAGATAACTGTGAACTAAAATTGGAGGTTAAGGTCCTTTCGTGCAGTATTGGAAGATTTTAATTTGTTTTGGCTTATGTTCTCACACTCTCCTTTATAAATATTCCACTTCACTCCTAGAAAAATTTCCGCTATCAGCTCGCAGAAGAGAAGTGAATGATCTGCTCAGTAGGCATCTACTGGATCACACAAATGAAAATATTTTCAGTACGAATGCGCTCATAACGAACTTGGCATTCGCCGACCTCATGTTTCTAACGTTATGTGTGCCGTTCACTATGTATAGTTATGCGAAACCTTGGCCATTCCCAGATGCAATTTGCTATTTAACAATCTATCTGCAATATGTCACTGCATACGCATCTGTTTGGACGCTTGTTATACTCGCACTCGATCGTTTCCTTGTGAGCTGCTTTCGTATTCGCAACGCTGCCCTTTCATCGGCAAAACGTTTGTGACGTTGTGTAATCCTTTATCACGTAAATTGTTCATCAGTACGTTATAAAATATGAAGACATATGTGGGCGAATTTCGCCGACTAAATGAACTAGACGGAACAATGGAACCCACTGGGTTCATATTAGTCTTTCATCTCAGCTTGTAAACGGGAGGACCAGTAAATCTTGACATTCTACTACTTCAGAACTGAAGTACTGGAAAACTTCTAAAGTTCCGCGAATTTCCTCTTGCTTCCCTCCCTGTTGAAAAATTCCTCCTTCGACTCTTTTTTATGGATCATATGAAAGGAAAGCGTAAAAAAGGTTCACGAGATATAAAAGAGACTTTGTATTTATTAGATTTTACGAGTCCAAACAGTTGCAGCTAACATCTGAACTTATTCCATATGTAATGAACAGGAGTCATGTAATTTGGAGAATTGCATCATCATAAACTGTCTGATTTTATCATGCTTAATTTCGCCAAACGTAGCGTCCTTATGCTAAAATATAAACTGAAGCATTACCAGTCTATATGACTATATATTAGTGTATCTCGTTGCATTGCATTATCGGCTGCTGTCTAGCTGGGAATCTCTTTGCATGAATTAGCTCTGGGAGCAACAACCGTCGATTCATCTAGGAGGGGAAAATACTGAGTCATCGTTAAGGATGTGATTATAAACAAGTAGGAACTCTGGGGATTTAGCGGAAAGATGGACAAAAAATCATTTAGTCTCTACGGTGTGCGCCATTTCCATAATGCCTCAAGCACTCTGTTAGCTTCGTAGCGCCATCTAAACGTCTCCAGTATGAGAGGTTACCGCTGCAAAAAAAGAGAATAATAAGGAATCGAAAGAAATTATAGGAAAAATTTTTGGTGGTGTTTTTCTTTCGGACCCAAAAGAAACAACAATCGGAAGTATTTGTAGGCCGTGGTTTGCCCGGTCACTGCAATGCAAATACGCAACATGCGAAACGTCCTTCGAGCATGTGCTTTAATGTGGATTTTGAACTTACTTTGCAATCTACCGGCTCTTAATAATATCGGCGTTTTCCGATATGAGTTTGAGGTAAGTTCAGTCAATGCCCATATTTCGAACTTTATGCTCAGCCTACAATACTGTCCCAACGGCTTCTGTTCGTCATGTGGACGACTGATCAGACTAATGTATCCCTCTTGGAAAGTCACACTTAAACTCACTTCAACAATCATGGCAATTATTAGTATAGTAGATAGATATTCTCAACTGCGACACGACGCGACTAGTAACGATCACGTAGTTTAAATAATGGTTAGAGATTTGAACTCAAGCTATTCCACAATTTGTCTTCATACGACGAAGGCAGTATAATTCCGTAGGAAACGAACGGTCTCAGGACGTATTCACACTGTTTTTTTTTTTCAGATTAATCCCTCTTAAAGGTTTTTGAATCAGTGGAACATTTTAAATGCGCTGCAGTTCCGAATATGAGACGTCAGTTTATAAATGCTCAGCTAAAAATGTAGCAAAGCAGCTGGCGAGAGTGCGCGCCACACTTTTAACGTATCAAATGGAAACAGTTGTCTATTATTTTGAAACAAAAACGCTTTATTCACGAAGACGATGTGTCAGCAGCATTTACAGTTGAATAACAAGACCAGATCCCCGTCAAGACAGTCTTTCTGGATAGCAAATAACCAGAGTTAGGAAAGATACCGAGTTGCACGTTTTGAGATATCGGTCTATTTTAGTCGCTCATACTGAAGATGAAGGATTGCGGGTTGTGATGCAAATTATACCAACAGTTTTGCAGAACTGCCATCTTACCTTAAGCGGCTCCACTGAGCGATCATAAGATACAAGCATGTGCTACAATGACTTGCTTATATACTGATTTTTATCATATATAAGACGGAATTCTGAATGTTTGAATGTTGCGATGTTTCAGAGCTGAAAAAGATTCTTTGTAAGATGTGAAAGTTTTTCCATTGATTAGTGACGGAAATCTGTGATACAATATGGCACCAAAGTCACTTTGAATTCAAATAAATTAAATGTAAAAGGTCTTCATCGATTCCAACGCTTTATACCGAGACCAGTTTTGTGTAGTCTTCGTTTAAAGAGACGGTAAGTCTACTAAGATTTTTGCAGTGTCACTCAGAATTTGCAGCTAACTTACGAAAGTTTGCAACGCAACTTTCGAAGCAGCAAACAGCGAGATTAGCAACAAATAAGAGTTGCTAAATTTGCAGTGCTCTAGAAAGTTGCTTAATTTGCAATCATTGCATATAACAAAGTCATGCGTCGAATATACCTGACATGATCATTCTTCCAGGGCGAGGAGCTCGGGACATGTGTTGATTCGGTAGCTATTGCGCTCACTTCCGCAAGCAAGGTTTGCCTCTTTTCTATCAGATTACAACGCTGCGGTTTCTATTTCCATCTATAAATGCTTTCTACCTTGCAGTCTTATTCTCTAATATAACACTGAAAATCTTCCGTATAAATGAAACAAAACTACCTACTGCCCATTCATGCCAACCATATATCTTAGTATGCAGAAGTTTGCGCAACGTATTTAATAATATTATATTTCAATGTGTATGTGCATAGGTGTATACGATTTATATGAGAGTTTCAGTGAGAGAGGCGATGAAATTTGAGCATTAGATGCGCATTATAGATTTGTATGAGTCGTTTTATCTAAACTATCGAATTCAAAAGAAGTCGTAGACCAATTTATCACGAGTCGAATCATGAACACACAGCTCCTTCTTGGAAGAGTGGCTAGGTCACTAAGGATACTGGAGCGCCATCTGCATCACTTCTACCAAGCAACCACCAAGCAGAATGCAAATCTGCATATTCTTCAAATTTTTCGACAAGCGAATTTTTCTGTTATTTTAAAACGAAAGTAAACTAAAACATAGTGGCTCAAGCAAGTTTCTGCCAAGTGATTAAGTGTTGTTGGCTACAAAATGGTGAATCCCTTTTACTTTCACCTTTGATTTTCCGATCTCTTCCAATTTCCTTCGAAACTGCAGCAAGTATTCAGCTAAATAGGTTATTGTTTCATGTAAACATCGAAATGGATGAGTAGTCTACTGCGGTTTTTGTGATATTTTTCACCCTGTGTGAAGGAGCTTAGTGAGTTCGGATCATCCTAAATGTGAACAAATATATTAAACGGGTCGGACCCACTGAACAGAAATTTCATATCGCAGCAAATTTTTATAAATCTACTAGAGATGTCACTGTCCCACACTCGTAGTTAACGTTTATAATACGAGCCAATGTAGTTTAGCTCTGACTTCATTGATAACTAACTGTGTGCGGTGATAAGAAGAAATATCAAGGAAGGCTTAAGGCGGTGATCTCGCCCATTCCAAGTAGATCGTTGGACCTCAGTCTCGACTATTTAAGCGGTTTTCAACTGTCGCATATTGATATCACTAGTCTAGGCCACACCAAGTGTGTTTTACAGTGTAGGTTAACAAGATGCAGATGTCTCGAACGATGCCAGGACTATTCATTGTTGGCATTATGTGTTCATTAGACCTATTGCATTACTCGCTTAGTGGAACAAATGTAAAACCACCGAACGATGAGATGATTGGCAAGAAATTAATTCTTTAGAGCACATTTGGGGATGGAAAAGCCTTGATTTCGAGCCTCGTTTGTGGACACGCGTTCGCTATTTTCAAAGACCAGCGAAATTTGATCTATGAGACCAAATAGATGAAATACTCCTGAAAACGGCCAAAATCTGCTGAATGGCGTTTCGAAAACGCTAAAAAAATTCTGGCCGTGCGATCAGGAAAACGAGTGCGCCGTTGAATTGCAATTGTCCCAACGCAGCTCTCATTTAATATATAAAGCGGAATGAAAGCAAATCATCTAATACCTATTGCTCGTATTTTATCTTTATTACGACATTGCTCATCAATTGTTACTTATATTTGTTTATTTCAACGTTGCAAAATGAGAAAGCATACAAAATTATCTAAGCTCGACCATCAAGAAGGAGCTAACAGATCAACGATTTAGACCAAAAGGTATTTCATTTTAGCAAAGAGCTCATCGCGCATTTCACAAACGAAACCGGTGTCATTGCAGGCGGAAGCGATTATTTTTTTCGTTGGTTTCAACGTTGGAGCGTACGTTATGCCTTTGGGCATTATTTGTGTGCTATATATAATGATGGTACGCAGTTTGTGGAGGAGTAAAGAAGGGATGAAGGTCTCTAAAGAAGCTTTTAAGTGAGTCAGCTAACAGCCTTATTATTTATTTATTATTCCTTACTGTCTTATATTGTAACTGCAAATGTCACTGCAGTTTAAAAATCGAGTTACCTTTCGTAAATCATAATATTGTCCGGCCGATACCATTGGAAGGTTTCTATTTTTTTCCAGTCTTTTCCATATATCAAACAATAGCTACAAAACCTCTCGTTATGAGCAAAATCCTCGTCAATGCAGAATCTCCAGTCGGGAGACCAGACGAGGAGCAATTTTTATTACAACAACCGCTGCAAAAAGATCGTAGAATCGTATTCTCGTCAGGTTCCCGTTGTGGACTTTATCGGAAATAAGGGACCCAACACGACACTACTGAACATCCACTTTTTAAGAAAGTCGCAACTTTTCCGTTACATTAAAGATTTTGATGAACACGACAGTCGTATAAAATGCCCTCAAGCAACACATTCAAAACTTAGCATTTGGGCGCTGAAGTCGATTGCTGCTTGGTTCGATTTCGTTTTTCAAGGGTAAGTTTCCCTCCACAGAATGCAAGCAAAAGTTTGACACAAAAACTAAAAACGCCTAAAAAAGAGGGAAGGCAAATGCGATCCCCTCGAATTATTGCTGTCACCGGCGCTGTTATGATAAGTTCGCCAACAAATTCTTCAGCACGGTTTAAGCCGGGGTTCATCCGGAATCTCTTAAGTGATACGTGCGCAAAGTAGGAGCCAATAAATTTTTCGCCAACTTAGTATTGAATTTTAAGGTGCCACCGTTCGGGGTCAGAATCGTTGCCCACACAGATATGTTTGGTCGAAAAACGACTGTTTAAATTGCTGTGGAAAATTAATCAGCCTACTTTTTAAAAGTGGCAAGTGCCAGAATGGCTAACTGAGAAATGAGTCCTGCCGAATAGCGGCGCCTCCTTCTCACCTTTCCTTTCGTTCTCCTTCAAGAATAATTCCCCCCCCCCCCCCCAATAGGAATCACTCGTCCCACGTTTTGGAATAAATAATCTAAAATTTAAAAAACTCTTTGCTCAAAGTACCGATATGGGGAAAACAATTGTATTGCATCAGAACACAGTTCATACGATTCGCCTCTTAAAAGTTTATGCAAAATGAACGTCGGAAAAAAGAAGGAATGTTTCCATAAAGCAACCTGAAACGATCGGCATAGTGTTTTCTTCTGCCCGACTGTTGTAATGTTTCAATTTCATGATATCAAATAGCTGACTTAATGATTTAACTAGATGATTCAATTTCAGAGTGAAACGTCGAATAACAAAACTCGTTTGGGTGATTATTCTCACGTTTGCAATCTGCTGGCTACCTCAGAATATTCGCTTTGCACTTAAGGCGGCCTATTATCCGAAACCAATTTTTTGGGAGACTGAAGATAGTAATTTTTTCTTTGCTGTGCAAACATCTATTCAACTGCTTGCCTACGCTAATAGGTGAGATATGCCCACATTTCTTGCCCTAAATCCTTCTTTAACTTCGTATTTGGCCACTTTGAGAAAATGTTATATGATTGACTGACTGAAAAGTAAGACTAAATAGCAATTTTCGTGATAAGTTAAACACACGTAGTTTTGTGTAACAAATGCTATTTGGAGAGCTTTTCTGGAGACTATGCAGGTGAAGATTACATGGCACGTAGAGAGGAGGATATTCGGAGACTTTATGGCATTACAGTCTTCCGGAAAGTCACCGCGGTTATAATGTTTAATGCTTCTATGAAATCAGCTTTTGAAGAAGATGTAACTAGAAGACCAGAAATCACAAGGAAACAATGTGGAGTGACAGAATTGCCATTTTCCAGATGAGTTTCTCCATTATCAAATGCCCCTTGTCTAGAAGGTTCTAGTCCCTTTCATATCAGTCAAACGAACCGAGAACTCATTCACTGAAAGATTTCATTTATGAATAATAATGGGAAGGGTTTTTTGATGCTTGATAAGTAAACATTGGAAGTTTTGGTTGCAGCTGCATAAATCCAATTCTATATGCCGCTATGTCAGAAAGATTTCGTGAAGCATTCGTGCGATTATGTGGCTGCAAGCAACGCAATTTGCTCATTGAAGAGAGTCGTCTCTCGCTATACGCAAAGTGAGTTCGCTAGTAACTACTGATAGTTTCATTAATTATTCCCACTACGGCATTGTTGTGCTGATATATATGAGCGAGTGGAAACTATGCGGACATATGCACACGACCTCACCAAGATCAATTGTGAGATAAACCAAATTCTCGAAAACACAAAAAGGAAAACGATAATTTTACGCATTTCGACAGATGTTCTCAGTTCGTAACTCCTTGAGGAAATCACACCTCTTTTGCTTCGACATGCTCTCATCCCACTCTTTCTCTATTATTTCCGTGATATCTGCATAAATTTCTTTCTTCTCTTATACCCGAGGTGAAATATATGGAGGTAGCATCGTTTGAAAACATGCTTACCTTGTTGGTGGTGAATATGCGAACGAGCATTTGAGCGTCTAAGACGAGCAGGCGCGATATGCCTTCTTGCACCTCACGCAGCTAACCGATCGTTTCCGTTGATTTCCAGCAAGAATATAACATTCACAACAATATCTTTTAATTGATCTGATCACCCGTCAGTCCTCTATAAAATTTCATTTCTATAACGTCGCCAATATGAATTCATAATCCGAGAAGCCTAAGAACTGTTCGAATTTCCGGCACTTCGCGGCACTTGTGACAAACTTTGTAACTGACCAATCAATGTAAGAGAGAATATGCTACGCCCGTCAAATTTCGTAAATCTAGCTTCCTTCGTTGTCGGCTCGAATAACTCAGCGAAGAGGTGAATATGTGCGCGATGGGCAAAGGAAACGCGAATCTTTTTCACTTATTCCAGTAGGAGCGAAATAGTTAAATGTTTGCAGCTTAGGAATTTAATGCATCAAACAAAATATCCCATCGTTGTTTCAGAAATATTTCTCATTGTTCATAGTCGAGCAATTCGGTTCAAGTCAATTTCAACTGCGCACAGAGTAGAGTGTAAATTATGATATCGTCATATTGCCTTCGACAAAAGTCATTGCTAGCTGGGAAAACGAACCGGGCTGATGTCCCTAAAAAGAGGAGTAGGCCATCTTAGGAATTCACGACGTTCACAGTTCCTCCCATTCCCCTTCCCTCCTCCTCTCTTTTTCCATAGTCCTCAAAGTATGGTAAACGCTAAAAAATGTTGTAAATGGCTTGCAGTTCTCGGTCGCGACCACAAGGACCAAGTGGACCCGATAGCTGCGAAATGATCTCTAAGAAGAATCTTCTGAGAGTGAGCAACTCGACGCAGAAAAAGCGTCACTACTCATCATGACCGAATGTCGCTACAAATGTGTAAATCGTTTATTCTTAATTGTTTCAAGAGGCTTTTCCCACGCAGTCGCAGTCGCAAGATTAGCCACTTACTAAATCTACTCAAGTCGCTCTTAACCGTCAAAAGGGCACCAATAAAGAGTGAAAATAATATATATTTATTCATAGAAGAAAAATCACGACTTATAACGACATCTCATATCCGAAAAACTGATAAACGATAACAAAGGTTAAAGTAGTTTTTCAAAGTCGCTACATGAGGACGCAGTTTATCGCGGTGTGTGCAGCTCGTTATATGGCGAAGAGGGCAATTCACAGCGCCTAAATGGCTGACAATGTCCATTGTTCGGTATAACACTGGGGTTTTAGAGGAGTGCAAATGTGAGTGATATCTGCAAGAATCCTTCAGATGACACTTGTCGTCTGGTCAAGTGCTAATCGATTCGATACTTTCTCGCAGTAAGTCAGCCCGAATGCCTTACTCTCATCCCTATGTTAATTCTGAGCGCTTCTACATTCGACGGACATGAATTTACAATTCACTATTCCATTATAAATATTGACTGCTCAAAAACGTTCTGAATTTAGGCTTGTCCGAGCACAGATTCTTGAAAAAGCCACGCACCATTTTCATATATTTCAAAGTTAGTCACTGGCTAGAGGGAACAGCAATTACCAATAAAGAAATAGGAACGTGATGCGTGAAGTGATGAGAGAAGCACTGTTTCCACTGACTTGAGAGAGAGATTGCTTTATCACTTTAGTAGTAAAAACATACTTTGAGATGTATCGTTTTCCGATAGGACCTCCCCTCATTGATTAAGTAAAAAAAGAGAAATGCAGCGAGTTGGAGTGTGCGAAATCGACTCGAAACTGCTATGGTCACATTTTATCAGCTTTTTAAGCTTAAGCAGTCGTTGCATTCCATACAACATTGTGGGGAAAATCACAGTTGATAAAGATAGTGGAGATTAGGAATGAGTTAGCTGAACAACGATGAGGGCGGCTATGTGAAATGGAAGATGCGAGACTGCACAATAAGTATTTAGAATGAAGGATCTTATGCAGTATGAAGGCAAGAGCATAATGCACTTGCATTATTCAAGGAAAACAACTCAGATGAGTGAGTAGGACGCAAAGAAAAGCAATCGACAATATCAAAAAGCAAAGAAGTGGTCGAGGATGTGACAGTAGCTGATGGGTTTAACGGATGACGGGGCAACGATGAGGATGAGATACGATACACAAAGTGATTTTCGGAGTGACAACGCAGAAATCGGATGCCTTATTCGCCTAGAACGTGAGATGCGTCGGAGATACTATGATCTTTGGCGGTCGAAGTGAAAATCTCGCATTCCCCTCAAAGACTTCAATTGTGCATACAATCTGATCCCATATAAAAGGTAAGATAAACGAAATGCCTAAAGTTATTCAGATTCAAATGAATCATTTCCTGGATATCTGCCCCGTTTTCTGGCACCTATATGGCTACTGTTAGTATTGCCAGCATTGGCAAGGGGTAGGGAGTTGCCGCGAATCTTTTATGAAGTTGCTGCCCACTTCTCGAATACTGTGCTGTCCTATGTCAGCAAACTTATTTCCAGCTATACAGTTCTTTGGGAACAGCAACATCCAGGGGCACTTTACCCGTATTGCACTAAAGAACATCACCAGCCACGTCAGGAAATCTGTAAACCGGACGCCTTTCGATAAGGACTGCCTACGTCCCGAAAATTAGTAGTGCGATCATGCACATCTCCGTCTTCATAAACCGCTCACATTGGAAAGGTTTTCATGCAGTCACCGACCTCCCTCACTTATTACCTAACCTGCTCATGTCCTCCAATCCTATATTCGTTGCCTGTCTCATGTTCGTGTTTTCATCATCCCTCTAAAGGCAGCATTACGTTAATGCAAAGATGCAGGTCAGACCGCATGTCAAACCTCAACTGCCATCTGTCTCCAGTACAACAAAGAATCTCGTCAGAAAATTTGTTGTCCTGTTAACCCTATGAAAGAACGCATCAGTAAACTTCGGTGGAGGCTTAAATCTACTTCCGCTCGGTTGGACTGGATGGACGGAATGTTGTATAACTTTTCCTATCATACCGTCCTGCCTCTCTTGGCACACCATGCCACCCTTTCCTCCACTTCCTATTCTCGTCTACACTCCACCAACCAATCAGACGCCTACGTACGGCGATCTAGTACTTTGCCATGCAGTGCAAAACGCGCTGGCGCAGAGAGGAGCACCTTGAGCGGATCACGATGACTCTCCCCATTCGTGCAATAAACCCAGCGGGTGCAGAATAGCGTATATGCCTGCATTACGATGGCTTCAGCACGAATGAGGACATCATGTCCAGCAAGGAGAAAGAAGGAGTAAGCATCTCGTTGTGATCTCTGCACGCTGCAAACAAAGAAACGGTTGAAAACAAATCAGTATAACAATACAGTCATCTAATTATAGTTATCGAATGACGTTTGGAGACAAAAACAGGCGTCATAAAGCTCTCATTTTATAAACATAACACATACATTCTTCAATGAGCTCACGAAAAAGGAATGAGGAAGAGAAAGGAGAGGGATCGCGAGAATGAAGAAGTTCTGTTAGCCTTTCACACTCACGATCAGGACTTTCGAGAAACAAATTGCTTCCGCCACTTTTTATGGGCAAAAACCGACATTTCTTGCTCCTCAATATCCTCCATCCCTATAAGCTGAAATATACTGGAAAAGAAAGAGTTCATGACCCACTTTGCTGTTCATCTCATATGAACCGTGCAACTTGGATAAAGAAAGCCTGCCGCGATGAAACAAAAATATGTTGCTGAGCACGAATGCGCTTCTTAAAATTCAGTCAAACACTTCCACGCAACTAATGAAGTCTGTTCGGATGCTGTACTCTCGAAACGGCTCATCGAATTGCAACTTCACAGGTTCTCATTCAACCTCACGCTCATTCTGTTTAGTGCAAAACCTTTGCTTCTATATTCATTAGTAATATGAAAAGGAATGAATACAACTCGAGAAAAAACATAAGCGGGAAGCAGATAAATCAAACATTAGCGCACAAAGGGCATATTCATCTCTTTTCCTCTCATCGCCCTCCTATTTCACAATCTGACGGCATCACAATATGCACTAATTTACCTGCATTACTTAGATGATCCACACAACCTGCATATCTACCATCAAAACAGTTCGCACGTCTTCAACCATTAAGAAGTGATGTGCTTTGTTAGGTTCCCGGATAGGCGGCGCATTGAAAAGGCAAAAAGGCAACACAACCATCACGATTGTGGAGTCCGGACAATGAATTCAGGATTTGTTGTGGTACCGCGAACGAGTCGTCCGAGACCCGATAATACCACACAAAGAAAGAATGCTCGTTGAAGAAATCAAAATCGTCGCTCATAAATTCAGATCTTTAATTGCAACACCTCAAAAATTAGCGAAAAAACTCCACCTCACGACCTTCAAAAGATTTCTTGAGAAGCTCAATAGAAGCTTTGAAAACTGCTTGACATATCCGCGTCAATGTCCTTACCATATCTATATAATACCACGACAATCCCGTCAATTAAAGTTTACGAGCATACACCCGGTAATGGCGATTCGACAAATTTAGTGCCTTTATGAGGGCGACAATGGGGACAACTGGCATTATCTATGGACCAAGTGGCTGCGTTCCGTTCCTCTTGATTTACTGCCCTCTCTACACATGGCTGATGGAGGAGATGACCACAGCCAAATGCGACAACATTCTCCCTCATGTGTTCCTCGTCCATACACGACAGTTCACACGTAAAGCCCAAGCTGTAACAGATACAATGATTTTTTCTCAAGGATAATAAATTGCATTCTATGATCCCCGTTAATAAAAACCGCTTTCAAGTTGTGGAAACCTTACATCTTAGAAGCTAATATCTAGTAAAGTTTTCAGAAACCGCAATGTATATTTACCGATAAAAAAGAATAAATGACGCCATCTTTTGAAGCTCTGTAAGACTCTATACGAACGACCATGGGATAAGAAAGTGAGACTTTCACTGGAAACCTGACAGTGGGTGGCTGAAGGCTCTCCTTACCTGCAAAGGATGCAAGTCGCCTCGTCATCAATTAGCGCAGGCCGCACACAGTTGGAAAGATATCGCCTCAAGAGCTCATCTGTACTGTCGAGCATTACTGAACGGCAACCTGCTTGCATTTGCAGTTGCAGCTCAAAATCACGCAGGATTTTTGTTAGCGAATCACGCAGTCCCGGAATCACCATCCGTTGTGGAATCTGAACAGTCATGACAGAGCTGCAATGAGTGGATGCATTATTCGACCAAACTACTTGGTGGCGATCGCCAAAACCATTAAACTTCCGAATACAAGAAGATTCATAACCTTATACTCTTTCACTGCTATAGTTAGAATTAGGATGATATAGCGTATCGAAGAAATTATATATAAATCAATGCTCCGAAAACATTAAAACTGTCTCACAAAGAAACTGAAAGGAAAAACATATCATAAATTCCTGTTGGATGCAGAATGGCACCTATGAAATTTAAAACAAAGCAAGATGATACTGCGTTATACAAAGAATATCTATCTGGCACATTGTCTAAATGCAATTCAACTGTTTCATCGTTCTCACCAAATCTCAGTTCCAAGTCATCACAGCACGGTTGAGGTCACGCTAAAAAACTCGGCATTAACAACAACCTGAGGGCTTCATAAATTACTGGTGGTCATCGTATTTGAGAGTTTTTAATTCGACAGAAATGAAAAATCCTCCCTTCGAGATGCCACTGATGTGATATTCATTACGGAAGTTCTAAGATGAGGTGAACCTTTTCAACAACTTCCAAAGGGCTGATATATTCGCCAGCAGTATTAAGGAGTTGCGTGATTCGCTCGGGTCGATTCATGGTGGATTCGATGAGTGCGTCCCATAATGCACGATCATCGTTCTCGCGACAAAAATCAACTGCCAAATCCATACGATCCAATTTGTTGATTAAAAGATCGAGTGCTTTCGAATAATTTCCACTGCGTCCCAACAAGAATACCATCTAGATAGTATTAAACTCCTTGACAAGCGTAAAGTCAACTGGATATTTATTGATAAAAACATAACTCAGCGTTATTAGAGACACCACTGAAGTACTTTGTTCATCTAAAGGCAATAAAGACCAGAAAAATTCATTCACCTAATGAATAAATTAACTAAGCGGAGATTGGAAAAGAATTTCTTCGTGACGACGGCTACAATTTCCACACTTTTCAAGCAATCTGAAAAACTCATTTCGGTGTCGAATTGTGTATTCATAAGAGACATGACAATGTGTGATGACTGACTGAAGGAAAAAAACAGCTCGTCGAAGTGCAAATAAAACCGATCGGCGAACACTTCGAATAAAGTTTGAAATTAATATCAACCTCTTTGACGTATTGCTTTCCTTCACATATTTCGAGAGCCTTCGTGATATCATAGCACTCTTTCTTCCTTAGGAAGGGCAATAACTTCTTTGGATCGTATTCGGCATATAAACGTATCGCCAAATTCGCAAATTCGTCACCTTCGTTGCGTTCCAATAAGCGGTTCAGATAAGCCATCTTAATCGCGCATAAAGAATTTGCCAAATGATTACTGCAGTTTTCAAAAATGGTATATTGATGCATATTCGAACAATATCGCTGCGCACATCTTTCAGCACACTTCAACATCGCTAACTGAACCCGTAAAACTGAGAGGAAAATGGAGCGAATTTCCGGGGTCTTTTAAAGTTTTCTGCCGACAAAGTAAAGTGCCTCTTTGTTAAGGAAAGAAACAGCTTATCACTGCTACAGAACTGTGTTCCCTCATAACTAATTAATTCAATTAATACATAATAACAGTGCTGCAAAAGTGAACACCCAAAAAAACGAGGTTTTCAGGCTTTTGCCTCAGATCTGAACAAATCGAGGAGCACGACGCAACGATTTCTTTTCTAAGCAGCTCAAATATATAAATATGGATTGCATAAGTCAACATATTATAAACTGTTTGAGAATGATCATCTCTGACATTTGCATGATCGAAATCTCCAACTGCGAAATATGACCCTGATCTGAGTTTTCATAAGACTCCACAATGGGTATTTTTAAGCATTACCCTACAGCATTTCCCATCTCAGTACCGCGAAACAACAAAAAATTCTATCTCCATGGCACTGCCCTAAGCGGAACGTCCCCGGTGGAACTCACTTCAGGAGTTTCAATCAGGATGTGACCTGAATATGTCGCAAACCTGGAAATTAATGACAGACGATTTTCAGCCCATCACTTAATGCTATGAGAGAAACCTTTCACGAAGAGGTGAACAGTTCAGACAAACAGGGATGGAATCGAACTCATGCTAACGTGAGGAAGGATTCGAATTGCACTTTCAACAGAGAGCGAAATATACCTTATGAAACTCAAAGGGGTACAACATTTGCTGCAAAAACAAAAAAAACAAATGAAGCATCCACAACAATTAGAACCTGCAATTTGGGATACTTAGCAATTTGCGTCAAAACAGTCCTCGCTGGAAGACTACTCGCATTTTCAATAACTAAACGAATCGCGAGATCCGCATCCACCTCCATCAGCTTCGATATGTCATTCTTCACCTGAAGACAATAAAAATTACCATTAACGTTCTCTCTAATAAAAGAAGTAATGAGCCAAAAAGTGTGACATCAACATCGAAAGAATTATATGCCTCTTGCAATAATGTAAAATTGTAGTGCAAAACTTCGTAGCCCTTTTTGCAATGCGATATTTTACAACAAATTATGCAGCTCAAATCGCGCTTCAAAGATATCACTTATGCAAAAACTGAAATAAAATGATCAATGAGCACCTCAGGAAGTGCCATCTTGAAGTTGTGATGAGTTGCTATGACCGTCAATTCACATATTCAATAAGTATTCAGTCAGTTGGCGCAAAGCGTCGAAAGGTAGCGAGAGATGTGGATCGCGCTAGTGAGCGATACGGCTAATTCGAATTTCAAATCTGTCATTCGCAGACTAATTACAAATATTTCCTGATTATTACGTCGTCACGAAACGACTGCATTCAGCACTGAATGAGACAGGATCGACTCTTGTAATGAGCGTGACGCAACGTTTCACTCACTTTAGCATTTCCTTCATGACATTTGCTTAATATCAGCATATGTGGTGAACCGAAAACTATAATCACCGTTGTGTTTCACTGTTAGCACCCTCAACGAGTTGTAAACAGCATTACCGGATACTACCTGCCAATCACTTCCTATATGCGTAACTGAGGGAATTTATCGGAGATGAGTGGGAAAATAAGAGAGTCATTTAAAGTTCGCCACAAATCACTCATACGATGTCTTATCGACTTCAGAGCTGCTGTAGAAAGGCACTGCTGAAAGACGCGACTGCACTGACATCTCACAACTGCTCAAAGGCAGAGGAAAATGGGACTGCTACAGAGCAAAATATCAGCGAGGGAAATAAATCTCTTGTTTCAGTCCAACAGACGATGTGAAAAGAAAATAAATATGAACGAACCAGATCGAACAGATGATAGCGTTCTATAACTTGGAAGACCGTTTTATCACTGAGACGTATATAAAGCATAAGTGCTTTGTCGTATTTCCTTTCATGAGTGTGCAGAATGGCCAGAGCACGATATATTGCAGCCATTTGCTGCGAAGTCAACGGATAAGCTACCACATCTTGCATCACCCGTTTCATCGCCATATCAATTATCGCACCTTCAAAAGCAGTTGTTCGAAGCATAAACTGACTACTCAAAAAAGCACCGACCTCTTTCAAGGTGAACTCGGACTTCCTGCTACACAGTGATTGTGATCTATTAAAATGAACAGCGAGCAACCTTTTACGATTCAATCAGAATAGACTACATAGATGTTCTAGAAACGACCAGCAGCAAAGAGGAGGCTTCAATGAAGAGTGAAATATAAAGACGCATTAAACTAATTTAATTAACACGACCCAAAGCAAAGTCGGCAGATCAGTCCATTACAATGGGTTTATTATTCCCTTTTAAAAATGCGACCGTTAACTGCTGCTTTACGCCTAGGCTCATGGGGACTAGCGAAAATGTACTGGACGAAATCACCACCACAGAAGACCAACTTCCGGTTCCCCCTCGTTAGCACCAAATTTCTTGCCTGAATTCGATGGTGTCATCCTATTAAGCAAATCAGTAAATCATGGTCCCTGAATCCTATGTGATAAATAGTTTAACACCATATTCCCTACAAAACCAAACTTTGGGACCCTATCCTGCATCAACCAACTCAGAATTTACGTATTCCGAGATGCTCTGGCAGTGCTTCAATTCTGATATTTGATAAATTCAGCACGTAACCTACTCTTTGCCACTTTATCGCTTCCTTTAGCTCAGAGTTCGGTATTAAATTCTCGCAGAGTCCTTTTGCGTACTTATTTCGACCAATCAAAAAACAAATTAAACACGATCCGTTAAAACGGTCGGAAACAGTGCTCAGAATAACAGATTGCGCCTAAAATCTGCTGGTATTTTTCCAGTTAAACAATTCGATACGCGAAACCATACCTATAAACTGAACATGTAGTAATTCATCGAAAAAAATTTCGGCAAGTCGCCAGGTATACGATGCAAATTAACGAAGACACCCCAAACTGGGAAGAAGATAAAAATTATTTCTCACTCAAACCGTTTAGAAGATGAGGAAATCTAACCGACGCGATAGAGCTCGGCATTCCAAGCCTTGATCAATCCGTGGAACAGCAGAGGGTGGTTGTAAAGTGCAGCGATGAGGACGCTCTGGTATGACTCTGGCTCCAGTTGAGGATCCTTAACAGGCAGATATTTCGCCACCTGCAGCACCACATTATGCCGCTCAAATTCATTCACGTAGTATTCCCACTGATCTTTGTGTCGTCCACAAACCTTCAATGAGATCGAAACAATAAAAGAGTAGCTTCTGATCTGGTAGCTGAAAAGAAAAGTTCCTATTCACATAAGTTGCTTTTCAGCAAACCGTTCCTTAATGCCCCGTGTGGACAGCACCTTCTGGCGACGAAACCATGTGCCCCTTGTCCATCGTTAAAGCTTTAACGACCCTAACCGAAGCACGTAAACTCGCATTCCGCTTAACACATAGAGACTAGATGCTTCAAGAGTGATTTTTTCTTTTTTCCACACTTCTTTTTACCTCATTTTTTTCCACACTCTTAAGGTTTGCGTCCTGTGCCGTAAATAGTGACACCGCATTTATGAAATGCGAAAGTGAACATAACGCAACGTCACATGTGCGCAAAATTTTGAGGTCATATCTCAACAACGGTTTACAATTGCACAAAAAGCGAGCCATAACGGCATCAGCGAATCCCAGAAAACGTCATGAATTCAAATGCATTTGATTTGGTTCATAAACAAGGAAGGGAAGAGGTGGAACCCTGTGAAATCCACGCCTCGAACAGAACAGTACGGCGAGCCCTCATTCGGCGCCAGATGCAACAGCAGGAGGAGAATTCGCTAGTTCATGCTAATATTCCATCCATAAATACTTTCACTGACTAGAAATTATTAGAAGATCGATATGGAACAAAGACAATGCAATCGCAAAAATCCCTGCACATTTCCAGCAGTGATCAATACTGAGAACAGTTATGAGCCATACTGGCATACAACTACACTGCATTTTCAGGGCACTTTCCCAAACTGTGATAGAGGTGACGAGAGGCACACCTAAATTCGAGTACAGAGAGACTTCACCCATCTCCAAATTCAGCGGGCAGCTGTCGTTTCCTCAACAAATATAAAAAGATTATTAAAAGCAAATGAAGAAAAGCGATGTGACACCTTCGCCAAAATCGCCACAACCAACTGAAGCTATAAAGGCTTTTCGATCTTCATATCAGTTAGCCTTTCGAAATTATTTCTTACAAACTTTCGAAAGCAATTAGAAAGTTGGTTCGTAATAACGCTAAAATGTTCAGACCTAACTTCCTTTTTTCCCATTCATAAGATGCTGCCATCAAAGAAGACAAGACCAACGAGACTCCTCCCCCTCCTAACCCCTTCTCGTCCCTCTTCTCATCACACAATCTCGCTTCCAGACCAGAATCTGGCTGCTGGAAAAACGCCTTCGATGAATGCGTTATCTCATTAACGATGTTCTTTGGTTATTTAGACATTTGCCTAACTCAACATTCCCAATGTATTTGTTCTATTGCAGTGATATCAAATTAATTCTGTGATGAAGAAACATCCAGCAAAATTTCGGATAATAAAAGAATGAGGCGGAACGATATGTAACTTAACAGTTTTGAGGTTTGAGGCCGCTTCATGGTAATGACCTTTCGAGATGAGAGAATCGATATACGTTTTGCCGATTTGTAAAGCGTTTAATTCTTTCAACTGAGATTCGTGCACAGTTGCATATTCAACCGCTTCCTTCAACATATCATTCTCCATATACCATCTCACCCGTTCATCAGCAGAGCATGGTTGTGCCTGAAAGTGGGAATCTCGACGATTGAACTACATCACTCATTTACAAAAGATCGATGGTAACTTTTGCGCCACAATGCAGTAACAATAATGAGTATGGTGAGCACGGCTCGATTCGAAAACATTAATATAGCATATTGTGTAATGAAATATCGGACGGTAATGATATTGGGCCAAGTGGAATGCTTCTGCCCGCATGAATGTTGAGTTTGGCATCGTGTCCGCGAGAACGATAAAATATGAGCATTTCTTCGATAATGCACTTTTCACGATGATCGATGCAGCAATATCACCGCAGTTTCATATTAAAAAAGGTCTTCATGACGGGAATTTCTTGAAGAATGTGACGAGCACGGAGGGAAATGACAGCGAATATCGACTTGGCGGAAATGACCACTTGGCAGATCACGATCCTCAGTTACGACTCAACGTCGAATAATGCAACTCCAAAACAAGCTAGGAACTTCCCGGAAACCTATTGCTAATTATGAAATCGTAGAAAACGCTTGAAAAACTAATGCCCGTGAAAGCACGGAGAAAATACAACTCACCGACCGCTCCGCTGCTAATATTATAATGTAGTCTAGGCATTTTTTGATAATCTTCTCATATACCGGTGGTGCTCTCTGATCTAATAACGCTGAGAACTGTGTCTCAGAACAACCACTGCTTTATGACAACGGCAAAGAGCTTAATTAACCTCGGGTAAAAGTTCAAAAATGATGATGAGTGACTGCAGGTTACTGAGCTTAATTTTACTCGCATTAACACGTTTCGTGACCACTTAGACGTTGCAATAAAACCAAAAAAAGCTTTCGAAAATCGAACAAAATACTAGATGGAAGTGAAATGACATCGAAGGGAAGGAACAGATGGGACAAGATGGAAGTTCTCCGTCCATAAATTCTATACGCCTTACCGCAGCAATCACAGTCTTTAGTGGAATCCCATTTAGCTTCGATAAGGATGAAATCTGAAAGATCGCAGAACAATGCACGGGAGTTCACTTTTGGGAATAAAGCCGAATATATCTCATGGAGGATTTGAAACTTATAAGTCTCCATGAGGGAAAAAAACGGGAGGCGAGGAACTGTGTATCACGAAATTATACTGACATCTTGAATGGACCATTACTTAACGACTTATAAAAAAATTTTATCAACAAGGAGGAGAAATACCTGAATGAATTCATTAGGACCGAGCAAGAAATAAAGCGATTCGAGAGGCAATGCACTCATATGAAAATATCGAAGGTTACGAAGCGTGCAATTGCGCATTTCGATACGATCCTCCGTGTTTAGAATATAGGATTCGATTCCGTCCGGTTCCAGAAGCGCGAGCTCTGCTTCGACTACCTCTCCACCCTTAACGCCCAAATCGCTATTTTACCGAAAAGAAGAGTGCCGGGAAAACGTCTACTGTGAAAAACAAACGTTCTCCTAAAAAGCGTAAGAGGAACGCGGAAAAACTTTCCGATGCGCTTATTTTTCACAATAGCATTCTCTCATAAAGCTCTCCTTATGGCAGGTAGGAGCAAGTTTATCACCAACGAGCAAGGGAGTGATTTTTACAAAGATATGTATAGTGCTGCCCATATTTCCTAAAAATCATGAAATAGAAGCTACTAAAGGTGGAAATTAAACAGAATAGATGGTAAAACTAGATTGAAAAGAATCGTATATCCGTTAACAGAATTAACAATTCCACGCTGAAGAGCTACTTTTCTGTTAGAAGCTGAACTGAGGCAAAAAATTCACCTCTCGTCACATGTCTGTTGCAGATAGAGGACCCTTGAACGAGATATGCATTTGAAGGGCTTCAAGATTTTCATCTTTTGTTCCTCAGAAAAAAAGTTATATTAAAAAAAGTCACCGAAAGAAATAAAAATGGCAGAAATGAAAAATCCGAGTCGTTTATCCCAGAAAATGCAATATGCAGCGCACAGAAATCAAGTTAAATGCAAGCTGATGAATTCAGGAGCCTAGATTTCGCGATAAACTTTGAGGAAGACGATTCACATCGAAATCCGAACTTTAAAAAGCTTTAATTGAATTCAAGATTGCCATATACTATCTGAAGATGTTGCTTTTTCACTGAATATGGGATATCGTTTCGTCCCTTCCCCTTCCTCTCTTCCGATCCGCTACAGTTTCATCCTCTTCTCCATCCTCATCCTGTAGTGAAATTGCCAACGCTGACTGATCGCGAATTTTCCATTGAATGAACACTTTTTGATGCTTCTCTGATTCCTCCGCTTCTTTCTATTGAACACGTTAATCTCTTTACAGCAATTCGCCCTCTGTGAAGAACGATCTGCTTCCAACGAGCACCGAACAAAGATGGAAGTTCCGATGGAACGGAATTCGGACACGTCACATTTGTTGGTCAGATATCCAATAGCGCATTGCGAATTACTATCATAAATATTAACCTACTTTCTTGTTCAGACTCACATCTTTTACGTTTACTGAGTGCGCTACGTAGCAATTTCTTTCGGACACTAACTACCTTCTCGACGTTGTAAAAACTTTGTGTGCTCTCTCACACAGTCAACACAAATCAACTCGGTGAAGCTTTTGAAATTAACCTTCCCCAGCTTCCGTCAGTAAGCTCATCCACAGCTGCCGTAGCTCTATAGCCTAGGAGCATGAAACCATGCCAAAGAAAATGATTATAAATAAATTATATTGAAGGATGGGTAAGCACCCATACCTTTTCACCAGGAAGCCGCTTCATTCCAAATACAACAATC
Organism: Parascaris univalens; assembly: GCA_037576465.1. Lineage (NCBI taxonomy): Eukaryota > Metazoa > Nematoda > Chromadorea > Rhabditida > Ascarididae > Parascaris > Parascaris univalens. The sequence goes on from CM075173.1 coordinate 160,929,444, forward strand.
TCTTTCCAGAGATCGCTTCCGCTCTTTTTCAAAGTGAAAGAAATATCAGCAACAAGCATATCGATCCGCCACGCAAAATTGACTTCAACCTTGCGCATTGCGGACGACTGTGTTTTCCGCCTGGTTGGCGAGCGAGAACTTCCCGAGCTCACCTGAAACCTAGCGCGTAAACAGGAAATAATACCCCAGGTTGATGATACGATGAAAATCGAAAATAGCTTCAAGAACATCCCACTGCCTAACCCCACCTCGTTTGCACAAATATAATTCCTCCGTGAAACGGCGTAAACATTAACTTTGGTGTGCTTTTATTAAAAACATAACAATAGAAACAGGTTCTCTCAATTGTGACTACGACAAATTAGATGGGGCATCATGTTGGCCATATTATCGTTGACCACGCATAGAAGCTCAAATCGCAACTCATAACGTAATGCCGCATGCCCTCGCTGGCGGATAATGACTAAATAAGAATATTATCCATCTTTTGATGAGGATTTCACTTGTAGCCAAATCAGACCGCCGGATTAACTGGATATCAAAGAAGATACCGCAGCTCATCATCCATCATCACAAAATCCTCACAGTGCAACGAAAACCTCCACGAATGTATGAATAAGTGAAGGTGATGAATGATAAAACCTTACTTTATATATTTAGAACTCCAATAAACAAACCGAAGCTTGATCGTTGTAAGCCGGTAAAATCACACAGACGCAAACACTGTTGGCCCATCCAATGGCAAGTGTCTCGTCATTGAGCCAACAATGGGAGGGAATCACACGACAACCGCTCATCGCGTTCGCGTCGTGGATCGGCTGCACTAACGCGATCATCCGTTCTTCATTTCTGTAGTAATGCAAATCAAACCAAGATGCACACCATTCATGCCATACAAGCTAACGTTATCACACCCTTATCATTACCTTGTTTCTCCTCTTGGTGGATCTGTCGAAAGCTTCTGGCAAACGAACACCTCACTTAAAAGTCTCGTTCTGATCCGATTTCATGAATTCTGTCGCCAACTTTCTCTCAGCTGTTCCGTTTTCAACGCTCTGTTCCATCATTTCCCTGGACTGCGCAAATTAAATGGGCTGGCTATATCAATGTGCATCGAAAAGTTATCGCATCATGTTGATTAAACTAACGTCGAGACAACTAATATGAGGTATTATACATAATTATCCTTCGCATGTTCTCGAATAATCAGCAGAGGAATGGAAGGTGCTATCCCCCTATCAACAAGAGTTGTTGAGTCACGGAAGCTTACTCTTTAAGTAATAATAAAGCAAAAGGTTTAAGGAAAATTCAAAAGATGCTAAAAAATTATGGAAAATCACTTCTACTTATAGCACATCGAAAAACTTCAGTAGCCATTTTTACTACTTATTGCAATAAATATTCAAGAAAATGTTCTACTGAGAGGTTAGCGTTTTGGCTCCAACTGGCCTAGAAGGTTGAAGAAGAACCCCGACGAGGCAATCGTCCTTAGACGTGATACTTGCGGAGTTTCCTGTACAACAGCACAAATGTCTCAGTTGTGCGGTAGATCCGACCTTTATTGCTGTTAAATATCGCATTACGCAGGACGGCACCAAGTTCAATAGTCATGAGGAAATTTCCATCAGCACACGGAATTCAGAGGGCCACCGAGCAGAACTGCGACTGCGGATGGCACTCAAAAATTTTTGTCGCCGAACACCGCATGGACTTACGCTCTCTTCACACAACGGGAAAAGAAAGGAAGGGAAACCTGTGATAAATTCTTGTTCCGGTATCATTTGTGAATGCGATGCAAGGGCCACGCCACGATATTTGACTGATTAGACCATCCCTCTCCAATCCTTGATACAACGACTGCAAAAAAACCGCACGTCTAATAGACGAAAAGAATTGATAAAACGCACCATGTGATGCAACAATAAATATGAAACCTACTACATGATTATATAGAACTGCACGTTCCCAAGATGATGAAGCGGATGGGGTGAAGGCGATAAGGCGTGGGATGTGGATCGAGATAAGGAAGGAGTGAACCTAAAGAAGAAGTGTCATCATTAAAACCGGATAATTTATAAAATTACCTCTCTTTCCGTCGAATTAATGTTCCCAACATACACAAAGCAAGATGATGTGTCACTTCGTTGAACAGCTCACTCACCGTATATTTATGATTGGAGAAAAAGCGCCGTTCATGCAACAAAAGATCACGTTCACCGGTCACGAACATTTGCCCTGAGCCTCTTTTAGAAAAGTCTGGTGAGATGGCCACACTACGTGCAGCTACCTTTAGATCGATTGTCTGAAATGGAATCTTTTTGTTCGCACTTTGCGATTTCTCTTTTATTTTACAGTGGCATATCAATGGACTTATCACACTCCTAGTTGACGTTTACCTGACCAGTGAACAACTCCCCAAAAAGAGTTTGTGGGACGATATGACCATCATCTCACGATGCAATCGATGGAGGAAGGATGGTGTTAGGCACTACATGATTCGCGTTATCAGAAAAGCTACGCCGACTGACAATAGCAGGCGTCTGTAAATGACACAGACGTTACACAATTTCCTTGCAAGATTTCAACGAGGATATAGTGCTGCAAGCTTCAAGCTTCATCGGCTCAAAGAAGTGGACCACAATTTCGCTACACGACAAAGTCAACAATCCTTTGTGAGAAAACTCATGAATGCATTTCGCAGACTAGAGTATGGCGGTTATGTGAATTGGTTTCAGAGCAGCAGATCCAAGGTTCAATTCCGGTTCGGTGAGTGGGTTTAATCGATCGCCATCTGCTGCAACTTTCGTCAATTTGTGCACCATACGCTCGTACATATCTGCTATGTTGCGCACTGCACTATCTATAAATGCGTTATTGATGATGAAGAGCAGAAAAGCAAAAGTAAAATGGAAGGGAAAATCGACCAATATGAGAACACAGAGCCGTTCGAGTCTCGTAATCAAATAAAACGCTTCACCTGAGTGAACTCATCAGATCCGATGCCATAAATGCTTATGCGAGCATCGAGTGCACAACTCGCCACATAGCTTCCTGCCGTATCGACCGAGATCGCCGTCACTGCAGCGCGATGTCGACGGGCTGTCTACAATTGCCTTCATCTCTTGATTAATAAGCAGATAAGTGCACATATCACATCGCAAAATACATCTGAATGTTGCTTCAAGTGTCATATTTATTTCCAACGGAAAGAAGTGCAGCACAGCGCTGCATTTTTGACTGACATCTACTTTGACGATGCTCTAAATGACCTTCTATTATAAGCGACGCTGTGCTTTTTGCAACTGAGTAATAATCCACCCACTTTGATCCCAGGGCGGATTTAATCGTGCCTTCAGATGTTGCTACGATGGGAAATCAAGCGAAAGAACGATCGGAAAATACGATCTTAAATCCATATAGGCATGAGGCAACACACAGAGATGCACTCGATCAACCAACGTGCACACAATCTACGCAACTTGAAGCTTTTAGGAAAATCATTAGCCACTAGCTTCGGGTGTACATTCCCGAAATCACTTTCATACTTTCATGCGTGAGTTTTTCTATTCCAAAATGACCAATAATACAAATAACAGAGTGAGATTTGCTCATTTCATCATACACTCATTCACTTGACGCAGTTACGACTGATGGCAATCGCTCCAGCGATACTTTATTATTGCTAATTCTGAAATTAGACGTGCAGGCATGACAACATATCGAAATATATTCAGAAATATTCACTTAAGTCGGTGACTGATGACTCTCTTCAAAGTATTAAATTCCATGAATTCTCTCGATGAAAGCTTGCAGTGGCCTGAGTTGTGAAACCAACTCACACATACTCAATCCCTCTTAAGCCGTAGCGAAATTCCTTTCGTCAAAGAAAACGAGAAAAATACTGATGCCACTTAAGAACTACGAACATAAAGCGACAAACTATAAGCGAAATATGATGGAAATTATACGACGGAAATTCATCTCGAAGTAAGAAGCATCACATTCAGTATTATCAACGGCGACCTCAGATAAATTCATAAGATGAAGTTTAATTGCTGCAATTTTTCTACCTCAATTATTCTATCGCCATATTCTATCGTTTAGCTTTTCAAATTGGTCGCTTATACAGCCGATTACTTTATTTTGTTGGCTACTTCAATAGAGAACAAACTTCACCACAAAAAGAGAAAACTGGGGACCTCCGACGTATTGGAGTTTTTGTGGAAGTTGTGACACCAACAAAGTCCTTTCCCCGACATTTTAAGTTTTGCGTCTCTCGTCCCCGCCTAAAGATCGCCCCTTTTCAACTCTGCTGGCGAGCGCGCCACGTCTAATTGCGAAGGATTAAGTCTGTTCATCAATGCTAGACCATAAGACAGCATAAACGAATTCAACAACCGAAACCAGAAGTAAAGGGAAGCTTATGGAAAGCGACATACACTTTCGGAATGAAGATTGCCAAGATGATCCAAAATATAAATGTAACCCGTCTGTGTACCTATAGCAATGAATTTGTCATGTACAACCAAGGAACTCGCTGCGTCCTTTGTGAAAACCTGCAACAATCGATGAACACATACTGCTGCACTCTGCTGACGATTTCCCAGCGGGATATCATATACGAACACAGCAAACCTCATATAAACATCCTACAAATTGAGGCATTTCGCAAAAGAACGGCCCACTAAGCACCTAAAAGCTGCGTCGCGTTACTTCCGGAGACGTTCCTCTTCATGCTGAACGGAATAGGACTTGATCCAAGCAAACGCGAGTTCACTTTCTTTACTGCACCACTTATTTCCTTGCTACCTCTAGTCCCTGCTGTTATCGAATTAAACAAGAAATGGAAGCAACAGCTACCAAGAAGACAAAATTTACTGCTTCAGTTCAACATGTCACTGTTTGCTAGATACACAACATGAGCAATCTTGGATACGGATACCGCATACCATAACCATATTTCTCAATGATCATTGGCTTTCCTGCAAGGATGCATGTCATTACTCCCTCTTGCTGCCATTTTTCGTTTCATTCCAATGCAGTAGCCTCAGGCTTCTTCAAGGAATTACCCATACAAACACAACAGTTCATTATCATCCGCTGTCAACCATCATCACTTCCTGAATCCGTGAAAAATGCTACAATTCAGGAGGTGAGACCAGCTGCTACAGGCATACGCATTAAAAGAATGGGACTAATAGGAACTGGAAGGTGAACCTCACAGATATGAGGGAAACTCGAATTGCAAAGAATTGAGTACTGAGAGCAGTAAAAATGCAATCCGCGCCAACTTCCCTTCGCGACGACGAAAAAAACCTGTAGAAACTATTTTTCGTCGTACAAGTTTAGGAGGACTAGAAAGACAGAAGTGGGCATTACAGCTTGTAAGAAGGACAATTTCTGACCTTCCAGGTAGGAGATGACGCTTACATCACGACTTTCTACTTCAACATATGCGTCCCCAGTTCTTCCCTTTCTGCTAACATTAGATGTCTAGAAGCATATTAAGGCACCGCTGCTAATACTTTGACATCCTTTCACCTTTCTACGCATGAAGTTCGAAATACTGTTTCTATATTTAGTCCTTGTTGTGTTATCATTAGTGCTTTCCGCTGTCAATCAATACGAAACAGTGGGGAAATAAGAAAAGATGGCTATGTAAGGGAGAAGAAATTGGAATTTCTTTAAAATTGGGCCTCACTCATTTAGTAAAAAGCTTTACCGCCGGGATACTATTGAGTATTCTCGAATAGGTGAAGCGTGGCTCGAGCAGAATCTCCTCCTCCTCGTCCTCGTCCTCTTCGGTGACCTGTGATTCCTTCCCGGCGATACTCTCATCACTCACGGGTTCATCTGCACTTTGCATTCAACCGACCTGAAATTAATTGTAGAGAACTTCCTGAGCGCATCGACAGCAACCTATCGACGGCAATAACAAAAGCATAAAATTTCAACCCAGGAATGCTCGTTATATTCTAAAACTGCTCATTTTAATAAAAATCTTTCAACAGCTGAAATGAATCTACTCAGTGGCTTTAAGATCTGATTTCAGGTGCATCGCTATACAGATCATCACAATTTGCTTTTCGTCCTTCACTGGTTTATCGAACCAGCTGAGGGTTCTTCGGCGAGCGCTGCTGAGGTCAGCGCTTATACATTAAATCACTACAGACACCTAACGAAGCTGGGCAAAGGCAACAAGGGAAGGTCTTTGACAGACAAAGACCACCAACTGCTGCAGACAGCTACTTTCAGCAGTCGAAAACCACCAAGCAGTGGATTTGAAGCTGATGCAGCCGTTCTAAAGTAGTGTCTGGGTACTTCGCATGGATCTGAATCAGCGGAAAAACTTGTTAAATTTTACTTCCTTCATTAAGAGACCTGACGTTCCTACGTGCTTCAAAAACTGACTGTGGTTGAAGGGCTGAGAGAGGAGTGAATGAGGAGAGGGAAGAGCGCACTATCGACGAGAGGCTGACATTACGAGTCTGTCCATATGCGATCACCGACGAGGAACGCTTAGAGGCACTTTATTTGCATGGAAGATTGAGCTGCGTTCGTCACCGATCGGTGGATACATCGCGTGTTTCACTCTTGTTTCGCTATTTGATCTGGACTAAATCATTCAGACAGTTCAAACAATGAACATCATTTATGTTCACTCTGAAGTCATCAATCGGTAACAATAACCTCGCATTATTCATTAGAGATGTGGAGGACAATTGTTTAGTGCAGCGAATCCTCCACTCCCTTACAAAAGGATTTCTCACTTCTAAGCATCAACTCGGGAACTTCTCCATTCGCAGTTTTCGAATCATTTAACGAATCTTCAAATGAGTCCAATTTCTTCGCACTCACTGACGGACACTTTCACGGCAATAATCCACCGAAACGGCACTGCAGTGAAGTAATCCAGCATCTGTCTATCGAACGAAGCGGCATCACAGACAATTCAAATATGGACGATCACAGGAATTTCTATTCTTCAGCTGACTCGTCTCTCAAAGAAAACATTAACGAACGATTCCGTTACTTGGGGAGACCAACTATGAACTGCAAAAGCTGATCGATGCAGAATGCGGCCTCATACACAATCAAATGTTTCCGACGACACTTCAGCATGGTGATAGGACAGCTGAAGAGCTCACAGAGAGGACCCACTCCTACCTATTGCTTTCAGAACATGAACCACAGTAGTTTAGAGGTGAATATAGAGCGCATAAGCAGAGCACGCAAACACACACATACGTCGACACCTATGCAACCGATAATGCGCTCTGCGAATGCAGTGACACGAAGAGCAAATCGATGAGCGACACCAACTATAGGCGATAAATAATTCATAAATATATTGGAGAGAAATGGTGAAGACAAATGCAAATGGTCTGTGCGGAGGACAGAATATGGCGATGCGAAAGAGTTGAGGAAGAGCAGCGGTGAACTCAGCCACGGCTACGATGAGGACGTTTCGGTGCGCAGTGTGGAAGTGAGAGGTGATCCTCTCGATCAACTGCTACAATAAACATGGCACACGCACATCACACCTATCATCATGCGAGGTAAAATATGCGAAATGAGAGTGAGTATCGTCGGGGAAACGTGGAAAATATCGAGAGAAAAAGTGGGATGGAGTCGGAAAATGCTGACGACATGGGGGGGAAATATGGAATAACCTGTGAGATTATTCCATAGAAAACGCTAACGAGAGAAAAAAGAAACGTGCCAAAGTATAGCAACGCGTCGAGAAAGTGCAAGAAGCACAAAATAACATCGTCGGAGAACACTCCCAACGGAGAGCTTCGATTATCAGCGAAGTTGGAGGAAACTGCAACAACGCTGACGAGTATGCATTCAGAGCTCGAGCACAGATAAAGAAGCATTAAATGAAGCCTCTCAGCTCTACTTAACATATCATCGAGTGCAATTTTTGAGTTATCTGCAACAAGAAATGATAAACTGCTGAGGAAATGGTGGAGGACGAAGGCGAATGTGGGCTTTGTTCATATAAACGACCCACATATGCCCTCGCATACAGGCAAGTGACAGGTGCAATTCTCGCCCAGCCACACAGTAACAGTAATAGATTCAAATATGTGTTCACCGGAAGACGCACTTTGCACTTGCCCGCTGGGTTAAAAGCGCTGATGGTCTTCGCAAGGGAACGAGTAATCTTATGCACTCTGCAGACAAACGGGTAAAAAGCCGCATTCATTCGAATTTCACCTCACGAATCTATCGTTGGAGGTGTCGGTTTGCATCGAAGAGCGTTTGCGTGTGAACCGCCTCTCTTCAACGTTTCCGGGATCGAAGAGAGGGCTCACTGGCGTGGAAGGGTTAGGTGTTGGTTGTCACTCGATGCTTTTAGCAATGTCAGCTTGGATCTGCGAGAGGGGAGATGAAGAATATGAGAGGAGAATTGACATTGCAGAGTAGTATGGCAGAGGGGTCGCGAACCTCCCCGATAGCAGACAATCCAATGCATTGGCAGCATTATACCAGCAAAAGAACAGCATTTGTTCGGAGAATGATCCCGTCCACTTCCATCAAGTCGAATGTATTTCTGTTTCTTAATATTGGTGAATGAGCCGTTACATCCAATCGGAATAACGCAACAGATCACAGGGAATTTTGCCGTATTTCGAAGCACGAGCGAAAGATTACTGATAGCGCAAGAAATGCGTATAGGCCGGCCAAGGAAAGGTTTTTTTGCACCCTTCCTCTATGTCTGTTCCCAGTACCGCGGGAAAAGGTGGCGGAGATATGCACTCGAGCAGTTTATCGCCTTTCATTTTACTGGGCCTACCCTCGAGAGATAAGACATATAGACCTATATGAGGAGCACAAAACAGACATAAGGTGAGGTGGGAAAAATGTAGACGCACAATCAGTGTGTGCGACGTGTGGAATGTATAGAGGGACTGAAGATGGGAAGCATGAGAGCAAACTGTGGAACGACGACTGCAACGATATAAGGTGGCGGGGCACGTTAAAACGAGATTTGCGACTAAACGCAAGTCAAATGATGCAATTGGTCTCACGAAGCTTTTTGTAAACGTTATTACAGCTGCAATAAACTGCTCGCATACTACTCCGTGAACATAGCTATTCAGAGGGATGTTTGCTACATACGTTTTCCTGAGCAGTCGCGGCCACGCTCTTCACTTTTAGAGGCTCTCCCGAGAGGTCTTGCAGGAGAGGATGTCAGGAAAGCATCGCGCTATTTTGGGAAAGAGAATCATTTCGCACATAAGCCTGCGATATTCCTATGATACCAAGAAAAAGGCTTTCAACATGGTAACATAACCCGGTTGGACATGGTCCATGCAAGGATACCGTCAGAATAGAATGGGTTTCGGAGGAAAGCTACTTCAAAGTGTAGTGATAAGGCAACACCAACGCCGGAGGGCATATTCTCGTATTGCCTCAAGAAAATAGTCGGTGATTTTTGCCACCTCCTATTTCTTGAGTTCAGTCATGGTCTCATATGGATCATCATCTGAAAGGCTTGAAAGGTACATCAATGATTCAGCGATCAAAGAAGCTTTCGTTGAGCCCGCTTCTCAATTTCGCTTCTCCCGTTATGCGGGATGCTCAAATTTGCAAGAAAGGCGGTATAGAGTTATCACACATTATCACTGATAATCATCATCGTTTTCTTGGATGCACCCTCACACAGCGCCCAACATTTCTTAGTGAGTATACCAGTGGTATGACAATCTCGCACTGACTATACAAGCTGTTCGAAAATTTCGAGAAGCTAGAAGGGCGACGCTGTGTTACTCCTAATTAAAAAACTCTCTGTGGGAGGAGAGGGGCATTCACAATGAAAATTTGGAACCCTTCCCACTTCATTTCATATTATTCTAGGTGGTACGCCGCGAAGCACTGTTCTGAGAGCACTTCTCTTTGCCTTCGCGATCACTCCGAGGGCGAACTGTTGAAACGAGGCTAATGGAATTTGCAGGTGTCCGTCGTTTCCGTGATCGACTTCGCAGCTTTCCACCCATCCTCGTCTGACCTGGCAGGCCTTTCTTTTACCGACGACTCGATCCGCTGTTTTGTTAAATTCGAACGCTCATCTCGCGCAACTGTAGGAGGTCGAATCCCTGGAATTTGTGGAATTTGATCGCCAAGTTCCGTACAAGTCTATTCGAAGACCCCTTATTGAGCGATAGAAATTTTCGCGACGAAGAATGTGTGTTGGCACATTTGTTCATGGGGTCAGATGCATATTAACAAAGCCCTGAGCTCCTTTCGTTCATAAAGAGCTGGTTGAAGTAGTAGTGGGTGTGCAAGTTATGGCGTCACCTCACTGCGGTGTGAAGACTGAGAACATAGCAGTTAATAATGTGGATAGTTTAGCGACGAGACAGTGAGCTGGCCGAAGAAGCTTAATTGAGGATGGCTACTTGCCACGGACATTTCCGCCACGAGGAACGTTCATTAAGAACATTGCAACAACGAGGTATTCTGGTGCGGATGCATTTGGATTTCGATACTAGCGTGTTGCTTTTCGTCAACACTTAGCTTTGGGTAAGTGTAAGTTACGTGTAGACTGGTACGTTGCAGAAGTATTACCTTATAAGCTTTCAACTCTTCGAAAAATTCCGCCACGGAAGTGAACGAATGACATATTTGTTTGGTCGATAAGATCGATGCACACCTCCAGCTGACAGTCGTCTGCACCGTTAAACAAACAGTTCGCTGGAAGCGCGATACGTTAATTGCTTTGACAGATTGAGTCGATTCCAAAGCAGAACTTTCAACATGAATGCAGTGCGATCGGTCCTGTTTGAAGTTGTGCATTGCACCTTTCTACTGAAAGCACATTAATCGACTCGTTGGCCATCTCTCTCTCTTATTCCAATTTTACGAATAGTTTTTTGTACACTCTAAAGGTTATCGCTTTTCGCAATAGCAGTTATGCATCTTTTCTCTTCGGTTTATTATATTCCTTATGAATCTGTTGCGCTAAGAGCGGGTACATGCGATCGCATCCAGTGATGCGTATTCGTTGGGTCAGGGTGAACGAGATTGGTGCACCCATCACGGGTCATCCAGCTCACGTCTGACCTTCCTCTATGCGTAACGCTTACCTGGTCTCACGGTGAGTGGTCAATAGTCTCACAAAGTCCAGCGAAGTTCACTTTATTCGTGTTGATCAAGATACTTCAATTCGATGTCTCGTCTCACTAGCGAGAATATTGTTCCGCTGCGGAAGTGGAGCTTTTTTGTCAAAAAAAGAATCGTAATTAGTCGGCAGTCGATTTTCAGGAGACATTCTCAGTGTTGCATATATTTCCAAAACAATGTGTCAACGATGCAATATTATTGAGTGGGCACACTGAGTGAGAATGCGCATATTTCGTTGATTTTGAAAAGGGAGCGAAAATGAAGATTAACGTCGGCGGAAGTACCATTCAGACTGTTTTCGACACTGGCTGGCACTCTTTATAATAGGTGGGAGAGGGAATAACATTTCCAAACATCCACAGCCAGCCATTTGCTATGGCATCCACAGCCATTTGCTATGGATGAAATACACGCTGCAAAGTGAAAAAGCAAATTTTAATGTTACACCACATATTTAGCTGCATTTCCTCCTCTGCATTTTGGCTAAGTCTCCGTAATATTCTTCCATAAAAGGCGAAATCATACATAAAGAATTAATGTTTTAAAATACAGTTTTCTGCAAAATATAGAATTCTGAAAGAGGTCACTCTATAGGTTAATTAATCGCCAGCAGCAAAGAGCATCACCACTCGATGAGAGGTGTTTTTGTGGCCACTTTTATCGACGAAGTGACGAGAGTCTTTGGAGGGCAATAAATGAGAAGTAAAATGCAATGGGAGAACGAGAATCAAGATCATGACTGCAACGAAAAAACTCGCAAAACGTGCCATCACACCGCGTTCTCGCACGCGTATTTGCAACCAATGAAGGGGTTCCTTTGAAATATGCGTAAAGACTTCAATTTCATATTTCAATTTCTACAAGTGAATCGCTCTTTTATTTTGTTACTGCAGAACTCGAGAAGCATGTGGATGTAGCGCAGTTTCATCCCTTTTGCGAGAATGAAATCAACTCTTACATTACTACAGCAACTATGCATTCATTACGCATAGCAGAGTGACCTTTAAACTGCGTTATGCATAGCAGAGTGACCTCTAAACTGCGATCAGTAAGGCTATGTTCTGTGGTCTCCTTAAAATGATTGCTATCTTTCAGAAAATTATCGTCTCATTTTGCTGTGTTCCTAACGGTAAGGCTCGAGAAGTATTGCTGCGCTTAAACATTCTTTCATCATTTGTTGATTTGGCAATGTAAAAGAAAAGATTTATGAGTAAAGAGAGAAATGCTTCGATCATTTCTGCGAATGAGTTTTCCGCATACTTCTTCTGAGCGTTCGGCCACTCCGTGATATCCCTGTTGATATTTTCTAGCCTACGATTTATATTCCCAGTAATATCAGCCCATATATTTGCTTCGTATGAACATCACAATTTGTTATTTCCTTTTTTAAATCATAAATCCTCATAGTGATGTATTGCGCCTTTGTTTCCATTTCAGGCTAACGCCGTCACCTTCTGGATTTACTGCACTAAATTCGCCAGTTTTAGAAAGTGGCCGCATTTGTACTACTAAAAGAGATCATTTTGCAGGGTATTAATGATGGAATCAGAAAGTGCCGGTGCACCATGTTTTGAGCCAAAAAGAGCAGCCCGATTCACGTTGCTCGACTGGACACGAGCAGCAAAGCGGCAAATCACCGTATTTGGTCTAATGTTTCTTTTCGCTTTACTTCTGATTGCATTCCCAACGAAGGTAAGTCCTTGCTTCAAGATTTAAGTAAAGAAATCCACCCAACGTGACAGAAATGCTTTCACGTATCCAATTAATTAGTCATACACAGCAGTCATTCATTGGAGAATTGAAGCGAATGCATTGGTGGAGTGAGTTAGTTCCGAGATTCAAACGGAGAATACTTCGTCATGAGACACTGCATTCGGCATCTGGAGAGTCGGTCATCCTGACCACCGATGCGCGCAGTCATAAGCGGAATTTCATCTTTTTTCCAATGTTTCTTTTGTTCTGAAGGATTTTTTCGAGATATATATTGTTTCAAACCGCTAAACCGTCGCGGTGTTCGTAGTTGTTATCTCACTTGGCGAATGTCCCACAAAAATAATGGACACTGTGGAATGACTGGCACTATATGCGCCTCCAATTTGCGCTTACTTGACCCCAAACATTTTAAAGCAGTTTCATAATTTACTAGTAGAAAGTAAATTATCTAAAACAATATCTTCATATTTTAGCTGATTCGACGCATTTATAAAAATTTCCTATAAGAGCTCCGTTTTCCTGTGACGCCGATGCTGTGAAAAGATGTCGACCAGTGGTCATATGCACGCAATATCTAAACGTCCTTTAATTAGTGTAATCTCTTGCGACGTATCACTATGGATTCTGATGCAGAATGTGCTTTCAGAACAACTGTATACAGCGGCAAAATATTTCCCAACTGCAGCTGCGGTGTTGAAATTACGTGACACACAGAAGGGCACATTAAGCACCTTACATTTTTTCAAACTCGGTGCTGCCAAAGTGCCATTTATAAACGTTACCTTGCAAACACTCATATAAAGCATTAGTATATTTAATGCTATATTTGCAACTTTGCAAGCTTCACATCTGCATAATGTCTGCTTGAAATTGAGGAGATGCAAGGCGCGTACGTGGTACTTCTGATGGGCACACTGTGGATGAGTGAAATAATCCCACTTGCCATCACAGCGCTACTTCCTGTGGTTCTATTCCCAATATTCGGGATACTCGATGCACACGAGGTTTCCGTCGTTTATCTTTCGGTAAGATGGGTATTTTTTAATGATTGAATAAAAATATACTTATAAAAAGTTTTGAGAATTCGGAGAAATTGATGGACGGTGGCCGGAAAGTTGGAGTATCGCGAAATTTGGAAGACTGAAGTAAATAATTTTTTTAATCTATAATTTTGTTCGAGGAGAGTTTCAATAGATTATGCCACAGAAAGCCCTTTACTGGGGGAACTCTACTTGAGCGTGTTAGAGGTTCATCGTCGCAGTACTTCTGAAATCGCTTTATGAATATGACTGTGATACTCGATGTGCTGAGAAAAGGCGGCGCCTCTGGTCTTTGTATTACTCGAAAGAAATTTGAATGGCGTTTCACATTTTGCTGAGAGAATTTTTATGCTCGATTTCTATGGAACACTATCCAGAAAGTTCGCAGTAAATTCTCGACGAGATCATTCATTAATTCGTTTCAGCAATTGTCGCATTCAGCTGCAAATGGTTTCATCAGTCGTTTCGCTGTCGTAAATAAATCCACGTCAAATGTAGATTATGCGTTTACCGTCATAACTGCCAGTGACTTCAACCAACGTGAGAAAATGCCTTTTTGGATACAACACAATAAGTATTCTTCATGAACGGTTTCGGCAAAGAATGTTCGGAACCATCTCCAAACAGAATATCCGGTGATATTGCTTGAGGCCGCAGAGGAATGCCTTTCCTAGCTTCTATCTTGAGGTGAAATTTGATGATCGCTGCCTCAACACAGCAAAAATGATAAAATTTCAAGGTTTCTGACAACGTTTAAAAAATGAGCGATTGGTTTTTGGGCAATTGTGGTAGAGGCCATCAATTGCGAGTTAGATTCATTAGGGATGGTGGACGACGAGAGAGCAACACATCATCCCTGAAAGCCCACTTGGTTTGTTTAACTAAACTCTTGAAAATTCACTCATAAAGAGAGCCAAGTGTAGTGAAATTGCGGAAAGGCAGTAGCTGGCAAGTGAAACATAACACACGTAGAGTCTAAGCGAAGTAATTTGCACTAAACGGAAAAAACAGTCAGAATTCTTCGCACGGTGCTGTTCTTTGTAGTCACGAACTTTTAACGTAGGCTCCATTACAGTCGTGGAGAGCGCTCGACCCCTCTCTCACCCCATCTTTTTGGAAATCGTTGCGCTTTATAAGCCGTCGGGGCTGAATTCTCACTGCGACAGCGACTATATTTGAGGAAAAAGGTCATTTCTCAGTGTGACGCGTTCAAAGCTTCTCTCAATATTTCCAAATCGCTTTTTGGGCCAAGTGCGGATTCGCCTTTAAACGTCTGCTTGCAGAAAATGTCAAATTATACGGAGAGGGCGTTGCAAGAAGTACATTTCTAAATTGTATTCAGCGTAGTCGGCATTATTTAATTATTTTCAGCGGCGACTCTCTGCCACATTTCTTGCAGTATATCTCTATGCAACAAGGAATGAAAGGCTCCCCAAAATGTTTCAAACAATGCGTCAACTGCACCTGAAGTAGTTAACTCCAACATATTGCTGGATGCTCATAAGCAGTGTCGGGTGTGAGAGTGGGAGAGAACGACCAGGAAAGGAGGGGAGAGACGTTTTCAATGAGACGCAGTCAAAGTTTTTTCAGTCCAGGGCACCTGAAATTTTATAGAAATAGAAACCGAATAACAGAATCTTTGCTCCATTCCTCAGTTCATCTCTCTACCTATATCACTGTAGTTGCGTGTGTAGTACACGCCTCCTTAGACACCTTTTTTATCCGTTCTTCACTCTAGTTAGCGTTGCCTGTAGCACGATAGCGCGCCTCATTTGACTGGAATGCAACAGTAACGCGTCTGGTTAGTTTCTGCCAGTTGGATTTTTTCATACTTTTTTTTCGCATCGAAGGCAATAACAACATGTTGCTCTGTCATATATGATGGTAGTTTTTTAGTGCTGCTGCCATATTAAAAGTACTATTTGTTTGAATAAA
The DNA here is from genome assembly GCA_037576465.1 of Parascaris univalens. NCBI lineage: Eukaryota > Metazoa > Nematoda > Chromadorea > Rhabditida > Ascarididae > Parascaris > Parascaris univalens. The sequence goes on from CM075173.1 coordinate 160,945,265, forward strand.
AGGTAACTATTGCATAGAAAACAACATCGAATAGCACAAGAGCGATTCGAAGACCCGTTCTATGTGGAAGCTGAGAAAATCTCGAATAGAAGGCATTTTTCGCACAAGCGAAGAGTCGGAGCCTCTCGATGGATCAAGGAAATCGAGCAAACGCTGAGAAACCAAAATCAAGCAACAGTCATTTGCATCGAACTTCGCTCTCGCGCAAGTGCGAAATCACTGACGAGCAGCTTCTAGACACCATAGAATTTATGCGAAAGTGTGTCACTGTGCTGTTCTCACTTTGTTTTTATAGGATAGCAACTTCATTTTCGTCGGCAGTCTCATCATGGCGGTGGCGATTGAGTCGAGCAACTTGCACGAGAGGATAGCGCTTCGTATTCTTCTCCTCACTGGTTCTAGCCCTCGATGGTTCTAATTTTATAACGCACTACGTATACCATAAGCGTCTCTCGTATTTTGTAAGAGTATGTTGGATTTTCGGGCTCTCGCTTCCAGAACTGCTATTTTCTGGAATTCCGATTGTTGTTTATCTCTTTTCTTCGATAAATTGGGGACAGAAAATTTTCGTTCAAAATATCGAGACCCGGAAATATGCAACAAAGTAGTGGAATTCCTCCTACTTTTAATGACACATGACGGAAAAAGAGAAGAAGTTAGGCTTAGAAGTTCAATTTTTTACTTAAAATATACCCATCATGTCGCATTTTCCTAATCCTTATTGCCCATAAATTGAAGCCGCCAGATGAGGATGCAAATGCGTTGTGCACTCGTGCGCCGTATCCATAATGCGCCTTAAAAAGATTGCGCTTAGAGTACAAATACTCTCGAAGACATCACAGAGAGAAAAAATTGAAGAATTGTCTGAACGAGGCATAGAGCAAACGTGACTGCATTAAAAACAAGTTGTATTATCTTAGCTCAAAGCATGCTTTTAAACCGGGTCTTCTTCCACGTTTTCCTCCGGTATGTTAGATATCGAACTTAACATTCCGCAATTCCGGTGCAGCAGTTCTGATGGGTGAACTTAAATTTCGTGGTTTTGAAGAGGATACCGAGAGGAGGTGAATATGAAATTTTGTTCTAAAGTGACACGAGCTTAGCGGACTGTTTCGTGCACCACTAAGCTGCTGTAAAACTAGCGGATTTATAGCTATGATTCTCATTACTTTCAATTTTATTTAAAGTGTTGTGGTTGAGTATAATGAGGACACACTTCAGGCTGATGTTCGGTTTCCAACTATCTTCGGCTCTGCTATCGATGTGGATCAGCAACACCGCGACCACCGCCATGATGGTACCTATCGCGATGGCTGTCATTCGGGAACTGCGAATGTTCCAAGAATCTGAGTGAAGCATTCTTATTGATTTTTGTTGTAAGGGTATTTCGGACTTGTGTAAAAGGTCCGTGACTGCGCCATGTTCCAGGAATGACGGAACAAGTATCCTGTTGAGCAGTTGCGTGGGAACAGCGTTGTTGACTAAGAGAAACAATTCCGCGATAATAACGTTGTTTACCATTTCCGAAAATATAGGATATAGGGGGTGTTAGATATACTCATAGGTGTTATATACGACGTTAATTGTTTCACTTTTTATTTTGTATCGATACTGCTGAAAACACTTAGAACATCGAGGTGTTGTTTTGTAAAACAAGAATTCGAGGGACTAATCGACCGTAGCCGAGACGGCAGTAACTTGAAGCTAATCGCAAATGACCAAAAATTGAAGTTGAAGGGATCATACGAAAGCATCAGCACAATGTTTCTACCATGAACTCTCAGTAATGGAGGTTCAGCACCACCCTCCTCCATCACTCTTGTGTGAAATCCTTCATTCGCCTCTACATAAAAATGAATTAGGAATTAGTTATTATGAGAATTTCGGCGCCTTTCCGCCCAAAGAATCCCTCGTGCTCGCGGGGTTATTCATTTTAGGATAAGCTTAGGACAAGATTTTTGTACGATAATCGTTCAGTTTGGCGTCATTGATTAAAATGCTGACAGAAAGCAGACATTTGCTTCTTCCCGTCAATATATAAATGTGCTATTAGATCTGTAAATAAGTTGCTATCGAACCTTCACGTTAGCGGAATTTTGTTTTGTTTCATTTATATTATATGCACTTGATGGCTTATTGATTTTATTCCACTTCAGGATGGTAAATGCAGAAAACACAGCATTGCAGCTGGAGGCAATGGATCAAATCGAGAATCCTATTGACCTTCGCAGAATACTGCCGGCCGAGTTGAATATTTATAAGGTAGTCGTGGTACTCATCGTCTTTCATATCTCGTCGTACCCACGTGAAATTTCAAATTAAATTCAGGCTGACCATTTTAGGAAGATAAGACCTAACCAAAAATGCATTAGGAGAACCGTCAAAATCGAAGAGGGCAAAATATTCGTTTCGTTGAGGTCTCTTTTCAATAGTTCAATAGAATTTATTATATGTAAATAGCTTTTTTATTATTCATTATTTGAGTAATAGGCCAACACATTCAGGCATTATTGTTGTCGATCTGCTATTCGGCGTCTATTGGAGGTACAGGAACTCTTATTGGCACAGGACCTAATATTGTGCTCACAGGCGATCTTGACAAGTTGGTCAATTGTGCAGTCGATTCATCTTCTGAAGAAGGCCGCTCCTAGGAAAGAATTGATTAACTGATATGCAACCTTGAGAAGGTTTCAAGAACGGCGGATATTAGTGGATATTCCAAACGCATATTCAAATGCTTTTTTCTTTATGTTTCGCACTTGTAACAACAGACCGACCAAGCGGATGAAGTTCGGTGAATTGCGATAACGAGTGACATAGAATCCTCGAATTAATGTTCAGTAATTACCTAACGCAGATGAATTTACGAAATCATTGGCGATCACTAGTCGGCACAGTTAGGCTCATAAACGCTCGATTGATTCCACAAGCTGGGTTGATGTGCTTAGTTGTGCAAGCGCGGGTCACTCCTCATTTTTGAACGAGCAGCTTCGTGTCGTCTTATAGTGAAATTGATCATCCCATCTGCTTCAGTGCTAATCCAAAACGCGAATAACTGACGAGTAACTCGCACAGACAGTTGTATCTGTTAAAATTCTCCGAGACCAATAACAAGGCGATCAGTATATCCACATGAAATCTGAAGGCACGTAAATCAACACGCTGCTAACATTTACATTAAAGGTCTGAAAATCTCACCGATTACAAGGTTTCTTATCGGCTGCAATTGCTTGTTGCGAAGTGATCATAACAAAAATGTGAACGTATCTCGGCTGATGTGTGTAATTAGTGGAATAGTGCAAAAAAGATCGGTGACCACCCTTTGGACATTCTTCTCCGCTCGCTACAACCAGCATTTGCAATGGATTCCTATCGTTCAGAGCATCACCGACTCTCAGTAATTAGTTCGTTCTTAAAAATGAAGCCCCGCGGTTTAGGTCCTACTTTAGTCGAACCTCCTCTCCTTTGAAATATAGCACACCTGAGGCCTCCAATCACTATTACTGCGATGCAGACACACTATACAAGAACTCCTTTCTGAATTGAATACAGCTGAAGTGATTGCGAACAATGGGAGTGAATTGGAAAGCCGGTGGCAATGCTTTCAAATGTAGGAATATTCACTGCTCCGCTCGCTAATTGCATCAGCTTATTGTGTCAAAAATTTACAGCATATTAAAAAATAATTTAGAAAACTATTAGGCAACGCTATCACACTCTACTTTGGAGCTCGTCGAAGGTCTCTCTTTGAAGTTCCCTTTCAGACGAGCTCTTGGATCGGTCGCAAAAGCAAAGAGAGTTACAATAAGGCCTTAACGTATTCCAGTACTTTCTGACTTGCGTGCACATTTCACCTAAATGAAAGGTCTTTGCATTCACTGTTGCGCAATCTCGCATGTGATCTTGAGGGAGTCGTTGTGCTGAAAACATTGAGTAATTCCCAATGGCTGTGTTTTGACGTAATAATGATAACATCTACAGGTTGTACCTCGGTAAAACGCCAATCACTTTCGCTACCTGGATGGCTTTTGCTATTCCTCAGCTTGTTATATCGCTTCTCTTCTGTTGGATATGGCTTCAGGCACTTTTTATCGGATTCAGGTGCGTGATGCTGGTAAGATGCTTCCATTAAATGAAATTTAAAGAAAATATTTGGCCTAGCAGAAGTGCGCTATCGTAACATGTGATTTTGTGACCATAATAATATCAGTTACAACGTAGGTGCACCAGGAACGGAAAAAAGCTGCAGCTGAAGTTCATGAACAAGTCCTTGGCACACATGCTTCAACCATTAAATGATAGAAAAGAAGAGCGCGAACCCAATATACTGCCGTCGACTGAGGAGTACAGGGTGAGCTGGGGATTCAACGAGGGCAGACAATTTGCAGCGAATACGAACCAACAGCGCAAATGACAACAAATACACTTCGTAATTGAATTTTTCTATAGGAAACTGATTTTCTCTCCGTCGAATGAAAGCATCCTTCCACTAAGGCGATATGCAATTTGCAGACAAACAGACGACAAGGACGAAAGTCGAGTGGGACGAATGCTAAGAAAAAAGTACGAGAAACTCGGACCTCTGAAGTATGCGCATCACAAAACGATTCTACTCCTCTTACTTGAGACGCATAACGTTTGCTATCACCATTAGCAACATTCACTACCTTCTGAAACAGCAAATATATATCCGTTTTTATATAGAAGAACAGCGCCTAGTCGTGCTATTCGTCCCTTCTATTGGATAGAAACAGTACTAACTCATTCATCGCTCCCTTGAAATCGTTTTGAAAGTTGAGCAATAAACTATAAAATCTTATTATGTTTTGCAGGTTTGATGAGAGATTGGTGCTAGCCCTTTTCGTAGCTCTCGTCTTCTTGTGGTTATTTCGTGAGCCAAAGATTATTCCCGGATGGAGTGTGGTGTTCCCGCAAAGGTTCTTTTTTCCTTAAGCATGGCCTTCAGGCTATTCTGATACTAAGACATTAATGGCTTTGCTGCATCGGCTGCTTTGAGAGCGCTAAAGTGACCAGTGAGTGAGGTCCCGTTGTGATAGTAGCAATAATTATTGGCGCAGAAACAATGATGTTAGCTTAGGTATTCCCTTGCTTTGAAAATGCCACTCGCCTCCAGGTTACCGCATTTTCATAGCTCACAATGTTTGATGGTATTTGTGGATATGGTCAACATCATTGGAAGAGGCTTCAAGACATGATTAACTAAGGAATGCGGGCAGAGTTGCAAGGGACATGCATATAATTCCAGAAAACCTTTTTTCAATGAAAATTATCCTGAACTTGAAGAAATGGCAAACACTGGGGTGCAGCGCTTATAGGTAAGATCACTGCACCACTAAATGTCACACATAGAACGGTTGAAAGAGATCAACTGGACACTTCTGCATGCTGACAAGGAAACTATACGACGCAGCCTCGTTCATTTGCTTTATGACACACTAATATTAAGTGGAACTTAAAATTCCAAACCAGAAGATGACTCCAGCGTTTGATGGTGTGTCGTAACTTCGTCTTGATTTCCGTATTCCCTGGTTGCCTGGAAATTGTTCTGAGATATCTGAACTCATCGGGCTTCTCCGTGACCTTTGTGACGCGCTCCTACACTTTGTCGACCTATGTTTACGCGTGAGACATCGCGATGCACCTCATTGAGGTGCTGAGGAACGAGTTGTGTATATGCATGAAGATGATATATGAAGTGGAGCGGAGGATAGCACTACCGCGAGGTAACGCAAGCGATTTGCAGTAGCTAATTCATTTCATTCTCTCTACAGGTGAACGCCGAAGTTTGTCACTTTAGACCCGATCATCGACCTACTCATTTGGACACATTCTTAGCCATACGAGTTTCGCACTTGCTGCTATCCAGCATCACGGCGAGAAATATAGAGTAGGCCGATCGGTGAACCTTATCATCGATTCACAGAGTGGATGGATAAGTGGACGCCTTCGTGGAAGCGTAGGATGTAGCAGAAATGTCGAAAACAGCTAGGAGCTCTTCCGCTGAGAAATATTATCAGTTCGTGGCTTAAGTCCCCATCACCTTCAGTCTTTCTCAGAGTTTCATCCGACTTAATGACGTGATCGATGTGGTTGAGGGCACGCAAATGAATGAACGAGTGAATTTTCTCACATAAAGTGATGCTTTTATATAGCTTATTCAAACATAAACATTTTGATAGATATTTACATTTTTCTTTTCAAGAATTCGTAAACCTGAGAAAACGACCTGAGAAAGAGAAAATCGTTGATTGCTTTGCGAATTGTTACCCTGCGACGGCATCTCGGTATGTCTAGAATTCGCGTCTTCTTAGGAATGGACGGATCCCTACAATGTCCTAGCAATTATGTCGGCAGAGCTTTTGCTTGCCCTTGTATCAGGCGTGCCAATTTGCCAGATTATCTTGAGACGGCGGCAAGAGGTTGCCAAAGAGTTTGTATGAGATACCCTTTGACTGTATACATCCTTCTCTTAGTGTTCATGCGACAAAGGAAAGGAAGGAGTACCCCTTATCGACCATGAAAAAAGAATGTGAACTGCGGACCCAGTGGTTTCTGTAAGTGCAAGTAAGTAATTCATATGAGGGATGACCAGCTACGACAGGCTATAATATAACTTAGAATTGGCAAATTTTGTAGTTAAAGCTTCCACAGTCTGCGACTTGGAATCGATCATTAACTAACCAAAAATACTCCCAAGCATGAAATCATCGTTATATATGTTTGCAAGTTTTCCAGTAGGGTTTGAAAGCGCTGATGGTTGTTTGCTTTCTAGATATCCCACTATAGCACGATGAAGTGAGGCTCTTGTGTAGAAAGTGCAAATAGTGGAAATAAACAGCCGTATCGTCCAGGATTCTATAGCGAAGCATTTTCAGATTCATATCTGATGGCACAGTCGCAATGTTCATTGCCTTTCTTCTTTTCGTTATGCCAGCCGAGAATCCTTCGCTACCCCCAGCAAGTGGTGGTGAGTATCGCACACTAATGAGCTGGAGGAGGATGAAAGAAAAATTTTCTTGGAGCACCGTTCTGCTATTAGGAGGCGGATACGCGTTGGCCGAAGGTTGGTGCATCTGCCATGTACTTTGATTTCTGCAGCGAAAGCATCGGAAAATCTACTATTTTAGTACAGTTTTGGAAATATCCTGTTAAAGTGTATCACAGAGTTTGCGTCTGCGCATGTTCCTCTCTTTGTCCGGTCGTTTCCATCAGAAAACTCTTGAGGCTGGGACTCAAGCGACTGGATGAAAAGTAGAGCGTAGGAGATGAGCGATGTTATTCTGAGCCTCCATCTATCAACTTCAGAGAGGATTATAGGGAAATAAGAGATATCTGAATGCAGCAAAAATGTGTACTCATTTTTGCACAAAGTGAATTCTCACTTACGCTCATCAGATCATTTTTGGGATGGTTTTACAGTCGGTGAGGTCACGCTTAGCGTTTTCTTATGGAGGGTGGGCTCGAGATACAAAGAACATCGCATACGAGACATTTGCTGAAGCTCTTCATTGCTAGCAATCCTCTGACTTCTTCGCTCGCAGCTCATGCAATATGCAAAAAAAAATTTGTGCTTCTGTGGGCGATCTTCTCGTCGTAGATTCCTCTTTGATAGATATTAAAAGAAAGAACCCTACATTCCATTCGCAATACGTCCTCGGACCGCATGGAAGCGTCGCAGTTGTCCGTATGACCTAATGTGATCGCTTCTATCAAGTAAGGCTTGCAATTACCACTTCCCGAGGTCTCTGACCCAATCCCGTACGGAGACAGGACTAAGTATGAATAACCTTCCATTTCCGAAGTGAAAAGACGAACTCCAGGAACAATTAGAATTCCTTCTCCTCAATATATCCACCGTCGAACGGTGCCCATTTCCACATGTGCTACCTGTTTTAAAGTTTATCGTCATATATTTATTACGAGGCAAAATTGCACTGCAGCGTTCCGGAATTTGCTTATGCTGCCTTCTGAGACATTTCCCACTTTTATTCCCCACTTGACAATGGGATGTGTGAAGGGACCTTTCCTCCCACATCCTATAACTGGAGTCCCTTGAAGGATTCTTCGCCACTTCCGATCGTCTACATAAGTGGATGAAATTGTCACCAAAGATCCTGTCCTCCGAAGGTCTTACATCGCATTTATCTGCTTCTTGTCACGGTCTTCTCACATCGAAATTGTATGTTATGTTGAATAGTTCGTATCTGACTACTTGTCGCAGTCTTCTAAATAGAACCGCCTACGGCTTGCCAATATGTGATGGCACAACAACGCGCTTTCAGAAGTATGCTCTTTTCACCTGTGAAGTTTTACATCTCTGCAGGTAGGATGAACCGTCAAGCTGTGTTATTAACAGGAAGTAGCAGTGTAAACCTTTGAGGCGTCGAAGAAAGCGGTCTATCAGACGTACTGGGTGCGCAGTTGGCCGCATTAACGGTGCTGCCTCGATGGATGTTCATCTCGGCGAGCTGCGTCCTCAGCACACTCATCACCGAATTCAGCAGCAATGTTGCAGCTGCATCTATCTTCATTCCACTCGTCAATTCGATTGTAAGATTCGCGAATGCTTCCTTTCCACACATTGATAGGTGGCCACTCTGATTAAACACTTCATAGAAGAAACCATCAGTAAGTCTTATAAGGCAGTCTTTCAGCACTTTGAGATCACATTTGCTATCACACGAAAGCATCAAACTAATTTATAGCAGTATATATGTAGGATGCGACTCATTTCATAACGTCATCAAGAAGACACTAACGATTATTTTACATTTAAGGCGAAGAGAAGTCGAACAAACCCGCTCCTCTTCATCCTTCCGACGACGTTATCATGCTCCTATTCATTCATGCTACCCGCCGGAACACCACCCAATGCGATTGTTTTCAGCTCGAAAATGCTTCGAGTTATCGACATGGTTAGAGTTTTATTCTGCGACGATGCCACCTCTCTGAATACGTTTGCGTTTCTGTGGTCCAACCTTAAGACTATACAAAGCTACACCGCTTCATCGACCAACTTAAGCTAATCTAGCTCCTGCTGATTAAATCAATATGAATGCTTGCTGTTAGTGAAGAATTTACATAACCGGTCGGTCAAACAGAGGAAAACAACAAAGCCACCAATGCGGTTCTTTGAATATCGGTGCTATTTATCTGCTGAGAAAGCATCCTATCTTGACGCTATTCTCATTTGGTTAATGTTTGCTGGTACTGTGTGGTCGAAAAGAGACGAGGCGCGTGAGATCGAAGCTTATTGAACAACCCAAGTGGGTAACTGAACATGACAGCAGGTGAAAACCATCTGTATCACTGCGAATATGCGCGCCATGACTATGGGTTTAGGATGTGCAGCTACGAAAACAGAGAAACAGCCAAATATGATGCTGCGCAGAAGGATAGGTATCACCAACGTCGATCTGTGCAAAATAAGTTGCAGCAAGGTCATTTACCTTAGCAGCTACCCTTTCGAGTTATGAACGGCACATCATTTTTGTGTGTTCAAATGCAGGAGAGTGGGGACGCGGTTAGTACGCTTTTAGCGGTGAAGGTGGATCGTCGGCGTAGAATCTGGTGCTGGTGTCGGTATTGAACAGCGGTAGATAGAATACGTTCACCAACCGACCAAGAATCGGCGCCTTCAAGCGCGATCGCAGTTGGTTGATGTGATGTGTTCAAAGAATGTTTCCACAACGCACGGAGTAGACCGCATACGACGGGGACCGGTATCCAAGAGCTTCCGGTTCCCCATAATCTTTGGCGTAGAAAGTTCATTAGCCACCACTGAGCTCGTCGCCGCCACTTCAAGGTGTGCCTCAGACTATATGCAGCGTCCCAGTCCTGGCATGAATACTGTAGGGAACTACTTCTGTGGACGTGCAATGAACGTGGGGCGAAAATGGTTCAGTGTCGTGGCCAACGCCCTGCAGATGATTCCTTCTATGAAACTTCGAAAGAGTGGTTCATTTTAAAGCAACTGGGCAACTGAGGTTCCCCGTGAATGCTAATCCACTGGAGTTTCCCCACGTGAGTTTGAATCTCGTCCTGACCGCCACCTGTTGTACTGCTGTTATGTGTTCTGAAGCAATCCAGTCGGTTGCTTCAGTAAACTTCGCTTCCACTCCCTCCCCTCTGCACACAGCAGCAGTACAACATTTGACGACAGTGCAGAATAGTCTGCATAAACTGTACATCATGGCGATCCGTGCATCGCTCCCCTCTGACACAGGGTCTGCTGCGACGGATGACATTTTCCATAGTATGTATTGGGTGGGTTATGCACTGCGACTTCTCAGCGCTACTGCTAGCATTGGTCTCAAGAAAATCCTAGGATTCTGCAGTTCGACACTTCAACGACCTCAACAGAAAATCAACGGAACCACAATCTGTGGAGAACAGATGAAAAGGTCAATCAACACATTCGTTTTGTTTTGTTTGATGGATGGCGTGACATAAAATCTCCGAAGTATTCTCGGTGACATTCTAAGATCGGCACACTCTTCGTCAATGTGAAGCGATAGAAAAGTTCTCTGTTGCTTTTGAAAAGCACTAAACCAAAGCCGAACATGACTGACAGCTCAGATAATCGGACAGAGACACCTTACAAACGAAACATTTCCCATGATCTTGCATGAAATGAGGAGGATATTCATATGGGCGGCAACGTTACGGCACAATGTGTGCAATTGCGTGTGCACTAAAACTCATACTGCAATAGCGCCTTGCTTCGACAAATGCATTCCGGTCGCGAGTGACTTCAAGTCCTCGGAGATCGATGGCGATGGTTAGCTAGCTGTCAACAATGACTGCTACTGCTTCACCTTGGCACTACTTTCTTTGAGAGCTTTTATGATTTCTTATTAACTCTTTCCAACGAGGAATCTTTAAGGGCAAAAAATTACAGTCTAAAATGGTCTGAATTATTAAAACTGGAATTTACAGGTGAAAGCGGGTGTCGTGTTGAATGGGTTCTCGGTGTTGATGACTCTCGCAATGACCCATACGTACAGCTGGTGGTTATTCGAATTGGGCGAATTCCCCGAATGGGCGGAGCACAATCGTACAGTTCTCCATCCGCGCAGACCATCTTAAAATCCTCGTGGATGTTCGCAGCAAAGAACGCTTAAATCATCAGCAGTACTGCTTCACGACGGTTCACAAACGTAATGCAGTTAACGTAATCCGAGGTTTCAATGCCTACTTATCGTATCTGCCACAAATTGACATCATTCCTCTTCGAAGAAACGCTTTAAAAACATCAATATAAACGGATAATAATCACTACATTTGTTTATTAGTGGCCATAAACATTAAAATCCCCACATGATGAACAAATTCTAACTGTCCACAAGGTTTCTGCAAAGCCTTCAAAGACTGCCGATGTGAGCCGAGAGGAGCTCATTTCATCGGAAAGCCTCAAACAAAGACCATCCAGACAATGTTGCTGTGGAAGGCAAAGAAATCTAACGACGGTTTAGTAAGAACTGAGGAGAAGTTCACCGATTCTGACACTATCACCACTGCTACGTCAATTAATTCACACTGACCGTACAACGCTCACGATCATACATTATGTGTGACGAAGCAATGCAAATTTTATTTTCCGTTCCGACAACAGTTCTTCAAATTTCCTCGCAGCTATGCATGCATACAGAGCGCAACATCCCTCAAAACGCGATCCATGTGTTGGGCATTATAATCGTCATTTTAGCTGTACTACCCACAAAGGACTGTCCAAAGTGCTAACGGTAACTTCTGCATCTCCGTCTGAAAGAGAAGTGAGGTGGGAACACGAGGCATCTTTTATACCTCATGGTAAGAACCTGTCAAGCAAATAGCGATCTTGCGATGATTTCAGTGAAGTTTCCGTTTCAAATACGACTACAGACATCAAAAGAAATCAATGTTTTATAGTAAAAAAAAGTTGATAGGACTCCTCCTAGCATCTACGATTCCCTCATACGATTTGCATTGGCAATTAAAATCCTGCACAGATATCACACAAAATGGCTTTGAAGGGGGCCATTATGCTAATAATATTTAAGATTAACTTGGAAGCACTCGAGAATACCCACATTAATGACGCTGGCTGTGTATCCATGAAAAGATCGAACTCCCACATTGCCATACGTTTAGTTCTACGCGCTATCAGCCGAATAACGGAAATAAATTGACGGGAGTCAACAGCATCTTTTGCTACTGTTGGAATTTCTAATTTATCTTTGGATCCGAATTTTTGAAAAAGGACAACAACCTCAATTCTACGGATGTCCGCAGTTATGTGTGAACTAACGAATGCTTCCTCATTTTACTAGCCATTTCTGAGGAATTCACTTTTAGACAGACACACCATGCAGCAAACAGCGTATTCGATCGTTTTCCTTTTTTCGAACTCACGCTAGCCGTGGTTATCAATAGTTCGAGTTACGACATGAAAGCACCTCTCTGGACGAATATTTCCCCTTACGGCGTTTTGAAACCTGCACGGAGCAATGATCTTCGACAAAGCTTTTCCAGCAGCACGCAACAACGTTACACTTGCGCGATTCCACCTCTGCGATTTGCTTCGTGCTTCGTGCACTCTATCGGGTCGGTCAATCGGCTCATTTTGAGATCATACTAAAATGTTTCGTTGGTTCAAATGCCATCAACAACGATCCCAAACGTTCCGTCATTCGCATCCTAAAATATCGGAACATCAAATCCGCAAAAAACGCTGCCAATTGCTATCCACGGCCGATAACTAACTAGTGAGGACATTCGAGGACCAGTTCAACTTGTGAGAAGCGGTCGAAACTACCATTCATCCAATGAGTATCTCAGGAAGTAAGCGAATTTGAGCGCTCACTAGGCCCTTGAGACATCAAACACTGAATGAAGTTGAGTGAAATATGCATTCTGAATAGGCAGAATACGACAGCTGCGAAAAATAATAATGTGACTAGGGCAACTTTAATTCGTTACGCAAATGAGAGGATGGAAATCCAACAGTGGCTAAAACTGCAAAGCAGATAAGAGTTATTCGAGGAAGCCATGTCTATCCACCTCTTCTTCCAACGAATCTCCCCTCTCTCCGTTCATTTCCATACGAAATTATCCAACAATATGCGGCTATGTATATTACTAAAATGGCTCAGCTACTGCGCTATCTCACTTATATGAATTTAATGTTCTCTCCTTCAAAATACAGAAATAGTACTGGATTCTGAAATAAAAGGCCATGCCCGAGTGAATCCTCCTTAAGGACTGCAATCACTGTTAACCGCCTCGCATCAACCTGCCACATGTACCACAGAGACGATTGACCTCATTCAACACTTTAGCACTGATACTTTTATACAAGAGCTTCGACCAAACTTGCCAAGGCTATGTAACTTCAGAGGAAACGAGAATTCAGCGTTACCTTTTGGAGGATTCGGCTTTCAAGAATGTATCGCAGAGTTCTGAGGCTAACTGTTTGAATACCTCCACCGAATCGCCGTGTTCGGTGAGCCAACATCGAGAGCATTTGGCCGCATCACACGAGTATATATTACAGGGCATGGGTCGCTTCCTTAAAGTACGGACACCGTCGCAGAAAGACGATGGTAACGACAGAGGCTTGCAACCTTTTTGCACGATTTTCGGCAAATTCTCCTGAAACGTGAGACTCAATTGATAATGCAGTCGTGCTCGAGACTCTTAGAGGGTGGGAGAAAAGGGCAAAAGGAGGAAAGGATGGACCTCTCCCTTCTACTTGCTTATTTTCTCTAGTTTCTGAGCGGACAGCGAAAATGGGAGTGGAAGCTTTCAACACAGTGTCTAATTTTTGATTCCACTCTCTCCTCCTCTCCTTCCATCAACCATACCACATCCACGGCAATATTTCTGGACTCAGATTTTCTCCTATTCTGTAGAATTAAAATCGTTTCATAGGCAAACTGCACTGTGAGTTCGTACTTCACGAAATGCCAGTCACTACACACATTAATAACGGTATAATCACCCACCAAGCCCTTCCTCCTATAATATAAAAAGCAATCATCGTCCACCTCTCAGAAATGTCACGGAAATTATCTAAGATTCGCTGTTTAGCCTGATATACATCAGTTGGCACGTCTAATATTCAAGTCGGATGCAATGATGGTTCATCTGAAACAAATATGTAGCAAGTGCAAATGAAGCCACCAATAAAATCCGCTAAAGGCAACAATCCCTTCTTATCTCCCATCTCCCTCTCCGTGCTGCTCTGGACGAAAGGGAGGTTAGACTACATGAAGAGCTAGCAAGTAAAGTACAACATGGGAAGGAAAATTATTAAGCACAACTTGTCACAACATTGCTGCCAACGTGAGAATATAAATGCTCACTCGTTTCGCGAATGAGATGTCGAATTTCCACGAAGGATCCGCAGTGACGGCCTTCAAAGTCAACTGGCTTTTGAGCTCAGCAGGAAACGTGGCTGCTTCCTTGTCTTTTTCACTGCTCGGACCACATAAACGCTCCACTGCAAAACTTCTCACCGGCACAAAAAACTCTTCACATTCCATCGTACTGGAAATGACACGAAATGCAGTTGTTGAGGATAGGTAGAAATGAGTATGAGATATGAAAGCAGTCGCGATTTGCAACAATCAAACGATCGCGAACTAGCAAAGACTAGTTTCCTCATCTCCCCCGAATTTCGGCAACCCTCCTTTCTGGAGACAAGAGGGTGGACCAGTAGATGACAGTCTCCCCTCCTCTCTCCTTCCGAGATTGAGGTCGAAAAAGTGCTAAAAACAGAGGGAAAAGAGGGAAAAAAAGAGGACTTGTAGAGTGCGAGAAAGCAAGTTCTACCACTCTCTCCTCCCTTGTTCGTCACCTTAAGTGGCAAAAAAGTCTCGATCGTTGGACACGAAAGGCGACACTGACTTCACTACATAAACTGCCTCGAAAGCAGATAAAAAGGCAATGAGGTCCACCGCATTTCGTCGCCGACCACTAAAAGAGCCCTTCCGGTCGCAGTTAGTTCATTACTTACCATTGAGCAATTGTAGCTGCTTCTTTCTACAAAAACAATCGCAGTCTACGTGGGAATTTAACTTCTTTAGACCATAAGCCTTGGATGAAAGGCGGCGGAGAGGACATCTATGTGGCTTTGGGTATTTCCTGTTTCCCTCTTACAAAATGAGGTGGAGACTGATTACTTCAATGATCGTAGATGAAAAACGAGCAAGCACGTCGGGCGCCTTCGAAATTGCTTTCATAGAACGCATATTTGTCAGAACGTCATGATGAACGTATGAACAAATGTCATCCTCATAGAGAACTATCCTAGTGGCGGCAATGAAGGGCAGATTTGCGATGTTGCCTCATCGAAAGGAGCCCAGAAAGAAGCTTCATTGGCATTTTTAGAGCCCGAATCGAGCATAAGAATAACCTCTCCTCTCAGTTGGCTTACTTCCCACTTTATTCTACTCGTTCCAACAATTATTTTCGGTTCACTTCACTCAGGAACTAGATCTCATTTTACCTCTCCTAAACGCCGAAACCTCTCAAATTGAGGGCGAAATTTTTTATGGAATTTTACGCGAATAACAAGGAAAGCTTATTGCAGCAACAATAATTCTTACATAGTAACTTTAAGAAGGTAATTCGAAGAGCTATCTCAGGCGACGTCACCCGTTCTCATCAGCTTTCATTATCCATCAGATCCGCGCAAAATTGGATCAGTGCGGTTCGAGTATGTGCTCGGCACCTAAATATTCTCATTCTATCAGAACGACAAAATCGATTCACGTCAACGAACCTCGACAATGAGTTCTCAAGATAAAAGTAAATATTGCGATTTTCTCTGATTATCCATAAAATCTGCGATGCTGCATGATTTACGCGTATGTGTATAAACGTCCAGAACAACGTTTTCTATCAAGAGCTCGAGAAGTTTCATGAAGTTGGAAAGTGTTCGAACATCTGGAGACTTCATATCGACTGCTTGGCCAGACAGTAGAGACGGATATGGAAAGAAGTTATACAACGAGATACTTGACAACGATATTGGTTGTAGCCTCCGATTTGTATGGAATACGGACTGATCGGGCACTTCACCATTATCATCAGATCATCGATCCATACACGTCACAATGATGGCCTTCTGCTATGAAGAGCATTTCGCATCAACATTATCGAAAAACGGTGCAATTCATATGAATGCTTACTAGGAGAAAGGAGTACATTTATTGCGTCGTCGGCGAATAACATTCCAATTGAAATATCGGTATCGAGGAGAGAATCCTGGATGGGCGACTTCGAGGATTAAACGCCACTCTCGCTACGGGAAACTGCTAACGCAGCACAGTGAGTCGCCGCCGCTCGTCTCGGAGATCTTAGTGGCACACTCGCAGAACATGCACTCCCGGCCTTGCCTACTTCTTCACTATCCCCATACAACTGCCGGGCACCATTTGCCTAAACGACTACCGCCTAATTAATAGTCACTGATCAGCAGTACCACTATTCATCTATCGATCACTAGTGCTGCTGCCTAGCTGCTTCATCACTAGCGGTGTGCACCTACTAGCCGCCATTGTGAGCTCTGCACAAATTCTTATCTTCTCTATTTATGAGAGGCTTTTAGAGATACTGACTGACTTCTTCTACTACATTACTCATCACGATGCACAATAAAAGAGAAATTCATTGAGGAAGCAGTAAACTCGACACAAATCACAGCTATCAAAAGGTGCTCAAGTTGGTAACTTCAGTGGAGAGGAGAATCCCTTCTTCATTCCACCCCACAAACGTGAAGGCCACTGCTTGGGCATTTCCACCTTCCCCTTTCGCTTTCTTGCGCTTCGCTCAGAATCTGCTCTCATTGCACCACCTCCCTTCACACTTCCAACTCCTCTCCTATTGAGCATATCCTCTATCCCGTGGAAAAGATGAGCGTTACGTGAGAAGCAGATAACGAGATAAATATAGTGATGCCGAATTACGAGTATAATTCGAATAAGAAGGGTCGAATCTGCTTGAAAGTTAACTTGCCGTCGCTGGATGAGATCCGCAGAGGGCAGCGAGATTTGGGAAAACCCCTGAGGGGGCCTCAGTAGGTAACGGAAAGAGCCACTCTTTGGTTAAAATGAAACCGCAAATCTCTCTTTATGCCAAAGCGGCACACTAATCTCTAATCATTTATTTCTGCAGAGAAATGAAAGAGACGCTTTCGGTGTCGCTTGAATGATCCGATTCAGGAGAGAGGTTCTGTTTAATCGATGGAGAGGATGAGCGCAAGCTGAATTCCTCTCACGGCGCCTATAATTGCTCCTCTCGAGACCACCCAAACAGACCGAAGAAGGTGCGAACGGAGGCGGAAATTTATGGAACAACACAGAGGAATCACATAACACCTCTCGTGAGAGGGAATCGAAACATAAAAGGTACAATCAACGATCGCTTGAAAGAACGCTTTGAATGTTTGCAGATTTCTTATCTCTTCCGCAAAGGCGAGAATCGCCGAGGTGTTTGAGACGCAAGATCCAGGTATAGGGTGGGTACCGGCAGTGCTCTTTAATTTGAAGTTTCTCCAACTAAACCTCCGACGATGCGACGACGGCATCAGCACTAGCCGACCCCCTCCCTGCTCTTGTTGCGCCACATTGAGCAGTTCGGGAAACAAAATTTATCGCTAAAAGCTTAAGAAACAATTCTATTCTAGGTGACTTCACAACGATAGTGGATAGCGGCTTCGCTAGGAGACTCTCAGAGGGGAGGCGGTTCGATGTGCACGAGGAGCAACCTGCAGCCGATCGTCGTCCGACTTGATGGCAATCTTCGAAACAACTTGCAGCCGAGCCAAACCTATTCCCCACGTGCACTTACTAGATCGCAAACATGAACACACTCCAAGAACACCAACAGCCAGAAACGACATCGCATACAGAGGAGAAGTGTCGCTCTAACAAAAATTGAAACATTTCTCGTTGCACGAGACCTAAACAATTTACAGCGCTAAATTACATTCGGCTCTGGTCGCTGCTCGTGAAATTCTAAATGAAGCTCCTCGTCATTCCCACCGAACCGTATTTCAGTGCTTCTGTGCATGGAATATGCGATTCTTGTTCATTGAGTGGACTTCGTCTAGCCTGAGGTCATGCTTCATGTTAGTCCTCCGACGAGTCGCCTGCAATGCTTTCTTCGCGTGGCTCATGTGACTCGTTGCGTTCATTTAAGCGCAAAGTGCGGCTCATCGCAGAAGCGTCAGTCTTTAGTGAGTGCAGTCTGTGCTCAGATTGAGTAATCGAAGTCATGCTATCGATTTCGCGTTCTCAGTGTTACCTGAAGTCTGAACTTTCATCAGTTTAATGTTACCGTTAAGTACTTTAGTTGATGCAATAAGTTCACATCTTGTTGTCGACTTTAAGTACACCAGCTTCTGCTATCACTTATGCGGCATCGTTATGTGCTTTAAGCAGTGCTATCGATTTTATGCTATTATTAAGTAGTGCTGCCGGTCTTATGTTACAACTGAGTACCTCAGGTCATGCTATCGATTCCACGTATGACGTTGGGGGACTCGATATTATCGATCGTACTTAGCACGCGCATTTACGAGTTGCTTTAGAAGGACGTTTGCTTGCTTTAAAAGCACATTCATAGTTAACCTAATCAGCGATAGCTCTAATATTACAATAGTGTTGTACAGGCATAAGCGATGATTAACTCGGGTGGATTTCACCGTCATCGCACATTTCTCTCCACCTCCATCCTCTCACTCTTCCACAGCCATTCAAAACCGGGGGTCTCGCAATCTCTCCGAAATCTGAGGCTTGCAATGCATTTATATTCCCGATGAGGTAAGTGTTCAATGGCAATAAAATATGTTGAGATTAGGACTTGGTGGGAAAGAAATCGGCTCGAGAGCACCTGAACTTGGCTGTTCTGAAAGACACGGCATTTTGTGAAGCCCTCGGGAGTTGGACTACCCTGAAAGCTTCGAAGCCTCAGAATCTCGAGCCAGAGACGCTCTCAAAAGTAGGCCATAGCAAGGAGGGTTGCACGCAATAACGCAGTGTCACGAAGTTCTGTGCCCGGCTGTACTTTTCGAGGGCTCAGATTTAACCCTTACTCTCAGCAGCACATCACTCTCCCCCCTCACCCCACCCCATCCTCTGCATTCGTTGTTTCTTAAAGTGCAAGCGTAGGAGAGGGGATCTGTGATGGTTTTTCCTCCAGTATTAGCTTGTAACCGAAGATTAGTTTGGTGACTAGGGCGAGGTTACTAGCCGCCGAGAGTTTAATGGGAGGGGAGGGAAGGAGGGAGGCGAGGAACGACTTGTGCGTGTCAGTTGTTGTTGAGGCTTTTGGCTTGAAGCTTTGGCTTTTGTGCTTTGATTTTTGAACCGAACTGGCTCATCTTGGAGACTGTCGGCTTTGGATTTTTCTATAGAGGATTCGAACTTCACACTGGCTCATGGGTAGCATTCGAGGGATGCAACCTGATCTAACGAGTCGGAGATACGGTTGTAGAAGGAGTTGAACTTCAGTTGCTCGTTGAAATGCTGTAGGAAGCCGACTTAGTGCAGTGTCGGGGAGTGTTGTTGATCCCCTCGTCTGCCTCTATCGGAGCTTAGGCCGATCTTTGTGAAACAGTTGCAGGAGTTAGAGGAGAGTTCGATCGTTGTGCACCCCCGCAGATGATAGGAAGCCGTTGTTAACTGTGAAGTGTCGTTTGGTGGAAGGTGCAGTGGAGCTATCGCGACTCGCCGATGAGTTATAAAAATTGATGCAAAACTAAGTGCGCACCGTCGACTTGATGTATACGAGGCACCCATTCGCAGTGGTTGTTGAAGATTTGGTTGCATACCGTCGATATTAGTGCACCAAGCCAGTCGTGCTTCAGTGGTTCTTGAAGAATTCGCTGATGGAAACTTTGTGTAAGTTCGAAGGAACTGCGGCCCCAAACTGAGCTATGTGAAGAATTTCTCGAAGATGAAGCTGAAGCATATTGCCACTCAAGCGATTTTCGTGCAGGGTTGTAAAGGTTTCCATTGTGAGGGTTCGGGGGAGCACTTCAAGAACCTCCCCAAGCCAGTCTCGTGCGAGTTGTTTAAGAATTTGATTGACAAACTCAAGTTGGGAAGCATTTCGAGGAAACTTTCGAAGGCAATAGTGCTGTGGTTTTCCCTTATCGATGAGTTGAGGCGAGGATCGAGAAGAACATTGAAGTGTTGTTGCATTTGGAAGTGAATAATCTTGAAGCTTGATCAAAGTGCTTGTGAGGAGTTCAAGGTGAATTTGAAGTGTCCCGCTTTGGTTGTTGATGAATTCGAGTTAATGAACTGTTGGGCAGGATTCTGAGCTGATTTCCTGCCCCAAGAAAGCAGTGGTTGATTGATAATTTGTTTTATAATCATTGCAGCCGATTCCATCAGAACTTCCGAAGCCACACCACGGCATATCTCAATAATTTGTAGTTCATTTCTCTCCGATATAAGGATTCGAGGAAACTTAGGTTTAGAGAATGCATTCGTTGTGCATAATTTCAGTTGAGAAATCCTTGAAGATGGTTTCGTGGAGAATGCGCCAAATCGGTCAAGCCTGAATGGCGTTCAGGAATTTGTAGTTGAAACCTATGCGGTGCTTTCAGGAAATATGAATAGTGCCTGAGTGGTTGTTTAAAATTTGGAATGAAACTCTTGCAGAGGATCGAGGTGAATTCGAATGATTATCTTAATCATCAGTAACTAATTGAATGGTTGGTTCATGAAATCTCAATGAATAGTTCATGAGTTTACGCAAGAATTGGCGCGTCACTGGTTTTGAAGGAATTTATTGTTTGAATCATTCATGAGGGTTCCAATTAAACTGTTGAAGCTCATAAGTGCACCTGAAGTGATTGCTTTTTGAATCTTGTAGTTGAGATAACTCCGTAAGCCGATGTTTAGTTGTGAGGAGCTTCGGAGAAAGCCGCCTGCAGTGGTTGTTGAAGAATTTGTAGTTGATGAAACTCCGTTGGGGAGGAGTTCAGGAGAACTATCCAAGCCATTTCCGCCTGCAGTGGTTGTTGAAGAATTTGTAGTTGATGAAACTCCGTTGGGGAGGAGTTCGAGGAGAACTATCCAAGCCAATTCGCCTGCAGTGGTTGTTGAAGAATTTGTAGTGTGAAAGTCCGTTGGGGAAGTTCGAGGCGAACTATCCAGCCTTCGAGGTGCAGTGGTTGTTGAAGAATTTGTAGTTGATGAAACTCCGTTGGGGAGGAGTTCGTGGAGAATATCCAAAGCCTGCAGTGGATTGAATTTGTAGTTGATGAAGACTCCGTTGGGGAGGAGTTCGAGAGAACTGTCCAAGCCACTCCCGCCTGCAGTGGTTGTTGAAGAATTTGTAGTTGATGAAACTCCGTTGGGGAGGAGTTCGAGGAGAACTATCCAAGCCACTCCCGCCTGCAGTGGTTGTTGAAGAATTTGTAGTTGATGAAGCTCCGTTGGGGAGGAGTTCGAGGAGAACTATCCAAGCCACTCCCGCCTGCAGTGGTTGTTGAAGAATTTGTAGTTGATGAAACTCCGTTGGGGAGGAGTTCGAGGAGAACTATCCAAGCCACTCCCGCCTGCAGTGGTTGTTGAAGAATTTGTAGTTGATGAAGCTCCGTTGGGGAGGAGTTCGAGGAGAACTATCCAAGCCACTCCCGCCTGCAGTGGTTGTTGAAGAATTTGTAGTTGATGAAACTCCGTTGGGGAGGAGTTCGAGGAGAACTATCCAAGCCACTCCCGCCTGCAGTGGTTGTTGAAGAATTTGTAGTTGATGAAACTCCGTTGGGGAGGAGTTCGAGGAGAACTATCCAAGCCACTCCCGCCTGCAGTGGTTGTTGAAGAATTTGAGTTGATGAAACTCCGTTGGGGAGGAGTTCGAGGAGAACTATCCAAGCCACTCCCGCCTGCAGTGGTTGTTGAAGAATTTGTAGTTGATGAAACTCCGTTGGGGAGGAGTTCGAGGAGAACTATCCAAGCCACTCCCGCCTGCAGTGGTTGTTGAAGAATTTGTAGTTGATGAAGCTCCGTTGGGGAGGAGTTCGAGGAGAACTATCCAAGCCACTCCCGCCTGCAGTGGTTGTTGAAGAATTTGTAGTTGATGAAGCTCCGTTGGGGAGGAGTTCGAGGAGAACTATCCAAGCCACTCCCGCCTGCAGTGGTTGTTGAAGAATTTGTAGTTGATGAAACTCCGTTGGGGAGGAGTTCGAGGAGAACTATCCAAGCCACTCCCGCCTGCAGTGGTTGTTGAAGAATTTGTAGTTGATGAAACTCCGTTGGGGAGGAGTTCGAGGAGAACTATCCAAGCCACTCCCGCCTGCAGTGGTTGTTGAAGAATTTGTAGTTGATGAAACTCCGTTGGGGAGGAGTTCGAGGAGAACTATCCAAGCCACTCCCGCCTGCAGTGGTTGTTGAAGAATTTGTAGTTGATGAAACTCCGTTGGGGAGGAGTTCGAGGAGAACTATCCAAGCCACTCCCGCCTGCAGTGGTTGTTGAAGAATTTGTAGTTGATGAAACTCCGTTGGGGAGGAGTTCGAGGAGAACTATCCAAGCCACTCCCGCCTGCAGTGGTTGTTGAAGAATTTGTAGTTGATGAAGCTCCGTTGGGGAGGAGTTCGAGGAGAACTATCCAAGCCACTCCCGCCTGCAGTGGTTGTTGAAGAATTTGTAGTTGATGAAACTCCGTTGGGGAGGAGTTCGAGGAGAACTATCCAAGCCACTCCCGCCTGCAGTGGTTGTTGAAGAATTTGTAGTTGATGAAGCTCCGTTGGGGAGGAGTTCGAGGAGAACTATCCAAGCCACTCCCGCCTGCAGTGGTTGTTGAAGAATTTGTAGTTGATGAAACTCCGTTGGGGAGGAGTTCGAGGAGAACTATCCAAGCCACTCCCGCCTGCAGTGGTTGTTGAAGAATTTGTAGTTGATGAAACTCCGTTGGGGAGGAGTTCGAGGAGAACTATCCAAGCCACTCCCGCCTGCAGTGGTTGTTGAAGAATTTGTAGTTGATGAACTCCGTTGGGGAGGAGTTCGAGGAGAACTATCCAAGCCACTCCCGCCTGCAGTGGTTGTTGAAGAATTTGTAGTTGATGAAACTCCGTTGGGGAGGAGTTCGAGGAGAACTATCCAAGCCACTCCCGCCTGCAGTGGTTGTTGAAGAATTTGTAGTTGATGAAACTCCGTTGGGGAGGAGTTCGAGGAGAACTATCCAAGCCACTCCCGCCTGCAGTGGTTGTTGAAGAATTTGTAGTTGATGAAGCTCCGTTGGGGAGGAGTTCGAGGAGAACTATCCAAGCCACTCCCGCCTGCAGTGGTTGTTGAAGAATTTGTAGTTGATGAAACTCCGTTGGGGAGGAGTTCGAGGAGAACTATCCAAGCCACTCCCGCCTGCAGTGGTTGTTGAAGAATTTGTAGTTGATGAAGCTCCGTTGGGGAGGAGTTCGAGGAGAACTATCCAAGCCACTCCCGCCTGCAGTGGTTGTTGAAGAATTTGTAGTTGATGAACTCCGTTGGGGAGGAGTTCGAGGAGAACTATCCAAGCCACTCCCGCCTGCAGTGGTTGTTGAAGAATTTGTAGTTGATGAAACTCCGTTGGGGAGGAGTTCGAGGAGAACTATCCAAGCCACTCCCGCCTGCAGTGGTTGTTGAAGAATTTGTAGTTGATGAAGCTCCGTTGGGGAGGAGTTCGAGGAGAACTATCCAAGCCACTCCCGCCTGCAGTGGTTGTTGAAGAATTTGTAGTTGATGAAGCTCCGTTGGGGAGGAGTTCGAGGAGAACTATCCAAGCCACTCCCGCCTGCAGTGGTTGTTGAAGAATTTGTAGTTGATGAAACTCCGTTGGGGAGGAGTTCGAGGAGAACTATCCAAGCCACTCCCGCCTGCAGTGGTTGTTGAAGAATTTGTAGTTGATGAAACTCCGTTGGGGAGGAGTTCGAGGAGAACTATCCAAGCCACTCCCGCCTGCAGTGGTTGTTGAAGAATTTGTAGTTGATGAAACTCCGTTGGGGAGGAGTTCGAGGAGAACTATCCAAGCCACTCCCGCCTGCAGTGGTTGTTGAAGAATTTGTAGTTGATGAAACTCCGTTGGGGAGGAGTTCGAGGAGAACTATCCAAGCCACTCCCGCCTGCAGTGGTTGTTGAAGAATTTGTAGTTGATGAAACTCCGTTGGGGAGGAGTTCGAGGAGAACTATCCAAGCCACTCCCGCCTGCAGTGGTTGTTGAAGAATTTGTAGTTGATGAAACTCCGTTGGGGAGGAGTTCGAGGAGAACTATCCAAGCCACTCCCGCCTGCAGTGGTTGTTGAAGAATTTGTAGTTGATGAAACTCCGTTGGGGAGGAGTTCGAGGAGAACTATCCAAGCCACTCCCGCCTGCAGTGGTTGTTGAAGAATTTGTAGTTGATGAAACTCCGTTGGGGAGGAGTTCGAGGAGAACTATCCAAGCCACTCCCGCCTGCAGTGGTTGTTGAAGAATTTGTAGTTGATGAAGCTCCGTTGGGGAGGAGTTCGAGGAGAACTATCCAAGCCACTCCCGCCTGCAGTGGTTGTTGAAGAATTTGTAGTTGATGAAACTCCGTTGGGGAGGAGTTCGAGGAGAACTATCCAAGCCACTCCCGCCTGCAGTGGTTGTTGAAGAATTTGTAGTTGATGAAACTCCGTTGGGGAGGAGTTCGAGGAGAACTATCCAAGCCACTCCCGCCTGCAGTGGTTGTTGAAGAATTTGTAGTTGATGAAACTCCGTTGGGGAGGAGTTCGAGGAGAACTATCCAAGCCACTCCCGCCTGCAGTGGTTGTTGAAGAATTTGTAGTTGATGAAACTCCGTTGGGGAGGAGTTCGAGGAGAACTATCCAAGCCACTCCCGCCTGCAGTGGTTGTTGAAGAATTTGTAGTTGATGAAACTCCGTTGGGGAGGAGTTCGAGGAGAACTATCCAAGCCACTCCCGCCTGCAGTGGTTGTTGAAGAATTTGTAGTTGATGAAACTCCGTTGGGGAGGAGTTCGAGGAGAACTATCCAAGCCACTCCCGCCTGCAGTGGTTGTTGAAGAATTTGTAGTTGATGAAACTCCGTTGGGGAGGAGTTCGAGGAGAACTATCCAAGCCACTCCCGCCTGCAGTGGTTGTTGAAGAATTTGTAGTTGATGAAACTCCGTTGGGGAGGAGTTCGAGGAGAACTATCCAAGCCACTCCCGCCTGCAGTGGTTGTTGAAGAATTTGTAGTTGATGAAACTCCGTTGGGGAGGAGTTCGAGGAGAACTATCCAAGCCACTCCGCCTGCAGTGGTTGTTGAAGAATTTGTAGTTGATGAACTCCGTTGGGGAGGAGTTCGAGGAGAACTATCCAAGCCACTTCAACTCCATCGATGTTTTAATTGCACTCGTTTATTATTGTAATAATGAATTGTTGCAGTTAATGCGGTCCTCTCTTCTAGAAGTTTTGCATGATGGAGGTGTTGGAGAAAATGCAAATTTCTAAGAGCTCAACGGAGACTGCATAAATGAGAGGGAAATACGATGTATGCAAGAAGATTTCCCACACAGCATTCATTGTGTTCTCATCTCTCGTGTCTCTTTTATCCCTCAGTTGTCCTCTGCGGCGTTTGGTAAGATGCTAAATGGACCGAATGTCGGTTGAATTGCTACGCTTAGAGTTATTTTCGTGACAGCGACCACTATCATAACCTCTTAATACATATACACTCGGTATCGTAATGGACAGCAATGCTAAGCGAACTGATCGGTCCTAAAAGTCGTTCACTGAGAGATAAAATTATGGTTATCGCTTGAAATTATCGGGGAGATAGGTGGATTGGCACATATATACACACTATGCCCATGAATAGGTGCAGTTTCGTCACTTTGCGCCAAAAGGGTCTAAGCTGGGGTAGAGCGGTTTTACATTGGCCACTTAGTGAGAGTAACGACGATATGTTAATTGAGTTGGGCTTCACTTCTTAAAGGTTGTGGTCGGAGATGGTGGGCAGCTTTTTCCTTGGAGCCTCGCATGGAGGTCGATAAAAGTGAACCGTTGATTGCAGTTGTTAGCTCAAGTATGTGTTCTCCGCTCAACTTGTTTTTTATCTCATGTGCTTACCTGAATTTTAATTAAGGTAAACGCTCGATAAGGGAAGCAGCTTCTCTAGTCTTCGACGAGAAGGACGCCCAAGACAACCGGGTTTGCTCATCTTCGATTTCGTTGCTTTTTATCTTTTTTTTACAACGATCGTAGATGAGCTTGCTCGCATCACCCATCGTGCTCAGTTGACTCCGCAGATAGGATAGTTGTTTTGAGTTGAGGTTGAGCTTCGCTAGAAAGAACTTCGAAAGGAAAAGAGGGAATTTGTTTCGTGGATCGAATGATGTCTTCATTTTATGGAGAGGGAGGGGGGGGGATAAGTGCATAGAGAGGGAGGGGGAGGACAAGTCCATGGAGAGGGAGGGGAGGACAAGGCCTTGCAAGAAAAGGACTGCTAGGTTTTCTGTCATTAGTTCTTGACTTTTGGTGATCATTTATTCTGAAAAGTTTTAGTAACGAAACATTTTAGCATTCTTCTGGTGTATTTTTGCAATATAATGCAGCGCAAAGATCGGAGACATAAATTATAAATATCAGAGTTGGGGATTCCATTGACTTACATGGACGGTTGGAAATATATATTCGATAAACTGCTGGAAGAGTTCGCTTTGAAGGGGGTTTTGGTGGGAATTGAGATGTTTCTAAGTAGACAAAATAGTGGCCTTGGCTGCCAGCAATCTCATATTTCCCTTGTCGAATCGGAAGTACTTTTTATTAAACGCAGCAATATTTCAGATCAAAAAGTGATTGCCGAAAGCCCTTTCTATATTTCAGAAAACTTGAGAAGTTCGTAGATAGCTAACTTCCATGGCAGATAATGTGGCAGTCACCTGACGGCCCTTCATACCGTTGTCTGATACATGCATAGTGAAGCAGTCGCCGCCTGGGCTGGTTGCCTCAGCGTGTAGGTGGCTGTGCAAATATAGCGATGAGGGCGTAATATATAATGTGGAGCAAAATCTGTTCTTTTTTTACTGAAAAAAAACGAAATTTCGGCTTCATTTGATCATGAACGAGTTCTGGACCACGAAGTCTCGAAGGTAGTGCCTAACAATCTGGGATTCTTTGTACTCATCCTTCTTACATATCCACTGTCGAGAAGCGGCAGTCAAACAGTCTGTATTTTATTGATTACCTTAGATAGCAGTCACTGCGTTGTATCAGCTGTGCTGCTTAATGGTCTTTTTAATGTAGTGGATGATGTTGTTGCCGCACACTTTAACCTCGCCAGAAGGTTGTATTTGAGGGTTTGGAGTCGAAGCGTGCACGGTGTGGTTTATTGCTTGGGACAGGTGCGAAGTCCAAACACTCTCCTGCAGTGAACGTTGGTGAAACCCCGATGGATCAGGAAGGTGACGAACACGCTAATTCAAACAATCGCGATGAATATCCTTTGTCGAATTTTTCATCCCGAGCGAACACTTTCGGGGCCACCTGCCCGACCGTGAGTCCATTTGCAGTGGGACCTTCATCGACTGGAACATTTCCAAATAGCGTGGCTCATCCACTGACACCTTATCGGAATGGGCAAACTATCGCAACGCCGAGCAGTGCGGTGATTGGTGCAAAGAAACTAATCATCCGCAATTTCAAACGTAAGCGTAGATATTTGTTTAACTCGCAAAGAGATATCGTTTTATATGTGCTTGTTTTGTTTGTTTTTTCTTTTTCTGAATGAATTATATTCCGTGACAGGTACAGTTAGAGTGCAGTTGAGGACAGCCCGCTTATCTGTGCAGACGGAGCAACCTGCAAATATTCAGAAGATCTTTGCCTTCCCCTCTATCTCCCTTTCCCTCTCATCCCTGCCCTTTTCTCTCCTGCTCTGTGATGTAGTTCTAGATCAGTTGGTTCAGAAGCAACTCTTTCTCGGTCTTCTGGATCAGGGGAATATGCACGCATTTTCACTTCAATTGACGACTGAGAAACCGCCGCAGTGAGCTCGGAACTTATTGAATTGATACACTCTCCTCATTATGTGCACAGTACTTTGATAATCCTACATCTTAGTCAGTTAGAATGTTTCGATTGCGGCGAATCTTTTCGTGGTAATAATTGTGGAGAATCATTCTCACTCTTTCACAGTGATAACGTAAGAAGTGGAAAAGAAACAATTTCTCAGTGGATCGCATCAGAGAAGAAGAAAGAGGATTTAATTCAGCCATCAGCTTCTCTCGACTCGGCGATCGTTTATATATTTGTATGTGAAGCTGATTTTACCGTCTTATTCATTCCAGGTATCCTCATGTAGCTCCATATGTGAGTGCTGGTTGCCGCTAGCAAATTTTGCATTTCAAAAAACCTCCGTTGAGATGAAAAGGAGCCATTTGGCACAACTTCCAAGGAATTGATCACGATGTTAGCGGAAGATTCAGGTTGTTAAGCAAGCAGTGCTAATGAAATTCTATTTCAGATCGTGCCGCTCAGTCAGAAGGGAGCTTATTCGATTCGAATTGGCGTATACTAGAAGAAGCCGTTATCGCAATCCAGAAGAAGCGCAAAGTGAACGCAAGTCTTGAGCAGCTCTATCGAGTAATCGCTTTCCTCTTTCATTCGCCCTAATTTTCATGAGCGTTTCGATCGGCGTCCTAGCATATATGCGATGTTATCCAAACCACTGGGACATTGTGCATGCCAACTTCACTGTGGGTTTATTTGCCATGAAAAGAGAAAACATCGCCTCTTTGACCGGTTGCATCGTCGTAACATCAGGTATCGACTGTTCCGTCCAATAGCTTTGCGACTTCTTTTGATGTCGGCTCGAGCAACTTGCGCGTGCGATTTTCCTTTCACCGAACAGTAATCATTCATCACCTATAGTTTCCAAAACCAGATGTACTAGCCTGATTTATTCTGTCCCTTAACTTTCTCGTTCTGAAAAGGTTCAGCCGAGAATATCCGTTCATAGTGAAATTTAGAAAATCTCAAGCTTTTACCCTAATTACGGAAATTGTTTAGGATTGGCTGACGTTTTGAGCTGAAGTGGAGTCTCCGAAAATCAGTTAAATTCAGTGGAGAATTGGGTCACTCCAGTTGCTTTACTCATTTCACTTTCACTGCTGTATATTTGTGTGAATATTTCATTTTTGGTTGCAGGTGCTGTTTTCATTGCAGCGTATCGGTATTAGAGGCATTAGGGGAAGACGCCTTAGAGAGAGGTTCTCTGAGAGTTGTGGTCGATCCATGCAAAGATTTTTTGTTAGGGCTAGTTTGAACCACCGATAGAGCAGCTACAACTCACAGTCGTGCTATCTCGTTGAAAAATTCAGCAAAAGCATTATTTTCCGACGAATCCAAGACTGCATCATATGTATCAGCCACCTCTTATGGGTTAATATCATGGACAGTGCGAGGCTTTACTTCATTTGCCTAATTTTTATGTAAGGGATGTGCTGAGTGAATGATTGCGTGATGACCGAATATATT
Source organism: Parascaris univalens (assembly GCA_037576465.1). NCBI lineage: Eukaryota > Metazoa > Nematoda > Chromadorea > Rhabditida > Ascarididae > Parascaris > Parascaris univalens. Next base: position 160,974,758 of record CM075173.1, read on the forward strand.
GGGATGTTTTGGAAACGTAATGCCAAAATTATTCGTTGGTTTTTTGTATAATTAATGAATCTCATTGCAGACGGTGGAGAATCTGTGTGAACACAAGCTGTCAATGGAGATATACACACACTTGAAGCAGTGCCTTGTGAATCACGTGCGATCCGAACTGCAGTTGTTGCTTGGCGATTCGCATACAACTGTGCTCTTTTTACAACGACTCGATGCCCTGTGGCAAGAGCATTGCCAGCAGATGGTTCGATTTTGAGTAATCGTCGTATTCATACATTTCGCATCGCCGATGATATACCAACTTTAGTTTCCTTGCAGCATGTGAGTTAACTAATAAGCTGTAAAGAGTGAGATGGGTATTGTTGAGAATGAGTGGGGTTATAAAAGAAGGTAGGAATGAGGGAAGTGAAGGGTATCGTAAACGCTCTTAACGGGAAAGTTTGTGCAATTATTAGCGTGCGAGTGCTTCCCCACTTCGAATCGCCCGTTTAAGAAAGGGAAAGATGTGCTAAACGTTTGCTTCTGATACTCGACTCGGAATTACTTGTTGCGAGCATGAGATAGTCAAGGTAAGAGCATTTGTTTGTTTATCGCCGCTCATCTGATTTCCGTTCCATTCGATGGCGCGCCGAGGTTGTTGGGAGCTTTGGGAGCTATAAAACAAATCGCGATCGCAGTTATGCGCTCGTTTTTTGCTTAAAGTGATCGCTGTGCGAGTCTTCAGCGAAAGATTCAAATATTTTCAGTCCACTTGGCGTGAAATGTTTACGGAATTTGGCGTTTTCGCTTCTTTAGACGTTGTTGAAGTCAGTCGGTGTGAATAAGTTCATCATTTGCTCAGTGTTTCCATCGAACTTCGCATCACGTTGGCGCTATAGCCAACAATAGAGACCTTAAACGCTAGATCATAATGCAACATTGCAAGTGCTCGAAAATTATTGCAATCGCGAGATTCGGATGCATTCCTAATTTGAGCTCTATCAAATATCCTGGTCTCAGATCTCCAGATAAACTTTGAGATGTGATATGTCTTTAAAGCCTTTAAAGTGGAGCAGATGAGACAATCGAAATTTGATGGTGCCAACGATCCTTTTAAATGTTCTTAGTGCAGGTGCTAGTGTTTCACTATTCCGTTAGCTGGAGTGCCCACGAGCAAAGAGGGAAGAACTGGTGGCGCTGGCTAGGTGGGAATGAGGTTTTTATCAGCGATTAAAGAAAGCACGGTGCAAATGATCTCATTTTACGATGTCTAAGCCGAGAGAGGATCGAGAAGATAAGGGAAAGGCTGCATTTCTCGTCGATTAGACAATTAGTGACCCTTTTTTATAAGAAATTATACCTTCTTATTTGTGGATGAGTTATTTTGTTTTACTTGCCAGAGAATATAAACAGAGTGCTGCACTGCTGAAATTCCGTTAGCTGATCCGCTTTGCTGAAGACCGCAAAACTACGCTCTCCTGTTTCCTCCTCACCTAATTTCGGAAGATGGAATGAGGAATGCCGAAGGACGTTAAAATATGGGTTGAATATGGAACTTTCAATGATTATGTTGTAATCCTCAATAATACTCGAAGCGTATTTGCCAATCCGTTCAGTGTTTCTCACGCGCGGCGCGAAAGATTTTCATTGATGGAGTTTGGCAGTACATAGCTGCGATCTGTGATTTGAGATGCCACACACCTGAATTTTTGTTTCTCTTATGAAATTGTTTCAGATATCATAAATAACTTCAAGGAAGGCGTTCCACGAGTTTTGTGATCCTTCAGTTGATGTGATTGGCGAAGTCTTAATTAGGCAGCTTGATCGTAATTGCAGTTAGAGTGCTTGACCCAAAGTGCTGCTATTGTATCATTGGCACTTTGATCGCATTTTCGCCGGATATTGCAGGTGAACTACTTTCAGGTGATGATCCGCAGTGTTTTCCTCTTCTTGGATAGGACATTTGTCCTGCAGAACTCCACGGTCGCATCGTTATGGTACTTTGTTGATATGTTTGCCTATTTTTTGTTGAAGAGGGGAAGTCATGAGGTAGCATACCAATAAACGGTTGCATCATGGCTTCATCACTTTTGAATTACAAAGCTTTTGAAACTTATCTCATGATCGTAGAGCAGTATTGAATTGAAGCTCCCGAAACACTATTGTGATAGGTCCACCACTTCTTTCATTGTCATCTACAGCAGGCACTTGTTCTTGTTCATATATCTACCTACTTCCGATCTGATTGCCCGAACCTTCACTATACCATAAGCGTTACCGATATTATGACCTTAATGAGAAATTATGACCTCTTAGGTATATGAGAGCCGTTATTAAACTTTTTGCGCCGAATGCTTCAAGAAATTCGACAACAGAGACCAGAATCGTGGACGAAAAATTATTAGCGGCGGTTAAGAGGAGTGCTTTACATTTCAAAATATCTTATGAGATATTTCAATTGGCATCATATGATGCGAGTATTTCCCCTTGGACAGCTGGGTGGGGCATTGGTCGATGAGCGGCGCTTTCTCGACCAATTTTTCGTGGGATGCGCTTTCCCTTTTCCTTTTTTCTCGATGTTCACGTCTACTGCTATTGCTGCTCCATTTGTCGTCTCGCAGTTATGCCACTCTTTGGTGGATCCCCATTTTCCCCTCATCATTAAAGTCATCTCTTGCTTTGAGTAAGATTTTCACTAGTTAGGAATATAACGCATAGATTCGATTATGCATATGCAAGATGAAGCAGCCTGTTGCACGAGAAGTTGGGAAGAAGACTTGTGGAATGATTTAGATGAATAGCTCTCGAAAGGGATCGGAAAATGAAATTATCAATATTCGAGGGTTTTCTTTGAAGGGACGTTGGATTGGAGATCTTCCGTGATGTGATTATGAACAACGATCGCATTCGAAAGCGCACAACTGACGACATTATGAAGTTGATCGAGACCGAGAGGGAAGGTGCTCAGGTGGTCCTAATTGTCAATAAGAGCAAATTTGCGCACTCGCACACAGATTTTCGATTGCCAGTAGTGTCGAGTGGCCGGCAATGCACTCAGTGAACGGTTTTTAGAGGATCCGAGGCTATCTTTCTTCGTCTTTAAATTTCATATTTTCAGTGCCGATTATTTAGTTCTCGCTGAAGGAAAGTGACAGTTATGATCCCCAAAAAATGTGTTTCTGAATTGAATGTAGCAGGGTGAGGAGCTTTTCCGTGCCGTTTCCAATTTTCTCTTCAATCCTTCGATAGTCATTCGTCATTTCCCATTTAATTTCAACTGGATGAAGAAACTACTTCACCTTGCTTACTATCGTCGTGCTCTTCGGTTGCGATGTTTAAAGAGTGATCGCGGATCTCCACAAAGAGGCCGATATAGATAAAAAATTAAATTGCCATGATACTGTACCGACGTATATTTATGTCACAAGAGGGGTTGTTGGCAGAAGTGAAAGTGTTCGAATTCATTAGATGGGGCATCCAAACACTAGGGCTTTTCTGTAGCATTTTCTTTCGGTAGATTCAGAACTATATTCTGGGGGATCCGCTGCAGTTTACTATTTCGAATAAGAACTTGGCTTGCAGCGATAGCTGCTAAGTCAGTATTACGGGGCAAGCCGTTCACATCTGTTGTTGCCTTTTAAGTTTATCTATCTTCAGTGTCCTTCTTCACTGCTGTTGCTTGTAGATTGATCGACAGTTGGTGAAGTCGTTGCTGCGCATGATGTCTAGCTTGGGTATTTATCAGTCGGTACGTTTTGCACAAATTATCCTTGTATTCCGATGGCCAAATGCTTAAGTTAGACACGTTTCTATGCCGCATAACTTGAGCATTAGCAGTTTTACAGTTTCTGTTGTTGTCTTGTGTGGCGGTTAGCCTTTTTTGCTTAGGTAACTTGCGTATCATAAGAAATTTTGTTTATTAAAATACTTCGCATCTTTGAGGAATGCATTTTTTGGATAAAACTGCTCGAGCACTCTCGAACTGAGAGGTGCTAATGACAGTCTTAGGCATTATTTCAGATTTAGGGCACATTTGGTGACTTGAAGGAGTGGAAATGAGAAAACGAAAAGGCGGAAGTTAAAGAGAAAATGCAAAATTCTCTGGGCGATGTAGCTTTGCATTTGGAAGTTGCGAATGAGTTTCTACTTTGGTGATGAGGTCGTAAATAGCTCACAGGACAGTTTCAGTTTCGGAAGTTGAGGTCTAATTCCTGTTTGTATTTTGAGGATAATTCGAATTTGGAAGCATGACGATTTAAGGTATCTCTCCAGATGAATCGCCACTCCGTCGATCACCTTCCTATTTCCATTTGAATAACAACAGCTGTATGACTCATCTTGGTTCCTCTCGTTGTCCCCCACTCATCCCTCTCCTCCCCCTCCCTACTCGTTTTTTTCTCTGTGCTCTTTATTTCCTCTGAACTACTCGTCTAGAGAAGATCGGCATTCCCTTTTTTTGCTCCATGTATTGGTGACTATAGATATATTTTTAAAGACTTTATGTTCCAGGTGTTTGAGCGGCGATTCCTGGAAACGACTACCGCTCTCTACGAAACCGAAGGCCGAAATCTCTCTCGAGATCTTGAGGTGGTGTTGTCACTTCTTACTTTGTAATGTTGCGCTTCGTCCTCTAACGCCTTTTTAATATGCGGAGCATGTAAACTGTAAGGTCTCTTCGTGTTTTCGTACTCGTATCCGCAGTCTCGACATCCACTTCACCAGTTCTTGCGGAAGTTTGAAGGACTTGTTTGAGGCGTGGTTCTCTTAAAATCAGCCCCATATATCCGTGTCCTGGGATCTCACCTTTTTACCATGTCTTTTTGAAATCGATGATTATGAGTTCATTGATAGTGAAGGTCGAAAATCTCCTCCCAAGAACAGCAGCTCATTTGCTTTTATGAGAAAAAACTCCGCAGGATATGCGGAGCAAGCGAGAAATGCTAAGTGATTGAGAGGATGCAATACAGGCTCCAAACGGAGCTTCATTCTGACGTGTCCTATCAAGGGCGCTGAATGAGAGAGTTAGTGCGAGGCAGCCTTCACAATTTCATATTCAGAGGATTGTTGTCGTTTCGTTTCAGTGGCTTACTCTTTTTCCTCAAACAATGTATCCGTATTAATTAACCAAGTCAGCATGTATTCACATTTATGATGTTCTCTGACTTAGCACAGCCGAAGTAGTGGGAGACACAGTCATTTGCAACGAGATAGAGCGATCTCATATGTGGCCTCAGTAGCTGTATTTCTCAGCTTCCTTGATTTTCACTCATCGCAGCCAGGGCTAAACGAGTTATATTGTGTTAAGGTGCCCTCATATCTACTGCACGTAAAAAGGCGCCTGGAAGAGGAGTCGAATAGAGTGGACTATTATTTGGATGGGAGCACTCGCAAGGAACTGATGGCCGTCGCCGAGAAGTCTCTTATTGTCGACCATATGGAAGCGTTTATCGACAAAGGCATTTCACAGTTCTACTTTATCTAGCATGCTTATCATAGAAGCTTAGAGGTGTATATATGCGTTGAAAAATACGCTTTTCGAAAGTGCATTATTGAGAGTGTCGGTGCTTGTGAACTGTTGTGCGCTCCACTTTGTATGTTTATCACCTAGTTCCCAGTTGGGATTACTGCCAGAAAATTTGGTGAGTAGAGTTTAGGTCCGATGCCGGCCAGCTTCCGGCCATATCTGTCGTCTTGTTGGGAAGTTAGATATGCTGATCGGTGCCAGGAAAAAGCACATTTCATTCTGTGAGCAATGGAACTGCACTTTTTAGTGGAGAATGCGAAGTTTTAATGAACAATTCGCAAAAGCAGCCGGATCTCAGATTTTCTGAGAGATCTCAGACGTCATTCATTTTTTGCGTTATTAACATGTGACATTAGCATATCAATCAGCATCGGTGATGCGCTTTTGCACATGCTTACGCTTTCCCCTTAGTCTTAAATTTATTGGCCTAGGTGAGTTTGTTTGTTCCATAGAAGAAAGCGACCAACTCAGTGCTCGAACGTGAGTGGCACTACTTGTTGATAGGATTTGTTTAGGAGTTGAGGCGATGTTGCATGGAGGTCATTGTGACGATCTGGCTCTGATCTATTCTTTGCTCGCCCGTACCAAAAATGGCCTCACGCTTCTCAAAAACGCCTTCGCCGCCTATATTAAAGTAAGTGCGTGGGAATAGGTGATTGTTATATTCAAGAGAGGCATAAAAAGAAAAACCGATGAGTCTAGGTGGCGCTATGATTGAATAATCTCGCTGATGCCGAAGGCGAAAAGGCATGGATCTCTCAGTTGATTGTTTTAGGTCCCTCTTACTTGGTTGATTTTCATCTTTTAAACCCTTATATCGCAGAGGAGATTTGTGGTGGGATGGAAAGCGCTTTCAATCGAATTTAGTTCTGCATACCTCAAGTTCTCAAAATTTCCAGAAATTTCCCTCTATTTTTTATGATAGTTGCACGTGTGGTGAAATTAAGTAGAACAGTTAATCCTCAGCCATCCGCTCATTCTGTGGGTGACTTCACTATGCTCCCTCCTCTCCTCTTCTTTCTTTTTTCCCCACGAACTTATTACCTCATGAAGAAGTTTTGTTCATCTATTTGTAACCATAGGAAGGCGGAGAATTGGAGAGAGTTGGTGTTAGCGTGAGCGCTTTATATTCTGAAGTATGTGATCTTTTTGTTGCTATTTTGTCATTCCACAAAGGAAACTAAGAAGAAGACATTGATAAAAATACTCATGTATATTACACTTGAACACATCGGTTTCATTTATTTTCTGTGAGGGTTTCATTTTTTGCGGAAGTTTGCTTCTGGGATCAGATATTTGTTTTTGAGTGGGACTGATGTTGTTCATATTCGCCTACTTTCATATGTTTCCCATTTCGGATGTTTGAAAGATACAATAAAATTCTAATTAGTAATTAGAAGAGAGAGTCAGAGCATGAGATGGTTTATTAGAATAGTGCTGAGGCTCACTTTGGAGTTGTTGTGGGGGCTTGCCGTCGAGTAGAGTGTTTCTGTTTTATAACTCTCAGCGTAGATGTGAACTATTCAGAAGGTGGGTAAGGCGATGGTAACGGACACCGAACGCGATAAGACACTCGTCGCTGATTTACTTGTTATGAAGAATAAATTGGACAACATTCTGAAAAGGTTCTTTTATTCTTTTCTTTATTCGATTCGCTTATTTATATACAAACACAGTGAACAACTGAATACTGTACGCATTCATCGTTGTATCAACGAAAATTTGTTTCCAATGAGGAGAAGAGGGAAGAAGTCGGTCAGATAGCACAAAATGGATATGGACAGGTGGCTATTCGTCATAAGTAACTATAAATTACTCAAGTTTTTGAGTTTTTAACTTACGAACAACCTTAGTTTTACTTCTTTTGGGAATCCCGGCTCTCATGAGGGGAGTTTTTTTCGGGTCAAGTGTGCTCTAAATGAGGGTCGACATATCTCGCAGCAGTCTTATTGCATCGCTTTTCTTCTTGTTCACTCTTAGTTGATACAAAATCTCCCCGTCGTTCTGTGATCAGAAATAATTTTAAATGTTATTTTCATTTCAGTAAATGGTTCTATATTGCTAACTGTATATTCAACTGGAGAAAGCGGTAGACTGTTTTGTAGCAGTATAACGTTTGGGTGAGGTGTATTCTCTAAGGTGGAGTTGTTTTCAGCTGCTTCGAGAACAACGAAAAGTTCGTTCAGGCGGAGAAGGATGCCTTCGACTATTTCATTAATACCCGAGCCAACAAACCCGCCGAACTTGTCGGTGTGCACTCTTTGTTTATTGCTTAAGGAAGAAACTTTAAGAAGCTGAGTTGAGGTGTCGCCTCTTAGGTATGATACGTGATTACGTGATCACTGAAGAAAGCAGTTGAGTGGGAAGCGGGGAAAAGAAAAGTGCATTTCGGCTGATGCATTACTTCAGTTCCAATCGTTGATCTTTCTTCAAATTTATACTCGCTTTTGCGCCCATTCACCGGCTGAGTGAAGGATAGCATAGAATACGTCGCAGAATCCTTTCACGCACATGATTCTCGTCACGAAGGCCGAAACACTTCTAAAGTTGTCTGAAAGTGTCTGTTGACGGAACAAACGGATAATTACCTTGACTGAGGTCTGCGTTCTAATTTGGAAATAATTTGGCATTATTGTTTCATTGAATATAAGAGGTGATCTATGGAAGTTTTTTAAGCCAAATATTTGGATAGTAAACTCCGCTCGGGCAACAAGGAATCGACCGATGAAGAGCTAGAAATTCTGATGGATCAGGTCATTGTGCTGTTTAGGTTCATTCAAGGTAGACTGCTCACAGTATTTGTTCTTTACAGTTTGTATTATTCAAGCGTTTAGTGGTCCTATTTTGCATTTGTGTATCTATTAGCATGCCAGTATGCATTCAATATTAAAATTATTGAATATAATCAACGCGCCCCTATCGTTTTCAAACTATGCAGGGAGTTGGAGCAACTGACCGTTTAAATTCAAAGAGAGCGTTTGCAAACAGAATTATATATATATATATATATATATATATATATATATATATATATATATATATATATATATATATATATATATATTATACATATATTATACGGCGAGAATGCATAACTTTCATGGTTTTCCATTATCCCTCGCGTTTTTCAGATTTATTTGCGAAGAAAGCAGCTGCTAAGGTGTATTATACCAGAAACATTTTTTTTTAATTTGATTTGTACCATCTCTAAGAGTTTGTGAAGAATGCCGAACACTAAAGTTAGTGTGTTATTTCTTGAGTTCTCTTATTTGTTTTTCAAAGAGATTCAGCTGGCAAAGCGGAGCTCTTGGTCTCTGAGTTTTGACATTTCAGTTTTCGCATTGTCCACCGACTGAGTGGGAAGAATAGTCTTTATCATATTTGGAGGTATTGGACGATTGCTAAAAGTGATCAGATGTATTTAAGGGAATAAATATAAAGAACAAAAACGGTTGTAGGAAGAGATATCTGCTACGATGAGATATTGGAGGGAAATATTGTAGCGCGAAGATGAGAAGAAGGTGCCAGTTCTAAAAGAGGAGACCGTATTTTTCTCGAGTACCCTCTCCTCCTGCCAATTTCGGTGAGTGCGTCTTCGGTGCCTGTTTTGAGTTGTGTTCATGTTGTGCTCACAGCAGCGCAATTCGATGTGTCTACGAAAGCGGATCGGTTTGTGATTGCAGGGAAGGATGTGTTCGAAGCATTCTATAAAAAGGATCTCGCGAAACGCTTGCTGCTGGGGAGGAGTGCATCGGTGGACGCCGAAAAATCTATGCTTTCTAAACTCAAACAAGGTTTCGCCGTCACTTCGATATTTGTTCATCATTATGCTGGTTTTCCTGCGATGAGAATTTCACATTTTAAAGAAAGTGTTCACTTCAGTTTGAGCTGTTCCACCTTTCAGTGATGTTGTGTTGGATGTTTAAGTTGCTAATTCGGTGCTGAAAAATGACGCTATAAGATCCAAATTCATAAGATCGTCATCGTCTATGAGTTTCAGTGGAGCCAGATGTGTTTTCATCGTTTTGAAGATTCCGTCACCTCGAAGAGCGAATTGTATTTGATTTTGAGTCTGTGTTCACCCCTCAGAAATGTTTCCAGTGGAATTATTTTAAAGTATATTGCGATTATGCAGAACATATGCAGCGTTAGTAATCCACCAAATGAGTCTACACGGAATATTGCGGCATAGTCGATACTAATAAGTTCATTTCTAGGCGTTCTTCCCGATCGCTTTTTAATTTTCTATCCTAGGGTGCTTTAGGTTTTCTTTTTGGTAGAAAGTTGCCTTAAAAGATCTTTCTGGAAGGTCGTGAATAGTTGTAATCTCCCGCTGCTTTCAGCAATCGTTGGTTGATCCAATAGTTCGATGAAATGGGGTTCGAACGTCATCGGAAGTCCGGTCCAGCAAACTGTTAGATAGACTGGGGAAGGAGGAGGGGAGGCGGATGATAGAGTTTTCAGTAATCACTGAGACATTCAAAAATGTTGGCTCCAAATTTTAGCCAAAACAGCGCTTGATGCATCATGTTGTGTAACGCAATTGCAGAATGTGGAGCTGGCTTCACGACCAAACTCGAGGGTATGTTCAAGGATATGGAGCTGTCAAAGGATCTTGCAGTCGCATTTAAACAAGTTCGCTGAATCCTCTGCTCATTTTGCGCCTGTTTTAAATCGCCGCTTCCAGTAAACGATGGTTGCTAGTGACAGTATTATTCATAGACCCCTGAATTATTAAAATCATATGAGCATAAACGAGAACCCAGACTGGGATAGTGCTGCTTGTTATTGTTTTTTCTTATAGCGCAGACAGATTAATTTATCCGATAATTGAGTGTTTTGCATATTTACAAGTTTGTTCAGATGGTTTGCTGCTTATTTCTGACTGCCGTTTTCTTGATTTCATTCATTCTCGCATAAATCGTCTTCATCAGTGATACTAGAAACGTGGTATCGCGTCGAAAGTGAGTTATATCACGTCCCTCACGTAGAGGATGCACATGTTTTCATTGTTATCACTTCAGTTGAGAGGTTTCTAAATGACCGTGATGGCAATTTCAGTAGCTTTTCTATTGACAAAACGATTTTGCATCTGCGAAAATGTGATATGTTCGTATGCGATGACTTTCATTGTTTTTAGTATTTCGATCACGGTGGTCCAGATCGAACACTGCAACATAGCGATGGTAGTATCGAATTCAGCGTGAACGTGCTAACGATGGGACATTGGCCGTCTTATGAACCAATGGACGTTGTCATTCCACCGTATTTGGCCGAGTATCAAGAACTTTTCAAGCGAGTGCGTTCTGCAGTTTATGTCCCAGTTTTTTCCTTCAAATGTCGTTTAATGTGTCGGAATATATTAAACTTGAACATTTATTCCCTCCGACTAAAATCGGATCAAAAATGAGTTTTGCAGTATTTTATGACGCCTAGATGATAATCTTAAGTCTTACTGCAAATGCAGATTTTCGTCACTTACAAAAGCTTTTTCAACCACGTGCGATGAAGTGGCCCGGCCGACAATCGTAGCAATATAGTGAACTGGAGTGTAGACACTTGGTAGAGGAGCTCGTCCGATATGCGCTTTTCCATTTCCGTTGCCTAACCGTACAATTTCACAGTTTATTAACCGACATTTCTTAGATCAAGTCCTAGATGCAATTTTAGCGGAATTTCCGGTTCCTCTAACCTGTGCAGCCTGAAGTGGAAATCCGAGCCGTGCAAAAGTGCTCAAATTTGTTAGTGCTTTTAAATGATTGCTTTCATTTTTAATCATGGGTATTTTGTTTAATCGGGTGGAAGATGTGGATTATTCCGAGGTAATTAGCTCTCGTTCTCAGATTTCAACAGATGCAAGGGGGGGGGGGGGGGAGGATCTTTTGGCACATCCAATTCCAAAAGAGAAATACTACCTGTTTTGGAGAATATCTTATGTTCAGAGCAGTGCAGTTCACTTTTTGTGTTTTATAGGTGCTGCGACGGTCGTCATTCATTTTTTTGTAGTTTACGCAATACGATGCTAAAATAAAGCAATTTGCAGTTCTACTTGTCGAAGCATAGTGGCCGCAAGCTACAGTGGCAACACAGTCTGGCGCAGGTTCTATTGCGGGCTCATTTCAAACCATCGGTAGGTTCATTTACTTGTTCTTTCTACTTTATCTCTAGTGAAAGCCCTCAGACGCATTGCCACTTGAAGCTGACGAGGGAGTTTTGCAGTCTGGATTCCCTGTGATGACACGGAGTTCCTAATGAATAGAATGCATGACATACTTCTGATACATGTTAAGTGATAAATTAGCTGGTTGTGCTGCTTCTCACCAATCGAATTCAATAACTCAGGTTCATGGTGTTTCTGACCAGCGTAATCTCTCAGCGGTGACTAGCTAGTGATATTCCTCTTGACTATTTCTCTTCTCTTGAATGTGACCGAGTTTGTGATAACGTCTTCCGGGAACTGCATAATTTCCCCAACACCTCAACTGTAACTGTGGTGCGGACTTCGAATACGTACTCGCAGGTGTTTCTTTAGTTGAAGAAAGTAGAGTATTTCAGTTTTGCAAGTTCTTGCTATTTGTGTAGGATTGTGCCCGAGTGTATTGACTGTTCTGCAAGTTGCATTCAGAAATATTGCTTTTTAATGTGATGCCGAGGTGCATTGAAAGCTGAATACGTTCATGAAGAGTGTGTCAGCCGTTGTGCTGTTAATGCTCTTTTTTATCGCTGTTATCGCCAGTGTAATTCTTTGTTGTTTTAGGTTTCAGCATCAATTGCAGCTTTACCTTGACTTTTCGGTCGATGATAAATGGATAAATTGAAATCCTGTAAGATTATGTTGATTGAAATTTATGATCGCCACGAAGGTTAGCGAGGTTTGCTTCACCCTTTATGGTGATGCATCATTTCAGGTGGTGAAGGAGCTACAGGTTTCAATGTTCCAAGCGTTGGTTTTATTGCTTTTCAATGAGAAAACTGAGTGGACCGTTGAAGAAATCAGTGCCTCGACTAAAATCGGTATTTTTAATATGTCTTCGCTTTAATTTTGCACATGAGGAGCATTCAGCAAATTGTTTTCAGTAAACAGAGAAGTGCTGGATGCTTTCTTTCTGCGAATGTGCATTTAGTTGGCTGCAAATTCATGCCAGTAGGTCGCAATCCGTTCAGGGATTTCCATATTTCTCTGCAGAGAAACCAAACGCGCTCACTGAATTTGATAACTTTTTTTCGAAAATCACCGCACTGCGATCACATTACATACGGTTTCTGGTGCCAGCAACCGTTAATATGAACTTTTGAGCATTGCTGTGTGGAATCGAGGTGGAGAGCAGTGAACGTCTGTTTATTGCTCCTTATTTCACGATCCTTTCGGAGTATCAATTAACTTGAATAGCTTTAAGGATAGAGAAAATCTAGGAGTGATCTCAAAATCTGAACCTTGAAGGTAACGAAAGGTGGGCAAGTCTGTGGAAGGAAGCTTGAAATTCCCACCTTTTTGTCATCAATTTTAAAGATCAACATGATCGCTTCAGGCCGTTGTTGCTGTTATCTTACTACCTCAGAGCATTCGCTGTACGTAAGGAAGTCATATTTTGTAAAATAAAGCTTCCTTGATGACTAATCCATCTCGAAATATTTTATTCTGGTTGCGACTGTGGGACATGCGAAGTATTCAACTGTCGTGAAGTGATAAGATCAGACTTCATTGACGTCCATTATTGATGAGTGCAAATTGGCAAACCTCCTCTCTCCCTTATATCTTTATTAGTCCATTACTCGTAGCCTACCTTCGATTAGCAGCAATAGTCGGTAAGTTCATGAGTGACAAAGCAGTTCATAAGCGGTCGCAAATTCTCACGGGGCCGGCTCTTTCGATTGCTGCTATTTATAGACCACAGACAGCTACTAATGTCCGTATTGCGACCCTCAGCTACTGAGACCCCTCCCTACACCGGCGTGTTGCCGAATGCAGTCACCTCATTTGCTGATGATGATCTGATGGTGAAGCCGCTGGGGATTCTCAGGTCATTCCGTAAACGTGAAAACTTATGATTTTGAAAACTAGGGTTTCGCTAGCTGAAATGCGTCCAGTCCTCTTGCGGCTGGCCTCTTTCCAGTCAACGTATAGAGTAGGTCTTTGACATGTTGAGGGTCACAATCTTGAAGGGCAAGTGAGATATCTTAATGTTTTTGCGCTCGCTTTGTTTGTACATCTTGTGAGGCGGCTTTTCTCAGTCATAATCTGCAATCTGCAGTATTTCGACAGAGATTTCAGTTATCTTCGTGCTGTTTTTCGCAAAGATTTGGAAGTGCCGTGATGAGATTTCAGAAAATATTCACCTATTTTTTCTCTCTTCCCCTTCATTAGATTTTTCATTTATTTCCTCCACCTTATGCCTATTTTCAACTGATTTTCCGCATAATATCATAATGAGCATGTGTGTAGCCGAAATTTTGCAGAAAATCGTGCGGTATAATGTCTCGAAAATTTATGTGCGTGAGAGAGGTGCATTCGATTTAACGGGATACGTTTTGATGTGGTGTTAAGAAATATTCCACGTTTATGAACTGCCATATCCTCAAGTACATCGTTGGGGTCGATAAAGTAGACAATTTCCGCTTAGAAAAAATAAACGATGCAGCTTCTCACTCTGAAGAGTGTGTTGATGAGATTGTGTATTCAGGGAACACTTAAAACCGAGCCACCGTGGTTTCAGAAGCACTCTGATAATAGCGAAATGTTTCAGCTCGCAGAGCAGACTTTTTCCGAAATTAATCATGTCTTTGAAGGTTCATAGTTTGTGCTTCAAGCTGAGGATTGAGAGGTTGAGGATCTTTGTAGGAGGGGGTTGGGAAATTGATGGACCCTCCTAGGACAAAGATTAATATATCCAGCTGAGTTTGTTCAGGGTTATCCAGTGGTTTTTATTTTATGAATGTTCATGTGAAGTCATGCCGATATCAGCTAATGTCGGTACTATATTTTGTAATGTCGCAGTTGTGGTTTCTCGGCAAAGGAGGATCTGTTACATGGACTTGATTAAATTATTTTTGTTTATGCACTGAGTCATCCTCATTCTGTCTTCATTTATGAACCCATCTTTCTGTGTATCTTGCTGATTAGCCAATACAAAATGCTCGTAAAATCAGTTGTTCTTTGCAGTATAATTTGATATTGATTACAGAGAAAGGTGAGCTTGAAAGAACATTGCAATCATTGGCGTGTGGCAGACTTCGAGTGCTGTTGAAAACACCTCGTGGCAAGGACATCAAAGCACATGACAAGTTGACGTTCAATGGGGAATGCAATGACAAGCTCTATCGAATACGTATCAGTCAAGTGCAAATGAAAGAGACGGTTCGTGCTCACCAGTATAATTTCTTAAGCGCTTTCACGCATGAAACGTCCTTCACACTTTGGATTTCTTGGAACGAAATGGCTTGTTGGAGGATGTAATTAAACGAACAGGTAGAGCTTCGAAATTGATGCTGAGAAAGGAAGCGTCAGCAGACATTCATGGTCCCAGATGTAGTTCATCACTGATCGCATCAGCGGGTCCCGTTTTCTCCCAATAACTGTGCTCCCGTTGCGTCATTGGAGGTTGAGGTCTTTGTGTGGATCGGTTTATTTAATCTCATCTTATACCAGTTTTTTGCATCTTTGCAGAATGACGGATAGGGTTTATTTTATTCGTGGATGTATGCAGATGTCTAGAATATAACGCTGGTTAAGTTCCTGGCAGTAGATGACCTCCATCGACCGTATCAGTTGTGAAGGAATTGTAGGCAGAAGAACATTCACAAACGGAGGAACAGATCTTCCAAGATCGCCAGTACCAGATAGACGCGGCAATCGTGCGCATAATGAAGACCAGGAAAAGCCTCGCTCACCAACTACTCATCTCCGAGCTGTTCAAACAGTTGCGCTTCTCTGTCAAAGCGGTCGACCTCAAAAAGCGCATCGAAAGTCTCATCGAGCGTGAATACATGTGTCGCGATAAGGAGGATCCCAATACTTACAATTATGTCGCTTGATCTACTATCAAAATGAAGCATTCACACTGCTTTGCAGTGGGCACTTTCTGTACAGATCTACTTCCGCAATGCGCTTGCACATCCAGTGGATCGATCAGTTTGAAATATGATAGATTGGGTCGAATCGCGTGCTTAAGTGGCATCATTTTACGCACTTTGAATGCATCACTTTTGCTGAAATTTTGAAGGGATTGGTTGCATTGCCGAAGCTTGTCTTAGTCAGGGTCAGTGAGGGAGGTGAAATGTGTACTGCAAATGTCCTTCTCCAAGTTGGACGCATGAAGTTCTCGATATTCAGTAGGTATGTTCTACGTTATTGTATAGTTTATTTCTCTTCATTTAGTAGCGGTGATTTGCGAATTCGGTCATAAATTTTTCTGTGTAGGCGACGTTTTACTCACTACAGATTTCTTTTCCTGTCATTTGATCGCTTCTGTACGGTTTCTTTTGCAAATTGTGCTAATTAATCTTGCGACAAGTCATTAAACTCACCGTTTGAATTTCTTTTCGTTTTTATGCATTATGGCACGGGCAAACCGCTCTTGCACTGTTTTTATCGATGGCGCTCAATTTGAACGATTGGTCCGCTTCGCGCTGTATGGAGTTTATTTTGCGAACTTAAAGCGTAGGTTGTTTGAATACTCGTCGAAGAGTCCATATCGAAGCAACATGTAGCAGCAACGTGGGAGGACCAATTTCATGATTAATTCAGTAAGTTAAAATCTTGAGTTCCATTGGATTCATTCCAGCTGATCTAAATATTCAACAACCTCCCCGAAAAGATCTGTTCTAAGGATCTTTGAACTGGACACTTGGGCCGTATTTAATTTCCGGAATTTTACAAAGGGTTGTTTTCGGGTCGGCTTTATCGGCAGTTTTTTCTTGTCGATTCTCGTTGAAAAGAACGGCCGTTACTTGTCGTCGCTTCACTCTGAAATGCGAGGGCAAGTAACCAGGTAAGCAGGAAGCATTAAAGGTGCGCCTCGGCCTTCGAAAGTCCTCAATATGGAGATTGTTTCGTAAATATTTTACTGGAACTTTTTTTCCAGTTGCGCACCGGAGAATATTGAAATGCGCATCAGGCGTATGTTTGCTTTGATTGTTTTAGTCGTAACAGTTGACGAGAGCTGTGGACTTCTGAAGGTTTTTCCTTCACGTCTCTCTCTCTTGCTAGTGGAAGTTGCGGTTGCGTGCCTGGAGTTGAATGTTATGTTTTCTTTTGCATTTCGGCTTCTCATTTCAGGGGAATCCTTTGTGCACTCTTCCCTCACTGTATATTTAATGTTGAAATAAAGCTGCAAGTAATTTCGATTCATCTATGAATACATCGAGTTGTCCAAAACAGCACGAAGCTGAATTTTAAGAATACAGGTTTGGGAATGTCGGGGAAAGAGAGAGATAAGGTAAGAATTAGCGACTGTTTCTCGGCAATTCGACCTCCGAATAAAAAATTGGCGAGATTCGGGACCAGATTCTTCGAGATGAAGCATTGGAGCATTTCCTCTGATTCGCTGAATTTTTTGTTCAAATTGTTGTCGATTTTATGTGTAAGGGGACATCTCAACCATTATTTATCATAAGCGAATGACCCTTTGTCATCTCAAGCCTTTTCCACATGTGGATCGTATTTTGGATATAATGTGGGTCTGAGGAAGAGCTGTGCTTCACTGAGCGGATTGCCGTTCCACTGTAGGTAATGGGCCAGCAGGTCAACTGGAGGCTGATCGGAGCACTGGTAGCGAACGCCGTTCAAGTTGGCACTACCACACCGTTGCTTCGTGTTGAACCACCAACCCGTATTTTTGTAGGTGGCCGAACAGTGCGCTGTAACAAATCTCTTATAGGTTCAATAATGCTCCTCTCCCCGTCTTGAACGGGTAGGTTCTGCTGGATAAATTTTTGAAACAATCGCATGCAGCAGTTACCAAACTGATTCACTGAAGAATCGTACTAAAATCTGGGATGGCGGGTTTCGATCCGCAAAAATTGAAGGTCTAGCTAGAGCCCACTGGCGAAGAGAAGTCGCACAGGCACATGAGAAAACCACAGTCGCATTGGATATCCGCATCCACATTTCCGAGAGAAAATGACGACTGGAAAGGTGGGGAAGAACATATGCCTTAAAGTGGCATCAGCCAATCCATATCTGTTTTATTATTAGCGGTATTGTAACTAGTAGCAGCGTAAGTCAAGTGACGCAAGCCTCAATCTAAAGTACAGGACCTCTAGATTGTGGTTTAGAGGATTAATGACACTTGCCACACAGAGATGGACGGCCTGTGGACTGGAATTTCCGCGTAAAATGGCTACCACATTCTCCAAAATGCTTAATAGCTGAGCCGAAATTCGAAGCTGCCGTGTGCTGCAAAAAACGGAACGAGGATTGAAGGTCGGGGGGAACCCATTCAACGTTCACATTTAGGAGCACTAGATTTCAGAGCATCGCTCAGCCCGCACAGATGACCGCAAATTTAACGATGTGCACAAATTAACCTGTAGAGTTGTCGGTATCATAGGCCAAGAAAGCGGGTCCAACTGCAGAGAGGTCCCATCGAGCCCAACCGTCGAAATAGATATTCTCTGTGCCGGTGCACTCGGTTGGAATCACCACTGCATACACACTTCCGGCATCTAATACCTTGAAGTACGGATACGTACAGTTGGTGTTTATCTCAGGTCGGCTGTTGTACTTGCAACGATGCAAATCGACTCGAAGGCTGAAAGCACTACTGGATGTTTCAATGATGCCGAAGAAGTTTATGGCGCATATGCCAACTGCTAGGTCGTAAAGGAAACTTTTTTCAAGTCGCTGTAGGTTCGACTGGAGATAAGTTGATATTGTCTCTCTAACATACAAGGGCAACCCATTGTTCTCTGCATCACCACTTCGTCCTAATGTCGCAAACTTGGTTCTAGTGCTTAAAGAAAAGCCGGAACTTCAATGTTTGTTCGTAATGCTCCGCTTTATGAAGTCAAGTTGGGGAATTCTGCGATCGAGATTTTTTGTCATGATATTCGACATGCCCTAACTGAGGGATTTGTTTTTAATTGCCGGCAATGGTTCCTTCACTTTTTATTGGCAGTCATGAGGTCGCCGCTCATCATCGATCATGATAACCTCCCTGAGTCAATCTAAAATAGTTACGGCACATCGCACATTTTATCTTCGTGAAACCACTGGTTGGTTTGCTAGAACACTCGGATGTTTCCATCAGATATGAACCTTCCTCATTACATCGGAAGCGTCCGAAAGTTTTATTATCAAGTTTGGTTGAACTAAGGAAAAACAGTGAGCCGATAATTAAACACGTTTCTTTTATGGCGGTTTTTTCTACTGACTGGAAGACGTTATCACAACGGACAAGATCTGATGTATTTGTCTGAAAGCATCCAAAGGTATTGGTGTCGGGAGACAGCCATTATCAGATCCAAAAGTTTCACTTCCAATAAAGGAATGCCTAGTGTGTGGTGGTGTATTTGCTGAGGTTATTATTGTAGCGCATAGCGCGAACGATAGCATTGCAGCGGAAGCACTCGATTGTGGATAGCTGCGGCACCCCTTTCAGAAAATCGCAGAACTGCATTCGCAGCTGAATCCAGTTAGCCCCTCTCACAATACGGCGGAAATCACATTCGTACGAGCCGAGCATCAGAGAAAAACCTAGGTTGAAGAATTTTGCCATATTCGCCATAATTCAGGTTGGCCCCTTCGGAGTACCATCTTTTTCGATGTCTCAGCAGTTACTAGGCAAACGAAAAGTCCGGCGATCGTGAAGACTCCAAAAAATTGGATCTATTCCCAGACCGCCCATCGGACTTTAGCTTTGACGATCCTTCCTTCTACTCAGTTTCTTTGAAACACATTTTTCACTTCGGAACGTTGGAATAAATGAAAGTAAAATGCACACAAAGTAATCTTACATTGGTTCGCTACAGAGAGAAACGAAATTTCTGTGGTTTGATATGATTTCTCTATTTGTCCAGTGGTGCTGTACTCGTGACATCGGGTCCGCTACGGAGGTCTCTAACTCATACTGCCATTAAATTGGTTAGCCATATATTACGCACTAAATATTCATCAGATGAAATGTCGCTCAAAACGTATGCATATATGCGTAGTTGCCGAAAAGTATATTTACCTTCGGTGTCATAGAAAAAATTTCTCCTGTGGAGCTAATTGGAAACAGTGAAACACTTTTAGGCAGAACTTCACATTTGGTCTAAAAGCAGTACATTCTAAAATGCTCTTCTGCAACAGTTTATATCAGTTCGAATACAATCTAGAAAAGAACTCAATTATGATCCCCATTGATCTCTTAATTGGTTCTGGCTTAACCCAAATAGGAGATTAATGCAAGCATGACCGATATGACAGAATCGAGTACAGCACTGGCAAAAGTAAAGAAAAAATCATTTGCTCGATAGTGAGAGAAACAGAAAAACGCTCACCTAGTTTCAACCTCATTAGTCATTCCATGAAGTACATCAAGACCGATCCAGACGTCCTTTATCGAAGGGTTGCCAAATCCATCGACATAGTCCTTGAAAGTTTTATTCGACATGGAATTCGATAAGGAGTTGGTCATCAGAGTCCATCCGCCACCACTGGTCGTCATATCGCAGTACACCGTCAAATCGGTGAATGCTTGCTTGTCACTATATGGATATGGGGGCTTGATGCTGTAATGCAAGGATGGTCAGCATAAATATTGTCGCAAACTTAGACGATGAGGATGAGACAAACCCGTGCAAACATCCCAGCCAAACGGAAGGCAATTTGAGCGCCACGAAGACATTTCTCTTCCACCGTAGAAACGCCTGCATCGAATTTATCAAAAGCACTACAATGACTATGAGTAGTCGCGTTGACGTTGATGCAGTCTGTTAGCGAATAAATTGAGGCATATCAGTGGAGGAATGATTGCGATATCTATGCAGGGTAGTAGAAGATATTTAAGGAGACGTGATGAAGACAGCAACTAACAAGCACTGCACAGCATCAAGCAACTAGTAGGTTGTTCAGCCAGAAGAATGCTCCTTACATATAGGCACCATTAGTAGTATTGTGGTGATAAACATAAAGATCTGCGCAATGTCTCCTTGGTAAATAAAATGCGCACTCCTCGCCACCATAATATCCATTGCAATCGCATACATAAGAACCTAAAAGCCAGAATATATTAGTTTTGACATAGCAGCTGAGTTCCGATCGGGCAAGAAAAATTCGTTACCCAGGAGAGCATAAGGTGCCTCCTATCGATTGTTTCAAACAAAAAACGATTCCTCACAAAAAAGATTTGCTTGTAAGTGTAAGCGATGAAACACTAGAAGGAACTTTTGTGAATTCCTTTGGACACAACTGATCAAATATATACGTTAAAGTCTAACTGGAATTCCATCGATTTTCAACCTAATGCGCAAAGCTCCAACGTTAGGCTGCCGTTTGCAGTTGCAATTATGCATTTAAAAATATCACTGGCAGAGCATCAATATTCCTGCGTTTGCACTCGAACTTTGCAAATAAAACAGCGCTTCATGGAGAATAACTGAAAAGCAAATGATTTTTCGAGTATATCTATCATGCCCACATCACACTGTGGCATTGTTTCTATGCTAGAGAAGCTAGCTGCTGACTTATGTCTCTCCAAAGAACTCGTCATATATTTTCAACATTTCTTAGGTCTAAACAGTGTGAACTTGAAAACTGGTTCGAAATTCGTAATCCGCTTCGAGCGATCTCTCATCTCCCTAACACTGCCGACTTCGAGAAGGTAAAAGCATTTTCGACTAGTTTAACAGACCCTCAATAACAATGAAGTTATTGTGCACACATACCAGGCGTATTGACACATTTGCCTTTTCCCTTGTCAGAATTACACTTTGTCTCATCCAAGCACTCGTTAATATCCGTGCAATTGTAGCCATCTCCAATAAAACCCTCAAAGTTTCATATGGTCTTATTAATAGAAAATAAGTAAAAGCTTCCGCGATTATCATTACGAAATATCAAAATCGCCAATAAAAGGTACATATTGGGCAGTTCACATATCATAGCACTTTAACAACGGTAATGAGTTCGCTTGCTGCTATCACGTTCTTGTCTGGTGGGCACGGTTGGTGTGCAGCAGAATAAGAGCACGACGTGTCTCTACTATAAGCAAAGCAAGATTCGCTATCTGAAACGATGATATAAGATTTTCTTTTAACTAGTGAGCATAACAGTTCTTGAGACTTTCGAGTTATTTCAATAAAACAGCGCTATTAAATCCGATTTTTTCCGAGGCTCTATGAGAAAATCACTCATCTGATTGAAGAACTACTTCAAAATAAGCAAACAATCACTGACCTTATTGCAGAAGCATTTATATGAATAAGACTCATCTACACCACAATACGCATCAGAAGAACATGGCTGGTAGCGATAATGATATGTACTGTTCGAACAATAATTCAACCGTGTGCAATTTTCCGTCAACCACCGATCACCCGCTGCAAACGATTTCGTTAACGATTTCAGTCGAGAAAAGAAGCGATTCTAGAGAAATATATTGTTACTTAAGGAAATTTGCATTTAATCAGCAAGCAGATACTATCGTATTATCGAAATTCTCATTCATTGTATCGTCGAATTTATAACACTGCGAAACAGCTATAACACTGTCTTTGTGTAACTGATAATCACAGTCAGTTTTGCAATTATAATATGCATCTGAAAGTTTCTAAAACTCATCGTTCTTATTTAATATTGTTCATATATAATGACGTACTCATCCAGTCCTTTCCTCCATCTTTAGAGCTTTTCTTGAAAATAGGCTCATATATGCAAAATTATGAGTGTTCTTCTGATCATATTCCTCTCATTCCAGTACAGCCAAGTATTCCGAAGTGACAGTTTCATATGACTGCCACCCTCACACACTAAGTGAATTTCTATCTTACATCTGTACCCTTCGACCTGAATTTCCTCTTGCCTCATGAAACGACTGGAAAAATTTGTTGATCGGTGATACGCCTATTCCAAAAGTACTGCAGCTCCTGAGAATCACTGGTAAAGTTTTTTTTACACTGTCATTTGCGAGTTAAAATTTATAAGCTTCCACAAATATTAATCTATAACCAAATTACTGGTTATAAATTCGAAGAGCACCATCACTGCTGCCATCACCTCATCCCCCCAGTACTTCATCGTCGATACCTCACTGATGACCTCAGTTACTTCCCAGCTACATTTCGTTGCAAAACAAACACTGAACACCAAGTGACTTACGTCTGTGGGGGTTGCCGTTGGGATCAACACAGCCACACTGTTCACGTAGTATGCATTTCGTGTCTGTCGGATCGCTGGTATCAAGCACGTACCCCGCCTCACATTCACATCCTTCGGCACACCCTCAAATGAAACAATCCCATAAAATGAACATGCCAGTTGATAACTTAACATCACAACTGGAGCTGCGCCGAAGGCAAACGCCGAAAACATATCATACGATGCGCCAAGATACGAAAGTGCTATTATGGGTATCGACTAAATGCTGAAAATGTGAAACAGAGGCATATGAGGCATTTCGCAAGCCAGGAAGCGCAGTGGGACGAAATCAAAGTGAGGTGTTGATAAATATGGCCTTTTCTGTGACATCTAAACGTTTAAAACACAGATGTGTTAGGAACCTTCGAGACAGCTTTCTGAATAGTCTGGATCGGTGCAAGTGTTCGGGCAACCGGTAGCGCATGGTGATGGTTTCGAATGCAACGGACAATGAAGTTCGGGACAGTTCAAATGTCCACGCCAATCGAGCGGTGTGTCTGAAAACAGTTCGGCTTTCGGATCTTTTCAACCATGATAGAAGGAAAGGAAAATATATCCAGACAGAAGGAAAATCTTGAGCACAAACGTCAAGCAGACCTGTTTTGACGTTTAACTCGCTCGTTATACGCCAAAACAGTTCATCTATATATGCCTCATCGGCATAACGTGGATACTTTAAAGACAGTGATTTCACATATTTGTCACGCCCACCTGATTAGTTGCTTCAAAAACCTTATGCTGCCCTCAAAAGTTTCATCTAACCAAAGAGACGCTTTATGGTTCCATGGAACTAAAAGTAATCATGAACCTGGGCAATTTTCATATTTAAAGACCCAAACGTTATTGATCGACCTCACAGCTGGGTATACCACTGACCTCTTTAAGGTTATCAAAGAATGTATCTGTGAAGGGAATGAAGCCATTTGGAAATGAGAAGATCCGAGCAAAGGGCGACGCAAATCCTGAATGGTCGCATTATTCAGCTATGATCATCAACATCGGTTATACTTTTATGGACTCTAACGGGAAAAAGGAATTGAATGCAATCGTATAGGGAGAAAAATAGGTTTTGAAAAAAAGTACCAGTACATTTCAATTTATCCGAAGTCAACAATTATCATCTTCCTCTATTTGTAAATAGTAGCATCAACATTTTACCGTTCTTTCGACCAACAAACGGGCGATTATACGTTACCGCCTAGCAGTAGTGTACTTCTCAAGCAGCATCTGATGTATGAAAATCTCAAAATGTATCATCGAAATATGGAAAGGGAAAAGAATGCCGAAAACCCTCAAAAGCAGGATGGAATATAGGCGGATGCGAGTGGAAATAAAGAAGTACACTCACAAGTTTCTTACAAGTTTCTTCACATTTATTGCTACTCTTGCAACCGATAGTGATTATATATGTTAATGCGCACTTGAGGAACCTAAAATGTTCAATAGGCAATGCACATACTCGGTAGCGTTATTTGACAGATTTTCGCGAAAGTCGTCATCGATTTACAGATTTGCTCGCCGCTGCTGCACACATCAAAAACACAGTTGTCGTACGCATTCTCGATAGTGTCAGTACCTAAACCCTTGCAAGCTGCAAATGGTCCTTTGCCAAGAGATGCATCCAGGATGTGACCACACTCCTTCTTTACGGCTGCCAGATCCTGCAACCGCTCTATACATCTACGAACAACGACTTCCTCGTATCCAGGACAACAGATGCATTATTATCGATGTCAGCACATCGTATCAGAGGTCTTAGAAGCATTACAGCCATTAGATGACTACGAATGAATTGAAAACCGTGCAAAAAAGCATCGGAGCAGAAATACCGTAGATAATAAAAATATTTTCCGAAAAAACTGCTTGTCCAATATCCCGAATAGCAAAATACGAAAGCACGACAGCAAAACTCTGAAGAAAGAGAAGATGGAATTTTTGAATAAAATGGCAAAAATGCTGGTACGTTTGATTCTTTTCCACCATAAAAAGAACAGTGATGTAGTTCTACTTCAAATATCTCTATCAGCTTAGATGAGAACTGCGCAAATATATTTACGCGTTATACGACTGTTTATGCGACTGACGATTCGCTTTCTTTCTCCCAGGAATTCTATGGAGCTGTGGAAGAGTAGTGGCTCTTTTAATACTTCGTGCTTATGCAACTCGTTCTCATTAGCTCAAGCATTCGGCATCCCGACCTTGAGAGGAATAATATAAATAACGAATTGAGGACAAGAGAAAAACTACGGCAGCATCAAAGAATTCCCGCGATGTAAGCCGTCATATGTCCAACGTTTTCAGCGCTAAGATACGACAAGGTAACGCAGCCTTTTGCATTCTTCCACCCAAAAGAACTCGCGTACGAAGAGTTCACGAGGATTGCCTTTCTTAGCTCATCTTCCCCATAAAGCTCATTAATGTGCGGTAATGCACCTTAATTGCCTTATCTTGATTCTCATCTATCCCACTTGCAGCGGAAGTAAACAGACGCTTTTATCACTGAACATTTCTTCTAGAGGAAGTTCTGTTGTATGCGCTTCTTTCAACTGTACTGCTTATTTTATTTCTCATGCACTGTTACACGTTTACTGGAATAACATTTGTGCGGTCATAATAATCTCCGTCGTTGGTTTCTGTGCCTGGAAGTTCCTCCATTCCACGCATCCTCCACGCATCATTGCCCTCTCCTTGGCAACCAAGCGGCCATTCAAATATTTTAGGCAAAAATATGCTGACATATAAAGGCACAAAATTTGCGAGCAGCACTGCTCTTCGATGCTTTTACTGCAAGAACTTTTTCACTTTGAGATGCGTAATTTCCTTTCTATCCTGAAGAATATGGAACTAGCGTATTCCCCCTTCTAAGTCATTTTGTTCGTTCATTGATGCATCAAGGTTATTTGCTCCATTGAAAGCCTAATTCAGCTTTATTGCTTTCATCTTGCTTGTCCCACTGTGCCTACGCTCATTTAAGCTTGTCTCTTCGCCAATCATTGTTGCTTCTCTGTAATAACTAAAGATACTAGTTTTTCTTAACGCAAACAGAATTCGTACAGCGTTTTCTTACAGAATGGGAGAAGAAAATTCACTTGAAGCATAAGGTAACACGCGAGATAATCGTTGGAGAATTGTTCAATGTTGAATGACATAAAATCTCCATCACTGTCCAGTAAAAGAGTCGAAAATCAGTTTTCCTTTCGACTCCGCAAAAAAGAGAGGAAGAGAGATTATCTTTGCACCGGATCTTGCCATTATTAACGAGTGACTCTCCTCTCCTGTCAGTGCGATCTTAGTCGAAAAGCTATGAAAGCGTTTCCAAAAACAGAAATGAACGACGCCAGCCCTTCGTTCCCTCATGAACGTGCATTCAAAATTGCATGCATTATTGACCCATAACACTGACAATCCTTAAAAAGATGTCATATATTCCATCTCATTTCACTGCTATTAAATTACGTTTCGAAAAGCAGCCATTTGTCGTCGTAGTGAAGGGAACTGATATTAATGTTTCACAACAGTAACTTGCGGGTTCTGCGATGAGCCAATAAATGGCCTCATATATGAACCTATCAACATACCTTTCCTCACCTAATTCGTCTGTCGCGAGCGTCTAAGAGGTGCTTTACGAAGGAAAGTGATCTTATGATATATCAAACACTTTTTACTTCGATGAGTGGTTTTAGGAGATCTTCGACTGGGTGAATGCTGCTCCATGCAATGTCCTATGAAGGAGGTTCCATATCCAAGTGCATCGTTACAAGTTCTGTCTAGAGTGACAGCTGTCCACTTGGCGTGTTAACGCGCATATAGGTGACAACCAATTAGTGCTCATAAAATGAGCTGTTTCTACTGATGCATTGTTAAGAGCGAGAGGCCTCATCAAAATCATTTAGTGCAAAAGTATTTGTGTGGACTCACTGATGTCCTCAAACTTCACTATTGCGCGAGCATCTTTCCATTGCTCTTAGCGCTTTAACCAATCACTGCCGATCCATGCTTTTATAACAGTCCACTTCTGTTGTGGAAGATACATGATCGATTATTACACATACTGACTTGGATTATTAATTTTAGCAGAGTTTTAGACAATGCGATAGAAATATGCTGGCAGTGTGGAAAAAATAATGTGGTGGCAATAACATGCAGTGGAAATGTCCATAGGTAGAGTTTCCTTACGGTGGAAGTTTTCCAAGAAGGCATAGTGTTGCGACCTGGCACATCGCAGGACTTTCAGATGCGACTTAAAACAAACGAGCAACTCTTTCTCCTCCTTCTGTCCACCTCCCTCCCCTCCAAATCTCATCACATGTTATCGTGTAAAGTGCCTTACTTCTATTTCAGATGTAAGTGTGGTCTGTTTCTTTGCAGATGATCCTAATTTCGCTTTTGCAGATACGAAGACATTTGTGGTACATTCAACAACATCAAAAAGTAATCCCATATGTGCTTTTGCACAGAAGTCTTCAACAACGTGACATTCGGATCTCTTTACTAAAGAATGAACAAATCGCCACCCACCTCCTCAATACTGCAAAACATCGGCTATTCATTACCAACGAAAAAAGGAAAGGAAAAAAATAAACGAGCACTAACGCAGTTAAGGGTATCGTTGAAAACTTCTTCGCCGGTAAGACAAGCGGTGCCGGTCTGCAACGAAAGAAAATCTTTGGTGATCCACGTGTCTCCGAATACCTCAGTGAATAGCTTATTGCGATTACTGCAGCTCGTAATATTCGTGTAAACAAATCCATCTCTACAAATAGATGCATCAGTAAATGCAATCGAAATGGAACTGATGCTGCCATAATGTACTGAATTGATCATATATAGGCTGTATGAGTCGAGTAAGCGCAAGAGGTATATTTTATTATCAAAATTGAAATTAGAAGGGAAGTTGCAGTGATGGAACTGTAATGACGATTACCTCAGATACAGACAAACCCGATCGAATTAAGGTGGTGAGCAAAAAGAGAGTGAACTATAATCACTTTCAGCGAAACATTCGAGCATTCAATATTTCAGCCAAAATATAAACACTCTGTGATGATCTCAAATGACAACTGACGCACTAACAAACACGGGTTATATCTGCTCATGGAAATCGCTTTATACGGAATTCTTGCTCCGCTGCAACTGCCTATACTCCGGAAGAAGAACATGTCTACGGCCCAAAAGCATGGGCTCGAAGTACCAAAACTTGCTGTACTATAGCGGTAATGTTAGTTTAAGTTTTGCATTAATATGAGAGAACGTTTTTGCAGCTTTTCGGAAATTCGCTCTTTTCGATATTTTTGCTATTCTGACTTTGTTTTCCACACTTCACCTTTACGTACTTGTGCAGAGTCAATGTGAACCCATCCGACAGCTGACTGAGCTGAACTATCGAGTGCTTGAGTTAGGTATGGATGCAGGCCCATTTCCAGATAAAATAATATGCTTGACTTGTGATTTTTTAAGTAAAAAAAGATATGTAATAAAATGCAAAAGTTGCAGCAACCTGTTTCTAAAATCGTCTTTACAGTTCGAATCTCTGTTCCCAGCCAAACCGCAAAGCACATTTCCTCCTTGCAACATTGGCACATCGGGAATTTCAACACATAACCGTCCCTGGCCAAAAGTCACTTTGACAAATTGGTCGTTTTTGATTGTCACCTTTGACGAGCCGTAGGTGACAGCAATCTGAA
Source organism: Parascaris univalens (assembly GCA_037576465.1). Lineage (NCBI taxonomy): Eukaryota > Metazoa > Nematoda > Chromadorea > Rhabditida > Ascarididae > Parascaris > Parascaris univalens. Next base: position 161,003,283 of record CM075173.1, read on the forward strand.
AGCAAACATAATGTTCATAAGAAAACGAACGAGGGCATTAGTGAAATGACATAACGATACGAAAAATACTTCACTGCAGTGGTGAAATACGTCTGTTGGCAATGCCAAATAAGCCTCCAACTGGAGTTGAATGTAAAGTGCGAGTGGATCAGTCTTTCTGACAGACGACAACCAAATTATCATTGTGTGGTGCATAACAGTGACTGAGCTTATAAAGTGGGCACTGAGGACGAGTGCAGCTTACCTTTTGGTTCGCTTTGCTGGGGTAGTAGAATGGCATAGGAGTACGAACACCGTTCACATAGAGATTGTATTTACTGTCGACGTGGAGGGTTTGTTCGTACATCACCACTTCCACCTCGCTAACAGTTGATACACTGCAACAACACTCAATTTCGCTCATACTAGTTCATTAAACTGACTACCATTTGATAATCATTTTAATAGTATTCTCTCATTCATGCATCTATTCACAAAGTTTCCGAAAGTACTCGTGACCGTGCAGGTGAAAGATTTTGAGCGGTGTAAATCACATAGAAAATTTGAACTTACTGGCCCAACTCTGAGCAGAAACATTCCCTCCTCCCTAGCTCCTTCCCCTCGTCATCAATTATGCTAGTGGCATGAGCTTCGATAATCATTTTAAGCATTCGCCCAATGCAGTCGAGATGCATACAAATTTGAATTTTAGCAGTCTTTTTTATATATCATGCTGGTTTCCTCTTCCATTTACGAGCCAGCTTCCTATTTTTTTAGCAAAATAGGCACAACGCTTTCGAATTCGTAAAAACCGTCTCCATCCACTTTTCGTCAGTTTAAAGATTACTTTATGGAAGCGTCACATTCATGTATGTGTGTTTCTATCTGTCATTTTTCGGTGGAAATCCACGTATGGACTCCTTTCCAACCTTTCCCCCTTCACCTCCTCAAACAACGTTTGCAAAAAAGCGAAAAGCTACTCCGGAGGTGAACCACAGAAGGCTTAAGCGGTGGACTATGCTGGCTGCGGTTACACCAAGCGAAGAGAGAGGAAGAGTGGGACAGAGCATTGTCTGAACACATATCAAAGGCACTCAATTTATAAGTTCTTAAGAGAGACTACGACGCAGAAAACTAATGGACTGTTGTTGACTACAGCCGTCTATTTTTGTTACTGCACTTTGATCGTTTATATTTTCGCCCTGATAATGACACACCCTTTTACCAAAGCACATTCCCTTCTAAACGTCTACGTTAGTGAGGGCGAAGGAAGCCGATTCTTGCCATGGTGGATCAATAACAGTGAAACAGGTGGCGAGCAATGTTCGGATAGGTATTAGGCACTTTGAAAAATTTAGCAGTAAAAACCATAGTGGTCGGAAAATTTAGCAGTAAAAACAAGTCCGTGGACGGGTCGGAAACGAAAAAAAATGGGAAAAAATTGATTTCCTCATTCCTTCACCAGAGGAAAACTCTGATGTGTAGCCTTCTCGCCAGATACTTTCCTGGACTCATGTAATAAACTTGTTGCAGGGACTCGTTGGCCAAATAGCAAAGGAGCAATACTCAGTGGTGTATTGAATATGTAGATTTTATGTGAATTTCCTATTCCGAGGAAAATCCCCCATTTTCCTCCCTTCTTAAAACGCAGTCACAGCCATTTACCAAGGTGCGAAAAGGCTCGCGACACGAAACACAAGAAGAGGCATCGTTCTATCGGGGAAGTAAGTGATTTGCAGATATCATAGTTTCCGTTGGTAAGCTCCCAAAAATGAATAGAATACTGCGAAGTTATTTGCATCTTCAAAAAGTCGCACAGTTTTCGCTCCCCTTTTCACCCAACTTCGGAGGAGCATCTACACCTTTCGTCTTTCTCGTGCGTCAAAGCACGATCATAATCGCCTCATCTAGCAATTTTCCACTGCTTTCCAATACTGCAATGCCGCATGCGTTCTGTATCTTGCATTCTTCATTCCGCTCATACTGTTCTATGCGACATAGTCTTCACTTCTGATACCAGTGCTTTAATGATACGTAGTCCTGAAAACGTGATGAATCTACAACAGTTCAGCTTATCAAAATGATTATTCGTATGCAGTCCACATACGCTGCTCACTGTACAAAGAAGCCCGGAGCACATTTGGAAAATGCGGCACTTTTATTGGCTCGTCGCTATGGGACTTCAGATAGCAGACAATTTGGTTATTTTTAATGACTCACTGTGCCATCTTGTAGGAGAGTTCATTTTTCGCCTTCACACTGAAATACGCGTACGGAGGTGCGAAGCTGCCATTGCAAGGCTGCGTAAACATATAAGGGCAAGTCCCCTGATACTCATAGACTTGTCCATCGAAAGTTGTGTAATGTGGGTCGCCCGACATGCACGCCTGCACTGTGCGCATGTTGCAGCCATTTTTTGGGTTCCCTTTAAACACACGAATGTAAGAAACATAGACATGGCGATTGTTCTTCTTGAGTGGTCATTTTGAGAACGCTATTGCTCGTTTGGTAACAAGAGGTCGACTGGTCATTGTTCGATTGTTAACAGTCTATATTCAGTGCTAAGAAAGGGCCAAGAAAGGTGATGGTTTGAAGGAAACTTTGTTATCTACTATATACGAGAGATGTGGAACTCAACAACATCAAGAATTAGAGATAGGCTAACAGAATTATGGTGGTGCGAAAACTGTCCGCAACCTCTCCACTTGGATAGGCAGTGATCTACTGCTTGCATTAGACTAACTCTATACAACTAATATGACCTCTTTGGCCATCCGCCAATGACTGCATCTGCTGGTATGAACTGAGGCTGACAGTGCATTCATTACACTGCGAGAAGAGGAGGAAAAAATTTCAGGTAACGTGCATATTTCGAACAGAAAATACCTTGACCGCACAATGAGGTCATTAAACGAGGCATTTTCTTTTCCTACCTGAGCGAAAGTTTGTTTTAGTGGCGAATGCAGGAAACACAAGGAAACAGTGTCTTTTGAGATGTAACGAAGTATTATTATGCTTCTTTACATTACTATGCGCGAAGCATATGAGATTTGCTTTTCAATTATTCGGCGATGGATCAGAAAGCCTACCCGAATATCCCACTTTACACACACAGTTGATTTGATGGTTTGCCACATAGCACTCTGCGTTTTTACCACAAGACTTGGAATTGCACGCGATATGTGTCTGACAGTCGGGACCACCATAGTCGCCGGGACATTCGCACCTTAACAAGATCCAAGCGTTTAAACGTATATCGAGTGCAGTGACTTAATTTCTGGACTTTAAATCCTTCGGACGGTACTTTTTCAGTTTTTTGGGAGCTAATTTTTGCGGAGCTCTTGTTTTTATGGAGAAATAAAATAGTTAAATAACACATGTTTAGTGATTGCTTAATTTCTTGCGTTCACAATCGTGCTGGCCAATTTGATGGAAACGTTTTGAATGAACGAGGTTTTGCTTAACCGATTCGACCAGTGTTCTAATTAGTCAACCTATGATGAACGCTTCGAAAAAAGCTTTGAAAACAATCGAACAAAATGTCGTCGATGGATGGATCAGTTAATCAGTTAATTGATATCAGGATGTTGGTCGAATTTGTCCATAAAATCGGCGTATGAAACACATTGCACGAGTTTCGGAATGGACGATTTGGAGAACTCTAATTTTTATTACTTCTTCCTTTATAACTAACTGAGTTTTCTGCTGCTTAAATGCGAACATCTCGGAAACCACATTTTTTAGTTGTCATCTATCGCAGTACTCTCTATTAAATTCGTTATTTGTTACTATTTTGCAACGCTATGAAGGCATTCCTTAAGAGTGTGCGTCCAATAATCATTAATAAACATTTTCGCTGCTTAACATAACTGAATGAACAAATACATTAATTAAGGGGAGATGAGATGAGGAAACATATTTGTTACCTGTATTTAGAGTAGTCAATGGGTATACATGATCCGCCATTAAGACAAGGTGCACTCCAACAAACGGTGCAATTGGGGTTAACTGATTCTCGAAGATTTTGATTCTCTTTCTTCAGCTCATTGATCATGTGCGAAATCTCCCGATGTGAACGACAATCCAGCGTGGATCCGTCACAGAAGTCATCACTAAACGCAGCAGCTTCTTACACTGATTTACGAATTACGTTCTATAAATTACCTTATCGTCTTATCTATTGAATAAATGCATTTTAAGAAGTACTTTATAGGATTTGAAAGAAATAATCATTCATCATCGGTGGTACTGAATTATTGCTGATGAAGTTTTGTCCAACATATAAACGTTTGATGTGTCCGTGAGGTATTAACAGCTTCTTCAATTCAACTTTCTACTTTCCTGTTTATTTGTATAGTTTCCATTTCATGGCAACACTAGAATCGAAAGGATGTACTTATTTAGCAACTCATATATAAAACAGGCGTTTTGTGCTACTTTGTGAATACCAGCCCGCTTTAACTCGATTTATGTGGTAGATGAATTCTTCACCTCCTTGATAAAGTTTCTGTAATTATCAAATTTTGTGGGATAGCTCAAGATGGCCATTTATGGATGAGAATGTCCCCTGTACTCCGGGAAAATGTTGCTGATTCTCACGAATACAATCTTCATTATATATTTGGCCTTTGAGGCTCTTTACCAGTTCCTCACTAAACATGGCCTGAAAACTCACTCTAAGTAAGGCCTCATCATATTTCAGTCGAAAAAATAACTCATAGATTTTTGCAGTTTCGAGCGAAAGAATACTTCACAATGCTAAAATGAAACTGAAGAAACTGAAGAGGAGCTTCACTCGCAGACATGATTGCAAAGAGATTTCAAACCAACCGGTTATTTTCCTGCCATGCGCTAACACAAATAATGCAGCAAAGCAACTGCACTAGTAAGAACATTGCGAAATGAATGCCCATCAAAAGCTTTGTAACAGCCTTAAATAGCGTTATGAGCCCATAAAATTTAAGTGATCATATGGCAAGGTATCAATCAATAAAAAATAATCAGTTCAACAAAAAACTTGAGCATTTGGGCATTAAGTGTAGAGCAAATATAGACTGGAGCTGAAGCATCTTTTTGAGTGCTTTCAACTATTCTTGCATTTTTCACTTATCTCCCATCGTTGATAAGTTTTCAATGCCAATAATGCTTTGTTACGAATGAGTGCGCGTTGGGCTTTTTGCCTACTTTGCTGATCATTCCACATTCGCCAGGTATAATGTTCTGAAAGAAACATAGATTTTAAAGGTATGGAGGAACATCATTTAGGAAACTGACTGCACATAGACCTCTGTAGCATTAAGCACTTCAAAAACTCTTCTGTGCTTCCCGCTTGGTAGCATGAAATATCGCATTTGAGTTCATTACCCTCCTCCGGTTTGTATTTCCCCACTGTCCATATAAACTGTCATGAAATGTATGAACTATCGCCCTTGTATGGCTACTGTGGTTTAAAAGAGGAAACGATCAATAAACGAGTGTTAGTATGTATATCAATGAATGCCTATCAATATGCAGAAAGGCAATTTTTTGAGAATTTGCCACTATTGCTCTCGACTATTTCGTAAAGCCCTAGGTTGCTCTGCGAACTGCATGTGTGCTGGAGACCGCCGTAGAAAATAAAGAAATGTCGTAAATACAAAATAAATTATGAATCATTGAAATTGCCGCTTCTCTCACTAACTACGCGAAATCCTTTGCATTCGATATCGTTTTGTTGTGTGAGCAAGTTGAGAGCTGTTCGAGAGCAGTGAATGCTGTGTTATCGAGCGCCGCCCTATGCAATGCAATGTTATCAAGTGCCGCACCCATTTTGCGGCTTGAAATTAGATCATAAGTAAACGTATATTAATTCCTTCAAAAATGTGCACAAATAAACTTTTTGTTTGATGGTTGGAGAGACTCGTATATAGGCCATAAATTTGTTTTGCGGACCTTTTGCTAGCATCACATTTTTAGCCGCGAGAGTCGTTCAGAAGGCAAATAAGCGCTCGTTGTTGCCGAGCTATTTCTTCTGTTTTGAACTTCGTGCTTTGTGCAAACTTTTGAAAAAAGTTGGAAAATATTAGTAATGGAGAGACCATTCAGATCACCTTACTAAGGCAATATTTCTACAATTCACGAATTTATCGTTTCGCCGTACATGTCTGTGATAACTAGAAGAATGAATGTTCTGTGACTTGTTCAACTTAGTAAGTGCATCCGTGAGAGGAAGCGAGAAACCATTTTGATTGAACACTTCGAACTCATAGATGTCAGCGAATAATTCGTTAGGAGGATGAGCAAAATTACACCGAAGCAATAAATTTATGTCTTCGATTGCTTTATGCATATCGAAAGTAATGATACCGATATGGGCGTGAATTAGTCGTCCTTTGCACCCGTGGGCGCCTCGATGGCATGATCTGAAAATCGCTTTTATGTTCACCGCTGACTGTCGCTAATGAAAGCGCATTGTGTGATCACATCATCATTCTGCACATTTGCTCACAATGTCAACTCATAAGTCTCTGAAGATTCGACCGCCAATAATCAAAAATCTAACTTGACACTTTAAAATAAAATATTCAGGAGTCAATCGTGATTTTTTTTTTGGTTGAATATGCGCATTATTGGGCAATTTTCAGCATCCGAAGTTCCATCGATGTTACGAGCAGAGTTTTATCCACAACCGTGCAAAACTTGCCTGGAAAACTATTTTTACGTTGAGGATCTTTCCGGTGTATTTCCTTCGGTTTGTTTTTGTTAATGACGCTGTGTCACATATCGCCTCTTACATCCTCATATAATATAATCATCTCTTCACACATGTTTCTCCACCTGTTTTCTATTTTTCTTTGATTTCATTTAAGTGCTCCCCCATTTCTCCCCTTTCATCTTAATTCCCATAAGCAAAGGATGAAGATCCTTCTCATTTAGTGGTAAGATATTGCCTATTCTCAAAAATGAACGTTCAGTGAGAATCTTTTCGGTTTACTGTTTCATATTTGCTTCACGAAAATGCATTCATGGTCATTTTATGTATAAGACGTATGGGCTATTTGGCCGCTATAGCTCACCAACCACTGAAGATGGAATTATGAAATTCCGTGAGTATGACAACTGTAAGGTTATATTCTTTACGACATATTATTCAGGTTGATCAAATCGATCACCTTATTCTACCAAAAATTATTTTCTCAATGATATAAAACTACCGAAGGCACGTGGGAAGACCTGAATACATTTGCTTAAAAAGCTGAAGTAGTGAGAAAATTTCGAAAGGTTGGAGAGCAGCCGAAATCTTTGAGAACAGATAGAACACCCCAATATGTGAAGTGAAATTTTTCCTATCATACGAGTTTCTCCTCAGTTGTACCTTTGAACACTTGAATTGTTCTTACGAGCATAGCGAAATGGAGTGTCTATTCTTCTGTAAAACGGTTGCAGCTTCTTAAAATTGTAAAGGCGGCTGAGAGATTGTTTCGGAAATTGAATTTTCGGAGACTGACTGCGGCACTACTGAAAACCAATAAATATGGCTGAAATTTTATCAATAATGTAGGGAATTCCCTCCACGCAGTCAAGAAATTCTGTTCAGATACGAAATTAAATCTTATTTAATGAACTTTCTGCTATAGGGTCGTAAAAACTTGTTTTATAGATCTGATATGCAACACGGAATTTTGCGACTACATTTTGAATCCGACCTTTTTCATTGGTCAAGGGAATCAGTGAAATGGCTGCGTTTGTGCAAAGTGATTGGGTTACAGATGATGCAGATTTGATTGCTATACGACTATTTGAGAAGCTACTGTATGACTGACTGCCAATTAAATTTGCAGATTCATTTCTCTGGCAGCTGGCTTGAAGACCATCCGTAGCTTGTGAATGTAAGCCCTATCGACTGAGGGTGCAAATGGATAGGCAATTATAAACGAGAGGCAAACACTTGAGTTACTGCAATAAACTACTAATGCAAGCGTGATGTAAGTAATGGACATTAATCGAAAGTCGCTCAATCAGCTCGTAATAAAGTATTTAAATGAACTTGCGGGAAGGGAAATAAATTACAGATTACCGGAAACCATTTCATTTAATAGGTAAAATTGCTCTGTAAGACGATGAAAAACTGAGTGTGGTAAATGATGGCCTATGTTACTCTAACAATTCGAAAATGCAAAACGGATATTTGGCATTGCAAAGGCGTGCACACTGTGCAGAATGCAAAAATTCGCAAGTTGCAAAATAAATGATTCATGAGATGCATAAAGAGAAAAGTGATGAGCATGAAGCGGAAGCTAGAAATTGTAGTTATGCAATTTGTATTTCCACATCAAAGACGTTTCATGAAGGCTCAGTGGTCATTTTTATTGTTATCACTCGTCGCGGACGGCCATCTGTTGCACAGGATCGTCTTTTCAACAACGCGTTTTCGAGGGAATCTTTCGTGCTGTGGATGCAATGCATCGAGTGGTCGCATTTTTTGCTGCGTTTATCGCCATTGCTTTAATCGATGTTAGTGAACTTTTACGCGGCGGTGCTCAATTTCTCTTCACTTCTTTCACTTTCTCAAGGTCAACTTGAAGAGGATTTACTCTAAGTAATTTTGCGTACTTGAATTAATAGCGCGCGTGCCACTGATAGCATGTTGTCTCAGGATTACTCGCACAAGTACATTATCTACCCGTATTTTTACTATTTTCTTTTTTCTAATAAACTGGCTTTCTTATGAAGGAAATGCCTCTCTCCCCTTGCCTCTTCATCCTTCTTATCCCTTGCACTCCCTCCCACATATATTATTGCTCAGACAACACTTGTTTAAAAAGTAGCACTGCCTGAGTGTCATAATGCATATGTGTTCGGTTGCTTCGCTCAAATTAGGCGTGCACGTGAAAATTGGTATAATTCGTGAAGCATTTTGTTCACATCTGCTGCTGTCACCGAATTCAAGCAACAGTGCTGATTTCTCCACCAGCAAAATAAGAAATAAAAAAACAACTGTCAGGTTATCAGCTGCTATCAACTTGCAGACTGCTTCCACTTTTTTCAAGTAATCTCCCCGCACTCTTTCCAGGAACCAATTTTCGGCGCTGATACTAAAATGGGACCGGCGATTCCGAACATTCCTTCTAACCGACGAGTCAAGGGAGCAGTAATCAACTTTTTTCTTGGTTTAATTTTCGATAAAACTATGCGCGAATAATTAAAAGGGAAGTATATATGAGAAACAAATGTATCGTTCATAGAAGTGCGTCTCCATGTTTGTAGGAACAGAGAGAGGAGATTTCGGAACAGAAGAGATAGATCACAGAATCAAAGGAAGACAAATTAACTAATATCTTTTGAGAAGCAACATAAACAGATGAAAGTTTCTCCTCGAGGCTGCATCACGTTTTTTCTCCGAGAAACAAGCGGCTGCCTTTATTGCCACATCAGCAATTACTATTATAGAAAAAAAATTTGATTTCCATTCAGTCTGTTCGGAGAAATGGCTGAAAAGTGTCTTCAAAAGCGGTTACGAATTCCGGAAGAAACTAACAATGATAGGATCCGGAGAAATTGCTCCTCTCGCTTTTCAAAATTATCTTTGGTAATTGTATCTTTGGCAAATTTTTGACACGGTCAATGGGTTCGGCGAAAATTTTTCACATAAAAATGCAAAAGGAGATGAAAATCGAAATAAGTTAAGTTCGCACCGAAGTGCGACTTCAGGCAAAATTTTTTGAAAGAAGTGTGACATCGCTGCTTTGCTTCATCCTCATAGCTGCACTAAGAATGAATGCGTATAACAGCGACCGTCCATGCTTCATAGTGGGGTCTTCAATTCTGTACGCGCTCAAATCCAGGCATCGCAGGCAGCGGATTTGACGGCATGCTTTTCGTCAGCTAGCGTCACCTTCGGCCATCCGCATACTTTTGCAGTTGATACTGCAATCCTTGGATTTCATTTCACGGTGGCTTTTTACCTTCATCTGGCGCTGGCGTTACTAAGCATTTTTGGGCATTGTCTGTGCAAATAGTGGGAAATGTGAACTTTCTGCGGAAGTGTCCAAAGTGATGGATTCGAGAAAATATTCACAAAATTTACCCAGTTGTTGTTACCATGAACATGTTAACGAAATAGTGTACATCGAGTGCATTCCATCACCTAGAATCATCAAATAAACAAATAGTGGGATTACTGCACTCCAGCGAATTTCACTGTCGATTAATAGCTTTCGACCTGCTTCCTAAGCGCTTTGCCACCTGCTGTCGAGAAGAGCCTTCAGGCTCTATTTTCGGCCTTTTTTGATTAACTGCACGCTAGGTGAGCAGGTGGTCGGTCGTCATAGCTGCTGTTCTGACTGCATACTTGGGAGCGAAAAAAGAGTATTAGTTGTCACGTGAGTACCACATAATGAGCTGCCAACGCAAAATTCGAGTGATGATGTAGGAAAAATAAGCACCTGGTAATTGCGGCCGTCGTTGCGATGATGCGCCCCCTCGCTGCGCGCTACTGAGCGGTCTTTAGACGTGAGCATCTATCGAAAATTGGTTACAAATGTGTTGGCCTCTGTGTCGCTTAAGAACGAATGGTGTTGAGCCGATGGTAGAGTGGCAGAGTATCAGCTTGCTTAGTGGTTGGTCTCGCTTGGTTCTCCCGGCCGACATAAGCAGTCTTCATGACCCTTGACCCCTTTTGGCTGTGAAATTAAGATGACTCCCTTTCTTAGTGCCATTGCGCAAAAAAACTCGTTTGCTGAGAAAATGTACACTCCTGTCATAAGTGTCCCAATAAAAAATTAAAAAATGGAGATCCTACCCCATTTACGTTTGTTTTGCAGTGTACGCCTGAATTTCCGAGTTTACTCAAAAATGTATAAAAGACAATTTATGTGACGCTCGTCTTCAGATGAACGTTTCAAATATGTCTAAATGGGGAAAAGTACCGCCCAAAGCAAACTCTCATGAAAATATTCGATCAAAAGGGCAGAACACGAAAGCGCTGCAACCAGTGAATGTGTTTCCGACGCGAATTCGAGTACCACATAATGGTACCTTTTCTGGCAAGAGACCGACGGTTAATCGTAATGATTCCGCTAAGAGCAATTCAAAGATCGCCAATGTAGGTTCCGAACGCAAACCTAAGGATCCTATGAGGCATGTGGGCACTCTTGGTGTTATCAAGAGCACAACGGATGGCAAAAGAGATGAGCTTGCTGCGACATCTAAGCGAAGCCATGAAGGATCGGTAGCGACAAACACCTCATCACACTTACTCAATGTCACCGCATTAACCACAGTCAGTAGCAAACTGACAACGACTACCACTTCTTTCAAGTCGACCAATGCGGCGACACTCTCTGGACTCAGTCAATTACAGCAAAAGACCGCTACGGAAATTGCGAAAGGAAATATTGAAGGAATGAAGCGGAATACAACGAATGCCTTGAAAACAACTAAAAGAGCCTCAGGAGGCAAGAAAGGTCCATCCAAGTACTCACAGAAAACCAAGGAAAAGGGAGCAGCTTCGGAAACACATATGCCTAAAAGTGTATCAGTGGTGGTGGCTGCAAGTAATACATCCACACTGCCTTTGATATCTTCGTCAACTATGAAAGGTTTTGAAATTACAGCTTCACCTTTACGTCTCTTACCCAAGCTATCAACCATTGGAAGATATATAATTCGGGCAAATACCACGTCGCCAAAAAAAACCGCCGTATTAACGAAAACGAGCCCACGATTAACGGTTAAAGTCGAGCTGGATCGCGAAGTTGAATTGACACTGTCCCAAACAAATACCACTACTAAAGAAGAGTTGACACCCTCCCAAACAAATACCACCACCACGTCAACTACGCAGACAACACAGCGTTTAACACTATCCACAAAAATTAAACAAATGCCTCCGAAACCACAACTGATTCCACTGTCGCTACCTAAATCGACTAGCAGAGGCATAAAGACGAGTAGGACCACTACTTCAACCACAACAACCACCGCAACCACAACAACCACAACAACCACCACAACTAAGGCCATTATTAGAACAACCACTTCCGCTGCTGTCACCAGCACCACCATCGTTGAAACAACAGTTACCACTACCAGTGTCGGTGCAACCACCAGTGCCACCGGTCCTAGCACAAGTATCAGTACTACTGTCGGTGCCAGTACCAGTATCACCACTACGAAAGCCACCGCTCTTAAACGCAGTACGAGACACCCAGTATTTCGATCTACGAAGAAACCGAAGAAATCGATGATTATTAAGATGCCGCCCCCTGAATCCTCCGAAGAAGCAAAAAAAGGGTAACTTCTATCACACTGACTCAATACTTCTTCATAAGTTTTAAGAGCGTTCTGGTAATTGCTCAGGGTGGTACGATGCGGCATCTAGTTGGTGCTATGAAAAGTGTGTCACATGGTTACGCATGCATATGTCTTCTTGTTCTCGTCTCTTTCAGCATACGATAACATCTGCATGGCATGACAACGCAACGCCGGAAGCGCCCTCACGCAATTTATAATCAGGCCTGATTTGAGTGTGCAACGTTCCAGAGGTCGCATGTTAAAAAGATTCTAAACCTGGCAGTATTACATGGCTGGCATGTCTTTAAAAGGGCCATGCTCCCAGTTTCTACAGCGTTCGTAAGTCACACCAGTTCGATATATCTAACACAACAATGTATGTTGGAAAGAAATAGTGCGTGCCATTGCAGGCCTTCTTACAGCTTCACATCTAGGAGAAGGAAATCCTTTTTCTATCGACTCATCGACAAGAAGTGTTTGGCTAAACGAAAGTTTCATTAAACATCTTCAGCGATCCGGATAAATCGGGCGGTAGAGGTGCTCTCATCACCGGGATCGTCATTGGGATGGTGATTATTGTAGCAGTCGTGTTTGCTGGCCTCTTCATCATGTTTCAAATGAAAAGAAGGCAAGCTGAGCAACAACAACAGCACCAACAAGGACAACCCGCAAACACGGATGGTAATTCTGGTTAGTGCAATTTGCTCTTAGCGGGTCCACTTTTCAAGTAACTTGCAAAGGACCCCCCTTACACGCTACCCTGGATCCCAACTTCGATAATGCCAGTAAACTTGATTCAGGTTATAATTTCGCCAACGTAAATGAAAAAAGAACCAGCTGTACCATGGCGATCTGCGAATGGCAGAGGTCGTCGTGGTACTCCTCCTAGACTTGTTGCACGTAATGCTCATTTTTCTTTCGCTTGTTGATGTGCTTCTAGGAATGTCAGTCAATGTGCTATCAAAGAAAGATGGCCAGTGTTTTCTACGTTATCTCATCACATCACCTAGGCCCTAAGATCCCCTCTTATGTGTCGTTACACGACAAAAACGCTCGCGCATGCTGAACGCGGCAGTGTTTTCATCGTCGTGTCCGCTCCATCCAGGCTCCGTATCAAAACGTAGGTGAGCAGTGCGGTTGGACGTTTTTGAGCCTGATAGTTGCTATGAGTGTGTATCAGTGCTGTTCGTGTTTATTATGCTTACGACCGCGATGTTCACTACACTTCTAATGGCCCATATTCGCAACCACTCCGTATCTAAAACCGCAACTGTGGTTTCGCACCAACTTTGATTGTCGTAATATTGCGCATTTTGAATTGAGAATGTTATCTTCAAGGTGAAATATTTCAACTCTCCATGCCAATCTTCATACTTTAACTGCAGAGTGTTACGCAAAACTATATGCATTTTCCCTAGCACGATCTGTGCTGAAAAGACTAAAATACTTCTCGCCTCCACTGCACCCATGTGATGCCCTTTTTTGTTCAGTGCCTGACATGGAATCCGTCACAGTATAGCATCGATACATGCAATGGTGAAACTATGTGGGATTCCTTGTCGACCTTCAGGCAGGGAAAAACTGCCTGGGGTTCGAAGTACGTGATCATTTAGAGAACAAAATATTTATCTGTATAGTAATGAGGGTGGAATTGTGAACTAGCTCCAACTCCAGGGTTCTATATGTTATTGTTGGGGTTGAGGTTGAAAAGTTCGTATAAGCAATAAAAGATGTTGGTGTATGAGAGAATGGGTATGATCAGGCACAAGAATGCAAAGAAGCAGTCTAGGGCTCGTCTCTGCACTGGCGTCTTCCTTCGGTGAAACGACAGTGCCACCAAAGTTGCTTGAGAGAGAAAGGAACAGAGGTCCACAAAGTGATTCGAACAGTTCAAAATCAATTGCTTACAACATTTCTGCAGATGTCCAAATACGGCTTACATATCGTCGTTCCATAACGTCTTCATGAACTTTTCGTTTATTCCTTTGTCCTTGTTATCCCCATAGAGCAATCATTTTTCCATAGGGACAATATAAGGACAACTTCCTCTTTGTTCTTGCGAAATTATAAAATACAATTTCTCAAATATATCCAATTATAGCGGTCAGTGAACATAGAATTTGAAGGGGTTCTTAAGTTTCAGTTCTCTTTGTTCGCCTCTTAAATACTTTCCGTATGTATATGTTGTGACTCGCATCCTCTCTTTTCCCTTTCTCATTCACTGGAAGTCACCAAATTTTTATATTTGGGAATCTCCTCTGAATGAACTGCAAAAATGTGGTGGATATTATACAGATATACAAAGCATACATAAATCTGAAAGCGAAGGTGGGCAGTGCCAACTAACGACGAAGGATAAGCCGGGCGGGCGGTTATGCAACTTCTCATATATCTGTTCACTTCCCTCGTGGACGTTACATATTTTACTCGTTGATATTTGAACTTCCGAGTAAACTCGGCAATGTACGCCTTACAGTTATCGTTTTAATCAAATTATTTCATGGCGCGATGATGGGCGGGTGATAGTGCCGCGAATATGCAATTTTGGGGAGTTTTCATTTAGCATGTGGACCATGGAGCATCACTGTTTATTGCATTCTACGTTGTTGCAAAACTGCAGCACGAACAAGGACGGCTTCCTCGATATAGCTGATTAACTTCATTTAAAATGTTAATGCAAACACAATATCCTTATACGTTTCGGCCTCGCGTGGTTTGGTCGTTAAAAGCTTCAGTTGTCTCTCATGTCCTCCTACGTCTTTCAGGTCTCATACTTCAGTGTGCAACTTGCAGTTTGAGTTCATCGCTATACTTTTATGTCAGCGAAACTTCATCCCAGTCTCTACTGTGGGGTTTTGGCTGAATTATTTTCAACGTTGCTTTTTCTCATATCCGACATGAGCAAAACTTGACCGCTTCCCATTACACGTTTTACTTTAACAACGCCTGTTCCGATCCAAAGAGTGCGCTCCTTAAATCTCCTCTCTACGCAAAATGTATTTTCAAGTAGAACTGTCAGTGCGGTATGCTTTTCCGTGATCACGTGTGCTAAGGGTTGCTTAGTGCAGGTTAAGGTGCATCTCGCAACACTACCGGTGTGGCATCGCTTCGCCAGCACCGCACTGAGCATAGCTGTTCCCGAAATAAGAAGCATCGGAGTCATCTGAACTAAAGAACACGAGAGTGGACTGACCACTCACGAACTCACATCCCTTCCAGCTAATCTCTAGTAAATGCGAATTTGAGAGCGCATTATATGCCTTACAAATAGTAGGCAAGTATGGAAGGGAATGCATGGATGCTAAATAACACATATTGTGGAAAAACAATGGAAATCCCACTCTTCATCGGAATATTCGCCTTACTTCAAAATATTATCCACATTAGAATTTGCATGTTATTGTATTTTTACTGATGTGCATCGCCACGTAAGCATGTGGCGAACGAAGATCCTCATCAAGGAGCAATCACCAAGGTCGTGGCAAACCATATCCGCCGATCAGCTTGGCCTAGTTTTCCCTAGAACTATCGATTTCCCGGAAATTCGCAATTCATCTAACGCTAACTCGCTCAGTTTACCCAAAGTGCGATGTTGGCATACTGTTTGGCAGCTATAGTAATGATTGCAGCTTTCCAAGAAAGTGCTGGGGTTATTTTCTCAGGCAGTTATAATTATTAGCAGAAAAATCCAAAGCTTCAAATGATGAGGTCGATTATTAGCAGAAAAATCCAAAGTTTCAAATGATGAGGCCGTTTATCAGAATGTCTGTTCCGCATCTTGTGCGCAGTTGCTCGATTATGGTGGACGACGGCAAGCGCCGCATTGACAGAATGTGGAAGTTTCGCCAAAACGACAAAAACTTCTCAATGACGAAGTCCCGGTTTCTGTATTCAGAGCGTTTGTCCTCATCGTTCGATCTTTCCACACCCATATATCTTCGCCTTAAAGCTGTGTTTTCGCATTTCATTTCTTAATATATTCAAATTCAATTAACTTTTTTTTGCCAGCAGCTGCACTCATCAATATTTTGCCAAACATCGGCTGCCATCATTGGCTGGCTAGAGGAAGGTTAAGGAATTCAGATTCGGGGAAAAACAACCTTTTTGGTGTAAATTCAAGATTTCCTTGTGAGATTGCTTCTGTAATTTGCAGATTATGGAACGATAAATTCCGTCTTAAATGATCCGAAATCAAATATGATGGAGAGTGAATGGGCACCAGATAAAATCAAAGCATCACAGTTCACTTACAAAGGACCTCTTCAAATACCCTTCAAGCAACCGCTTGTTCTTGTAAGATGTTCTAGAACTACGTGGTGTTTGTTCGAGGCTGAAATTTGTATGCCCATGAAGTTTCATCAAAGATAAATTCATCTGAATCATGTCAAGAATGAGGATGGGGCGTAAACAACGCGATCATATGTCAAGATGAAATTGTTCTGTAAACACGACCGACAACCCATCGTAGATGCAGAAACTAAACATGCACCGACTAGAAAACTCGGGCGCTGCGATTTCGGTTTGTGATGTCGTCCCATTGGCGATCATTTAAAAGCGGCCCTGAAGCAGTATGTTCCATCACTTGCAACAGTCAGCAACCGGACTACTGGTCCATGGCTGCAGCCCGCTTATTTCTAACCGTTCATTACTCATCCAACTGACCTGTCGCCAACTTTGCTATACTGTTCACTATCAAAATTATCTTTCACTTTGTTGAAACAATGTAAACATGTAACAGCCGAGGGGTTTGGAAACTGAGGCGAAGGGAGACACCTCATGCTGTAGCAAGTCCAGTGACTTCTAAGATCAATGGTGTTTTCTAACCATTTATAGACCGTCCATTAACCTAACGAACAGCTTGCGTAAGGTTCCACGGACAATATCCATTACTAAAAATATAATTCGACGCGTCCTTGAGAATCACCATAATTTCCGTATTTCCCACCCCACTCAGTAAGGTTGGGATGAGCATCTCAAGTTTTACAAGTGTGCTCGGAAAAAGTAGGGGTTTTCGACCACCTTATCCAGCACGAGTCGAGCATTTCCGACCGGTGGAGCATTAAAGCGTCCTCCAAGATAGCCCTCACTCATACCAAGTCAACTGATCCAATTCTAAATTGATTTTTCAATACAAAGGCTTTTGTCAATTCAGAAGGATCCAGATCCTGATGAGGAATAAGATTCGGCCTTTTCGATTCCAGGGAATGTTCACGCACCAGTTGATCATCATCACATGTTTTGCGTATCGAGGGTGATTGGACTGATCAGCTATTAGCCCTCATGGTGCAGGAGACGCAGCAAATTTAGATTATAGGTCTGGAATCAACCTGCAATTGTTTCAAGCTAAAGCGGTGCATTTTGTCACGATTAAGAAACAGTTCCATTCGCCTAGATAACAGATGGCTGTAACACTGAGAAATGACATGAGAAACATACATGATTTCAGAAGCATGAGCTAGAGGACGAAGCACCGGCATCACAACATGAAAGTCAGCATGTCCAGTTCGACGACGCACTCAACGAAGTTCACGAAATGGGTAGTGAGGTGGAAGTAATCGTTTTCGGAGGGGTGAGTTTTGTGGACCATGAAAGAAATTAGAAGCAATCGCCAAACGGAAGTACCGATGAAAAGCAGGCGTGCTTCTTCCTTTCCTTCTCACTTAGATAGCAAATAGCCACTCCGATTCAGCGCCGTCTTCCAACAAGGAAATACAAGTTCAAGTAATGGAGAGGGACGTACTCTAACAGCTATGTTGACCAAAGAAAGGCAAAAGTCACCACTGATGTAGCAGTCGTAACGGTTTATATTATGACCGGACATTAGAGTACAATAGATTTGTGGTCGTCTCTGCAAGAACAGTCAGTTTTGCACGACATATGAACACACAGCTAAAGAGGAAAACACCAACCGCAGCATTTATCACTATGCTCATATCAAACATATGCGTATGTTTATGTTGTACATTTTTGCGACGATCATTTGAAACGGCCACGGAGTTTCATCTTTGAATGGTGAAAATTTTACCTCGGCCTGTGCGCCTGCTAGAATATCGAGCCTTCAAAGACTCATAGCGCTGAAGTAGAGCATGCAAGGTCGATGCCACTTGGCGCATGGTTGTTTGGGAATAACTGGCTACCTGACTATTCGGTGTGTTTGACGACTAGCACTTTTGCTGGCGATACTTGGTTCAATCTACATTCCCCCACCTCTAGTCCCGACATTTGAAATATGCGACACTGCTTTGAAAAAATTCTGCAGCACACTTAACTGACTTCGTGGCTCACTTTTTCGCATGAAATTTGCCGCATACTAATCAGGAAAAAGCCAAATACTGCTTTTGACAGAGGGAACTAAAATTTAGGAATCTAGCTGCAAGAACGCCTTCATTTCGATCGCCACCAAATGATGAGGCCTAACGATTCATACAATGGACATATATGATGTCGAAGACATGTAAAAAAAACTATGCACCTTCACACGATTTCGCTCCGCATCTACCTAGAATTTTGCGCTTCTATGCAGTCAGTCGGCTTCAGTTATTCACTCCCCTGCAGACTTTGCCTAATCGCGCAGTGGCTGCAGCCCATACCATATAACTTAAGCTGCCATGCATGCAGTATGCAAAAGTGACGGATCCAAAGTGTATGCGGCGCCAGTTTTCGAAACACTCAGTGCTACTTTTCATTTTAGCTGTTCGAGACAGTTAGCAGGTTTCCCTCAACTTTTTTTATAAACGCCACACATGATGGCTTCAATTCGCCCTTCTACCCACAAATTTTAACTTGCCGTTCTGTCAATTCGAATGAGAAAAGCAATCCCACCTGCCATTCCCAATATGCGAACTGCGTCAGACAGTAGCTGCAACGCTATCCTTTAAATACCCCTGGTAAACAGCGAATGTTACAATGTGAATGCATTTGTTTTTATTTATTTTAACCATATCTCATAAGCTCGTGAACCAGTTCTTCCGAGAAGCTTCGAAGGTTTTTGCATTACCTAGAATGCGAAGCATGCTCCTTCATTTGTGCTGTACTCGGAACAGCACAGGTCTCCTAATTATCTAGAATGTAATGGAACAAGAAGAACTCAGGTAAACTGGTTGCTTCCACATAGGTGCTGGGAACCATCCCAGATGAAAAATTTTCATTGTTGCGTGTCCTTTGCAGAGGCAAAAGAAAGCGACTAAAACTGGAAAGGCGTCGACGAGATACAAACACGTACCGCCACGCGTTGATACTAAGGAAAAACAAGCACAGATTGCCATCAGAGAACCATAAACCTTCAATTAACGTTTTTCAAAACAATTCTACCTTGCAAATAAATTCGCTTCATTTTCCTGCGAAACAAATAACAAGTCGAGTGCACCAATTGTTTGTTGCAAGAATGCAGCTGGTGGAACACCAGTTCAGTTGCATCCACATATCCGGTTCTATCCGCTTAAAGATACCTCCAGCGAAGTTTCGCGACACTATATTCTGTTTGTGTTCTAACTGACCGGGAGTCATTTGCATAGAATGCAGAATGTTGTAGGACGAGAGTCGAGGATACGAGCTAGCTGCATATTGCGAATGAATGCATTTGCAGCAAAATGCTGAGTAAGATGTACGAGGCGAAGAGCACTTAACGTCCAAAAGGCATTGCATCAACGCTGCGACTAGATGTGCCAGTAAAATGGCGAAAAAAACGAGTCAGTAAGCGGTAACGTACGATCCTCCATATAATCCTGGACAAATCAGTCAGTTACACTCATGGACCTGCGCGCCCACCACCGCTTGCAGCGATTGCTGGCAGAGATGTGCAGTGAATCAGTCAAAGAAAGCGCTCACTGCCTGCTTTCACCGCCTGTTTAAGCACCGATTATCGCATGACCGAAACCACTTTTATCTCTCTCGATATTTCCTTTCAGACATTACTTTCCTTTGCATTCCGCTCCTTCCACCGAAAACTTTCATGTCGTTAGCAATAATGAAACAGGCAGATGATGTTCTCAAACATCAAATAAACCGGAAAAAGTAATTTATATGCGCGCTCAAAATTCTACCATACGAAAGTGTGCAGACTCACAAATTCATTGCACGCTTGCATTACGGCAGCACCTCGTCTGCCAGGTACTTGCACTGCACTGATGGCTTCCTACACCATATTTCGCACTGACACGGCAGTTAGTTTTACGCCCGCAGGCATATGTAGTTGAAATTGCTGCAGAGAGGAGGTAGGGAAGGGGATGTGAAAAGGAGGAGCACCATTTGGTTATCTGCTATCAAGATTCCGCTCGATGCACTCAATTTCGAAAAATACGAGCACTTAAATGCGTGCGAAAGTTTGCACATACCCATATCGAATTTCCATGCTACATCCAGAACAACAGCATTTTGTGTTTCTCGCGCACAATGAGTACACAGACGCGTCACTTCACTACTTTCGTTAGACATATAAAAACGAATACTTCTCAACTGGAGGTCAGGTTAACTAAAACCTGAAGACATCATTTTTTATGCCTGTGCTAAATTAGCAAAAGGCGGAATAAACGTGAAAGTGAGCGAATAAATCGTTCAGCCGTATAATGTAGACATGAACTGATTATATGTTTCCTATGCTAAGTTCTCCAATCTAACGTGTCATGTTTGTCTTCATTCATCTGTGCGTTCATTACTCGCATACATGTGAAGCCCCTTCATATCCATCCACCCGTTCACCAAAAACGTTTCGAAAAAGGTCCTAATTGCTCAGTCTTTTTTCCAAAGAATGCTGCCATTAGAACTCCAGCTTCCCTCAATTATTGCTATAATTACTGAATGGCACTCCCCTCTCCCCTCAAAGATAAAAAAGCAGGTACACGCATCACGGCGTAATTGAAGACACAAGTATGCAATTAAACGGTGTTCAATCACAGCATAGACCAGTGATAGCATCGATGCAACAGTTTGTTCTCAGAAAAGAGAAATTAACTGTATGAGAAAGTAGGTGCATCATGATGAATAAAAAACTGTATTTCTATGGTCGCCATCATAAGCACAACGATGCAACTTGGGTTGATCAAAACCATTAGGAAGGCTTTCGCTTACGTGGTGGTCAAACGAAGTGTGTGATTTGCCACTCCTGAGTACAACTAAACTCTGGCTTCGAAACCAGAAAACGCCTCCTTCCTCTCCACCCACTAGGATGCTCCCAAAGAAGTGAGGAAAATTAGAAAAGCTAAGTGGGCCTCATGCAATCGTGATAATGATTAACTGCAACGTCGGCCCAAGACGCTTTGCTGGTTTCTGTTTCTGGGCATAAACGTGGAAATTAGAGACATTCGATTCTGCAGAAATGAGGAGAAATGAGAACGCTCTATTTCCGTAATTATTCAGCTCGATCTTCTTTCACTTGCTTCATACGCGAAACCATATTCACGCACAAAACGGGACATGAATCCAGTGCTCTCTACTAGCCTCGTTCCATCGAAATTCAGTTAACATTTGAACGAACCCACAACGGCCCCAACGAGCGCTTTTTCGAAAGCATGCACCACAGACTTTTCGAAAGCACGCCAACTTGCGCCATCATTTGGCAGCACGTTTCACCTATTGTTTTCGTTTAGTGTTCAACCACTTTTTTAAACCCTAAATACCGCCCTATCGCTATACTAGGGGAAACAAGAACACGACCAATCGAGAGCATTTCAACAAGATAAGAAAAGAATAAAAAGCTGCTAAAAGATACGATATAGATTAGTGGTGCCCAAACAAAATCTCGTGAATGATAGTCTGAACTTCGGCAGCACCGAATTACATTCGACAATTCCGACTTCTGGAATAACGAATAATTCACTAGATGGTGGATATACATTTATACATTTAAACAACAACAGATGAATCGGGATAACTTCGAGCATAAAGGTCATTCATTCAAAATGAATTCCTCACAACTAAACTAAAATAAAAAACAATGTGCAACACATGACACATTTCAGCAGTTAGTTCAAAAGTCAACACGATGCGATGCAACAAGCTAATCCGGAGCAACATACTGCAACGCAGCTTCTCGACACCTGTTCCTTTCTCACAATCCATTACCTCCCAACGCACAAAAAGAATCATTTTTGAATTCGGATGCTGTACTACGATACTCCACCCTCACAAAAGTGTTTTATTTCGAACATTCACAGATCTGACTGATGCTAATTTATTGCAGTATCTTATCAAATTCCTGTGCAAACACAGTGCGCACTACCGAGCGGTACAGGACGACAAAATAGTTACACGTCTTAACACTTGGTATCACTACCCTTAAGTACACGTGGGCTGGACGAAAACAAAGAAGAACCAAATAGGGTGAATGAGTACCTTCTTCTTCAAAACAATGGCACCAGCGGTACTTTTAAGATGGATTCCTTGGAAGCTGAAATTCCAATACAATGTAAGTACAGCTGCAGATAGTAAAGCTTTGGCCTTTTCAAGGTTCTGGAATCGGCGTCTACGAAAGTATCAGGATTCACTACTTCTGGAGACTGAGTTCTAATGCAATTTTACTGTCTTTAATGCTTCGAGTTCTTAAATTTTTTTTTGGTCACCTGGTATGACTTACAAAGACAGAATACAACAAAAATACCCGCAAACGCTAACACTGAGGTAGTGAAGGACATCAGCTGGCAAGCTGCTGCTGTACCCGTAGATATGCTCGTCTGTCAAGGAGCCCTCGTCGCCACGACACCACTACATAACTTGTGACAGCCATTAACATCCAAGACGCCATCATAATGTTGAAGCGCATAGATGCATAATCGCCACGCGAGTAACACGATCTGAGACCCAATCGACCACTCAACGTACAGTTCAATTTATCATAATAGCCGCTTTCCGCGCAATATTCTATAAACGACAACAATTTTATCCCATTTTGGGACACAAGCAGACACAACTTTTTCGAAATCACTCTGACGAAATTTTCGAAACCGTTCAAGACCTCATTCTGCAGCGGTCTACTACTTCGTGAATTTTATCAGGGAGAGAAATATATTTTAAACATGGAAAGAGAATATCCCGTACGATGTTTTATTTCATCCGATGACCCCTTCCCCCAGATCTGTTCATTCACTGTCAACTGAGGCTGAAGATGAACTCAAAAGTTAGAAGACGACGTTTAGGTTAGCCTACCGTCGCAAATCTGATAGCAATAAGCAACATCCAATCAACATCCAATCAAAAGCAACCTGTCAGGGGGAAATGTGAAACAAAATATACGGTTACTAAGAGATGAAAAGCGAGTTTTCTGATGAGCAGAAGTTTTTGCGAAATGGAGAGAAGGAAAGGATTTTTTTGCTGCTGCAAAAAATCTGCCTGTGCAGAAATTGGTTTCTTTTCATCCTATGAATTAGTGAGATATAAAGGCACTGAGCATCAAAGTCAACTGTATAGAACCTGAACTTACTCCATAATGGGTTTAATCTGGCTGTGAGGTATCCTTTGAAGGCTTTTTATTGCTTAGAATCTAACTCTTCCGCTCCTCACAGCGACCCAACGACTCAGAAGTTTGCGTGAGGTCAGCTTATTCATCAGGGAGGGAGCTAACTTGTCTAAGAAAGAAAGTCATGTTAGCGGTTGACAAAACTGAGCCTTCTACGCGAGAAGCTTTGCGCTGATGACCTCCTCAAGCGTATTCAAGTTCCCCTGAAACGACTTGTAAGAAAACATTCCTATACAGATCATTCATACCGCTGGTGTACTTTAGTTCACAAGAAGCACGCTTCTATAATTAAATTTTCTCTTTGTGAATAGCTACGAAAGCAAGCAAAGTGCTCGCCAGTTCAGTACTCCTAAATTAAAGTTTCTATAAGAATATGGGTACAAATGTCATGAGAAATACAACTGAGAGAAATGATCATGCAAAACACTACTGCAACATTTTGTAAGAGAAACGGTGCACGTGGAATTTAAAATGAAAATGATGAATTTGTAAGTAAGTAATTAGGAGATCCGCAGCCGCTAAAAAGGCTACAGGGATAGGCTTAACGCTTCTTTTCCACTTCTGAAGGCCTTTACAACTCGTCAGCGAGAGGCCTGTCGCATCAAACTGAAACGAAGTTCAAAAACCTCTTATACATTCTGGTTTCTTTGTTACTAACAGATTTGACGCATAAATCCCGTTATGAATCGTCTGACGTTTTGATTCTGACTACCAGGGGCATGCGAAATCTGAGGATAGTGGCTGCGCGAATTTTTGGACTGGAAGACCTGTTCAAACTGTCCCCTACAGACAATTCAATAAAGCTACAGCAAGCACTGCAAGATGGCCTTCATTTCTTGCTGTCGACCAGTTCGATGTCCCTTATGAAATGGGAAGCAGATTTTGAAAATTTGCAAATGGGTTCCAGGATAATAGCATTTTCGGAAGGTTTTTCCAGACCCATACGGTTTGAACTACGAGATCCAAAAGCGCATTTTCGGTCTAACATCGCGTGAATATTGCCGCCTCGAGATGAGAAACGCTTCATACTGTGTTTTGAAGTGTTAACGGTTTCTTCGATACTGTATCTGGTTCAATGCTGTCTTATTTCCGAGCAATATAACTTATCGGGAGTTTATCCTTTTCAATGGTCGCTCAAGTCCCCACCTTACCTCTCTGGATCGTCACAACGCGAAATAAACTTCCAAATGTGGTGAGCGACATTCTCCAAGACAAACTCACCAGTGCGAAGCGCGTCACGTTCAAAGGAACTGCACCGTACACACTCTTCGATCACTGTAAATGGCTCATCCTTATAGCAAAGAATGCTTGACGCCGCCGGCGGATAGCTCTCTGACGACGGTTCGGTTACCCCCGAATGCTGCAATTCCATCACAGCAGTAAAAATAGTTTGAACTCAGTCGATGACTCACGCTCCCACTAACATACCTGTGTAATGGAGAACGAAATTTGTTAAACTTTTCATAAGACGTTGCGAAAATTGCTACTAAGCAAGCATGCGCACATGTTAAACAGTTAAAGATCCGAGCCAGCGAGAGCGATTTGGCTGTGTTTTGCTGCTTAGCGGGCCGTTAACAATTCAAAGGCTACTCCTAGGTCCAGTATTTACTTCTATGCTCGTATCAACCTACTGACAAAAAAAATCGGATGGGAAAGGTTCGGCCATAAGCAAACTGCTGATAACCACTGGCAAACGGGTCTAATGAATCGGGGAAGAACTCTGAAGATATGCTTAGATGAACATTGCGGCTAGAGAACTCTGATAACCAAATATCAGAGATTCACGGACCGAACTATCTGACAGACATATGTGTAGGCACAAAGGGACGCAAATGAATCAACGCAGTATTATGAAGGTGGTGGAAAGGTTTATAAAAACAATGCAAAGATGCCAACTACACTCTCAGATATGCAACTATGAAACAACGCAACTGAAGAGGTGGGAATCTTTAAAAAGTTACGGTGAAGTAAGTAATCAGCAGAATAGCGCACAGATAAGCCCAATTCTCTCACCTCAAGCACGACATTCCACAGCAATAATAAACAATTTGTTCGGCAATTTCTGACTTTCCCTATGGAAATAACCGCATTCATTCAACATTCAATCTGCAGCTTTCGTGATTCACTGCAGAGATTTATTGCACACTGATATCTTATAAAATTCCCGACTAAATATATCAAAACGCATCCTCTTATAAGTAAGCTTGAAGCAACGCTACCAAATACCTTCTGCGAAGCATTCAATGGTATATTGCGAGGATGAGTGAGATTCGAGGGTGAGTTGGTAACGGATGTCGAATCGCTGCCTCTCCATGCAATAAACTTTTTCAATACGACGTCACCTCTATCGATGCTCTCTTCCATACGACTCTCCAGGTAGAACACGACTGCCGAAATTCTGAACACGAGTACCGTCAGACGTCGACGATGATAGAAATGAGTCCTGCTATTACAGATACGCTTAATGCTAATGCAATGAACCATCATTATTGCTATGCGGATAGCGCGGAAATCTTAACGGTTGAGCACCGTCTGAGAATCCCTCAGAATTTGGATACTTTTGATTTACCCCCTCATTTCGACCCTTCCTGAAGTTACTTATCGCCCACCAACAATTTCCTTCCTTTACGAAGCACAACACAGTACTATTCATCGTAAAAACATTGCTGTATTCACAGCGCCCTCGAAGTAAAAAAAATGAAGGGACGGACTGATTCACACACAAATAACAAAGTTGAAAACGCAAACTCGCAAAAGCGCATATGTGAAATATTTACGCCTCTCAAACGTTCTCAGTGGAATTCGTTTTACTGTTTATTTAGGGAAGAGGAAGCGAAGATTCCCACCCGAGGAGGAGAGCAATTTCAGGTGACCATTACCCAGAAAAATATCGCATAATTTAGTGGAATTTCGCATTCAACGTGGAATAAAAACATCGACTTACATGCTGAAGAAAATAATGCAGAATATCATTCGGCGAAAAGAACATGATTCGATCATTGCATTCGGCAACTATTACAGAGCAAAAACGACCCTCACTAAAAACGACGCCGACGTTGCAGAGCTTCGTTCAACAAGCACGCAGTGATCGCTAAATTGCATTTACTCACATACTATGCAGCAGACTCAATCACGCAACACCCAACAACACTGGCCTAGTCACTCCTCCACCACCGAGTTTCTTCAACCACTTCAGAGAGATCGAACCGCAAACAACCGAATAAACGCGTTGAACGTTGGGGAGTAAAAGGGTACGGAGGAAGGTTAGTTTCACTGTGCTTGAAATATGAACATCGACTGACGTCAAGACCGCTCTCCCACCGGCATCCCACAAGAGCTCCTAGCAAAATATTTAAACCGAACAGCAGCAAGCTTATCACCCAACGGTCTACCGTGGATACTTTTGAGCATTCCCCATCCTCCACCTTCACGTCCCACCAATGACACGAGCGCACACAGATCATCACGTCATAACCTCACTAATCCTCCGGATCAAAGCGGAACGTAAATAGGAGTAAAATATGCTGCAAGAGTTCGCCATAATCCCATAGCACAACAAAGTGCGGGAATTATAAATTGTTATGTCAGCAACACTTGTGCTTATGCCTCCCAACTTGAGGGATATCTGAAGTATTACTGATATCCTAGTCGGGCCAGTTGGAGCTGAAAGAAAGAGTGGCGGGGAGTTGCAGCAAGCGGCAGTTGCGTCAACAAGTTCTCCAGATGTTCGGTAACTGTTCACTCCATCACTTCGACTGCTGGGCTGTGACTTCGCTCTTGGTGGGATGCAGTGTGCCATCAGCATAGATTGTTGTTTGATAGTGATAGCCTGCGGCAACTTTTGCTAACTGCTGATGTTGTCTTTGCGCGAGAATTGTGCTATGTGCAAAGCAGCTTCCTCCTTTTCTCGAACATTTTTAGACGTCAAAGCTCCCCTTATGTGTATGTGCGCATTTACCTCGTCCTATCACTGCATGCTGATGCTGGGCATCCTATTCGTCACTGCATGTTGGGCATCCTATTCGTCACTGCATGTTGGGCATCCTATTCGTCACTGCATGTTGGGCATCCTATTCGTCACTGCATGTTGGGCATCCTATTCGCCGTGATATGCGCAGTCGTTGTCGGAGCTCAAGAATGTTCGCGTTTGTTATATACGTATTTATTATTGTTTTCAGTGCCAAAATATCATGGTAAACATTTAATTATTCGAGCCTAAGTCACAGAAGATAAAGCTGTGGTTCAGAAGGCAGTGCAAAGGCACAAACGAGGATCCGTGCACGGTGGAACAAGCTGTCGACATTAAAAGACCAACCGCCCCAAGATTATGCGACGTTGGGTAACTGGAATAGGCGAAGAGTGATCGTTGGTGCAAGCGGACATCATCATCTGTACCAGCGCGCAACCCAAATCGCCGATTGCGGAAGGGAGCCCAGTGCACGTGATCCTCGGCTCCAGCGGTAGCCGTGGAGGTCAGCGCGTGTAGAGAGTAGAAACAGGTAGGCGGTGGATCTAGAGCACGGCACACCAACTGAGGTGCGACTAGGACAGATAGTGGACGACGAGCAACAGCGCAGTCGACATCGAGCAAAAGTGATAAAGGCCTCGATTTCAAACTGGTCTGACTTGTTTCCGTTCATTTTCGCATTTTGTCCGTCATTCTTTGTGGGCATACAGACCCTTTTCAAGAGCGAGAAGAATGGAAAACATTTGAACATTTCATGGAGAATCTTTATCTGCATGAGCAGGACGTTGCGGAGAGTTAACACCAACATAACAGCAAAAGAGTTGTGAGGACGCTTCAGCACATTACAGCCGAGCTCCTGGAGTTTGTATAACATAAGAGGATTTCCTCAAAGAGTCGACTGGATGGACGAGGTTTGCAAGTAAGAGGAAATCAAATTCTTTGAAGGTGGTTCATGAAAAACGTGGTTTCAGGCATCAGCAGTATGTAACTGCAGATTACGAATAATTCGGGATTTAAACAAGTCTGTAACAATACTGAGTGCATAAGGCCTTGCAAGTGGAATGGAAAAGATGAAAGCATTTCGAATGGGTCGAATAAGAAGAGTTCATCAAATGGAACTGTTAAGTAACCACGACGTTACCATGATCAAACTTCCCAACTCTTCCTAATGAGTTGATTCTAAATATGTTAAAGCAGAAATTGTAATCTAGATCTCATCTTGCAAAGTATTTTCAGCTGGACCACACCCTTTGAATGAACTCTCTACACTTTATGCAGGAAGAGATAAAAAGGGAGCATATTTGCTTGCGCTGCTCCACTAAAGACCTAAAATGAACGCTTTACAATTGTACATCACATATTTCTTAAAGAGGTCTCAGAATAAATTGGCTAATCCAAAAGCCTTCTTGGAACTTTTTGGATAAAACCTCTTTCGAGTGAACGTCGAGGTATATTTTGACGCCAGTATTGCGATAGCTATTGTCAGTACTCTACAACGGAGAATTGAATGCACAGCAAGAAGTTTTTCTCCTGAGATGCTCATCGCTTTTTTGGTATGTGTCAAGGGATCCAAACTGCAAAGTAACCTTTTGTGATCGCCAGACAACTCTTAGAAATGGAGAGGATGATACCGGTAGTCCTTATCGATTGACACACCGGTTGTGTTGAAAATTTCACGATATCACCAGAAAATGTCCGTCAAATGCTTCTCGTTTGACTTCGTGGTATCAGTTTAATTGCTTCAGAGTCAGTCGAAACTTCGCGCGAAGCTGAGCTGTTTATGGTGGAAGAGGCGTCCATAGTTGCTAAAGATTTAAACTTTGATTCTTAATAAACAGTTTTGTTGCTGCATGGATTTCTTGTTGATAAGTGGAAGTGGAACTGTTGGCGAGTTTTTGAGAAATAATTGAAATCAAACTCATTGCGTTAATGGCGTAAAATCGAGACGCATCTTGAGGCAATTCTGGATGCGTTGGACACGATGTGGTTAAGTTAAGAATTTGGATGCTCGATATTATTGCCAACTATTCAGCGTATATCCTTTTTGCAGTAGCAGAGTATACTAATATCTATATTAAGTCGCGCTTATTAATGAAAAAGAAACCAAGCGACAAGCTCCGGCAGCAGTAAACACTTTCTATGGCTAGGCAGGCGTAAGTGTGGAGCTGAGTGACATTCACCGAATGTTTTCTGGATTACCGCAAGTAATACAACGACTTCCTAAGTTCTGGGAAAAGCCTGTAGAACGTTGGAGGAGTGCGATGTTTCACAACGATGTAAGCAACAAAATGAGAAGGCGGAGCAGTGTTCTGAATAACGAAGGCGAGGATAATTCGGCTACAGGGAACAGTTAAAATGGGAAATAATGACAAACTTCTTTCAAAGGATTTCTTCGATAACACCATTGTACCAGCCAGTGCAGTAGGTACTTGGTTCCCATGGATATGTGTTGCCCCTGAAAGGCTGTTAATGAACCTAAATATGCTTCGTTCACTTCAGACAGCATTTCGATGTTCATACGGCGGCTGTCTGCAGTGAATGGCCCGTTCAGTTTATCTTTTTATGCAGCAAACGCACAAACTTTATCTCGGTGTGGAACTGTGCTTTCATCTTACCTCTGCTTAAAAAATAGCTGTTATTTGCATAAAAAAAACTGACTTTCGGCCAAGTGACTGCGTTTATCAGCAGGGCCTTTGAGGATGACGTCTTCATCAGGGAGGGTCCGTTTAAGCCCATCTAGTTTGGATTCCTCCTTGGTAAATCAGCATTCTTTCAATTAATTTATTCTTGTTCTGGCGACTGCATTATGGAGTTTAAAATAAAAGTTCGCATATTATCGTCTGTGCTCATAACTCAAAGGTTTTTGCATCGTTTACTATGGATGTCACCATTTAAGTTGGGGAGGAATAGGCGCATTTTTTCGAATGACTGGGCATTCCTGTCAAGAAATGAGAGAGGCTTTTCATTTAGCGTCGGATTTGTAACAGTTTGTCATGGAAACGTGCTGGTCTCAATTTTGGTGCCGACATTATTGCGCAGAATACAGCCACAGTACTGAGAACATTAGAGTTCTACCTGTGAATTTCAGTTCTTGCTAGTAGGTTTCTGATAGTTTCTGATAGCTTGATAGCTTGGAAAACGTCAAGTTTTTCCAAGTTAACTTTTGCCATCTCACCTACCGGCAGAATGCCTTCTCGAGCTTAATGATCAGACTTTTTTCTTTCATTTGTAGTCGATGTTATAGGCAGTTTTGCCGCTATGCTGGCTCGAATTTCGATCGGCTGCAGCGATGCTCCACATTACCTAACAAATCACTCATATTAAAAAAAAAAATTTTCTGTTCGTTGCAAACTGAATTTCTCGAACATTACAATGGAGCTCCCATTGCTACGTGTTAGCCTACTCTGCAATCCTGCACCTCCAGTAGAACTGTTTTGTTGGTTTCTGATATCTCACCGACTGAAAATGTGCAAAAGTGTTTTAGTCGTATTGCATTTGCTGAAGTTTGCCTTAACTCTCAAAAACCTGGTTACAGGACTAGGCCGAAAGTCACCGACGTTAAATTATTCAAAGGTAAGTAGCCGAAATTGACGATCTCTTTCCGAATAGATCAGAGTTTTTCAAATGTTTCGCTCCTCACAATCCTCAAGAGCGTCAACGACGGGCGCTTCAGTTTTAGGGGTTCAAGAAAACGTGCCTCACAAGCATCATTTTGAACAGCTGCAATTACCTTGTCCTGCGCATGTCAAGGAATTTAGAGAATGATATAAGGGCAGATAGCCTTAGAAGTTGCATGTGGCGAAAAATCGCTGCGATCGCCACTGTGATGCAAATTTCACCTTTTAGACATACTCGTGTGGACATTTCACCTTTCACCTTCATGCTCTCTTTTTATTCTTTCTATGCTTTTCGACTTTAATTCCACTGTGCAAATTGCACACTAGCCACTGAATGTGCTCTTTTTTCTGTATATATATGCAAATATATATGTATATACGTAAGAAACAGATGCATGAAATGAGACGTTATTCCGCATGAAACGAGGAAACTTTGGGGTTATTAATTCGCAGCCATATAGAACTGCTCTGGTGATGACGTGATGTTTGAGCAGCTTGTCAACAGTAGAAGGCAAAAATTTGCCACGACCAAAAATTGAACCCACTTCTGTGTTTATTCGGTGGGCTCATGTTCTCGCAGCTTTTTCAGCAACCACCTGGAGGCTGCTCAGCAGCGAGAAACGATGGTGTTTTCTGTATAAAGATGAACAAAGTCTGTTGAAATTTCGTTCAAAGCGGGTAGCAAATTGCGTCGCAAATACCTTTAAATAACACGTGACCATGTGTCATCCATTGCTCTTGGCATTTGATTGTTAAGAATTCGGACAG
Organism: Parascaris univalens; assembly: GCA_037576465.1. Classification (NCBI taxonomy): domain Eukaryota; kingdom Metazoa; phylum Nematoda; class Chromadorea; order Rhabditida; family Ascarididae; genus Parascaris; species Parascaris univalens. The sequence continues at coordinate 161,035,336 of CM075173.1, forward strand.
CGTTTTGAACAGGAAGCGGACAACTGATATTTGATACACTTGTACGCACTTTTGGAAGTCATCTTGCCACAGACAATTTCCGTCGCAATGCACATCAGCCAAGAGCAATGCTCACTGTCTGTGCCTTTTTACGCATCTATTAGAATGGTTCAATAAATGAACAGCTGAATATTTGAGTCCCAAGGTTTGCAGTCATATGAAGTTTGTGTTGATATTTTCTTACAATTGGTCAGATTCAGTTTATCGCCTTCATGAACGAGACCATGCTTTTCGTCTGCTCCCAAATACGAGCAGTGCTCTTGAGTCTAGGAGACATATGTTTTCTTTACCTATTACACCGGTGAGGTGAGCCATCAAATTAGGTCCTCACTAATTCGTAGACATTCTTACTGTATTTCAATATAGAGTTTTCATATATCCTTCTCGGTTGAACTTTCCTGCATTCTTTTATTCACTAGCTCATACCTGGTGCTAACTTGGCTTGGTTTGTATTCGTTTTCATTCGTGTGCTGCGCGGAGCAATGAGATTCTGAAATCGGCTTTCACTGAAATAAAATATGCTGAAAAGAGCCGAGATTCGTCAGAAATTTCCACAAACCCAAATCTGCTTATTATTTATGTTGACTGCAAACACTGCATTGCTATCACATGAAAGCATCGCAGTGACATCACCCTCATCTTTCTTCTGTGAGGAGAGCCATGCGACCATATTCTTCGTCTGCCGTCTCTGCCGCGCCTGTGTTTCCTCCTCACCACAAAGCGACATTCATCGGTTGATTGTTGCATTTTTCGAAATGATAAGTGCCTTATTTATATGAACTTTTTAGTGCATAGCTTATATTTCTGACCATATTATCAATCTGCTGATGTTTTATTCAATGAAAAAATAAAAGTGATCGATGATTACGAATATATCTGCTTAAGATATACTTGAAAGCATGACATACTTACTGGTTTTAGGTTTGGCGTTGATGGAAACGTTGCTGGATCGTTTCATCTTGTCATTTGAGCTCTTCTGGGTCCAAATTTTATTCCCTGATGGAAGCTGACGTTAACTCCTTCTTTGCAAACATCGCAATAAGTGCAAATGTACCCCAATATACGTAATTAACTGTCCAGCCAAAGAGGTGAGATAACAAGGAATGAGTAAATACAAAGCGCATACACAAATCGGTAGTAGAACTAGGAAAAGGTGGAATGCCTATTGAAGTTAACTGAAAAAAGGAAAGAAATGAGGCAAGCATGCCAAATAAAGTGACTTCTGCCATACAGCAGAACAATTGCTCTGACCTGAAGCATCATTGCACCTAGTGGTTCGTCGTTGGTGTGAGAACTTTACTAAATGTATTTCGCGCAAATCCAAACTTTTTCAGTAATGCATCATATTTACCGCGTCTTCAAATTTCACATGTTTAGCATTGCTTTTAAAAACAGCGATTTGAACAATTGAGCATAAACTTGTCAAATGCTCTTCTGAAGGAACTGCATAGACGGCATTTGATGTGTCTGAGTAATCTATATCTTTATTCTATGCACATGGAATGTAAAAGTAGCCTGCTCTTGTTCTCAAAGAGGTTCAGTTCGATTAAGGCATTTATATTTGCTGGATGAGATGGCTCTTTTAGGATGAGATTATATGAACAATTTATTTGCAAAGATTTCAGCTACGCTGTGCTGTGACCGCTAAATTCTGTGACGAATGTAACAATGGCTGAAATGGAGTGAGACCAGTGGACAGAGACTCGGAGTCCTTCATCTGAATTTCGTCTCCTTTTACTGGCCCACTGTCTCCATGGACAACGGCAATCACCGGACTACCAGATATCGTTCCACCTAAACAAAGGCAGCGATTTCAAAGAAAGGAGAAATCAGTCACTAATTCAGCTGCAAAAATTCTAGTGCACTTTCAAAATTCTGTGCTCAAATGCTTTCATTCATAGCTGGTATATATCAGTTTGTCTGGGAGATTCAGTGTGAGAACAAATGATTCACTAGTTACAGAAGTCTGTAGCTGCAGCTTGCACTGGAATTGATCGGAAGGGGAAACCGATTTAAAAATGTCTACGTTTTAGAGAGTTCCAGAATATTGCTTAAAAGCCCGGACCAAAGAAAATTGACATTTGCAGATTACAACGTGGTGGGGAACAGGATTATCCTCTTATCCTTAACTTCTTCACTGTTGATCACTGTGTACAAGAAATATAAATAAGCCCTAGATACTGATAAGCACTAACTATAAAGAGCTCAGCTGTCTGCAAATAAACTTTCTCAATCGTAGATCACATGTGGCAAAAAGAGGAATATGGCTTTTTGCATTCTTTCTCATTATAGGTCGAGAAAAACATTTTCGAAATGCTAATAAGGCACTTCACTAGCGGCAGCCCATGGGCCACTGTTAACTCGAAAGAAGACATTTGTAACACTCAAATGATTTTTGTTCTCCTGAAGTCTTGCCTACCAACATTCAGCTCCTATTGTTGCGATAACTCATCGAGAGAAAGTGAGGTGACTAGTTCTGTTCGCATATGGCAACCTCAAATGCCGATTTTCTCGCTGTGCAATCAACTTCTCTTTTTCGAGAAATGCACCGCCTAATTTGGTTGCCGCTCCAGATGGTTCTCGCTTTGTCAATTAGAAAAATGCTCGCCAAGAAACTCCTCTTCATTAACCGGTCGTCGTTGAGAAAATGCAATTGTTATTGAGACAAAAACGGAGAGGCCAGTAACATTCAGCCACGTTACCATTGCTTCTTCTCCACCTTCTTGTTTGCCTGAAAGCGGTAATCACATTGCTTCCTTCTTGGTGGCGCAGACGATAATCGTCTCGGCAAAGATAGAAGTGCTATGAAGAAATTGTTGGGAAGGATATTCATATTTATTCAAACTCACGACATCTGCAACTTGAGCCCTTCCACGAAGGCAAATGACGGAAAAGTGATTTCACGTCTTTGATAAGGTTCGCTCTTCGAAATGTTGTTCCCTCGATTTCTCTACAAAAGCACTGAAAAGTGACAGTTTGCACAAGCAAGACAAAATCGAGCGTTGATTCTCCTACATGACCATACCTTGCACCCCAGTAGCAAATGTGGAAGCGTATGGCAACCAAAAGCTTCAAAAGAAAATCTCCATTGCGCAGTACATCACGTGGCCTGCACGGAAACGGAACTAGAATAGAAGTAATCCTATCGCAATCATTTTTTTGAGAAACGCACTTCTCCTCGAGAAAAAAATTACGACATTTGTTGGGGTGCATAGAGTGGGCTGTTAGAGTTTACGACAACTTCATTAAAAAGTTTTGGAGGAAGAATCCCTTAAAACAGCAGAGTTATCCCCACCACTGTTCCAAGGTTCAAGTCCGGTGAACTGCACGTCCATCGACATAAAAGGGAACACTTCTTAGCAGCCGCAATGAAATTCACAAATTGGCGCAAAAGCTTTTACCGCAAATAATTCCTGCTGATTCATTATGAAAAAATTCCTGACATATTCACTATCGGCCGAAATCCAATCGTCCATGAGAAAACTAAAGAAACGAGAAGCACACCAGAAAGGCCAGCAACAGCCTTCGCAGTCCGACAAAGCATTTTCACGCCTTACCAACGAGCAACACGCGCACTTTACACTGAACGGCTGGTAGCAGGAACCATATACAAACTGATTGTGTTCCGGACCCGAAGGTATGAGCATGCAGATCGAAAACGCATGCAAGTCGACCTAAGAACATTCCCGTGCGTGAGCGAAATTGCAAAAGGCAGATCGTGCAGGCGGCTTGAGATGTTGCTGCATCTGTTTTGGGAAATGAGATTAAACCATGGTGAATGCATGTGTAGATGCAAATGATGGTGACATCATCGTCCTAACGCCTGTGTTAGGTGAGACGAAAAGATATGGAAAACAAATGCATCTGTGAAATTTCAAACTAATGCATAAATGGGTGATGGCTGGTCTTATAAAAGCCTTCACTTGGTAAAATTATTCCTATTCAAAACTTTTGTAATTTTTCGATAACCGAGCTCCGCTGCTATCATGAGATATATAACTTTCAGGTGATAGATAGGCAATAACTTTCTTATGATAAAAGCTGCAGCATATTAGGCTGATAAAATAACACTTTCGGGGTTTTCCTCTTCGAAAGTGATATGAAAGATCCACAGTAGTTTTCATCGCCTATGGCAACGACACTAAAAACGAGCGATGCCACGGAACAACAAACGATATGGGTGGTACTGTGGATTTTGTCGTTGTCGAATACCGGCAGTATGCGAGGGGGTGCAGGCATTCACATCGAAATGGTCCTCTTTCAAGTGTGAAGGTCATCTCGTATTTTCTGTTCCTACTCCGATTCACTGATAATGCGGATGATTCCGAAAACCTAAGCTGCATTTGGGCTGTGTTGTGTTATGTGATATGTCACGTTGTTTATAGAAAATCGAACAATAGAAACCGTTAAGGAAGCCTGGTTCGCCCAGTTCAAACTCCGAAGTATCGTAAAGTGGAAGGTGGAGAATCTTTGTCCAAAGGACAGTCATGAAATCATTAGGCTCTCATGAGAACACTGCGAACGTACGCGTCAACCCAATAGATATAAGGCGCCCAACAAAACGACAAAATAGATGACTGAAGAATGCAACAAGCGCATAATAGGAAAGCGAGAGCAACGAACATTGAGACAGCGTAGGTCGGTGGTGACATGTGAGCGTGACCACTATTTTTTCAACTGAAGGTCCGAAATGCGAATGCAGTTTTCCAGAAATCCTTTTTGTTCACTAACATAAATGCGTTTAACAGTGACCTCCATGAAATATCTGAATGAGAAGATCTCAACTTCTCAGGAATTTCGAGCATTACTTTGGCACCGCTAAACTCACTATTCTAAACGCCGAGCGGTAAATTATCCAAGGTTGCTGCTGTCATTCTAGAAAGACTACACTTTGGTTTTCAAGATGAAAAAAAACCTTATGAATTTTTCTCTGCCATCAATGTTCCCAATGGATTTGTCATTGAACTATTCGAAATATTTTCAACTTTGCACATGAGCAAACTGTATGAAAAAGAGTCATTCTTCGGTGCAAACGAGTCAGCACAGTTGTCACAAACTCTCCTTGAAAAGTCCTCAAGAATGTTAAACATAGTCGAATTTTTGATGGAGTCTTTGTATTGAATTCCTCTAGGTTATTTAACACGAGTAAATTCTGCAATAAATTAATAAATCAAGCTGGAATAAGGCAATTGTTCTGCGAGCGTTTCAATAGATTATTTCAAACAGTTTGTGGATATCTTTGGAAGGTTTTCCTACTGTCGAAAGGGTTAAGGGATTTTGCCAACAAATCATCATATCTGAAGCTTAAAGGCGTCGTTTTCAGCGAACCCAGTTAAATGTACAGAATTTTAAGTTTAAACAATGATCCAAACTTGTCGTCATTAGCCATCACTTTCCGCCATTTCATGAGGCAACTCGAAATTAACGTGTACAATTACTAAAAACTTTTGAAATGAGGTATGGGGATATGGATGCATTTTTCACTTTAAAATTGTCACAACGCAATTTTAAAGTGAAAAATATTTTTTCCAATAATCCAATAATTCTGAAATGTCTGCAGATTTCACTGAAGATTCATCACATCACTCAAAGCATCTCATCTGTTGAAACGAAAACTGTTTATTTCGTTCGAGGTGACCACTTTTGAGATTGTAATCGTGCAGCCGAACTTTTTTTCCGAAAGTCGAAGCCCATTGGCATCAATGGTTGAGACGACGTCTTTGTAGGAGAAGAAGTAATCAATCACTGCAAAAATCGAATAAGACTTTAGCCTATAGGAAAAAGAAAGCCGCATGACGAAGTAGCAACATACAGCTGCCGTCATCGAGTCTTGGAAAGTTCGATGAAATGTGAAAGTGAGCTCGCAAGGCAGCCGACGATCATCCATATTATACCAATGCCGCTCCGATTGCCTTTTCGGCACAAATGAATCAATTAATTACCTTTGTGGCACCAACCCACTTAATGTAATCTGCGGTGATTTCGGATCCTCACACTCATCGGATGTATCACGTAGTGGTACAATTCGGCAAATAATCAACGGTTTCGTTAGCGTAATCAAATAATGACAAAAAGCGACATATTAAGGGATGCATTCATAGCACTCATTCAAGCAGCATTAAATTATTTTAATTCAAAACAACAGCAGCGTTTAATACAGCTTACGTCAGCTGAGCAGTGTACATTGGCTCAATTTTTTCACTGAGTACTACGAGCTTGCTGAGCACTTGCTTCCTCTAAAAGCTGCCTTCAAGTTGTACAACTTTTCGAATTATAACGATAACTGTAAGTCGCAAATGGAATGAGACAGCATAAAACATAGACTGGTTGAAGGTATGACTTAAATGCATTTCAGCTTAAGACGCGAACATTGTACAAAAATTGAGTGGAACGGCTTCTAAACAGCTGTCACTTGCACATCGCCCACCTACTCAGTCGCACAACCTACCAATACACGACATTGTTCTCTATTTCATCCAGCCGCTTGTTTAATTTTTCTGAAAATTAACTATTTTTTATGATCTAACCAAGGAACAATTTTAAAAATCGAGCAGCCTTATTGCTGGCAATTTCTTAGTCCCATCAAAAAGTTATCACTGTTTTCGAATTAGGTCGGTCGACGTGAAATACGCGTGAGGAGATCACCCGATGATGTGATTTTGTAAGTGAAGTGGCATAGATCACTCGTTGACTTGGAACTATTAAACAAGCCGGAAGGGCAAGCGGATGGGAACAGTGCACGCAACGCGGAAATTTTAGAGCTAAGAAAATAAACGGAGAACTTCAGAGCAGTGGGATATAAGGCGAGTCCAACGTGGCGAAAATAACGGAGCTTTGGAAACAGCCAAAGGACAGAAATTCCAGAATAAGCGATGTTTTGAAGGGATGAAATGAACGATAAGATCTGAATTAAAAGGAGGAATGAGCCTCAAATTTTTGAGCCATAGTGTGAGGAAAGATTGGAGTTTTAGGGTGAGAACCGTGTAGGGCATGGAAAAGATGTGTAAAACAAAGCGAAAGAAACTCGCATCCGCCAGCAGATCTTTATTCCTATGCCTCTTTGCACTTTTCTCCACAGAGGTTACTAAAGTCAACCAGCTTTCTATTTCTCGTTGTATGGCAGGCAACAACTGGGGCTTTTTATAATCATGCGTGATTATGACCAGAATCTGGGCACCACTTTTCGCATAAAACCAAGAGTGATCATAAAGCGAGGCATGATTTGAGTAAGCTACGCAAAACAGCCAGAAGTGTTGCAATTCTGGACAACATGAATATAGCAATGGTATCGTGTATAAGAATGTTTTCGTAAATCTCGAAATGTGAGATGGAAGGAGGAAAACTAAAGATCAGAATTTCTTCTTCTCCTTCCATCCAGTTGCCGCTATCGCAGAGAACAAAAAGTTCAAATCAAGTTCCATAGAATATTGCCCCCTAACATGAAAATCATAGATGTTATGTTTCGCATTCTCCTATAGTCAGCTTATAAATTTTCTGTCTATGATCAGTCAGTGAATTTCATCTTTTCATTTCGCAATTTCAGTTCACTTGAATGAACTCCAATAACTTTTGTGGACGTGTTCCAATATCACTTTTACTGTGGCGTTGATCCTAATGATGTTTATGTTTGCAGTGAGTAATTTTATCACGTAGTAGTTGTTAGCATTGTAGTGCAAAGCGTTTCTTCGACCTTCTAAAGGAAAATGTTCACAATCAATAAAAGTGCAACGTTAGCGATCCTGTGATTCTGCCATTTTTTCGAAAGCCCCTAAACGCGGTATGTTGAAGTGTAGTGAATTTCGTTAGCGTGGATATTGAAATGTCACATCGGTGGTTGAAAGCGATCGATCAGCAGGGAAAATGGAAATGGAAATAGAAATAGTGAAGATGTCCTTTTGAAGGTTACGCCACCTGTTATTAGTTACTGCATTAAATGGTCCTTCATAACATATCACTCCGCCTCCGGTCTTCTTCTATCCCCTTTCCCTCTCACTTTCTGAGCCTTCTTCATTCTCATCCGACACTACTGAGAGCTTGAGTCTCATCAGTGCCAACTGCACGCGATCTTTGTAGGCAACATGTTGGTAGCAGTCCAAAATAACAGCGCCAAAGATTGATAGACACAAGCAGTGTTGCCAGGTGACAGTCTTCATTGCATGGTACGGATAATCCTTTTGAATAGAGAGAGGGATTCACGGCAGATTTTATTCATTTGAGGCGAAATGGATTCGTCCCAAGATACTGATTCAAACACTGCGTTAAACTGGTTAGTATACAGCTCTTCAGAGGTCACCATTCGACACTTATGAAGTAACGGATTTTCTGTGCCTTTCTTAGCGTCTATTTCTAGAGAGGTCTAAATTTTTGATTCTATAATGTTTCAATAGACATATGAAGGAAGTCAACAAAGAGCACCCGTTGAATTTCGATAAGTCAAAAAGACAGTTGTGCTTGATGCATACACTTATTTCTTTGTTCACTCAGGATTTTACTGGAAACAACTGAAAAGTGGCCGCTTCTGACAGCCGTTATTAATAAAGCAATAACAGCAAGAACATAAACAGAAGAAGTGCATCGAAAAAAACGTCCGCTTGAAAATGAGAGGTGTCTATGTGCTAAAATAGTTGCAGTGAAACTGCACTCAAGGAAGGAACCTGTTGCAGTACGACAAATGAGCACCATTTCTTATACCCTATTGACATGATCTTCAAAATTTCAACCAAAATGACTATCTTCCCGAGTTGTCAAACATGCTTGGTGTTTTATTTAACGCGTTTGGTTGATGGACGTTGTAAGCAACTGTCTACATTGAATACCGAACATGGCAGTGAAAGGTTTTGTTAAGCATAGACCAGAAAGAAAAGAACGCGAACGCAAAGTGACTCAAAATAAACTTCTTTAACATGGTCACTGTAAAGTTCTGTGTGTGCATCTACATGTGCTAGCCCACTAGTTTCAACTTGTGAACATCTGCAGATAGGCTGATGAAGTAATTTATGCTTAATTTATATATTATATTGATAATCTTAAAGCTTGTTGATGAGAGTTGCAGCAATTAAAATGCGTCAAAAACAGTATGCAGTTCGTCAACAGTCAGGTCGGATTTCAAGCCGATCGGGCATCGAAAAGCAGATTGTTCATGGAAGAGACTGAAAAAGCAGTTGATGTTCTCGAAAACTAAAGGACTGTTCTTATTTGTTGGCAGTTCACATGAGTGGCTGATCCAACAGATGGCGTGGTAAAAGATATTTTAACCCATTGTCAGGCATACTAAAAAGACTGCGACAGCTAAACAGTAACACAAAACAATAGACCTATATTCAATGAAAAACTTTGCGTGATTCGATAAAATCGTGGATCTTTGCTCATCCAGGCGAGGAGGAAGTTTAATTTACATCGTTTGTACAGATTTCATAGACTTTGCTTAATGAAATTCTTTTTTTCTCTCCCTGCTATAAATTTCAAAGTTTCCACGCTACTGACCTCACTGTGTAATTTTCTTAGTGCGTAGGATATTTCATTTTGAGAGCAGACACAAATGACCTGAGACTTCTTTCTTATATTAGTAAATTGTAAGCGAGAAAGTGGAAAAGTCTGAGCTGTTCTTTACCTGCTCGTAAGTTCATATCATTTTTCTTAATTCGATGGCCAAAAAAAAAATTAAAAAGAGCGAAGTTTGCTGCCTCAGTGGCAGCACGATTGGAGATCTACTTTTGATTCGGCTCCATTCTTAATTCGGTAGTAGCATTTAAGAACAAAGTGGAGCTATCAAGTTCAACATATGAGCACAAAAAGATTTCAAAGGTTTTGGCTGCTTTGTTGAGTACATCGACAGCGCGAAATTAAAATGAAGGTCCGTAACGGGTGAAGACAGCGAAACATGCTGAAGTTGCAACTGAAGTGCGGCAACGGATGCAGTACGCAGATATAGGCCCTATCACCTTTCTTATTCCTTTTTTCAAGAAGCCGATTTCTTGTTCACCTTTGTTGCCAAATAACGCCTCATGACAGCAAAACAGGTGTAAATCTGTGCAAGGAGTAGATTCAACGAGTGAAGACAAAAGAAATTATGATGAGACTTCATTATAAATGAGTAAAAGAAGCTGTGTGCCTCAAAATTTCGCATTATACTCGCCCAACCTTAACTGACAAAGCAAATTTGCAAAAACCTTAGATTAAGAGACGATGCAGCGCTTTTTGCAATGCACAGTGAAGTGGTGGTTCAATGCAGTAATTCATACCTGCTTGATACGGGACCATAATGTAATTATTGCTCAATAATACATAAAACGATACTGCAAATTACTGATCGACTTAGGATTTGTGTAGTAGACGAATAGCTATCCTTCATATAATTCGATATTACTAATGATTTTTGCCAAATATTACATATATCCCACTATTTTGTCGAATATGCTAAGTATTGCGAATTCGACAAGGAAGAACTATTTTTCAATCTTTGCTGTTGCGTGTTGAGGTCGACGCGTGGGTAGGTTACGAGAAAAGAAATGTGCTTTCCTGATTATGCAAACTAGCCTAGATAGTTACATCAATATTGAGAATGCTGGAGGAAGTGGAAGGATGTTTTTTCGAACACCGACGGCGTGATCGGCTAAACTCACAAGTCATACGAAATGCAAAGCATGCGAAAAACTGCCTTCATATTAAAACAAGAGCCACTCTTCTCCAAATCCAACGCAAAAACCATTTTCTTCGTGACCCAAGTGTCGTGAATTGATGCGTGACCATTTTGCAGCCACAAAACATCATTCACAACCTTAAAACATTCGAAACACATCAGCCAGCGTTTGAAGTTTTATAACTCTATTTTCAATGCATGTTGTCTCTTCGCAACCAATCTTGTGACATGAACACATGCATATCCAAAAACAATGTTGGCTGTAATCTTGTACTGTAATGTTGGGGAAATAAATTTGCAAAGAGGAATAATCTACTCCTGATATCATGATCCATCGCTCCACACCGCGTAACCCAGCATTTAGTTCGCTTCCAATAGATTCCATTTCCTTCACGGAGGCTCTCCACATCAAATAAAATTCTTCAGCATATGTTGCTGCAAAACCTCCTTTGTAAAGCTCGATAAGCCGATTTTTCATCTATGTGCTGTATGTGCAGACCTCCGTACATCAGCTTCCCGATAACTGTATTCTAGTTGATATGAAAGATGTGATTACCTGGATGTCCCATACACACAAAAATGAGCAGTAAAAAAAGGTCGGCACCCATGCAATGATATGCTGCAAAAAATGCTTCCGTTCGAGATTGCGCCGCCATCGATAGCGACTTTCCAGGAATCGATTCAATTTTAGTTGCTAAGTGCAAGTGAAACTTTTTGACTGGATATTTTGTCGCCGGACACACATAACTTTACACGGAACAGATGACGGGCAGTTTTGTAACGAAGGCTCTCCACATCAAATAAAATTCTTCAGCATATTTCGTTTTCTTCCGCTAATCTGCTGGTGTAAACCGACCCGTACTCTAGTCCAGCTAACGGTTTCCAAGAAGCTCTCCGTCTTTCCACGGAAGAACAACGGAACAAAATGCGAGGAGAAACGACGCAGTTAGCCGCTACCGCATCGCTCGTTTTCTAAGGCACAGAGACAGTCCTTTCATGCACTTATGCAAGTTTTAGTCTGAAAGAATAACACAGCAGTGCTTGTTTTTGTAGACCCATAGTTGTAAGAATCCTATTGATAAATTGACGTTGACAGTCGTGAAGCCGCACTGCACAAAATGTGACAGGTTTATTGCTTTTCTGAGGCGGCCGTAGAGTTCAATTTTAATCCTACGCTATAAACCGCCATTGAAATGGGTCGCAAACCCTCAAAGACGCTTTAAAACTCACATGCATTTGCAGCAAGCCATCTTATATCTTACACTGGTTCTTACTGGGAGCGGGGTTAGCTAAAACAGAACTATGTTAGTTTCACTGTTTCATTATTTTTTTATAATTTACGAAACCGGCAAGCTGGATGAGGAAATTGCAAAAGTAGATATCATCTCAGTTGTTTTGGCACGCTCCTCAACTCTTTTCTATGCGACGCACTCATCGCAAGAAAATCTTTTTTGTTCACACTTAGATATCAGGGCGTAGTGGCTCTTTTTCATAAATTGCCAAGTGGCCTCAAGAAGAGCAGGTCACTCTCCATTGTTTCGTCGCTTTGAAGACAAAAATATTCATTAATGCTTCAAAATGAAAGCGTCAGTAGTAGTACAAACAAGGTTATTTGCTTCCATCACATTTATACGTTCTTGTATGCAAAGCTTTTGTTGATGACTGCACGAATTAGTGGATTGGTGTCCTTCAAAGGAATTATATCATTCAACGACACATTTTTGCTGTCAAGGAAAATACGGGCATACACGGAACTAAACTAATACGGAAATTAAATCATACTGGGGATCCACTGATTTTAAAGCACATGGAATATGTAGAAGCATTCACAGCGGCCCTATAAGCTACAAACATGCGCTACATTGCAATATAAGCGTTATTACTGCCTCAAGTTCTCAAGCAGTCCGTGACATCATATCTATCCCAAGTATATTTGAGTGCGATGGCATTTGCGCAGGGGATGAGTGGGAGGGGGGGGAGGGGGACGTAGAGAAGTTTAAGCTCCTGCCTATCAGAGGGTTGGAACAGCCACTTTACTTCCTACATGGACTTCAGTTATCTATGCAGTGTCTCCTGATATGAGGATAGTAATACCATTATAAATTAGGTTGTGCAAAAGCAAAGCGAGTTCATAGCGGGTCTCGCGCGACAAAATTTATTTGTTAGGGACTGATTTCTCCACATTTTCATAAAAATATTGACAGTCTAGATGCAATTAAAAGTTGTTTATAAAGCAGTGGATTTTATTCAGAAAGATGCAATTTGTAAATACTGCCACTGCGAGGCGGAATTACTGCAGTTAACAAAACAACTCGTGGGTGCAGAAGTTTCGTTCAGAACACCGAAAAAGCGCTTCTTTCAGCTCGTCAGTCGACGTGACTTCCTCTGTCCACTCGAGAATTGGCATCAAAGCCTCCGCCTCCTCGTCGGCTATGAAATAACACAGGAAACAATATCGTAAAGCCCTTAGGAGTAGCTTCTTCTCCGCAAAAAGTTGCGCAGTGTACATCACATAAAATATGTTTCATATAATTATGAAATTATAAACTGCACACAACTTATCCACGTTTGCGCGATATGTCTACATCCATAAAATGCGGAATTTCTCATAGTGGTCTGTCATCCCACACAAAATACGATTTCTTCATTATCAGTGCTGATAAGGTTCAGAAATAATAATAAGTTTGCATGCGACTTTTGGAAGCCCTCTCAAAATGAGAAATGATTGCTCACTACCATCTCAAAACTGCTTACTTCCACGCATAACTTTTTCTTTGTGTTCGCAATTTGAACATCCACCGTGAGTTGCGCAAAGGATATTTACTCTCATGTGCCCTACGCACCTATCAATGTTTTGGAAGTTTTTATTGCCATATGTGAGAAATTAAGAAGTGCTGCTGTTGCTTTTATGTCTTCACTCACTTTTGCCTACATCATGTCGACTTGGACCTCATTTTGCGGCTAACTCATTTGCACGCTGTTGCATATACGTGTGTCATAATTCATTCACGTTTTTAGTTCAGAGAGCCGTACACTGAGCAGCATCGGAGGAAAATATCCCATGTTGCAGCATCCCTATTTTAACTGCTTTTCTGAAAGAGGTATGAATATAGGTCCTGCTTGTAGTTCTCCCACCAAAAGGGGTGAGTTACGAGGACCGCTCACGGTGTTGAGGACCCCTCAGGCTGGAGTTGAGAAAATGAAATAATAAAGAAGCTCTCAGAATAAGAAATGGAGATTTACGAGCTATATGTCTTTGCAAGTCTAAATGTAGTAATATCGCTGTCGGTTGATTGGTCGCTGCAGAGTGTTTCGTAGGATGTTGCTATGACGGTGATCAGTGTCCAATAAACCCTGTGAAAAGCACGCTTGCGATATCACTAGTAAAGAGGTAATGACCGCATAACAATGCTTCACAATAAATTTTGGATGTATTCAGAGGCTGAACAACTTTTTGTGCTCCTTTTTTCCAACCTTGTTAGTAAGATTTCCACCCTTCGCCAGATGTTAACACTTCAAAATTGCCTCACTGAAGAATGCAGCGAGACTACTCGGATTCGCGCCACAATTTCGTGCTTCGGCCGTCCTGAACATTTCACTTGTGTTGTGCGGATTTCTAAGGATATAGTCTGCACAATATTTACAATGTTTAATTAAGGCCGATTTTCACACGAATTATTCTGCTGTGGTGGCATCGCATACATTTGCAACCTCGACCGGCACGACACTTATCAAACTTTTCACCCGTTCCGCCGATGATGCCTTTGATCTCTTTACGCCCAAGAAGGTTGCCGACATAACGCTATGTTCTTTTCGGATTGCTTTCCTTTTTTAGTCAACTTTAAACTTTCTCGCAATCACATTCTTGTCTTAGTGGCGGAAAATTCTGGATGCATTAAAAACTGGTTCCGCTAGTTTTTGAATAACAAAGGAGGAAAAGTGACATAGGGGATCCATTCGGTCATAACGTCAGTTCAGCCTTCATAAATAAATCATAGAATATTTACTTCGTCGATTTATTTTTTCTATGTAGCGCTCGCGAACTGGCAAACATAGTAGCGATTTTTGATTATATACTGGTGTCGCAACTGATGACGTGATGAAATTCCATGAAGGAACTAACTATAGAGCAGAATCACCGGCAACTTCAGCTAGCATTTTCAAGTGTCATTTCCAAGCGAGAACGTTTTGTCACAGAGGTTATCGGAGAGGATCATAGAAAACTCTTTGCGCGCAAGAGTTGTAATCGACACCGAATGTAAGGACAAGTTGAGGCACTTTGCACATCACAAAGGCCTCGGTGATGTGTGCACGGAACTCACTACCTCAGCAGGAGAGCAAAATTCCGGAAACGATATGGATGATTTATGCGGATCCGTTTTGCCTCGTTGTGAGGCTTTCGTTGATGCGTTTCACCACTTCGTCGAAACCTGGAGCGATTATCGGTGTAGTCACTATTCGCTCACGATCACTCAGAAAAGCATAGAGGCGAGTGACCACTGACAATACCCAACAGTGAATGGCGATCGATATTGCTATCGTCACGTTGACCAGTGCTGAATTCATTAACTTGTTTAGTACTTTTCAGTGAGCATTCTAGCAACGACACAAAATATTCATATGTATGGATACTAGAAATGTTATTGCTCTTCATGCGTTTTGTGACCCATCAAAAGCACCAATTTTTATTACTTTTCAGAGTTATCGCTGCAAAATTTGCTCAGAGTATGCGACGTTTTGCAATTCATCGCCATAGCGTATTATGCCATGTTCACGGTGCTGCACACATTTATTCTTCTTCCCCAATACTTTAGACATCATCAGTGGAACTCAGTTTCATCACTCACTGAGTATTATGAGCACTTAAAGATACAAATTCAACTCCTCGTCATCACAATTTCAATGAGGAAAAAACGACTTCTACGCAAACTGATCGTAGTGGACCGATCTGGCCGATCGTGGAGATTTTTACTTGACATTTCGACTTATTTGGCATGCAAAATTGTAAAAAGAGTGCATCGTGGAGGACATTCTAGTATCCTTACTTTTATTGATTTCGATCACTGACGTAAGACAAAATCCATTGGACCATAGATGAGTAAGAGATTTATGCAGCAATTTATGCAGCTGTTGTGCAAACCTACGCTGTTTCCTTCCTTTTCAGATTTTTATTTTGTTCGTGAGGAAGGATGAAAGCATCCGCGAAATATTATTCAACCTATCACATACTTTTCATCCTTGAAAGGGTTTCATTTTGAGAGGAGTGCCTTTAGCTGTCTGAGTTTTGAAAAAAGTAACTTTCTTACTCATAATTGCCACTTAACTTATAGTCGTTATAAAAAGAGCTACTTTTTAAGTCACCCTTCGTGGCTTTCGTATCAGTATTTTCGCTTTTTGTATCAATAAATTTATTCAGCACTTTAATTACGCTTTCCGCAATTTTATGTATAAAGTTATGGAAATTTATAGGCATCATTCATAGTAGTGTCCATGAGAACATTGAAAAACTCTATCGTTATATCTGCGCAAAAGATTATTGTCTATTGCATCAAAATAATTGGGAAAAATACTTCAAAGTAGCCATTAATTTTCGTTTCAAAGTACTGCCTGCCTGGGTATGTCAACGTATGCTTGGAAGACTATGAGTTTTTTACATGCTAGTACTCCATTATAACGATATTCCTCAATATTGCGCGGAATGCTTAGATAGGGATAAGCTTAGAAGGATATAAAACTGAAAACAATAAGAATTGTTAAATGGAATCTAAGAATATGTCCCGAGTCATGGGCTATCAAGGATTTTTTAAACCAGAATTAATGCCTCCTGAGTTGCAGTCGGTGACAACTGCATTCCTTAAAATTGTTGCTGAGAGATGGACGCACATAACAGTGATAACAGGGAAAGTGTTAAAATGTTATTTAACATTAAAGGACTAAATGTAAAGTTGGAAGCTACACCAAAGCCTTAATACAGGTCTAATCCTAAGCCTTGAACTGGTCAGTAGTTACTGAAGGCGCAGCTGTCACAGGCGCAACTGCCTCATCATAATCCTTCGGCTAAGCGTTAATAAAAGGCAAAGGCCCGACATGACATATGGATGAATACTTTCACAAGAGTTACTTTATAACATCTGCCACCAGCGAAATATAAAATATAATTTCTCGAAGGTGTTGTGATCCTTATGGGTGTAAAAGCGTGCACGGATAGTTTCCTAGGCATTCTGCATGGCATTTTCATGCGCAGGAAGGGCAAGGAAAGGTGGGAAAGGGATTGAAAGGATCATTACATCAAATGGATCAATTTATGAACTTTCAGCTCATTGATAATTGATATATGAGCAATCAAGTGCTTATATCAGCAGCACTTTTGCTATACACCTGACCTCTGAGTTGAGAGTCCCACTATTTTCTTTAGTTTTCTGGTCCCCGCTTCTTCGCCTTCATTTTCAATAGCATTTTGTTACTCGAATGCAATGAAACTATTCTCACCTAACAGAGGTAAATCACTTGTGGGAATATCCGATACATTGATCCGTGGCGAATCGGCGCTCAAATACGAAGCAAAAATTGTGGCACTCAAAAAGATGAATACGATGCTTAGCATACAAGTGAAGGCACTCTGAAATAGCTTATTTATAAATTATGCCATAACGACTGTCCTGCAAACAATGAAATATGTGCGACTAATTTACTCAGATTTTATTCGAGCAGACTGCTCTTGAGAAACCAGAAAATCTCTTTTTTCACATATGCATGTACTCAGATTGCATATAAAATGTATGCAAATTTTGAGACCAATTCTAATGTTCAGAAGTTCCCTCGAAATTATTCTTTGAAGTGGAACTTTGCTGTTAGCTCGACTCCTACACGGAATGCGTGGATCGAAGTTTTAGACTCTGCTCTCAGTGACTCTTCAGTTGATTCTGTCTTACAAACGGACGAACAGATCGATAGACAAAGGTGTGAGACTGCCGTAATGTAAGCTACAGCTGTGAGCTTGTAACGGCTGCTAGTACTCATGCAACAGTAGCGGAATACTAAAGAGTCTCCCTGTGTCCACCCTCGCGACCAGATGCACTCGCCTAGAAAGACCACTGCCTCATTGATCCGTCTTAAATAGTAGGGAGACAAAAACCTTTTTATGCTGTAAAGCGCAAAGACAACGCTTGCAAACGGAGGATTTTTGAGCAAGACAGGAGTGAATGTTGGCCTGCTATAAGTAAACAGCAGTCCGTTATTTCGTGAAGGAGATTTCAAGGTACGGGGAAATGTGTTTCTTTTAAAGAATATTTTTGAGCAAAAAAGACTCGGCGATGTCTTCGTAAAAATTGCAATACTTTGTGAGCACTTCGATGCAGATAAAGATGACACTGGCATTCTATAGATTCGTCAAAAGCTCCGAAATGGTAAAAACTTATACGTCGTAGGAGATCACGTTCATGAGAGCGGCTGATCAAACATAATTCTCCAAAAATTCATCAAGCAATCTGTCCACTCTTCATAAAAGTTGCAGCGTAACCTTAGTGAGGGTAGCTGATTCAGTAATTAGTGGCAATATCTGCCTAATTATGCGATAATAACTGCATATTCCAAAAAAAGGATGATTCGCACCGGCAAAGCTGTTGATTGAACCTTTTGCCAGAAGAAGCTTTCTGCTGAAGATAGAGCATCGTCCTGCATCTGTATTCAAGACTTATTTAAAAGAGTAAGCCAATGATGAGATGATGATTGGATTATCGAGTCGAGCAGTCAAACATTAACCCTCGTTTAGAAGTAACGTATGTCGCGCTCTGTCCAATTCACGAATTCAAAGCGTACATCACGCTCACGTAGAGTTTCACCATTTGATGACTTGCTATCTCAGCAAGTGAATTTAGTAATCCAAGTGTAAACATTTCATGCGAATTTCATCTGCGTAAGTGATCGGTGGGTGTTTGTTCTGAAGTAAAGATGCTTCCTAGTAACTAGAGGGGATTCGAAAAAACCAGGGTGCCAGCTAAACAAGGTAGTGGAAAACTTTGGCGAGCACTTGACCTATAATAAAAGCCAATTATGGGGAATGAATTTTCAAAAGCATTCATTGTTCTTCACCATCAAGAACAGCCTTAAAGTAATCCCGTGCAAGTGTGGACACTTTTAAGGCAGCTATTGCTTTAGATCTCTAGAAGCCTTGATACATGATGCATGCTGCAGCTAGGTTATTTTGAGTGTCACACAGTTTGAACCACTTCTCAAACAATCGTTCGCATAGTCGGATGGAAAAACCATTTCTCGCAACTGCGCGTCATTGCACGTTTCGTAAGATTCGGACAATAGATTAGGTCGGTCAAATTTTCGGAAACAGCGCACTAAATTAGCCAATTTTTTGTGTCCTGGGTTAATTTCTTTGGACGTGGTGTCTGATGTTCGGTGTTGTAGAAGCTTGAAATAAGAGTCGTTGCTAAATTATGGGGTTGTGTTTAAAGTGTTGGACTGTAGTGTTCCGTCAGTCAACAAAAGAGACAAAACAAGATTCCAGCGAAACGAGAAAGATTTCACTGCAGATTTTATGGAAAAGGAGGCATAAAAATTCCCACATTGTTGTGAGAGGATTCTGCGTATTCTCCCATTGTTATCATTCTTTCTGATGTAAGTAGCTCTCTATGCCGGGTGGTCTTAGTTGTCTTTTCTGCATTTTTGCAGAGCCCGCGACAACCCTCCTCCCGTTCCCTCCTCCCACGCTGTCACCGCTATTCATTTTATTGCCCTTTTGCGCAATCTTTGGGGACAAATATAATTTGTTCGATTAATGTTGAGGTTTTCCGTGAGGGAAAACGTAAGGTGGCAAATAGTGCATTGTTGCCTGCTAAAGCATGAGGACACGAAGAATGTCTCAGATGTTATGAGGAACATTAATTTCATGCAAATGTGACAAGTTATAGAAAAATTAAAATAGGAAGCAGGTATCGGCCGTATCATCAGATTTTCGTTGTGCGGTTTCCGAGACTGATGACCGACGAGCAAACAAACGCAAAAATACATTTAGTGAGACATTATCTGGATGGGTTCGTAGAAAAAGAAAGGCTTGATTTCATAGAGAAGTTTTTAACTCTTGACTCAAATGCAAATGGAAAGCATACCAGAAGAGTTCTCACTATGCGCGTTTCTGCACTTGAGTTGACCGGATCAATACCTCAATCGAATATGCAAAAACAGAATTGCATACTGCATTTGATAAGTGTAACAGCTGCTAGTAGAAATCCAGAAATAAATGATCGTTCTCTGAGGAACAACGCCGAAGTAAACGAATGCTGAGAAGTGAGTTTTATGACACATTCGTGCCTCATCATTAATTTGTGCAAAGAAAAGGGAAAGAACTTTGGGGGAATTGATGCAGAATGTGAACGATCCACAAGTTATGCTCGCGAAATTCTATCACCATAGTTTGCTTGGTTAGCAAATAGAACTAGAAATGGTCACAGTCTCATTGTGGTTCGTGGTCTGTAAAAAGTTGCGGAAAATTGCATTCAAAACGGTGCCAAATAAAGGCTGCTGATGTGCCTCTGCACAATCGTCTCATTTTCTCGCCCAACAAATTCTTACATTAAATTCTCTTGCACTTAAACATATGCGTCATTCCAATATAGCTTTCCTCTTGCCAGTCGCTAACGCGTTCGCTCGTCGAAGATGATGCCTTATGAATTATGAGCATAAGACTCAATCATCCGTGAACCGGTTTCATTTTTTGTTGCTATGGTTGCACTTCTGCGCCAACTCATAATTCAACGCACATTTCAGCTTTAACAAGCGCGCTTTGCAAAGTAATCTCTCGCCGCCCTGTCCACGTGCTGCACTCAAATTCACTCTCCACAAAGTTCATAGATAAAAAGGGTTAATACAAAGCAGCAACGAATTTCTTCTATATAGTCTCACGTGTGTTTAACGGTTTAAATGGTTCAGCTTTCTTAGGGAAGGGACGAGAATTTCCGATTCTTCGATCTCTTTTTTTAGGAAAATGAACTTCGACAGGAAATCTGCATGGTAACGGGACGAAAAATTTTTCATACGTTGCCTGTTCCGCCATATGGCAGATGACTGCTACGCTCAATCGTGCGTCATTCTTGCCTTCGCAAGAATAAGTGCTTTTAGTGGGTTGATGTCGTGAGCTCAACAGTGCTACCTGTCACAGCATTAGCTCATTTTTGCATGCAGTTAAAGGCGCAGCGTCACCAATCAAAACATACGCTCCGAACCAATATCTGTAATAAGACTATGCTTTTCGGAGGATCATACTCGAAAACTTCCATTAGAAAGGCATAGTCAACTTTTCGCATGCAGTTAGAGGCGTACTGGTTTCATTATTAGGGTATAAAAATCGTACGCCAGTTACTTTATCAGTAAGGAACAACTCGATAACCTGTAGCCAGGAATCAATCTATAACTAGCGCCCGCAGCTAGAAGCCAACATTTTCAGCTTTCAACTCGGCAGTAATGCGACTTGATTCGGCCATCAACTGCAACAGAAGCAGTCAACTGGTCGAAGAAAGTTTCTAAATGAATGTCTTGATATTAGCGGATTTTAAATTATCCGATTCTAAACAAATTATGTGATGTGAGGTGATGTTCACATGAAATGATGTGCAATGTGCAAACCTGCAATACGATGAATGGAATGAGCAGACCTTTGCGCTCACAAAAAGCGCCGGCTGCTAACGTCAAAAAGACACAAAAAACAGCCACTGTGATGAGTAGCAGATATAGATCGAACTTGCCCTTGTAGATCACGTCGATCGTATAGAGCGACGTGCTGGCGATGAGTAACATCGCAATGATCTTCGTGCCCAACTGAAATACGAGCGATGAGTGCAAACGGTTAAACAGAATTTTCCATCCTGTGTGGTGTAAAAAATTCCTTGGAAGAAACGGCAAAAAGAACTCGTAAGTTTATACGTCTTTTTAGCATATATGATTTGTTGTGTCTGAGAACGAATGCAAAGCTGAAATACTGAATAATATTCTTGAAGATGGGCAAATTCTGATTACTGTTATTATGACAAAAAGGTGGGCCGGACGAAAAATGAAATTGTTGCATTCGAGGAAACCATAATGACTAAACTGCTTTCGGAAGGAATGAGGCAAAGGGACTAATGAGCCAGACTTTAAAGGGTGACTTTATTTATTTCTGTACTGAGTTCCAGTATTATCGAGTGCACAGGTCACTTGAGGTGTTAGCAAAAATAGGTAGAGATCTAAAGGCGGAACGGGATTGACAGGTAAACTTATAATGTCAAGTTGCAATTTCTACAAGGTTCAGCAGAATATCTTGTTAATTCGTGCATTTGCTCGTCACAAAAGTTTTCGCTCCGTTGCCGCCTACGCATCTAATTTTCCCTGCAGATACTTGTGTGCATTTGCACGATTTCACAACCGACTGCATTGTTACATCATAACAGTAATCGATTTCACAACTATATTGACACGTGCCTTACCGCAAAATTCACCACAAAAGCGCACCGGTCATATGTGCTTTCCCACCCAGTTACTACTTGGCAACCGAGTTTTCGTTGAAATCAGTTCACAGTAACAGCCCAAAGTTGACGAGAGGACATTACAGATTGTATTCGAGGCGCTTCCATGACAATGAATTATTGTGCGAGGTTGGAGATTATTCGTAAGTGTGCGAAAAAAGGCATATCTTATTCATTTAATGTGTTTTGAATAAAAAAAGCGCTGATTCAATGAATCACTACTGAGGTCTAGAATTGCTTTTTCCAATATCACCAATGCATCCTATGCAGCTCAAGATTCAGAGAAGTATGTCGGACGTGATTATGTGCTAACTTAGAAAAAGTGAGCAGCATGGCCGGTATTTTCCTAACAAGGAGGAAACACAAGTGAAGTTCCCAAAATACGAAAAAGGGTGAAATAACGTGCTTGCGCATTCGGCTATTATCAAAAGTTATCTTCAAACTATGCTCATCAATGCTCATCACGTTAAGTCGGTGAACTGGTTGAGGGACGTGTACACAGATTAATTTTCAGGTGATCACAAAACCCCACATCGTTGATCACATAACAACACCTTAGTCGATATTTGTAATAAAACATTCGCGATGACCAGCAAAAGAAGCACGAAGTGTGCTCTTGAGGGAAGTTTCTGTTCACTAGTGTGGTAATGATTTCTGCAAGATATAAAATAAGTTGAACTTTATTCCGATTCGGTCCTCAAGTTGATTAGGGATGCAGGTAACGCGCTTGGAGTCGAAGTCGTCATTTGCATATCGGGTAATATTAATCAAAGCGATGTGAATGATAGAAAATTCATTGCCCTTCTCTCAGAGGACGGTAAGGATGTTGGCAAAGAAAGAGACGCACCAGTGTGTGCACGAGTGAGCAAGCACAACGGTACTTAGGATTGTCGGGGTCGAATTTGGGTGGAGACATAACACCAGCCAGAATAGTCATGTCGCTCTCACTATGCGCACATGTGCGCACTGAGCACGAGTGTGTCGATCGGCCGGCTTCACACACTGTTGTTTCTATGCGCTTTTTGGTCGTTTTATGGGCGATCAAACATCACTGTCAGTTTTCAAGCTGCATACCGTTCGATTTTGTTTTCGCGTTCATTAACATTATTCCATTACACCACGCTATGATTTTGCTGTGGAATTTTCCACTTAAATCGTGCCAGTTACATCCCACTCGCAGTAACTCATTTGATTTGCCGTGACTGGTCACATTCAGGTGATTTGTTGGCCTAGGTGAGTCAGTGTCAATATAGGTGCTATAAATTTCATAGTCACAAGCATAGGAGAGCAAACAGAGTCGAATTTCTCATGCTGAAGCTGTAGAGACGCCGCTAATTGTTAACGCGCTTCGATCCACGTAGGTTTGCATTTGTGCTTTTCTTGGAAGCTTTCTGCCTTTTTTCAGACTTGCAATCGGCCACTCCAATCGGTAAAGTCATTTCAAATATGTATAAATTTCACGTCAGTTTTTCTGATGTATTTCCGCAGTTTGCAGACGTTCCTTTCCCGTTGTCGCCCTAATTGTTCATAGAATTTCTTGTTAGTCGATAGCAAAAAATTACCGTTCGAGAATATGGAAGCACTTCAATTAAAAATTAAATTGAGAGCGCTAAATGTTCGTCATAGCTGAGTGCCTTTCAAACAATGCTTTCTGCTCACACAGCTAAACGACGACGATCATGTGAGTGTAACAGCGGTGTGCATGTATCATTGAGGGTTTTTTGCACCTTGTTGCAAGGAATTGAAAGAGGGAAGTTGAGTGGGAACAGCGAGATGGGTGAACGGGGAACGAGTGGGGTGGGGGAGCGAGAATAATGAGGAGAGGATAATAGGAAGCTCAACTTTTCACAGTCGTGTTTGTCTGTAACGAAGTTACTGAGGCAGCGATGAATCGGAATGATTCATATGTGTATGAACGTGGCAATGACCATTTCACATGTGACTTTACCAGCGTTCATTCGTGTGCACCAACCAAGGAAAAAATCGGTGTTGCAACTGTATTAATAAAAACGAGAAACTGCTTCTGCAAAAATGAAATAATGCAGCCGAGCGTTCAGCACACCTCATTTGCAGCGGTTGAATTACTCGATCGTTTTGAGCCAAGATTGGAGAAGTTAAGTCAACCAAAGTGTCTCTTGGTGTCAAATTGTATGCATGAATGATAAAAGGAATCTATCTTTTTTGAATTATACTCGTAGAGTTGAGTTTTGTTGAAGGAGAAGAGTGACAGCACCATCTGTGCAATGCAAACTGTTCGGTGTAGCTTGCCAGATGCAAAATGATCTCAGTTGAATGGCAAATATGGAAACAGCTGTGCCAACGTTGGCCTGCAAAGAAGCATTAGCGATGCACTTTCAAAGACATCAGAGAAAAGCGAAGTTTTGGCTGTGATTTATTTGAATGGACCATCCGTTTGCAAAATATCGGCTCTCATCAAGCGTTTTAATCGGCGCAGACAAGCAAGCTGCTTGCTCAAGCTTGTCTGTGAACGTGAACATACATCACTATGTTTGCGCACAACTCGCTGGTGTGTGCGTTCAGCTTACATCTGCGTTAAATGTGCTTATGTGTTCATTCGGCTTTATTTGTACGCCTGTGTCTTTTCGTAGAGGCGAGCGCCTGTGTGATAAAAGACGTGTTGCTGCCATCGCTTTAACGCAATAAAGCATCCGTACCCCTCTCGAAAATCCTGCTGATTCATTGTAATGTGCTAGATTAAACTTGCCATTCTGCTATGGTATGGACACTCGTTTACTGATGATCATTCACATGTCATGTGCAGAAGAATTCGAAGCTCAATTTCGAGTTGATAGGCTAACTTCTAAAGCAAGCTACAAGTTAATTATGGCATAAATCAGCGGTTAGGCCAGGTTCCTTACTGATTATGTCGTATCTTTCATCGCTTTTGACTCGTAAAGCAATTGGTTCGATAACTTTACATATGTGTTGTGTGTGTATCGTACTGATTTGCTCACGATCTGTTGCGCATGTTGAAGTGATGAGCTCGATCATACGTGCTTATCGTTTGCTCATTTGGGGAGCTTTCCCACTTGTTGTCACGGTAAAAACTTTTGACGTTGTCTGGTTTCATTCACTCATTATGACAAGCGGCCCAATTAGATGTCCATAAACCGCTGCCCTTTTTTTGCATTGTCATAGGCAAACACATCAGGTACTTCCGCATCATCAGTATGCCAGAGCTCTCCCTTTCATTCAAGACAGCACGCTTCCGGGTCCTTTTCAAGTTTTAGCTTGCATCATCGCCGTATTACTCAACAGCAGCAGCCGCTGGAATATATCATGTAACACGCCACAGTGCTATGCACTTACACAGGCATAACACTGTGCTTATCCACAGAACATGATTTGGCTATGTGCACTACAATGGGTTGCTCATCACCTGATGGTTTACGAATGACAGCAGTTTTGTAATCTATGATCATTGTTATTATAAAAACTGCGAAAAGGTTGTGTGTACAACAGGAAAAGCAGCAGTAAGCACTGCCGCTTTTCTGAGATTGAGCTACGACGGCTGCATTGCATACAGTCCACTTCTTTCCAGGACACAGCTAATTTAGTTTTGTTACGAAAAACCTCCATCGTATACTACTAAAATTTTGGACCTATTATGGACCTCCATCGTATACTATTAAAGGACAAGTGGGACTGGCAGCTAAGCGGGGAGGCGTCGTCGGGTTTCACTTTTTGTGAACTACATGAACGGCGTTCCTGAAACAACATTCATTCCTGGCTAGCATTATGCATATAACTGAACGTTTTGTGTAGTCTCACCGTGGATCCCTAAATATTGCAAAAGTACGCTGAGTTCTCATCGAACAATCGAAAAAAAAAAAAACTGCTTTTAGACGTCATGCCTTGCATACCAGCCATACATGAACACCTTTCCGGCTGGGCTACATGTCCCACCGGCCTGAGGCGACGTCAAAAATTTGAGTTGGCGATTTCGTCTCAGTCTTAACTACCACCTTCACCCAAAGCATTAAAGACTATGCGCGTCACTGTGTACGCTAAAGCGTAAGTGCCCGAAGCAGTAGAGTGGAGGTTCTTTTGTGTATTTCGCTTCATCTTCGATCCCTTCCCTGACACTTAGCCATCCCCTCTCTCTCGTGACTTTCAGCTTCTTTGAAAAGTTCAAAAACAGTTCAATCGCATCGCTTTTGAAAACCATGTAACCCAGATTGTGGGAAGCATGATAAGTGTTGGGAATGCAGTTGTCCAAATGACCTTACTCATCGATCCTGTTCCAAGAATGTGAACTGTTGCTCTGACGTTCTCTGATATTCATCTGAGCCTCCGTGTAGCAGTGGATGATTCTGATCAGTATGTAACACTAAATCAGCGGCTTTGAATTTGCGAACTTCAAACTCATGGAATAAGATACAATAACGAGTTGTTTAAGCTGGAATGCTGTTATTTACTTGAATCCCCTCACGTCTTTTGGATTGCATTTCACTTTCAGCTTACTCCACCGAATAATGTTTGTGCGCCTTTGATCACATATAGTCGGAATTTTATGTGATTTGCAGTATAAACTGTAGTTTTTTCAGCATGTTTATACTGCAGTTTTTCACCTCTCTGCGAACAGGTATTTTGCAAAGAGTGCTTTGAAATATTGACCAAATGTCCACCACAATTATCAATTCATACGACGTTCGTGTAATCACTTAAAACTTAACCACGAAAAATGATCAGTACTCGATAACGAGAAACAGACGATATTTAACTGGCACTTCGTTGTTAACGACACATATTCTGTGTGTTCCGGTCACTTGCGCCTCATTTAACTCCCTACATCAGCATAAAAAAGCTTTCAAATTGGAAGATAGTGGCTCCGCGGAATGTGCTTTTTGCTTCTCAGATAGCTGTATTTTGTAGGAATTCTGCATATCCTTCACACATGAGTTTTTTGTGGTCCCAGAAAAACATCCTTTTGCAAATTCATTTTTCGGCTCCCTGGTCGCTTCGAATTCCTCAGTAATGCCTTCCCCTCCCCGTCAAGCTTGGAACGATTCTGTCTTACTGTCTGAAGTTACTTTTTTTGAGCTCATGGAATAGGAAAATATCAATGCACTTCGCTGATAAACCGCATAGTCAAATGACGTGGGATTCTAAAAAACCACGAAAACGCGGAATAGCTAAAAACCACACGTGCCGAATAGGCGATAAGCAAGTGAACTGAGGATGAAGGTGATGGATTCGGCAGTGAAGCGGTATTAGCGAGCAGTTCTAAATAGAAATAAAATCGAAACCAGAAACATAAAGCAGACCTAAGTGGAACAAGTGCTTTCGTACTGTTTATTGGCTTATAATATCCCATAACAGAAATGACCTCTCTGCTAACAAATCGTTCCTCTCAGAAAGAACCGTCTGTACAGTCCTCTAAATGTACGGGATTTCGTGAGAGAAGGGCTCGGTTTATGATAGCCTCCAAGTTGTGTTCTCCACGGAGTCCTCAAATCGAAGAGGCAGTCAAGCTCTCCAAAAATTGTTCATATTTTTCATCGATCGGGTTTTCATCTTACCCTATTCAAGTCACCGAAAAACCGGCATTTTATAGGAGATTTATACAGGCCCTCAAATCACTTAAAACATGAAGGGATTCTGCATATTTCATTTTTAAGTGTAAGGTTGTGAAACTTTACATTCGGATGGCTAGTAGGTGAGTGTAAGACACAAATTATGCCAGCTGTCTTGGCACCCTTCTTCACTTCACTTGGCATACATTTATATATGAGGATATAAGGACACAAATACAATATTGTCAAGTTACATATTAAAAAACGTGGAGAGAGAGTAATGAAATGGAAATGCGTTCAATTTTTCAAAGTACGTCAAACGAAGTGCGTACTTCAAACAATAGCAGTTTCCTCTGTCACGTATTCAGAACGTGTCTATCCGGATCACTTTTTATGGGTGCTGTGGCTTCGCGGAGGAGGTAGCCATCACTCTTTTTTCCTTAATGTGGCATCACGTTTTTCATTCACCTCAGTGCTTATAACATCAACATTTTGTTCCATCACTTATTTTCGAATCGAATTTCTTTCCTTTCGCTTTCATGGTACAGTATATTATTCTTTTGCATCGCTGGCAATGTTTGAGCCAGAAGTATGCTATTGAATTGCTCAGTATTATTGTGGCGCCGAACATTTGCAGTTCGTTGCTACTGCTTCAGGCGGATTATGATGAGAAATTTCAACAAACATATGGAATGTATAAGCAAGCGAAAATTCGCTACTGTTTCTATGCATTGGTGGGACCGAACATTTCTAAAGAGATCGAACGCCTTTTTCTCAGACTTGACGTCTTTCGAGGAATAGCAGTTCAGCTGTGAGGTGCCGGAGCGGTGATAAAAATTTGAGACAGAAAGGAAATGTTCCTCTATGCGTTTTGGAAAAATAACATATGATTATTGTTTGATAGCTGCGACCATCATCAATCAGTGCTTATAAATGCTGAAGTGGAAAACCTTGGAAAATCTACTTATACAGAAGAAAGTTCTATAGGCAGTAGATAATCGAGGAGAGGAAAGGTTTCGCATCCTCAGCACTGTACCTCATAAGGCATCCGCACCCACGATTATTGGTTCTGGAAATTGATTTCACATGTTGAAAAAAAGTTTTATATATATTCTTTGAACGTTTTTACCTGCACTGAGCCCAAGCTTCACTCATGTTGTAGTTGCGCGAAGACCAACCACTCAAAGTGAAATCGATTGTTTTTAAGCTATTCGCTGTTCATCTTTGATGCCCATCTATTATCAGTTTTCTGATAATCTGTCACCGTTGAAAAAGGTCTTTTATCTTACCAGAATTTCTGCAAACGTTGCTTTATAAACACTCAATCGTGTGAGTACAGTATTTACTGACTGTTTTTGCAGCGTGCATATTGTTGAGAATCAGTAGTGAGTGATCTCGATGTACAACCCGCGCGATGAAAACGAAACATCAAAGTTGGCAAAAAGATCCAAAGGAACAAATCGTGCTTTTAGTGATGGTGATGAGACAGCAGAGGTAGAGAGTTGAAAAATTTAAAAGGTAGCTGAACCGATGCTGCCATCAGATAATAAAAGTCCTAAGTGCAAATCATCAGCTGAAATGTATGGATCGCCATGCTGGAATAAAAAATTTCAAAGTCCCTCTATTTATTGGCTGCAGGAAGTAAGCCTGCCACCTTCCTTAGCACAGAACATCCATGATCAGGTTCGCACCTTTTTGAGCTGATTTGCAATTATTGGACGGTCCGACGGTCGAAGCCTTAACAATGTCTACTCGCTTTGCCATTTCAGCCTCGCTTCAAGTATCGTTGTTAAGCTTATAACAACAAAACACAGCATCCACGAAGGAACTAATCAATGATAGGACAAAAGGCTTTGATGTTTTTCATGAATTCAAACGAGAATAAGATGAGCTTTGCAGCTAAAAAAGCATTAATTATGCTGCGTTGGGAATGGAAGAACAATATAGGCACCACTCTGAATGTGGTATGCACAGTGTACCACTAGGTGACAAAAGTATTCTGCTAGGTGATATTGATTCACTGCAGTGATGTTGGAAAATGTGCCACTTAACCATGTATGA